>JAVTVJ010000916.1:0-614163 GCA_034509425.1 Eopsaltria australis
ACCGAGCCAAACCCCCCAGTTTATCAAACCAACACCGACTCTGACACCTGAATCGAGCTCTCCCCAAAACCAAACGACAGAATTAATCCCCAGCAGAAGCCACCACGAGTCCCCTCCCTTCAGTCATTTATTTTTTCCGCCATCCCAGCGATTTATTTTTAAACATATCAGGACGTTATGTTCCGTGACATTTCCCATCCACACAACACCATATGTATTGGCAAGTGATTCCTCCTGGAAGCTGCGGGCTCGGGGATGCGGGGAGAGCTGGCAGCTCGCTGCTCCCACCCCTTTTGGGGCTGTGCCCTCATTGTTCCACGGGCTCCGCTCGCATTGGGGAGAGCGGAGTGGCTGCTTTGGAAAATCGGATGTATTGGATTTTTCTGGGAGTGTTGGAGGCCACACCTTCGCTCTGGGAGGGTGCTGGGCATGGAATGCTGCATTCCAGAGCTTGTTTGGGTGCTGGAGGAGGCGCTGGAAGGTGCAGACAGCAGGGCCTGGGTGAGCCCTGCCACCCTCACTCTGAGCTTTCCGTGCTCCTCCAGCCTGGGGACAGCAGTCAGCAGCTCAGGGAGGATTTCAGCGGGTCATGGAATGGTTTGGGTTGTAAGTGACCTTAAAGCCCATCCCATTCCACCCCCTGCCATGGCAGGGACATCTTCCACTGTCCCAGGCTGCTCCAAGCCCCATCCAACCTGGCCTTGGGCACTGCCAGGGATCCAGGGGCAGCCACAGCTGCTCTGGGCACCCTGTGCCAGAGCCTGCCCACCCTCACAGGGAACAATTCCTGCCCAATATCCCATCCATCCCTGCCCTCTGGCAGTTGGAAGCCATTCCCTGTGTCCTGTCACTCCAGCCCTTGTCCCCAGTCCCTCTCCATCTTTCTTGTCAGCTCCTTCAGGCCACAATGAGGTCACCCCAAAGCTTCTCCTCTCCAGGTGAACAATGCCAGCCCTGCCAGCCTTTCCTCCCAGCAGAGCTGCTCCATCCTCTGCTCATCCTGGAGCCTCCTCTGGCCTGGCTCCAGCAGCTCCAGGTCCTTGCTGTGCTGGGTCCCAGGGCTGGGGCAGCTCTGCAGGTGGGGTCTCACCTGAGCACAGGGGCAGAATTCCCCATCCAGATCTGCCTTCTCCTTGGGAAGCTGCTCTGATCTGTTTTCCCTCACAAATCATTCACCTAAGTAAGTCCCTCATCAAATTATTCTAAAGATAATCCTGAGAATGATCAAGGAATTGGCCCCACACCAGGAAGTGTCCTCACCTCCTGCACCCTGTGACCCCTTCCCACCTCTGCTCCTGGCCCAGCTGCTGCAGGGGGAGAGCACAAAGTGGAATTCAGGCACTTTTTAGCAAATCATCATCAATAATTGACAGGAGGAAAAAAAACGAATCCAGGTGCTTGAAGACAGAGTGTAAACCATAATTAAAACCTCCCAGTGCTGCTCTGACAGATGGCACAATGCAGACCCTGAAAATCGTCCATGAACGTTTATTTGATATCTGAGAATGCCGACTGCCAGCAGGCTGGGGTGCTGGGACTGCAGCACCACTGAATCCCTGACATCCAGGGAGAAATTCCCTGGATTACCTCACCCTTCCCATCAAACCATCCTGGAAATGATGCGAGGAAGGGCGAGATCCTCACAAATATCCCGCTGTGGATGCAAACACCCTTTGCAGAGATACCAAACCTCAGCACGTGAATGGGGCCAGAAACACAACCAAAAGCGGGGTTGTTTTGTTGTAGGAACAGGTTGTGGTGTTTAGGGGTGGGATTTGCAGTCCTGGAGCGGGTTCTGCAGCCCTGATGGGTAAAGGTTGTTGAACCTGTTCCAGCTTTGAAAAGGCAGCACGAGAACAACCCCTGCACATCCATCCCTCTGCGAGGCCCACAATCTGCGTATTTCTGGGGCGTATTTCTCCCCCATCCCTTTCTGCCACCTTTTGAGGTGATTTTCCCTGGCTTTGGAGAGCCAGCTCATGGATAACAACTCGAGGAGCCGGACAATCCCTGGGGAGCAGCTGGGCTGTGCTTCCGAGGAGCCTCTTGCGTGGGCCCGGCTCTGCAGTGCTCTGCAAATGTTCCTGCTATTTGTAATCAGCCCTGCTTGTCACACTTTGATATTTGTTCTCTGCGAGCTCTCCTGCAGAGCCTGCCAACGGGAATGTTTTCCACACAAAGATGCAGCAGCATGTGTTTCAGACAGGAATTTTGAACTTACGAGCGCTCGCCTCGGAAACCTGAGGAGTCTGATGTGATTAAGAAGCAGATCCACATCACCCGGCTTGTTTGCAGTCAAAACACTCCCAGGTCGGAATTAGGAACATGGTGAAGCCCCAGAGAGATCATCCAGCAGCTCCTGGCTGAGGTGAGTGTCCCCATTCCCAAATTCACCCCGGCATTAATCCACCCACCAAGCAGGGCCGGCTGAGCAGGCAGACGGTGCTGGGAGCACTGAGTTATTCAGCACAGTGAGGGAGGTTCATAAAGCCCCAGACTGAGGAGAGGAAAGCTTTAAAGTGAAAAAAAACCCCTTCAGTGCCTGCAGAAGAGATGATCACAGCACCGTGGGATGCTGAGCCTGGAGGAAATGCTGGGCAAGGCTCAGGCAGGTGGTGATGGTTGCCTTGCTTGGGTTTAGCAGGATGGAGATTTCTTGGCCTGGCCCACCCTGAAAAGCCTGACCCAAGCTCCCTGATCAGCTCTGGAGCCCAGCACGACCCTTCTCAAAGCTTTTCTCTGCTGTGCTGCAGCAAAGGCACCATCAGCTCTGAACATCTGGGCGTGGAAGCCCTCAAAGCAGGAAAAACAACACTGTTCTGGGCAGAAATGGTGGGGAGAAGGAGAAGGAGTTCAGCAGCATGAAACATTAAAATGGAAAATGACCCCGTTCAGGAGGTGCAGGCTCTCTCCTGGTCACATTGGTCAGGTGACAACATTGTGGCAGAGGAAGGTGTCCTTGTGAAGAATTCCCATGAATCCAGGACTTTCTGGTGCCATGGATAGGATCCCTGGATGCTTCAGCCGCACCAACCCTGCTCCTGGAATCCCAGCGCTGCGCAGGCTGAGCTGTCCCAGGTGCTGCTTTCCCTGCCTGCAGGGTGTGTGTGCTCTGCCACCTCTGGCACGGGACACTTTGGGATTTCCTGAGAATCATTTCACTCCATGGAAACACGGGGATGGGAGCAGGGAATCCATCTGGGAATTCCAGCAGCACTGCAGGAGCTGCTCCGTTTTGCTGGTGGCTGCTCCCAGCTGAGCCCCAGCTGCAGCACAGGAGCTGCTTCTCCATCCATTCCGTGGCAAAGCAGGATGGAAAAGGTGAGGGAGGAGTCAAATCCCCAGCTCAGCTCAGCTCAGCACTGGCATCCAGCAGCTCCAGTGAAGATTTGGAGGCGCTGCTGCCTCCCCCTGCCCATCCCCACCCCAAACAGAGGGGGCTGAGCTTGGCCACCATGTCTGATCCCCCTTAGGGAGTCACAGAATCCCAGAGTCACTGAGGGTGCAAAACATTTCCAGGATCATCGAGTCCCCACCTTATCCCCAGCCCAGAGCACTCAGTGCCACCTCCTTGGACACCTCCAGGGATGGGCACTCCAAACCTCCCTGGGCAGCCCCTGCCAAGGCCTGAGCACCCTTTCCATGGGGAAATTCCTGCTGCTGTCCAAGCTGAGCCTCCCCTGGCCCAGCCTGAGGCCGTTCCCTCTCATCTTTAGGCACATTCCAAGCCTGCAGCCACGTGGGGACACTCCCAGGCCCGTGGGGTCTCACTGGGTCAGCAGCTGGGGACACCCTCGCAATGTTCTGTCTGTTCTGGTGGCCACCATGAGTGATGGGCTCTGTGCCCCCTGCCCTCGAGTCCTCAGCTCCTCTCCACCCCACAGAGGGAGCTCAGAGCACCCCACACATCCCAAACTCCCCACTGCACACCCCACTGCCCATCCCTCTGCTGCTCACTCGGGAGGGCTGGAAACGCTGCGATGGCCACGGAGGACAAATCAGGGGCCATCATGTAGTGATTTCTCTGCTCCTGACTGCCCAACAAATGCTGCCTTCTGCTGTCTACCACCCATGCAGGACCTGTGAAGCTCCAGAGAGTGAGGCAGCAGCTCCTCTCATCTGCTCAAAGACAGGTTGACTCTGCAGAGCTGCAGAGCCAGAGCCTTGGAAACGGCAGCACAGCATTGCAGCCAGCTCAATTCCACATTTCAGCCCCTGGAAACACCTTCAGGAAGGGAAATGTGTGGGAAAAGCTGACAGGGCTGCTGTGTTTGACTGCTGGCACATCCTTCTAATTAATTTCTTTGCTGCTCTTCCAAAGCAGAGCTCCTGCCCAGGATCAGAGCTGCTTTCTGCTGGAGCTGCTCAGCCCTGGGATTTGTGCCATGCTTTCCCTTGGCCTGAGGCTCCAGCACCTCCTGCACCTCCAACCTGGAGCTCCTACAGGGATCTGAAGGGCTCTGGATCAGCCAGGCCTGTCTTCAGGGCCAAGCTGGGGCCACACAGGGACAGCCTGGCCTCCCACAGGTCACAGCAGAGCCAGCTGGGGGCTCATGGCCCTGCTCAGACCCCCAGGAGTCACCGAGGCCGGGCTGGGCACAGCACATCCCTCACTCCCATGGTCAATCCCAGAGGAGCAGGGTGGGCACTGCCCTGACACTGCACAGGCACGGCCTGAGGGTGCCCTGAGCTGTCCCCAGCTCGGAGGTGGCAACTGCTGCTGGGACACACGTTTATTGAGGAACAAAATGATGGAGATTGATGTTCCACCCAAACTTAGTCGGAATTTGAGTCCCTTGCTGTGGCTTTGTGGCTCCCCCAGACACTGTGACAGCAAAGCCAGCCTGGCACCTTCTCTGTGCTTTCCTGCAGCTTGGTGGTGGCCCTTGCCCTTTGGCATGCCCAGATAGGACAGGGTCACTGAGGAGGGAGCATGGAGCAAATCCCAGCATCCTGAGGAGCAAAAGCCTGGTCCCACTCCGGGAAGAGCTGCAGCCGCAGCGTGGGAGGCACCAGTTGCTGAGAAACCTCCTCCTCCTCACCACGGAGCCTGCAAAGGAGATCTGTTATTCTGGGATCCTTTACCTGATGGTCTCCAGCACGAATATCCACTGAAAAATGACTGTACAGGCAACAAAGCTCCCGGCTGCTCCGACTGTTCCTTCTTTTCCTGCTGGAGGAACTCTGCACCTGCAGCTCTACAATAAACCAACAATAAACCAAATTTTTCCTTCTCCATTTTGCTTTTCTTGCTTCTTCAAATGAGTGGAGCACCCTCATGTTTTCAGTGGAGTTGCCCAGAGAAAGAGACCCCCCATTTTTCCCCATTAGCTTTGCCTGGAGTGAGGCATCACTTCAACCACTGGGAATGTCTGCAGAGGGAAAAGCTGGAGGTTTGCTCCCTGCACACACTCAATCCTTCATTTTGCACGCTCCTTCACTAAGGCAACGGGGCAAAACAAATGAGGCTTGATCACCTCACCTGAATGAGTTCTTATCCTGGCACTTCATCCCCCGTTCCCCTTCATGGGAAGCTGCTTCCCTCAGCAGAAAAGCTGGATTCAGGCAGTGCTGGGTGACACAGACAGGGCTCTCCCAGTCTGTCCCACAACTTCTCACAGCCAGGGTTCTCTCCATGTAGGAAAACGGCTTGGACGCTGTGCCCAGACACCCATGGAGGCACAGCTCTGAGGTGGAGCTGCCCAGATCTTTTCCCTTCCCTCAAGAGAGGGAAAAGGACATTCAGACCATTAAACCTGGCTCCTGGAGAGCTACAATAATTGACTGTTCCAGTGGAAAAGATTCCAGACTCCTGGGCCGGGCAGAGTTGGAATTGCACAGGGTTTGTCCATAACCATCCCTGGGTGATTGCTCCAGCCAACTCTTCCCAGTCCCTTCCCTGGGAGTGGTGCTCAGAAATGGGATCTAGACTCTTCCCAGCCGTGATCCCACAGCTTCCTGCCACAGCTGGACCCTGCAGACACCTCCCCTGAGCACGGGCATGGTCCCCCTGCTCCAAGGAGCACATGGAATGTGGGAGTGCCCATTATCCACCTCTTATCCAAGAGGGAGCTGCCTTTGGTGCAAATTCCACATGGACTGGACCTGTTTGGATGTGGCTGGAGCTGAAGAAAAGGTGGAAGCCCTGCAGAAAGATCAAGCTCAATGTGGTCAGCTGGCTCTGGGAGCATTGGGAATGCCAAAATTCTCATGGGATCGTGGCAGAAGCATTGGGATAGAAGAAGAAAGGGGGTTGAGCCATCCCAGTGTGAACCCTGGAATGTGGGAGAGAGGGAGAGTCCGTCCTGCTCAGATTTGGGAAACCACCGGCAAACTCCTGGTGGTTCTGTAGATCCCACACCTTGGACACACCAGTGGCAGCCTGGGACTGGGGACACTGGTGTGTGTCACTGGGCAAAGGGGCTGCCCCTCAGCAGGAGGAGGGCGTGAGGATCAAGGGCACAGCCTGGCCCTGCCACTTTGCCTGGAGCCTGGAAAAGCAGCCAAGGGCACCAGCAGGACCAGAGCCAGGTCCTGGGGGCTCTGAAACATTTCTGACTCCAACAGGGAGCGAATTCTGAGCGGAAAATGCGACTCTGGAGGGAAAGCCTGAACTGAACCTTGATTATATGGATTATAACACGCACCCACCTCACCCCACAACCTTTTCCCATTCCTCCTCTCCCTCTCTATCCTTCCTTTCCACATTCCCCCCCTCCCTGCTCCGTGCCCGGCCCTGGCTGCAGCGGGAGCGGCAGCAGCTCGGTGGAACGCGGCGCCGGAGCAGCAGGGAGCTGCCACATCCATCACGGCTCTGCTGTTGGAATTAATGAGAGCGCCACAGGTTCGGGCTGTCACTCACTCCCCTCACTTTGCTGCTTCCATATGGCTGCCAGCCGCCAGCTCCCGCTTCCCGAGCCCTGCCAATTACAGCCGCAGCATCCCCACCCTCCTCCCATTACACTCACAGCTTCATTATTCTAATTAAGCCCAACAAGCTGAGCCCTCCCTTTTGCGCTGCTGATGCATGGCTCTCGCATGCAACGCTGCAGCAAAACCCTGGCTGGGGCAGCTTGGGAGGGAAGAGTGCTGGAAAATCAGATTATTGGGATGCTCTGGCTCCCAGCCTCTCCAGGCCTCGCTCCTTACCTGGGGAAATGCCCCAATTGGCAGCAGAACTTTCAGGGGTCTGATTTGCAGGCCAGGCTGGCTGTGATCACTGATCCCAAGTGAATTAGTCAGGGGATCCTTCAAAGCTACATTGCATTTCCACTTTTTTTTTTTTTTTTTTTTTTAAATTTGGTTTAGGTTCTGTCTTCTGCCCCAAAGAGAGGGGGGAGGTGACAGGAACCCTTGGGAAGGAAGGGATTTGCCTCTTTCCTGAAGGGAGATGTGCTGAGGAGGGTGTTGTGTTTTCCTGTGACAGAGCCAGGTCCCTGCCTCCCTAAATTACATCTCCAACCTCCCAGATCTTCCTCTTGATACTCCATGACTTGGTGTTTTGGGCAACAAGTGGTCACCTCTCCAAAGAAAGGCTGGAGCAGCACCTCAGCATGGATTGGGATGTGGAGCAGAGCAATCCACGCTGGAATTAATGAGGAGAAGGAAAGGGAAAGGGAAAAGGAAAGGAAGGGAAGGACTCGGCTTCTCTGCAGATCCTGGTGCCGCAGCCCTGCTTTCACTTGGGATTTGCTGCCCTTTGAATCCCTGGAATTGGTTGCTCTCAGCGTTGCTCTGACGAGCTCAGCCAAGAGATGGAAGTGCTGGGAGGGAGCCAGAGCAGAGCCTGCTCCTGCTCGGGGGTGGAGAAACAGCAGGGATATTTCTCCATCTCTCCTCCCCCTCCGTGCTCCGTGACACTGAGCAGCCTCTGGAAAAGCCTTTGGAAAGCAGGGGCTGCTCTCTGCCTTAAGATGGGCTTTAATTTTTTCCCCCTCCCCAAATTTTAAGTTACGTTTTTCAAAAATCTCAGCTTCTAATTTAGTTTTTAATTTTCTAAACAGCCCTGGTTTTTTGTTTGGTTTGGTTTTTTTGTTTGGTTTGGTTTTTTTTTGTTGTTGGGTTTTTTTTTTGTTATTTCCACAGTGTCTCTTCTCCCACCATACCTTGGAGTAGAAACAGGAGGCTTCCAGGCAAACTGAAAATGGTTTGTGTGACTAAAATTCAGAATATCAGAATATCTTGAAAAAAATCCCGAATTTTCCCCACAATCACCTGCTGTGCAGTTCTCTCAGACACCTTCACTGAGTGCTCTGAGCTTGAAGTGCCGCCTTTCCCGACTCCTGATATTCCCTGTTCCTCCCTGCCACCACTTTGGGATCATCCCTGCACATCTCTCTGAGCTGAGCCCACACCCCTAAGGGGCACCCTGGTATAAATCCCTGCCTGGGCATGGAGCACTGGGGTCTCCAAAGGGGACCTGGCACCTCCCAGCCTGGCAGAGCTGGTGACCCCTGGAATTCCAGCTACTGACAGAGCTGATGACCCTCAGAATTCCAGCTGCTGACAGAGCTGGTGACTCCTGGAATTCCAGCTACTGACAGAGCTGATGACCCTCAGAATTCCAGCTGCTGACAGAGCTGGTGACCCCTGGAATTCCAGCTGCTGACAGAGCTGGTGACTCCTGGAATTCCAGCTGCTGACAGAGCTGGTGACTCCTGGAATTCCAGCTGCTGACAGAGCTGGTGACTCCTGGAATTCCAGCTGCTGACAGAGCTGGTGACCCCTGGAATTCCAGCTGCTGACAGAGCTGGTGACTCCTGGAATTCCAGCTGCTGACAGAGCTGGTGACTCCTGGAATTCCAGCTGCATGCAGGTGCAGGGGGAGGCAGCAGCTCAGCCACGTTGGCTGTGCCACTGGGAGCATTTTCCCCATGAGTTATTGCCAGGTTAAAGGGTTGTGATAGTGCCAATATCCCGAGCTGGGTTATTGTGTTATTAATGTGTGCCTGTCGCTGGCCATTAGCGCTGTGATCAATCCCCGCTGACAGGGGCTGCTTAGGCTGTCACACTTTGTTTTATCTGCCATCCTTAGACTTTTACTAACTCAGAAATTGCTAATCCAATCTCCTCTAACCCAGTTAGGGGAGGACATTGTCTCTGTGCTGCTCAGACGCCAGGGCTGGGCCCAGCCAAGGACGTGCGGCTGGCAGGGGAGGTGGCTCGGGGGTGACAGAGCCAGCTCGTGCTCCTCATGGAATTATGGATTGGCCTGGGCTGGAAGGACCTTAAAGATCATCTCATTCCAGCCCTGCCATGGCAGGGACACTTCCACTGTCCCAGGCTGCTCCAAGCCCCATCCAGCCTGGCCTTGGGCACTGCCAGGGATCCAGGGGCAGCCACAGCTGCTCTGGGCACCCTGAGCCTGGGCCTGCCCACCCTCCCAGGGAACAATTCCTTCCCAATTTCCCATCCATCCCTGCCCTCTGGCAGTGGGAAGCCATTCCCCCTTGTCCTTGCACTCCAGCCCTTGTAAACATCTTTCTTGTTGGTTCCTTCAGGGCCTCACTGCCCTCACAGGGAAGAATTTCCTCCTGTTCAGAACTTCTTGCCTTAACCTTTGGCACTGACTTAACTCCAGGTGTGAGTGACCAGGGAGGGAAAGCACAGAAGTGGGCAGGATGGGGGTGTTCAGGAGCTGGGAATGGTGTGGATGAGGCTGGAATAACACTGCTGGAATAACACTCTGCACTGTGCTAAAGGAGCCCCAGGTGCTTCCCAAGGGCCCTGCTCCCAGCCTCAGGAATGTTCATCATTCCCACACATCCCTGTGTGTCATTCCTGCTTATCCAGGAATTCTGCTGCAGTTCCGTGCTCACACTGAGATTTTTTTGCTTTTTGCTTCCTGGCCAAGACAGTTTTGTCTCCCGTGCTCCTGCAGCTGCTGCTGTGCCAGGCCCGAGCTGCTCCCTCCCTGCTCAGCCCCAGAGGCTCCAGCAGTGCCCCGAGGCTTGCAAAAGGCAGCTTATCAATAAATGATAATGATTCCTGAGCCAGAAAAGCAGGAGCAAGCTCCCGAGTCCCAGCTGCTCCTGGCGCAGCAGGGAGAGCTCCCTAAGGATGGGCAGGGAGGGGTGAGGCCAGGCCGGGGCTCAGGGAAGCAGAGGGGCAGAAAATTCCCAAATTCCTGCCAGGCACGACCTCCGTGTGTGCAAACAGAGGGTGGAGGAGCCCTGCATCCCTCCGGGAGTGCAGCAGGACACGGGGCCGGATCTGAGCCGCGCTGAGCTGTCAGCAGCACCAGGGACACTCGTGGCCTTTCCTGCAGCACCTCCAGGCCTCTCCGCAGATCCCGAGCCCTATTTTTAGCTTTGCCCATCTCAGGGAGGCTCTGGGAAACAGCTTTGGACAGTGCCAGGGACAGCCCTGCACTCCCTGCCCGCTGTGATGCCGTGGCTGCCGCGCTCGCAGCGCCCGGCAGCGTCTCACAACCTTTGCTGTGTGGGACAGCTTCTCTCAGCAGAGGTGACCTGGTGACCCTGCCCGTGGCTGGTGTCACCGTGGGATGTGCCAGCACCACCCCAGGGCGCTGCTGGATGGATCCAGCACAGGAAGGACAATGTGGAGCTGCTGGATGAGTCCAGAGGAGGGCACAGAGCTGCTCCCAGGGCTGGAGCCCCTCTGCTCTGGAGCCAGGCTGGGAGAGCTGGGGGTGCTCACCTGGAGGAGGGAAGGATCCAGGGAGAGCTCAGAGCCCCTTGTAGGGCCTAAAGGGGCTCCAGGAGAGCTGGAGAGGGACTGGGGACAAGGGATGGAGGGACAGGACACAGGAAATGGCTTTAAGTTGATGGAAGGGAGATTTAGATGGGATATCAAGAAGGATTTTTTTCTATGAAAGTGGTGAGACCCTGGAATGGAATTCCCAGAGAAGCTGTGGCTGCCCCTGGATCCCTGGCAATGCCCAAGGCCAGGCTGGATGGGCCTTGGAGCAGCCTGGGACGGTGGAAAGGGGTTTGGAACTAAATGATCCTTAAGGTCCCTTCCAGCCCAGAGCATTCCATGACCCTACCATGATATTCCAATGAATTATTAGGAAATGGAAAATGCCACAGGAACACAGAGACCCTCTGGGTCTGTGACAGCCTCAGCAGGAGGAACAGGCCTGGAATGACATCCATGAGGGAAACAAACCAACAGGCACATTCCACTGAAACTCCCAGAGTGAGAAATCTGTCAAAATAGTTACGAATTGTGCTCTCTCAGGTTGTCAAAGTCACACGCGGAGGAAAAGGTGCAAATCCCTCTGCAGCTTGTGCAGCCTCTGCTATCAACAGCCACATCCAGGAACATAAATATTAAATATTCCAGAGGGGAAAAATAGCAGCACGAGGTGGGGTTTTACAGCCTCCCACTGGTGCTTGGTACAACTGGGAAGGTAATTCTTTGGGTTTTTGGGGGTTTTTTAAATACCAGGATGATGTAAAAACTGAGAGTTTCATATGAAAGGCCCAAATCACCACCAGTGTATGAAGTGAATTCATCCACGAGCCAAAGCATCAGCTGAGCCTGGTATAATTTTTATTTTGGGCAACATTTACTCATTTCCTCAAACCTGGCCAGGCCACTGGGGAGAATTCCCTCCTTTTCCCAAGTCAGTGCACAAATCCTTGGGTGTAAATAGAGAAAAAACAAAGAAATTGTAAAATCAGAGTATATTTCATAAACCCCAGACAAAGAATGGGATTTCTCTGAGAGAGTGGGAAAAAATGACCCTGTTGGGAGAGAGAGCCACAGGATTGAGATGAGTCATGGAAAGTTTGGATGTGGCTTCATCCTGCTCAGGGATGGAGCTGGAGATTCCAGCAACTCCTCATTTTAGGGAGACAAAGGTGCCAACCTTCCCTCCTGCTGGGCGGGGCAGGAGAGCACCATTAATAATCCAACTCCTCAGCTCTTTTCCCTGCAAAACTCTGGTTTCAATGACCAAAAAAGAAATCAGGTGACAATTCCCAATGACCAAAAAGAAATCAGGTGACAATTCCCAGTGCCCTCCCTGGCTGGGTCCTCCCTGGCTCCTGCCTGGAGCCCTCCCTCTCCCTGGGGAGCTGAGGGAAGGATGAGCACACCTGGAGCTGCTGGGAAGGAACAATAAAAGGTCTTTTTCCCCTGGATTCTGCAAGAACAGCTCCAGTGTCACTTTGGGTGTGACAGGGCCAGCCCCGTGCTTCAGTCAACAACCAGGGCTGAGCACAGTTCAAGCCCCCGTGTTCCTGCCAGCTTTGAGAGCAGCTTAAACTGTTTAAGCAGCTGCTCTGCAGTTTAAGATTAAGCCGGTCTTTTGAGCAGCCTAAGCAGTTTAAAATACTCCAAAGGCTTAACATTAGAGCCAGTTTAAGTTGCTGCAGGGGCTTAAAGCGGGGATGTGCAGCCGGTATCTTCACAGGGTCTGCCACAAACGGGGCTTTGTGGGCTCGCAGGAGCCCCGTGGGCCAGGGCACGGATGTTTGCAGAGGGCACAGTCCTGTGCCAGCCTCTCCTGCCCTTGGCAGCCCGGATTTCTGGGGCTGTGCCAGCTGGAGAACGCCCTGCTTTATCCTGCAACATCCCAGAGCTGTTCCTTCAACCTCACGGCCAAGGAAAAGGGGAAGAAACAGCTCCAGAATCCTCTTAAACCTGGGAAGGAATTCTGGAAGGAATTCTGGAAGGAATTCTGGAAGGAAGGAATTCTGGAAGGAAGGAATTCTGGAAGGAATTCTGGAAGGAATTCTGGAAGGAAGGAATTCAGGAAGGAAGGAATTCAGGAATTCAGGAAGGAATTCAGGAAGGAATTCAGGAATTCAGGAAGGAAGGAATTCAGGAATTCAGGAATTCAGGAATTCAGGAAGGAATTCAGGAAGGAATTCAGGAAGGAATTCAGGAAGGAAGGAAGGAATTCAGGAAGGAAGGAAGGAATTCAGGAAGGAAGGAATTCAGGGAGGAATTCAGGAATTCAGGAATTCAGGAATTCAGGAATTCAGGAAGGAATTCAGGAATTCAGGAATGCAGGAATTCAGGAAGGAAGGAAGGAAGGAAGGAAGGAAGGAATTCAGGAAGGAATTCAGGAAGGAAGGAATTCAGGAATTCAGGAATTCAGGAATTCAGGAAGGAATTCAGGAATTCAGGAAGGAATTCAGGAAGGAATTCAGGAATTCAGGAATTCAGGAAGGAATTCAGGAAGGAATTCAGGAAGGAATTCAGGAAGGAATTCAGGAATTCAGGAATTCAGGAATTCAGGAAGGAATTCAGGAATTCAGGAAGGAATTCAGGAAGGAAGGAATTCAGGAAGGAAGGAATTCAGGAAGGAATTCAGGAAGGAAGGAATTCAGGAAGGAATTCAGGAAGGAAGGAATTCAGGAAGGAATTCAGGAAGGAATTCAGGAAGGAATTCAGGAAGGAAGGAAGGAATTCAGAAAGGAAGGAAGGAAGGAATTCAGGAAGGAATTCAGGAATTCAGGAATTCAGGAAGGAAGGAAGGAAGGAAGGAAGGAAGGAACCTCCTGCACTGAGCCCAGCCAGGGCAGAACAGGAGACTTCGGAGCAGTCTGGAAAAAAGTCCCAGCCCATGAGAGCCTGGTTTTGGGAGACCTTTAAAGCAGGAGCCCTTGGGATGCTGCGGGACTGCCCTTCAAGGAGCAGGGAGGCTGAAGGAGGCTTAAGCTGCTTTAACTCTGCCTCAGGACTCGCTGCAGCCTTAAGGCCTTTAAGCCCTTGGGTGACACCGAGGGTTTAAGGTCTTACACAGCTTTAAAAGGGGCTTAAACGCTCGCTCACCTTCACATGGGACACTTCCCTCCCTCTGGGCAGCGCCTCCCTCATGCAAGGAGGGCCTGGATCCAGCAGTGCCACCCGGGATGGTCCCCACAGCACAGCCTGAGGGTCTCATCCCCAGTCCTACAGCTCCAGGGAGGGGCAGAGAGGGGAAAGTGGCACTTCCAGCTCCCCAAAAGCTTCTGGTGAAAGGCAAAGCTCTGAGTGTGAGGAGATGAGGGCAGAGGTGTCACCTGGGGGACTTTTCCTCCCTACTGCTGGTGATTGACAGCATCACAGGGGTTTTCTGGGGTCAAACACATTCCCAGAGGGTTCTGTGCCCCCTTCCTGCAGGATCAGTGCTGGGATGACCCCATGCTGCTGACAAGAGCCTGTCTCTAATGCTTTCCTTGCTGTAGGACACTTCCCCAAAGTGCAGCTCCCAGTTTGGGGTTTGTGGTGCTGGGCTTGGTCCTGCCCAGGCTCAGACGGGAGGGAAAAAACCCTCAGGGAGATTTCAGTGTCCCTAATTCCATGTGGGATGGCCGGGTCCCAGCTCCAGGGCAGGGAGGCAGAGCTCAGGAGCCCCCATGCCTCACTGCCTGTCACCTGCCTGTCACCTGCCTGTCACCTGATCCCAGAACCACCCCGGGGACACACAGAGCTTCCAGAGCCTTGTCCCTCCCTGCACTGCAAATGTGGAATGCCAGCCTGGAGAAATCACTCTCCAGACTCCTCTGTTCTGGAGAGGAGCGCCTTCAGTGCTGGGGACAGCCCTGGTGACTGGGATCTCTGCAGGTCACCTGGGGGCTGCTGCAATTTTTAGTTCCATGGATGTGCAGCCCCTGCCAGACCTTCCCAAGGATGTGCAGATGGATTCATGCCACTGATAACGCTGTGCACACTAAAATCATGGAATCACTGAGGTTGGAAAAGCCCTCCCAGGCCATCGAGTCCAAGCTGTGCCCCATCCCCACCTTGTCCCCAGCCCAGAGCACTCAGTGCCACCTCCAGGAATTCCTTGGACACCTCCAGGGATGGGCACTCCAAACCTCCCTGGGCAGCCCCTGCCAAGGCCTGAGCACTCTTTCCATGGAGAAATTCCTGCTGATGTCCAAGCTGAGCCTCCCCTGGCCCAGCCTCAGGCTGTGTCCTGTCACTTGGACACCTCAGAGTGGCATGAGGAGCAGCGGAATCCATAAAAATCCCTTTTTTTTAGGCATCTTTTGGAGGATTCCCCTTCTCTTAAAACCTCAGGTGAGAACTTCAAGCTAAGACACAAATTTCCCCCTTGGTGAGGGCGTGTCCCCAGCTCAGTGACATTCATCATTGTCCATTCCACAATTCCCACTCTGGAAGGACAAAGGGGATCAAAGCAGGGAAAGGGGCTGGGAATATTTGGGTTTGCAGGTGGAGAGAGCTCCCTGCGTTGTCCCACTGGGCCTGAGGGGCTGCAAACCCCACCAACAATTGGGATGTGGGATTTGGGACACACAGCCTGGCCAGCCCTCAGGGTGAAACTCCATGGACAAAAGGACCTGTCTGGATTGCTGGATGTTCCTTCCCTTCATTTTGTAAACTTTGAAGAGGTTGCATCATTTTTCTCAGCACAGGAGCCCCTCCAATCTCCTTCCAATGTGTTTTTCCAAAGGTGCTGGAAGAGTTTGTGAACTCTGCAATCCCATGTCCTTCCCACCCAAAGAGAAACAAAGCAGAGCAGCTGCGAACCAAAACTGCTTCAAAAGCATTCCCAGAGCCCCCCTTTCTTCAGATGTGAGCACAAAAACTGGGGCTTGCAAATCTGCACCTGGCAGGGCCTGGTTTGCTGCTGCAGCAGGTGAGGCCGGAGGGCCCCTCTGACAAATGCCACGTTGGATTTTTCCAACCCATCTCCTTCTCCTGCCTACGGAATTTGAGCGTGGAGCTCTCAGCCCAGCTGTGCCATCACAGAGTCCTGGGAGAGGCAGCTGAGTCAGGTCCAGATTGATTAGAGCTGGTTTTAAATTAATTCGACAGGGAGGGGCACAGAGGACCTCGGAGCCTCTTCTATATTTTGATTTTTCACGCTGGGATTGTGCCCTTGATGTCACCGCTCCAACTGCTGCACTTGAAAGTGCCCACGATATCAAAAAATGGCTTTGTTATCTAAATAAAAGGTTGCATTTCAGGTAAAAGAGGGGTTTAATAGCCATAATTTTCCCTTCACTCTGCTAATTTGGCCAGCTGAAAGGAGCAGCTTTTGTGCCATGCGGCTGCACGGGAACGTTGGGAGCCCCTGGCTCGCTCCCTATTTTTGCAAACCAAATTTCTCATCCAGGTGCCTCGGTGTGCATGGAATTTGGGCTCCTGGGATTTTAATTCCTGTAATTTTAGCAGATGTAGCCTAAAAACCTAATGGATTTTTAGGGCAAGGGAGTGCTGTCCATTCTCCACATGATTTGTGGTGTTCCTCAGCAGGCTCTGGACCATTTTCACCTCTGGAATGTCCCTTGGAGGGGTGGGTGAGGTGTCCCTGACACCTCCTCAACAAAGAGACTTTACTTGTAGTTAAATCTTTTATCTGTTCTGTTCTGTTCACAGCAATTTAAACTGAGTCCTTACGAAATGCTGGGAAAAACAGGAGATTTGTCAGGGATTTTGCACCCATCCACTGTGGGCAGAGAAAGCTCGTTAGCTGCTCCCTAATGAGCCAGCCAGCAAGTCCAGGAAACCTGGGACTCAAAAGATGCCAGGATGGAGCAGAATGAAACATTCCCGTTTTCAAAGAGGGAAAACTGGGGAGGGCTCAACAGCACAGGCACAGAAGGGCTTCATGTGATCAGCCCCACAAAACTTCCTCTCTCCTGTTTTGCTGTTTTCCAGCTGCTCCTCGAGAGCTGCCACGGGCTCAGCTCCTCTCTTGCCAGGCACGAGAGGTGGAGCTGGAGGTGTGGGAGAGGAACAAGGGGGAAATTGGATGCTGTGGCTTCCTGGGGTAGTTCCAGCTTGGTTTGTGGGGTTTTTAGGATGTAACTGCTGGAAATGAGGTGCTCTTGGAGTGGCTGTTCCTGGCTCCTGCTGGGGAGGAGAGGGACTGGATTGGGCTGAATGGGGTGAAGTTTTTCCAAGTGCCTGAGTTCTCCCATAGGTTTTGCACCCTGGACACTCCTTGATCCACAGAGGTGCCTTTAGGGACCATCTGGAGCGTGAAGGGCCCAGCTCCAGCACATTTGGGGTTTGCCCAGAGAAGCCACAGCCTCTGCTGGCCCTTTCTCCTCAGCTGAGCTGCCCACGCTGCTCTGCACCCTTTTGACTCCTACATCCCCTGTTTCCCATCCCTCTTTCCCATTTCTGATCCCCAAGCAGCACCCCAGACCCCCCAAAAACCTGCATAGATATCCAGCCTGGAGCAGGGCAGGAATGTGGGATTCCCTTCCTGTCCTGTCCGTGGTGTTGATGCCACTTTGGGTTTTGCTTTTTTTTTCCTTGTACATGTTTTCTATATTCTTTGCACATACATTTGTAGCTCTGTACTGTACTAGTGGCCAGTTTTCCCAGTCTTTTCCATGGCCTTTCCCTAGGCAGAGAGACAAAACAAATTCCAGAGCTCCAAGCCCCCAGGGGTACAAAGCCCCTCTCCTATCTTGGTTCTTCCAGGCTACCAAGGTTGAGAACAACTTTTTGAGATACATTTTAATGAAAAAAGTCCGGCCAGTGCTGAGGGAGGGACTCCAGAGAGGGGACTTTCATCACCACTTGTCCTCCTAATTGGTGCTTTTTATCAATTATGCTAATTTCCTCAAACCTATAAAGATGTACTCACCCCTGGAGGGGGCGGGCTTTTGTGGACATCTTTCCTGAAGGCCTTCAAATAAAGATCCTTTTTTATATCACCTCCTTACTAAAATTATCTCGAGTTTCATCTCCAGGTTGGGAAGATTCGGGTGTCAGATCCCATTCCATGCTGGGTTTAGGGTCACGTGGGTTTCCCACCATCCCTGGCATGGCAATCCATCCCGAGGTCCTGTTGGGATCAACATCCCCACTCCTTCCCTACTCCTGGACAATTCCTGCATCCCATTCCTGCTCCCCTGCAGCCCCTCCCATTTCTGTCACCTCCAGGCTGCTGCAAACTGACTCTGCCGAGCAGAATGAGCTGAGGAAGAGCATTTTTGGCTTCCTAGAAATGTTATGGAGACATTATGTGACAACATTACAAAAAAAAAAACCCTCACCCATGCGAGCTGTGTGTGGAAAGAGTTTCTGAACCCATTTTCTAATTGCTCTCTGTCATTAGGAAGGATCAAAGTGAGCCTGAACCATTTGAAAACGTGTCTGGAGCCGGAGCCCATGAGCTTTGTCTCCTAACAGACATTTAATAGGTGGCTGATTAATATGAAAGTGCTGCTTCCTTCAAATATCAATATTAACTTGAACTTTGCCTTAAGTAAGCTGGAGCCTGTGTTTGAAAAAGGAATGTGTTAAATAAAAACCAGTCATTCCCCACTGGAAGCTTTTCCTTTGACTCCTTTTGGTTCCTGGCCCTCAGGAAACAACCTGAGCCTGTTTTTTCTGCCCACAAAGGGAGCTGTGAGTCCTGGGAAGGTGGATCCCAATTCCTGAGGCAAACAGAGGGATAAGAACACACAGGAATGGCTGGGCACGAGTGATTAACGGAGCTGCTTCATCACCAACCACGCACAGATCCAAAAAAACCCTGCAAATATTCCATGAGGAGAGAAATGATTCCAATAAAGAGTTTGCTGAGCTGCCTGCCAGGGAAAGCTGTATTTCTGTGGCCCAGAGTGCCTGGTTTTATTCCCTTTTCCTGCCCCATCCTGGGATCCTCCCTGTGTGCTGCTGCTTCCTTGGTTGTGGGGTATTTTTCTCTGTTATTAATGAACTGCCAAGCCTAAAATAAATAAATACAACTGAAGCTGGGCGGATCTGCATGGAAAAGAGCTGCTTTTAATTGGCTTTAGGTTGCTCGGTTTGTTGGGAGGACAAACTTGAGTCTCTTCCTCTCCAAAGTGAGCCAAGGAAAAAGCTGCTGCAGCAGGAAATCCACGGGAAATATGGGAAAAGGGGAGGAAAAATAAGCTTGGACCACTTCAAGTGAATTATTGAGGTGGGTAAAATGAATCCCTGTGGGGGAATGAATCCTCCAGGGCTGGGTCCAGGTCTTGGTGGATGTGGTGTGGTCAGAGGAGCCTGGGCAGGTTCCTGCAGGACAGGCAGGGACACCTTCCACCATCCCAGGCTGCTCCAAGCCCCAGTGTCCAGCCTGGCCTTGGGCACTGCCAGGGATCCAGGGGCAGCCACAGCTTCCCTGGGCACCCTGTGCCAGGGCCTGCCCACCCTCACAGGGAACAATTCCTTCCCAATATCCCATCTAAATCTCCCCTCTTCTGGCTTCAATCCATCCCCCTTTCCCCGAGGAACAGGACCCTCTGTCCCACCCACTGCCCCAGCTCCTCCCAGAAGGACAGAAGGACACAGTGACCTCACTGGAGATGTTTTCTCCCTGCACAGCTATTCCAGGGCTTCCTGTGGTTGGTTTCAGCTGGAGCTGGGAGTTGGGTGATCCCCCTCAAAGGAGCTGGGATGTTGATCCAGGTTTGCTGGGTTAAAAACCACCAGGAGCAGCTGCCTGGAACTGGAAGCTGCAGAACCCAGTGTGTGATTTCCACAGGGATTTTGGGACAAACCCACACAGTCTGGCTGCAAATCAGCCTGGTGACAACCCTGTGGGATCCCTGGAGCCTGGGAAATCTCATGGCTGCCATGCAAAGGCAGAAGATGCAAATCCATGGCCAGAGGAGCAGGAGGTGGGAGTCGAATGAGGGAGTCCTGTGCCTGGAGAAGAAATCCAGCAGGTCTGGAGCCTCTCCTGCAGCAGGAATCAGCACTCAGGGCATGGATTGAGCCCTCGTGTCTGTCCTGGGGTCCAAGGTGGGAAGAGCCTGAAACAGGACACGATTCCTCATGGGAATGAAGCAGCACAAAAGCATCCAGGAATCTGGAGAGGATCTTCTGCACCCAGGATGCACCAAGACATTCCAGAGGAA
The DNA here is from genome assembly GCA_034509425.1 of Eopsaltria australis. NCBI lineage: Eukaryota > Metazoa > Chordata > Aves > Passeriformes > Petroicidae > Eopsaltria > Eopsaltria australis. The sequence goes on from JAVTVJ010000916.1 coordinate 19,773, forward strand.
TCCCTTCAGCGTGGATTCCAGCCCCTGGAGCTGTGGGGACACAAAGGCAGTGGAGGATGAAGGGAACGTGCCCTGGGTGCTGTTTTTGGCACGGGGCAGCCGCGAGTGCAGCAATTGAAGCGTGTCAATAACAAACCCACACTGCACTGCCAGCAGAAAGTGGCATTTCAATGGCATTTTGTTGCAATAAAGAATTTCCATGGGAATACATTGATTTCAAGGAAAATTTAATTTGGGGAAAAGAAAGAAAAAAAAAATAGAGGGAGAAGACATTTTGTGAGCTGTGAAAGCTCGAGCACCTCTCTTGCAGTGAATACTTCATTTGTTACCCCACAATTGATTTTATTTCCCTGCTCATTCACCATCCTGCAATTATGGAATTTGATGGAAGTGCTTAGCTCCGATCCAGCCTCGACTTTTGGCAGCTCTTGGCAGATTGGAGGGAACTTGCTGCAGAGCCAGGTGTTTCTGGTGGAGTTCATTCATTTCAGATGGAAAACAACTCTGAGCATGGCGCTTCCCTTGAGCTGAGCTGTGCCAGGATCGAGGCCTCCAGACCTCCCGAGCCATTTCCCAATCACAGAACCCCAAAACTGGATTCCAAAGGTTGGAAAAACCTTTGAGATCTTCAAGTGCAACCTATGACCCCACACCACGTTCCAAACTAAACCATGGCACTGAGTGCACCTCCAGGCTTTCCTTAAACACCCCCACCATCTCCCTGGGCTTTCCAAGCCCATCCTAACCTTGGTGCTTCCTCTGAACAAAGCATTGCTTTGGCCACCTTGAGCTTCCTGATTATTCCTGCTTTTATTCCTGCTCTTGGAGAAGCCCCCAGACCCCTCTGACAAATCCCAAACCATGAAGCTTTTCCGAGCTTTTCCCTCAGCTCTTCGATAGTTCTGCTTTGGGCGGTCCCATGGCTCCCATTGGTTGTGGAAGAGGAATTCCTTCCTTCCCTGCTTGCTCTGGCAGTATCTCTCAGCCTTTGGAATGCTCTCCTGGCGGCTCCCAGAGCTCCTGGTAACTCCACATGCCCCAGGATGCAGCCCCCAACCTGCTCTGGCCTCTTCCAGGGAAGGATCAAATGTTTCTCCACCTCCTGGCATGAGAACAGCTGGAAAAAACCCCACTGCCCTCCTGGATGCTCCCACGAAATTTTAGGGAGATAAAAATAAGCCCAAATCAAGCCAAGGTGTCCACAAACACCACACAGGTCAGTGGGATTCCAAATCTCATCCCAGGAAAGCAGACAAAGGCTCCGGATTTTAAACCTCACCCAGGAGAAAGGACAGCCAATGTATCTTGGCCATCAGGATTAGGATAAGGGGATTACAGGACCTGCTCGAGTCTCTCTGAACTTCAAAGGCTCGTGGAACTCGTATTTTCAGATGTATCCCAGAGTAATTAAGCAAAGCAACATTAAAAGAAAGGAATGTGGGCGGCCTGAGGAGCTCCCGGGGGTTTCCTTGCTGGAAAAGCCCAGCCACCATCCCTGGTGGGAGATCCAAGCTCCTGCTCCAGCCTGGTGCCTCCTCCTGCTGGGTTTTCTCCCAGCCCTCCAGGTGTGGGGTGAGGGAAGGGGCAGAATTCCTGCAGGGATGGCAGCTGGATGGGAGGATGATGCTGGAGACCCTCTGGCCACATCCAAGGTGTGGAGCAAACCTGCCAGGAGCAGTCACTGGTGATGGACAAGCACATTTTGGGAACCCCTGGGATCAGGATGAGCTCTCCAGCCCTTCCTGGAGCAGGAAGGTGACAATGCCAGGACCTGCTGCTCTCCTGAAGCCTCTCCGGTGGGTGTTGGATTCAGGATTCATCCCTGGGCTGGGAAAACAGCTTTTCTGGATGATTCCTGCTTTCCAGCAGGTAGAGGCAGCGTCCTGCTGGGCTCTCTGTGACTCACCGTGCCACCCACTTCCCGAGGAACAGGAATGTTTGGGCTTTAACGAGTGAGCCGAGCCCTGGAAATTGCTTGTGGAGTATTGATTGGTGCCCAGGCTGCAGGGAAAGGGATTTTCAGTCATTAGCTCAGAGATGTCGGGGCTGTGGGACTGATCTGAAAGCGGCACAAAAATAGGAATTATTCCTCTTGGTTTGTTTGGGGGTTTTATTTCCTTCCCATTGAGTCCTGGCTAACATTTACAGGAGTCCAGCCTGGATGCTGCTGCCCAGGGGGAGGAGTGGAAAAGCAGCAGGAAAAATGGGAATTTTCTCATCCCGTGTGTCCAAATGCCATCTGTGGGTGCCAGGAGATAACGGGTTCCTCTTTCTAGCCCCAGTAAGAGCAGACTGGTGGCACTGGTACCCCAGGGAGCAATCCCTGCCTCCCTCCCTCCCTCTCTGCCTCAGGAATGAGTCACGGAGCGCTCCTCGTGTCCGGCTCCTTCCTGAGCTCCAATTAGGCAGGAGAAATGTGTGGAAATGCAAGGAGCTGTGTGTAATTCCCAGCAGCTGGGAACGTCCCCACTCTGCTCCTGAGATGGTTGGGTTCCAATCGACCTGGGCATGTGGAGCTCACTCTGCACACCTTCACTTTAATGCTTCCTAAAATATTTTGGTGCTGTTGGTGTGCCCACTGTCACCAACGGGGCTCAGTGTCCCAGGGGGAAACATTCCCAGCTCCTCTTGGCATTTTCAGCTGAGCATTCCCAGCCATTCTGGGCTTTTTTAGGATCTGCTTTGGATTCCCACCAGCAGCCTGCTCCAGTATTGACCGGTGGCTGGCATTTCACCCCAGAGGCCGTGGAAAAACACAGGGAGACAGAGCTGGACTTCAGGACAGACCCAAATCTGCCTGAGCAGGCAATTCCCGACCCCACAGCCAGCAGCTCTTCCTTAGGATCAGAATCAGGGAGTTCAGGCAGAACCAGCCAGTTGTCCATGCCTCCACACCTGAATCCCACAGGGATCCCTGTGGAGCTCTGACCCAGCTCTGTCCCCCCAGAACCCCACGGGGCCACCAGCAGGGATGGGCTACAGATCCAGAGCAGCTTTGCTCCTGCAATTCCAGCATTCCCGGGATATCTGAGCTCTCCGAAGCCCCTCCCATGCTGGCCTGCAGCTCCCACCCCTCAAATTGCGCTGCTCAGTATTTCTCCTGGAATATCCACATCACCGCCCCTCGGGAGCAGCTCAGGGTGGCTCCTCCACCTAAAAGTGGCTTTTCCCAAAGCACCCCGGGCTGTTTTGGGAAGGTGATTCCTATTTCCCGGAGCTGCTGTGCAGATTTGCTGCTCACACCTTGAGGAAAGTGCATTTCAAACCTCCCAGAGCTTTTCTGCAGCACCCAAACCCTTCCCGAGGGGCAGCCAAGCATTCCAGCTCCCTGCCAGCCATCCCTGGGATGCACGGAGGGATGGAAGCAAAGGAGGAAGGTTGGGAGCTCCTCTCCCTCCCCGAGCCATGCCGCCAGGGCAGCCTTCAGTGAAATATCAATAACTCCTGGCTATCAAAAAAATAAATCCAGCCCAAAAGTGCCAATTCCTGGCCTGCACGTGCACCCCCCCGGCTCCCCCTCAGCCCCACGATCGATCTCTGTTTAATTAAACCCTGGCAATGACTCTCACGTGGGGGCAATTCTGCTGACTCGGCCACTCGGGGATTTTTATGCATCTCTTTCTGCTTTGCTTTTCCATTAACTTATTTTTCCCTTTGTAATAAGGGCTTGTCAGTGTAATTTATCCAGCGGCGCAGGAAGCACGGCCAGCCCGGGGAGCCATTCACAGCTTGCCAGGGATAAACACAATTACACATTTTTAAATGTCAGCCTTCAGGAGAAGGAATGAAAAAGGTAAACTCTATAAATTGCAGAGAGAGAGAGACACACAGAGAGAGAGAGAGAGAGAGCTGCTCTCTCTTTGAGGAACTTCCACATCCATGGGCAGGTCCTGCCTTTCTGGGATGCAGAGGAACAAAGGGAAAGGCCTCGAGGAATCCATAGAAAGTGGCAGCAGCTCTTGTGCTTTGCCGTGGAGGGTTTGAAAAAGCAGCTGGTGAAGTGTGGTGGCCTGGCAAGTGTCCCCTCCTTGTCACCCACTGCAGGCCAGATGCACGGGGAGAGCCCTGCTGCTCCCTGCTCATCTCCCAGCAGCTGCTTTGATCTCCCTGCCGTGAAAAGAGGAGAGTTCAGCTGGATTAAATGAGAGCCACTTACATAATCTGTTTAAAATTCCAGCAGCACAGATCCAGGGGAAGGGAGAAGGAGAGCAGCTACTGGCTCCTGCTTGTTCTGATGCTGCTCCCCTGCTCCTGGAGGGCTTGGGGCTGGGTGGGAGGCACCCCCAGGTGACAGGGTGACACTTGAACACTCCTGGATATCTGTGGGAAGAGAGGAAGGCTGGGATGGAGAGGGGAGGCTCATAATTACCAGGCCCTACTAATGAGCAGCAGTTCGGGCTGATTAAAACCACTTTTTTGGGAGGGTTTTTGGCTGGGATAATACTCCTGCTCCAAGCCTGGAGCAGGTGGGATCCATATCCTGCAATTCTCAGCATTCCCAGAAAATCTGAGCTCTCTGAAGCTCCTCCAGTGCTGGGATCCTGCAGCTCCCACACCTCAAATTGTGTTGCTCGGTGTTTCTCCCTGAATATCCACGTCACCATCCCATGGGATCAGCTCGGGGTGGCTGCCCCTCATGGCTCCTCCATCTAAATGTGCCTTTTCCCAAAGCATCCATTGGGATTCCTGGTCCTCTCCCCCTGTGATTTCCCACCTTCCTCTGGTGGGAAAAGAGAACGGATTAGTGGGATCTCTTCATCTGGCTCCTTGCAGCCTGGGGAGTGAGGAAGGAAAAGGATGGGGCTGGAAGTCTTTGCAGGAGTGGGAGAGGAACTGGAATTTCTCGTTAAGGATCCTGTTCCATCATGCTGGAATCTGGGAGGGATTAGGGTGGAAGGAGGAGCAGCTGCTGGGCTCAGAGGGCTCTGGAAAGATGAAGTTTGGGAATAGAGGGACTTCTCCCATTGGACTGGGGGGATGCTGGAGAAAACAAGGTGAGGGATGGACAGGGAGCAGCTCTTGATGAAGGGAGAGGAGGGAACCTCAAGGGCACAATTTGGCATCTCCCTTCAGCTCTTGGGTGGTGCTGGTGATGGGGAGCCACCAAAACAGGCCCACCCATCCCTGGAGGATGGATCTGGGGTGGTTGTGGATGTGAGGAGCGTTCCAGGGCACTGAGGGGGTCAGCAGTGGAAACCAGGGCACTTTGGAGCTGTGGGGGCTGGGAATCACCAGGAGGAGCTTGGGAGAAGTTCCTGACCTCAGAGCCCACGGAATGAAAGTGCCACTGATGTGGCCAGCCCAGAGCAGCCCTCGGTGGAGGGAACAGCACAGGGAGGTGGATCCAAGGCCAGCAAAGCAGGAGCAGCCTTTGCCAGAGGCAGCAGATGCCTGGAGAGGGCTGGAAACACTGGGAAAAGCCGCCTGGGGAATGGAGCACAGGGCAAATTAAAGGTGAGGAGGCTTTTTGGCCTTTCCAGAGGGTGTGAAACCTTTTCATGGGGATGCTGCTGGACATCAGAAAGGATGAACTTGCAGCTCTGTGAACTGGAAGGACACTGCTGGGCTGGGCTGGGCTGACCTCAGGGCCTGATCTCTGACCTGGCCATGGGAAATGGGGTGCCAGGGGCATTTCAGCTCCTGCCGGTCCCTCCCTGGAATGTTAATTTGGGTTGCACTTTGCAGGGGGTGTTTCCTCACTCAGGCCATGCTGAGGAGCTGCTCAGAGCCTGCCTGGCTTCCAAAGGGAGAGGGCCAGGCAGGAATGAGCAGAGCATCTCCCAGAGCTGCCCGGAATTCATTCATTTCATGGTTCCATGCGAGGGCAGGGAGATGAAACAGCACAGAGGCAACACTCCACACCAAACTGGGCTTATTTACCGAGTTATAAAGGGTTTAACACAGCTCCTGGTGCAGCCAAAATTCAGTTTAAATCCTGGGACAGCCCCTGGATCCCTGGCAGTGTCCAAGGCCAGGCTGGACAGGGCTTGGAGCAGCCTGGGACAGTGGGAGGTGTCCCTACCATGGAAGGTGGAACTGCATGAATTTTGAGGTCCCTTCCAAGCCATTCCTTGATTCAAGAGCAGCACAAGATGTTTTAAGCCAAGCAGAGAAGTGGTGCAAGAAGTGCAGCTGGGACAGCAGCTCTGAAAATAAACTGATTTAAACATCATTGAGAGTAAAAAAAAAAAAAGAAATTATTTCTCATTCAGCGCTGCCTGAACAGCCAGCCCTGCTCTCCTGGATGCCTCTCCAGGTACAAGCACCTCTTGAGCTGGATGCTTTTCCCGAGTCTGCTGTTTAGCCTCCAGAAAAACTCCCCAGTCATTAAGTTTAGGACCCTGCTGGCAAAGAAGAAAGTGCTGCGGGATCACAGCAGAGAGCAGAGTGTCTTTAATGAACAAACAAAGCAGCAACTGTGACCAGAGACAACAAAATGTTGGTCCCAGGCAGCTGAGGTTGCCAGACAGAGAGTTTGGAGGAGGAGGAAGCAAAGGAGGTTGTTTGCAGAGCTAATGCCAGGATGAAAGGGAGAAAATGAAATCCGAGCTTTTTATGGCATTGCTGGGGGAAAAGACGAGGAAAGGACGCTGGCAGAAATCAGCTTTGGAACACAAACAGCTGGAACTGCACCCATCAGAGCTGGACACAAAGAGACTGCAGAGATGGCTGGAAATGGGGGTGTTGAGAGCTCTGGGAGCACAGAAGGGTTCACAGCCACTTGTTCTGCCCCTGCTGCAATAAATGGAGTCACAGCAGGGCTGGGAAAGGCTCTGGAAGGCAAAAACCAGAGGAGTTGTTCAGGGAATGATGGAAATGTTGGGACACCAAGGCTGGGAACCCAGGGATGTCCTGGGCCAGGGATGGAACAGCTCCCAGAGACAGGAATTGTTTGGGGAATGGGGACTGGGGACAAGCCCTGGTCAGTGCTCCTGGAAACCTCATGATGCTGACCCTGCCTTCCTGGAGACTCCCCCAGGCTCAGCCTTGGGCTGCTGATCCCCTCTGGGCTGGTGTCAGCTGCTTTCCCTGCACTGAGCTGCTTCATCCTTCTTTTTTTTTTTACCACTGGTATGGCAAAAGTCACTGGAAAGTGGCATTGGCTTAGGGTGACAGTGAGCAAAACCAGCCTGGAACCTCCTTGAAACCTAAGGGGTTAAGTCTGGAATCTCCTTTAGACCTTGGAGTGATTAATCACTGGTCACTCCAAGGAAGATGTTCCTCCCTTTAGCTCCTCTGGAACTGTCAAACACTTTGAACTCCCTGGACTTTACCTCCTGCAATCCCAAGAAAACCCCAATCACATTCCAGTTTTTGGGATTTTCCCCTCTCCCAGTTAGAATGAGAGGTTCTGTTTGTTGGTCCGTGACTGATGTGGCTCCAGAATCATGAGCAGCAATTTCAGGCCGAGGGAAGGAATCAATAACTGAGATCCCACCAAAATCCATCCTGGATTCACCAGGCCAATGCAGCCTGGCCTGTCAGAGCCTCAGAGACCTGGCTGCTCCTCCCCAGCAGGAAAAGCAGAGGAAAACATTCCCGAAAACTCATCCAGAGGCCAACCCAGACCTCACTGCCCCAACCAAGAAATGCCTCTGGTTTGCTCAGGAAAGGTCTGGGTGTGCTCAGACGTGCTGCACTTCCGAGGAGAGGCTCAGGAATTGTGTCTGCAGGCTCCTTCCAGGCCTTTGATCCCAATGTTCCATGGCCAGAGGCCTCCAGATGCCCTCCCAGAGCTGTTCCTGCCAGGATGATTGAGTTCCAACGGGTTTGTGGCAGCTCCACCTCTGATCCTGGAGTTAATGTTGGTGGCTCTGCTGCTGCAGCTGCTCCTGGCTCGCCTCCTCTCCGTGGTGTTTTGTATTCCTGCAAAATTCTGGGCTTACTTTGGAAGGTTGGCTCTGGAGCTGGCAGGCCTAGGAGCCTGATTAGCTTTCCCTGCCTGTCTCTTGAAGGGTTTTTTTCCTCCCTTTATGGCCACCAGGTTCTCAAGGTCTGTTGGAAGTCAGCAGATGTGTGCTGGAATGGACTCCAGCTCCTGCTCGTGCTCCCATTATCCAGCATTTCCTTTGAGTGAGTGCAGTAATGGAGGAGACTCTCCCTTATCCCACTGAATGGTGTCATTTTAATAACAAATAATCCTTTCCAGGTTTATTTTGGGCTCTAATCCCATCCTCCAAGATGTTTGCAGATTCTTCCACCCATTTAATGATTGTCCTCCACGGGGCAGCAGCCAGGTCCCTAATGAAAAATGGAATAACATTGGACAGATGTGCTTTGGGAAAACCTCCTTGGTGCCTTTCCTTCTGAAAGCTCCTCTGAAAACCCCAACTTCTCAGCAACTTTTGTGCTCATGCTGGATGAAATCCTTCCCAAATGTTTTGCACGTCTGTAGATTTGCATGCTCAAGTTTGCTGCAAGATGGCCCAAACCCCCTCTAAAATTGGTGTGCGAGGTCTCATCTGCTGGCACTGCTCACCCTGCTGCCTGCAACAGCTGTGATAATCAGGAAAAATGAGATTCAAAGCCTTCAAGATGGAAAAAATCCGGCGTCGACTCTTTTTTTTTTCGGAGCAGCATCTGCATCAGGCTGTTAGAAAAACGAGTCCAACTTTGAAAGGAGGATTCCTACAAAATACCTGATTTTATTTGACCGAGAAATCCCGAGAGACCTCTCCTGAGAAACCTTCAAATATCGGTGCTGGGCATTTAGTGGTTGCACATCCTCTCAGCTCTGCCACTAAAGTAATTTTCTTTTCTCCAAATTTCATCTTAATGGTGGTTTATAGCATATGTTCACCGTGTTATTCATTAGCTCAGGGTAAATAAACCAAAAAATGAGGCGAGAACCTACAATAAATATGAACAGCAAAAGAGTGGCTCAAGAAAAATTCGAGGAGAAGCAAAGCAGGAGGATTTTTTTCCCCCTACTTTGGCCATTAGAGTGTTGTTTGGAAATCACTCAGCCATCCCTGTTTACTTTTCCTGACAGGAATTATGTGATTACAGCACATTACGATCCCAATTTCTGGCAGGAAGGGCTGGCTGGAGGACACTTAGGTGAGGATTAGGAGGGGAAACTGGCTGGGTTTTGAAAGCTGGGGTGATGGGTGAGCAGGGGGGGCCTCAGGGGTGCTCACAATAATTATGGAAAACCAAAATTTCCCCCTGAACTGAGGAGTTGTGGAGGTGCTGCTGAGGAGCCCCTGGTCAAAGTGAGTGCTTGGAGCAGGTCAGGTCATGAATTGTCCAGGCAGGCCTTGGAAAGCTCCGGAGGGAATTCCCACTGCTCCTCTGGAGAGCTCAGCACCTCCTGAGGCCCAGCCTGTGCCTGCAGTGCTGCTCTGACCCCCCTGGGAAGGTCCTGCCTGTCCCTCATCAGGTGAAGGACACAGTGAGGTCACACTGCCCTGTGTCCCCTGGCCTTTCCCGATGGAAATAAAAATATATGGAAAAGAAAATCATATGGACGTTATGGAGTAGAATCCACAGGCCCCAAGCACCTCGGTGGCCTCTGTTGTCTCATCCCTGCTTTTCCCACGTCACCCTTGAACTTGGGGACCCAGCACTGGATGGTGCCCAAATTGTGACACCCCCAGCACTGGGAATGGGAATTCCTTGCAGTCCCCTGGCCCTGTTCCCCCATGCAGGGTGGGGTTTGAATTATTCAGGATGAGGGTGCTGGTGTTGGTTTGTCAGCCTGGAATGGTGCCAGGCCTGAGGACAATCCATGGTTTTCCTGGAATTCCCATTGGCCCCATCCTCAGGTTCCCCAAGGTCCATCAGGAGCAGAGCTGTGTCCATCACCCTCTCTAATTCCATAATGCCCCCAAAACTGCTGAGGGGATGGGAACACCCTGCAGTCCCCTGGCCCTGTTCCCCCCTTGCAGGGTGGGGTTTGAATTATTCAGGATGAGGGTGCTGGAGTTGCTTTATCAGCCTGGAATGGTGCCAGGCCTGAGGCCAATCCACAGTTTTTGTGGAATTCCTGTTGGCCCCATCCTCAGGCTCCTCCAGGCCCCTCAGGAGTGGAGCTCTAACCCCATGGTGCCCCCAGAGCTGCTGAGGGGATGGGGACCATCCCCATTCATGTTTCCCCCAGTTCAGGGTGGGGTTTGAATTATTCAGGATGATTTTGTGCTGGTTTCTCCCTGTCATTCCCAGCCTGGAATGGTGCCAGGCCTGAGGACAATCCACAGTTTTTGTGGAATTCCTGTTGGCCCCATCCTCAGGCTCCTCCAGGTCCATCAGGAGCGGAGCTGTGTCCATCACCCTCTCTAATTCCATAATGCCCCCAAAACTGCTGAGGGGATGGGAATCCCCTGCAGTCCCCTGGCCCTGTTCCCCCCTTGCAGGGTAGGGTTTGAATTATTCAGGATGAGGGTGCTGGGGTTGCTTTATCAGCCTGGAATGGTGCCAGGCATGAGGAAAATCCCCACTTTTTTTGGAATTCTTGTTGGCCCCATCTTCAGGCTCCTCCAGGCCCCTCAGGAGTGGAGCTCTAACCCCATGGTGCCCCTAGAGCTGCTGAGGGTGGCTCTGCCTGTTCCTGATGAAGCTATTGACCCGTGCCAGCCCCACTATTGACCCCCGAGGCTCTGCTGATTCCTGGCTGCCATCAGACGTGGAGCCATCGATCCCCGCGCTCCCAGGCTGCGGCCCAGCCAATTTCCCAGCTCTTTCATCCAGCCTGAACTCTCCCAGATTCCAAATGAGAACGCTGAGGGAGACGGCGTCGAAATCTTGATCAACCTGTGCTGAAGGAAGGGCGAGTGTGGGGTTATTAAACAGAAGCCAGCCCTGCTCCAGGAGCCAATGGAGGAGGGAGGGCAGCGGCTGCTGCAGAGCCGCGCTGGCTGCAGGGCACGGCAGCAGCAGCACAGACATGGGAATTAACTCCTGCTAACGAGCTCCTGAGGAATTCCACACCATTCCACACTTTCCAGCACAAGCCCCAGTGCAGGATCCATCCTGCCTGGCAGTTTGTGGGGCAGGGATGGACAGGCAGCAGCAGCAGCCTCTGTTTTGCTGTGTAATCACCCCAATTTTGTGCTGACAGTGTTGGCTTCTCAGAAAAGCAATTAAAAATGGTGTTTAAAATCATTAGAGGAGTCAAACCTTGCACCTAAAGCTGCTGCGAGGCCCTGGGAGTGAGCAAAGCACTGGGGAGAGGAGGAATTCAGCTGGGAATGTGAGGCCTTTTGGTGTTTATCCACTTGTTTGTGATTTGCAAGTTCCCATCCATTATGGATGTGGTGGCCTCCTCTTCAGATGGACTCGTGCTGCCAGATGTATTATTAAGACTTATGGTGATAAACAAAGAAGAAAACATTTAATTGACCCCAAATGACTGTTGCTGTTGGTGTCAAACGGATGAGAACAGAGCTGGTCAAGTCGAATCACAAATCTGCAGCTGCTCGAGGCATTTTCCTAAAGACCTGAGACAGCTGCGCAGTGCAATTTCTCTCACTAATGATTCCTAAATTAAGAAATTAACCCCCTTCCACCAGCATTTGGATGGTGCTGGAGTGGGAGACAGGAAGAGAAATTGGAGCGGAGTGCGTGGCAGCAGCAGCCGTGGACACTGCCAAAACCACTTCCCATGTGTGAGCCCCAGCGCCTGCAGGAATCAAACCCCTGCACTGCCAGCTGTGCCCTGCAAGGGAGGGGACAGCCCTAACCCAGGGGGGTGGTGGGGGAAAACTGGAAATGTCCCACTCCAGAACCCCCCGTGGGCAGCTGGGGAGGGAGGGATTCTGTCCCTGTGCCCCTGTGCTCAGGTGAGACCCCACCTGCAGAGCTGCCCCAGCCCTGGACCCAGCACAGCAAGGACCTGGAGCTGCTGGAGCCAGGCCACAGGAGGCTCCAGGATGAGCAGAGGATGGAGCAGCTCTGCTGGGAGGAAAGGCTGGCAGGGCTGGGATTGTTCACCTGGAGAGGAGAAGCTTTGGGGTGAGCTCAGTGTGGCCTGAAGGAGCTGACAAGAAAGATGGAGAGGGACTGGGGACAAGGGATGGAGGGACAGGACACAGGGAATGGCTTCCCACTGCCAGAGGGCAGGGATGGGTGGGAAATTGGGAAGGAATTGTTCCCTGTGAGGGTGGGCAGGGCCTGGCACAGGGTGCCCAGGGAAGCTTCGGCTGCCCCTGGATCCCTGGCAGTGCCCAAGGCCAGGTTGGAGGGGGCTTGGAGCAGTCTGGGACAGTGGGAGGTGTCCCTGCTCATGGCAGGGGGTGGGGCTGGATGAGCTTTAAGGTCCCTTCCACCCCAAACTATGATTCTGCGAATTTGAGATCAGCCCATGACACCCTCTCTGTTTTCCTGGGGCTGGTGAGGATATTTGGTGCTGGATGTGAGCCCCTGGCAGCTCAGCCCTGTGCTCCCAAGAACTCCAGAGGGATCCAGGGTGCTGAGGAGCCTCACCCTGGATTTACTCCCTGTCCTGACCTTCCCAGGCTGCTGCAAATCGGGGAGCTCCTGGGAGGGAGCACCAAAACAGCAGCAGCAGAGCTGGGATGGAATTGGGAGGGATGAAGGGCTCTGCAACGATCCATGAAAAATTCCTGCTGCGCACTGGGAGGCAAGGCAGGAGCAAAGGGAATCCTTTATCCCTCTTCTGAGTGAGTCCACTCCTCGTGGAGCTGAACTGAGCTTTCTGGGGAGAGCTGCTCCCTGTGATTCCAGTGATTGCCACTGCTCATGTCCCAACCTCATCAGGGGCTGGCACTGCCTTTGATTTGGCCACCTTTGAATGTGAGCTCCAGATCAGCTGGGTCAAGACAGGGCAACATGACAGGAAACTTCCAAGCTCCTGAAGAACCAGGGAATGCTGCCATGTCCTCAGACAGCCCCCAAAATGCTGCTTTTTTTACCCTTTTCCTGCTCTTTCTGAAGGAGTTCGGAAATGGGGGATGCCTGGAGATATATTTTTTTTAGCTCTTGCTCAATGTTCATCCCCCATCACCAAGAGCTGTCTGATGTGTTTATTTTTGGGTGTGTGATCTTCCATGAGGTTGCTTTTACCCCTCTGAAGGGAAAGGCGTGGACTTTTAAAGAGTTCAGGCTCCTTTCTCCCATCCTCCCACCAGATCTTTGTTTCCATCATCTGCACATTTGCATAATTCCTTTCCTTCATGCCTTTCCCAAGAATTCTCACTTATTTGCCAATTTTAACAGTTCTGTGGTGCTTTGAGAGATTTGGAAAGAGCAGAAGTTCCCTGAACACAAAACCTTTGATATTTGCAGCCATTTCCTCATTTCTATTTAGGTCAACACCTGTTTGGGGTGGGAAGCTCAGGGCAGGGTGAGTTTCTTTCCTGGTCACTCCACTCAGCCCTTTGGATTCTCCTGGAGTCCAGCACATTCTGTGCTGTGTCAGATGTGCCCAAATGCCAAAATACTTTAATTACCTTGCAAAAAGCTTACGCAGAGCTTTGATTTCCTCCACGCACATAAATCTTGTTTGCTGCGAGTTCTTCTTTCCAGGTGCCTGGTGCTGAGATGAGGCTTTGGATATCTTTAGAGTCTTGGATCTGTCCTTCACAGGAGCTGTGAGGTTGAACTCTTGCACTGAATAATGCTCACAGAGGCACCTTCCTCTAATCCATATTGCTCATGGAAATCCTTAGGAATACAGGAGGTGGTGACAATTTCACTCTCATTTCCACAAGGAACCTCTGGCTCATCTTTCCCTGAGAACATTCCTGTGCTCCAGGGACGTGCCTGATGATGTGGTCAGGCTGATGAGTCCTCTGGAAGGGATAATTAGAGAAGGATGGGATATTGGGATGAAATTCCTTGCTGTGAGGGTGGGGGGGGCCTGAGGTTGCCCAGAGCAGCTGTGGCTGCCCCTGGATCTCTGGAACGGTCCAAGACCGGGTTGGAGCAGCCTGGGACAGAGGAAAGTGTCCCTGCCCATGGCAGGGGTGGAATGAGATGATCCTTAAGGTTTTTTCCACCCCAACCCAGTCTGGGATTCTGTGACAACAAAAATCTGGGATGATGGGGCACTTTAGAGGTGCCTCCACTCTGTACTCAGAGACTTTTTTCCCCCTTGATCAGGAACAACCCAGAAATGAGGATGTTTGGTGCTTTTCATGTCCGGGAGCCTGGGATGGATCTGAAATTCCCTTTGTAGTCTGCTGCTCTCAGCAGTCTCCAGTGTTTTCCTAGGCTTGGAAACCTCGCTCTGCTTCCCCACTCAGTTTTTCCTGCCTGCTCTGTGGAATGTCCTGGCAGGAAATGGATGGTGCCACGTAGATCCTGGGATTTCCTGTGTTCCCGAGGTCTGCCACAGACACACCTGCAGCACCAGGCACCAATTCCCCTGGATCCCTTCCCTTCCCTTCCCTTCCCTTCCCTTCCCCTTTCCCTTCTTTCCCCCCTTTTTTTCCCCTTTCCTTTCCCCATTCCCTTTCCCCCTTTTTCCCCCCTTCCCTCCACTCCTTTCTAAACTTACACCTGAATTTCCCTTTTCCAGACACTTTCCCATCACTTTTCAGGTTCTGCACCACTATTTTCGAGGCATCCCATGCACCAGAGGCTTTTCTGCAGCACTTCCATCTCTCCCGGGCTGCCAAGGTGAGCCTGCTTTGATTGACTGAGGCTCCTTTCAGTCAGCCCCGTCTGCCGAGCCTGCCTACATTCCCTCTTTTTTTAAATTATTATTATTATTCCGGCTAGGAATGATATGTTGTCTTTAAATCCTTGCTGACTGCTTAAAATTCTCCCACATCTTTGGAGTGTTTAATTATTCCCCTTCAGGAGCGGCTTTAAATTGACTGACTTCCTTTCAGGCTCTGATTTCACATGGAACGGCAGCGCTGCTGAAATTATTCCAGCTTCGCTCCCCCCCTCGTGCTGCTGGCTGACCTGGGAAAAGCAACACTTCTAACCCAACCTTTTCCTCCTCCAGCTGCCTGGAATTCCACGCGTTCCCCCTTTTCCAGCCCCGCGGATGCAGCGCTACGGAGCATCCCCCGCAGCACAGGTGCGGCTTTAGGCCGGCTTAAAGCGTGGGTGGTATTTTGGTCCCGGTTTTGTCTCCCAGCTCCCTTCTCCGGGGGGATTGCTGATGTTCATTAGCCGCTAATTGGTGCTGGCGAGCTGCGACTTTACCCCCCTCCCCCCCCAGCCTCGCAGCTCCTCGGAGCAGCAGCCGGTGCTTAATTGCTAAGTCTGAGTGAAGCTGGGGGTTCACAGAGATTGCCCGACTTCTGTTATCTGCCTGTGCTTGACAATTACGTGCGGGTTTTGATTAGGAAAAATTTTGATGGGTTTTACTCTTTCGGGCTCTTTGATGTTTGGAGGGAGCTTTAGCTGTGCACCGCTGAGCTGCTCCTGGAAAAAAAACGTGCCAGAGCATCCCTCAGGCACGGGAAAATGGGAAATACCCGAGCAGTGCCTTTGGAGAGGCCTTTTGTAGCCACATCTCTGCTGCTCCTGGTCACCGTCCCAGGCACAAAGAGGGGCTGGCGTTTTTTTGCCCCAAAAACCAGCTTGAATTTGTTGATTTGGCTGCCTGAATCAAATTTTCTTGGAAAATGCCCCAGTTTTGACTCCCTAATCTGGTTTTGTGTGGATCTCTCTGAGTAAACATGGAAAAAAGAGGGAGGTTGGAATAAGTCAAATGGGGCGAGCAGGCTCAGGGTCCATTTTAACCCAGCAACTCTCCCTGTCCCTGTTCTTGAGACACTTCCAGATCCAAAACTGTTGTACAAGGACGCAGAAACTCCAATCCAGGAGCTCTGGCCATGTAAAAATGCAAATTTTTTAGGGCATTTTGAGTTTGGCACATCCAAGCCCATGGTTTTTGTTGGTTTGCCTGCTTGAATCAAATTTGCCTGGAAAATGCCCCGGTTTTCACTCCCTCATCTGTTTTTGAGTGGGTAAACATGGAAAAAAGAGGGAGGTTGGTGCTTAATTCCTGGTTGGAATAACTCAAATGGGAGGAGCAGGCTCAGGGTTTAACCTGGTGCATTTTAACCCAGCAACTCTCCCTGTCCCAGTGCCTGAGACCTTTCCAGACCCAAAACTGCAGAGCAAGGATCCAGGAACTCCAATCCGGGAGCTCTCACCATGTGAAAATGCAAATTTTTAAGGGAATTTTGCATTTGGCATGTGCAAAACCACAGTGTTTGTTGGTTTCCCTACTTGAATCAAATCATGGATGGGGTAGCAGAGGCCCCTGAACCCACAGGTTGGATTTTTGCGCTTGTTTTCCTCTTTAAGAAGGAATTTTCTCATTCCTGTGCTCTGTGGATTTGTTTTGCTGCTCTTCCAGCACCTCTGTGCAAGGCAGGACTTGTCCTCTGCCAAATTTCACAGCCTAAGCCTTGAGCCTGGCTTAGCCCAGTATCTTAAACTTAAAGCTTGGCTTTACTTCACGTTAAATTCATGAACTCCAACTGCCAGGCACGTGAACGAGAAGGGATTTTTGATAATCGTGGGGGTTTTTCTGTCTTGCAAGTTCCAAAACCTCTAATCACAACATTTATGGCCTAAATCATTGCAAAGCTGAGCTGCTCTTCATTTTACACCCATGTCTGGTTCCTTCCCCTGTTCCCACTATTCCATAGGGTTTCTGACAGGTCCAAAAACCTCATATAAACCAAATAAAAGGGGAGAAATCAAGGGCAAGACCACCACTGTCCCTGCTGCTCCCCAAATCCAGCTGGGGTTCAGCCACAGAGGGATGTGAGAACCAAAGGAAGGATCAGGATAAATCCTCCCGGAAGGGCTGAGAAAAGCAGCTTTTAAACCCAAAATAACCTCAGGGTTTTCTCCACCTGGATTTTGGCCCTTGAAGGTGCTGCACCACTGCTCAAGGATGCCTAAAATTATCCCAGAGCGGGCTCATCCAAACTTTTGGGGAGGAATCTGATGCTCCAGATGCCCCAGTGAGACCTCTCAGGGTGACTCTTCCACCTTACTCAGGTCTGGAATGGTCCTGCAGGGAGAAATTTTGGGAAATCGGGAGAGGAGGAACAACATTGCAGTGCCAGGTGTCATCCTCCCTCCCTGCTGGGGGTTCTTTGGAGATATTTTAATAAATCCTTCCCAGCAGCTCCCACTGGAAGTTAAGGGCTCACCTGGAAGATTCCGGGGATGTGGAGGCTCCTGGGTGCTGCTGAGGTTCTCACCCTGAGGGAATAACGTGTTTCCTTCCCAGCCACGGCTGAGGAATCCAATTGTGCTTTTCTCCCTAATTGAAATGAAAAACGCTGCCACATCAAGCCATTGGAAATATTACAAGCTTATATCTTATTAATTTACTGTGGGAGCTGTGCCCTGAAATGTGAATCAAATCCTGAATGAGATTGTTGGAGGTAATTCACAGGTTTGGATCTGCAGTGTCCTCCCTTTTCGCTGGAGTTTGTTGTTGCTGGGCAGGATGACAGCCTGGGGATGAGACCTCATTTTAGATTTTACAGATGCTGCGAGTGTGAAAATGAATGAAACCTGAGAGTGTAATGTTGCATGTTATTCAATTATTATCCTTCAGCTGGGGCCAGGGAGCTGCTCCAATATGAAATCCAGGCTGGAGAAGCAGCACGGAGACTCTGAGGAAGCACAGAGTGAAACTCGAGCATGGAAACTCCTGACCTGCAAAGGATGGAGCTCCTCAAGCATTAAATGGGCTGAGCCCTGAGGTCCAGTCCAGGCTTTCCAAAGTAAATGCAGTTTCCATGGAGTTCAGGGTGTCCTCCCCTCGGAAGAGCCTGGTGGATGCACACACGGCACAGGAGCAGGCTGAGCATCTCCTCAGGAGAAGGTTTTGCTTTCCATCAGGGTGGAAAATGCATGGAATTGGCTCCAAACCTATGGGTACTGGATCCATGGATGGTTTCCAGAGGGGATCATCAGGAGGGGCAATGGGGCCTCTCATTTCAATATTACCCAGAGAAGCTGTGGCTGCCCCTGGACCCCTAGAAGTGTCCAAGGCCAGGCTGGAAGGATCTTGAAGCAACTTGGGACAGTGGAAGGTTTCCCATGGCAGGGGTGGGATGAGATGGGCTTTAAGGCTTCTTCCAACCCAAACTGATTCCATGATTTCAGTATCAGCTTTTGCCACCCTCTCGGTGTTTCTCTGGGGCTGGTGAGGATGTTTGTGCTGGCTGCACCTCCCCTGCTGGCACAGCAGGATCATTCCCTGCTCCTGGGCCCATCCCATCCCATCCCATCCCATCCCATCCCATCCCATCCCATCCCATCCCATCCCATCCCATCCCACCCCACCCCATCCCATCCCATCCCCATCCATCTCCCAGCTTCAGGAGAGCAGACACGAGCCCAGGGCTGTGCCTTGGTGTTGGGGGCACAGAGCGTTATTTGCTTGATGAAATTTTATTTTTCCTGAGCTCTGCTCCGTTTTTCTGTTCCAAAGCCCCCTTTGCCTTGGGGAGGCCGTTTGTCACCGGGTGTCCCCGACACTGCTCCCAGAGGAAGCAGCCTGCAGGCACTGGGGATGGATGGAGCCTGCCAGGATTGTTGTGGCAGATAAGAGAGGATTGAAGCCTCCAGCCCGGGCTGGGAGGGAGAGGCTGGGAGGGAAGGGAGCTGCTGGAGCTGGGAGCAGCAACCAGCACAGCCAGCCTGGCTCTGGGAGCCTCTTCCCACATTCCAGCCACGAGCAGCCCTCAGCTGGCAGCACTGACAGCACGGGGGGAGCAGCCAGAGCTGCCTGAGCATGGGCTCCTCAGGGAGGGCTCAGAAATGGTGTGGAAGCCACCAGGAATGGCAGAGGGGAGGCCACAACATTCCCAGAGTGTCCTGGTGCCTCTGGGAGCTCCTCCATGGCTCTGGCAGGGCTGCTCAGAGCCCTCGGAGGGGGATTTTTGCAGGATCCCCTTTCCCAAGGATCAGTGCTGGGGCAGCCGTGCTTGTAGGGTCATGGTGGGGGTGCAGTACCTGTTCCTGAGCTGGTTTTCCTTTTCCCAGCCTTTGTTGCCTGCAGTGACACTCTGGACCAGTTTGCTTGGCAAAACTTCCCAAACCTGTGGATTTGATGGTTTTTCTCCAGGATAAAGGGAAGGATGTGCTGCTGGGGCGTTTTTTGTTGCAGGGCACCACCCAGGCAGGAACTTGGGCAGGGCACCACCCAGGGTTTGGACTTGGGCACCTCCTTCTTTGCTGCTCTGTGGCCTGGCCCAGCAGCTCATCCTGCTAATTATAAATACAAATAATGATCATTTGCCTCAAAACTGTCTCCTGGATGGCCAGAAAGTCTCCCAAAATCCGGGGTGTGAGCCCCATCCCATCCTTCCCTGTCTGGGTGTGACTCTGCCTCCCTGCTGGGTGTTCACCTTTCAGCCTTCAGTGCTGCTCCATCCTGGCTCCATCTGTGCTCCCTTCCAGGCTCCTGGGAGCCCCTGCACCCCTTCAGCACCCTTGGGTGCTGTGCTGAGCACCCGGGAGCTGCTGCAGGGCCACAGGGGCTGTTCAGGACCAGCAGGATCCCATTTTCCTGCCTCCCCGTGGGCAGCAGGAGCACAGGGAAGGCTGGGAAGGTCTCTCAGAGTGACCTGAGCTCGGAACAAAGATTGTGCACTCAGAAAGGGAAAAACGAGGATTAGGGGAGGCCTGGAGCTGTTCTGGCCCATCTTTCACTCCACAGAAATTACCATCCTGCACTGAGATGCCATAAAGGTGTCCTGGGCTTTCCCCCCTCCTGCTGCCCCTTGTCCAGCGATGCTTTCCAGGCACAGTTCTCTGAGAGAAAAATCCATTTTGGGCACAAAGAATGATCCCACGACACGTGAACTCCGGGCCTGAGGCTGGAGGGGGAGAAGAGTGAAGCTGGGGAAGGTCCAGGGACCCACCAGAGGATGGGCAGGGATGAGCAGCAGCCGGGAGCTGTCCAGGGGCTGAAGGAAGGGTTTGGATGAAGGGATGCGGATGCAGGGCGGAGGCTTCCCAGCAGCAGCTCCGGGTTTTGCAGCACTCTCAGCTCTTTCCCAGTGCCCTTCCCTGCTCCTGGCACCTGGCTGGGATGCAGAGCAGCTGCTCCAGCCCCTTCCCAGCTGTTTGTCTCGTTCGTGCTGTGTCCCTGCCCCTCAGGACAGCTCTGTCCGTGGGGATCACTGCCCATCTCAGCCGCGTGCCTCGGCTTTTCCAGCAGGGAAAACGCTCCCGGGCAGCCTGGCCCTGCTGCTGGGCTTGGCTGAGGGACAGCGGGGCCCGGGGGTGGAGGGATGGCAGGAAATGTCCCTCCCTCATCCAAGGCAAAGCCACGGTGCTCAGGGAGCTGCTGCAATCCCTGCAAAGAGGAATAAAGAGGAGAAAATCCAAGCCCAGCATGCCGAGGAGGGGATGGAGACATCAAGGATGGTGCCACAAACTGGCTGGAGTGCCAGGGAGGATCAGGAGCACTCTGGTGAGGCCACAAGGCTTGGCCCAGCCCCATCCACGGCTGGAAAAGCCGATTTTATCCAGCAGCTCTGCGGCAGGATGAGCATCCCGGTGATTTTCAGCTGGCACCTGCAGCCCCGAGCCAATTTAGCATGAAAATGCTCGGTGTAAACACCCCGGGCACGCCCCGCGCTCCCGGCCCTCCGTCCTTGCCCTGACATTCAGCATCCAACGAAACTCGGAGGGGTTTTGGCACCACAGCAGGGAACCACACGGATTTCTCTGGAATCAAAGCAGGAGGAGCGTTCAGATGTCCAAAACAACCATTTCTGCTCTGTTAATGTTGGACAAATATTGACTCCTGGCCACTCTGCAAGTCCAGCCCTTCACTGCTGAATGCTCAAGGCTACTTGGATAAACAAATGCTTCCTCATGAATATTCTTATTTTAACACATCCCCAGCATAATAATGGCTGGGATGGAGGCTCATTATGCTGTTTCTGTGCTGGCAGTTGGAGGTGACATTGTGTGGCACTCGGGTGGCACAGGAAAGGAGCGTCCCACTGGGGAGGGTCACTTGTCCAGGGCACAGGGCAGCTGTACAGTTCTTGGTCTCAGCTTGACCCTGAGCAGTACAAAAGTAAATTGCAATCGCGGCTCTGGCACGAGGAGCAGCCAGCACAGCCCTGGCCGTGGCACAGCTGCCACCGTTCATTAATGTCTCGTGGTGCTGGTGCTGCTGCAGGTGAGGAGCACCTGGATTGCTCCCCAAAATCTCCCTCCCATCAGCGAGGTGGGGGCTCAGCCTGGGACATCTCTGTCAGCTGAAGGAGCCCTGTGACCTTTCCTGCCACTGTAGAGCGAGGAGTGACTGTCCTGTGCCACCAGGGTGTGGCGGTGCCACCTTCCCGCTGAGCTGGGACACACCAGGAGAGGTAACAGGGAGAATCATGGAACTGCAGAATGGTCTGGGGTGGAAGGGAGCTCAAAGCTGATCTTGTTCCACCCCTGCCATGGCAGGGACACCTCCCACTGTCCCAGGATGCTCCAGCCTGGCCTTGGGCACTGCCAGGGATCCAGGGGCAGCCACAGCTTCCCTGGGTACCCTGTGCCAGGGCCTCCCCACCCTCACAGGGAACAATTCCTTCCCAATATCCCATCCATCCCTGCCCTCTGGCAGTGGGAAGCCATTCCCTGTGTCCTGTCCCTGAATCTCTTTGCAATTCTCTCTCTCCATGTTTTCTGCAGCTCCTTCAGGCCCTGCAAGGCCACACTGAGCTCACCCCAAAGCTTCTCCTCTCCAGGTGAACAATGCCAGCCCTGCCAGCCTTTCCTCCCAGCAGAGCTGCTCCATCCTCTGCTCATCCTGGAGCCTCCTGTGGCCTGGCTCCAGCAGCTCCAGGTCCTTGCTGTGCTGGGCCCAGGGCTGGGGCAGCTCTGCAGGTGGGGTCTCACCTGAGCACAGGGGCACAGGGACAGAATCCTCCCCTCCCCTGCTGCCCACAGGGGGTTCTGGAATGGTGAAACAGCCTGGCTTCCAAATGTTCTTCAACTCCAACCCTAAAATGTTCCTGACAAATCCACACCCTGGGTTAGGGCAGACCCCACTGATCCTGGCACAGCTGTCCCTGTGCCCCTTTCTGCTCCCCACTCTTGGCACGGGGATGCAGCTCATGGTCAGCGACTTTGGAGTCAATAATTTCCCTCGTGGTGATGTTGCTGAGCACCTGGGGACACCTCCTGCTCCTCCTGGTCCCTGCAGGACCCTCCTGGGGCTGCAATCCATCCCTCCAAAGAGGCTGGAACAGCAGCATCCTGCCTGGCACCGCTCCAGGGGCGTTTTCCATGGATCCAAATGGCTCCACAGGGCTGGGCTGACAGCGAGGGGAGGCTCTGGAAATTGTTTGGGATAAACCAGAAGCAGAGGGAGCAGAGGATGAGGTTTTCCAGAAGAGCTCTTCCAGAACAGCTCCTCTCATGAGCATTCAGGTCCAGAATAAAAATTTAAGCTCTTAATTCCAGACTAATCACTCTAATTATTTCCAGTGACTCCTTGCTCGCGTTTTGTGCAGGGTCTAAAAATTGTGCCTGTCCCTGTGCCCCCGATGAGATCCCCCCGAATCCCAAGGAGATGAATTCCTGCCTCCCCCAGGCATCCTGCTTACTCCTTAATCCATTTACAGTGTTTTGATTCCATGGTGATAAGGACGTTATAAATGCTAATTGATAAATGAGATCGGCTTTAGATCGGCTCACGCAGGGCAGGAATAGTCCAATGCATACAAAATTGTTATTATTTAAAACTCAGCAAGGCTTCCCAATCCTGAATAAACTCAGGGAAAACTCATCCTTCCTCGTGTCATCTGGGAGCTCCCAGGCTCTCCAGGATGGTTGGGAAAGCTCCGAGGGATTGAGGAACATCTGTCAGATGGCTCAGATGCAGGATGGGAAGTGCCAGGACTTTAATCTGCCCTTTTCCTCTCTTTCCTCCCTTTCCTGGGGAGGATGAGCCCATCCCATCCCAGCCCAGCCCAGCCCAGCCCAGCCCAGCCCAGCCCAGCCCAGCCCAGCCCAGCCCAGCCCAGCCCAGCCCAGCCCAGCCCAGCCCAGCCCAGCCCATCCCACCTCAGCCCAGCCAGGCAGCCGCATGGGAAGGGGAAAACTGGCTCAGCTCATCTCAAGGAGAAGCTGGAGGTGTCTGGGCCTTTGGATCCAGTCCCTCAAAGGTGTTTTGTTCACAGCAGCAGCAGAAAAGGATCCAGGGAGAGCTCAGAGCCCCTTGCAGTGCCCAGAGGGGCTCCAGGAGATCTGGAGAGGGACTGGGGACAAGGAATGGAGGGACAGGACACAGGGAATGGCTTCTCACTGCCAGAGGGCAGGGATGGATGGGATATTGGGAAGGAATTGTTCCTGGCTCAGGGTGCCCAGAGCAGCTGTGACTGCCCCTGGATCCCTGGCAGTGCCCGAGGCCAGGCTGGATGGGACTTGGAGCAGCCTGGGATAGTGGGAGGTGTCCCTGCCCATGGCAGGGGTGGAAAAAGACGAATTTTGAGGTCCCTTCCAACGCAAATCATTCCAGGATTCTATGAATACAAACACGATTTTTAGTTTTACAATTGATTTTACTTCTCTGCTGTTAATTTTCCCTGAACACACGGCCTGGTTTGACTCCTGCTGCATCCATTGGCACCCTGGAAATGCTCAGCTCCTGGAGGGAATGGTGGCTCTCCTTGCTGGCTCACCACAAACCGAGTTTACAGCCAGAAAAACATCCCAAATTTACACAAACCATCACAGGCTTGCTCAAAATGGAAGATTCACAACCTTCTCTGTCCCACCTGGAGGCTCTGGCTCTGCTGTGCCTCTCCTCCTGCTCCTGCCCAGGTGACAGACACCGGGAACTCATTAAAAGATACCTTGGTGGCTTTTTTAACTGCACGAAAAACAGAAGGGAAATTCCCGGCTCAGCCAAGCCCCGCAATTCCCTGGCCCCGCCCGGGAGGAGCCGGCTGCAGACTCCGGGCTGGGCACCCAGGGCAGCTCTGCTGCTGTTTCTGCCAAGTGCTGACACGAGCCACACGGAAAAGGAGCAGCTGCCCCTGCCCGAGCTGTGAATCAGCACCCGGAGCTGACCCGGCATCCTCGGGATGCTGCTGCCTGCCTCTGACAGCACTGCTCCCAAAAAAAATCCATTTCTTACTCACTGCGAGTGGGATTGTGCCTCCCAAAACCCCCCTGGAAATGGGAGAGGTGGCAGCCCCATGGAGAGGGCACAGCATCACCTGAGGAGCAGCAAGGTTGGAATGGCACCCTGAGGGGGATGGATAAAAACCCTCATATTCCCAAAAATCAAGGGTGGAACTCCCGGTTTCACCTCTCCTGATTTAGTGGAGAAGTGTTGCAAACATTTTATATAGAACTGGAAGCACAGCAATCGAATCTGTTCTATGAGATAAAAACATGGGAATAAACGCAGCACCCAGAGCTGACCCAGCATCCTCAGGATGCTGTTCCCTGGCTCTGACCACTCCACTCCCAAAAAAAAACCATTTCCCACTTGTTGGGATTGGGATTGTGCTTCCCAAAGCCCCCTGGAAATGGGGAGAGGTGGCAGCTCCATGGGGAGGGCACAGCATCTCCTGTGGGAATGGCAGCCTGAGGGCAGAAAACCTCACATTCCCAAAAACTCAAGGTGGGATCCTGGTTCCACCTGCCCTGATTTAGTCCACGGTGAAGTGTTGCAGATATTTTGTACAGAACTGTGAGCACAGCAATAAAATATTTTATATGAGCTCCAAGACACGGGAATAAACAACCCCTAGGGATCTCTCAGTCCAAAAGATAAATAATAAATCCATCAGGATTTATTAAAACTTCTGTTAATCATTAAAACCTTTGCAAATAATCGCTCCTGGTCTTTATGGACCCGAAAGCTGTGAGCAGGAAGCTTTGAACCAAAAGGCAGCACAAAAATTCCACGTTGGGTGGATTTTTAGTGGGAATGGGATTGCTCCAAAGGGGTTTTTGGGGTGGCTGTGATGGTCAGGAGGGAGAAATTCCCACTGAGGATGTGCAGGGAGGGTCTCAATGCCCACCCCATGACAGCCAGAAGAACTGGACATCTCCACCTTGTTTTTTATACAAATTGCCAAAATTCCTGCTGTTAATGGGCTCTGGGAAGAGCCACGTGCAGATATCATCCCATCTTACCACAATTGACTGGAGTTGTCCAAAAATCACCAAGACAAAGCAAATGAATCCTCTTGAAGCAGGACAAGATCTCCCAAAGAATATTCCCACGGCTGGGCTGTCACTCACACCCTGGATCATTGTAAACAATCCATCAAATCCCAGATTGCTCCCATTCCCAGAGGTTTTTATGCTGATTTTGCTGAAAGGAGAGACATTCCAGGAGCAAAATATCAGCTGGGACCAGGCCTTGGCCCAGAGTCCTCCCAGTGGCACCAGAGCTCAGAGCAAACAAACGCACTTTCCCAGCAGGAAAATAGACTGGAAAAGCAGGGAAATCATGGACAACTTGGTCCAGGAGCACTCTTTGGCAAAGAGAAATTGAAATTTGGCGATGGCAGGGATAAAACAAACTTAGGAAGGGCCTGGAAATGCAGGGAAATATTCCACAGGGAATAAATGTTGGCCCGGCAAGAGGAATTTGTGCTCTTGGCAGGAGGTTTGGTCAGGATAGAACTCCCAGGATTCCCTCAAACGAGGGAATATTTGTTGAGACAAACAGATTAGAGGCAAATCAGCCCCTCCACTGCTTTCCCCTGGCCATCCCAGGTGGAGAGCAGCAACTCCAATGTTGGTTTAGCAGGATGGACTCACGTGGGCTGAAGGGTTTGCTTGGCAAAGGATTTTTCGCTGGATTTTGCCATGATCTGTGCTCCAGTACAAACAGCCTGCACCAGGCAGGGTCTGGCTGCTCCCTGCACTCCTCCACTCCCAAAAGCTGATTTTTGCCAGGTTCTGGTGGCTCTCAGATAGAAACAGAGGCTGCTCTGGGATCCCCAGGGATCCTTTGCCCACATTCCATGCAGGCTCGGTCCCAAATGCCACCTGAGGCTTCTTTCTACCCAGGGCAGCTGGAATGGGAGGTCTTGGAGGGGCAGGGACATCTTCCAATATCTCAGGGTGCTCTAAGTCCTGTCCAGCCTGGTCTTGGAGGCTTCCAGGGATCCAGGGGCAGCCACAGCTTCTCTGGGCACCCTGTGCCAGGGCCTGCCCACCCTCACAGGGAACAATTCCTTCCCAATATCCCATCCATCCCTGCCCTCTGGCAGTGGGAAGCCATTCCCTGTGTCCTGTCCCTCCATCCCTTGTCTGCAGTCCCCCTCCACCTCTCCTGGAGCCCCTCTGGGCACTGGAAGGTGTTAAAGGGTTCTGCTTCATCATTCTAAATGTTTCCTTGTACCTTCCACTATCCCAGCTTGCTCCAAGCCCTGTCCAACCTGGCCTTGGGCACTTCCAGGGATTCAGGGGCAGCCACAGCTTCTCTGGGCAATGTTGAAATGAATTTTGGATGTCCACTGCTGATGGGGACAGGTTTGTGCATCACTGTTGGGTTTGCAGAGCAGAATTTGGGCTGTTGGGGAGGCTCATCCCAGGCTTTGGATAGGAACAGAAGTGAAGGAGAAAGGCAGCAAAGGCTTTGGGAAGCAGCAGAGCCAGACAGCAGTTTCAGATGCAGGGAGCTGAGATATCCAGGTACCAGATATCCAGGATCCTGCCTGAGGGCTGAGGGCCACCATGGGCATCTCTCTGAGCTCCTTGGGGGCACCATTCCATGTCTGGAACGTCAGAGAATCTCCACCCCAGCTTGGGGGGAACCGAGGTGGCAGCCCCGGAGTGCAGGGAGCAGCAGAGCCTTGTGGAGCTCCCTGTGCCGGGTACGGATGTATTTGTGGATTCCTTGTGACATTTTTATTAGGATGAGATAGTTCCCCTGAAGGGGGATGAATAATGGAGAGGCAGCCTCTGCATGCAGGGAAGGAGGGAGGCAGGGATGGCTCTGCCTGGAGACGCCTTGCTGAGTGCAGCTCCCACCCCCTGCCCCCTTCCACATCCCACCTGCTCTCCCTTCACATTCCCAAACCCTCTCCCTCCCTCCAGAGGGATTTCCATGGCCTCCTCCAGGCCCGAGCACCTGATGTTGGATCAAGGATGTGGAGAAGCTTTCCAGGCTGTCCAAGGGGGGTTTTGAAGGCAAGGAGCGGAGGTGGGATGAGAAATCCCACCAGGGTGTCCTGTGTGGATTTCTGGGAAGCCTTGGGAAGCTGAGAGTGTGAGGGCAGTGTGGCTGGGCTCACACTCAGGGTTTGGGGGGCTCTGCTGGGTTTGTGGGGTGAGCGGGGAGAGTGAATCCTCTGGGTTTGGAGGAATCTCCCCCTGGACACTATGGATGGGAGCTCTGATGCCACGGGCTGGCTTTGGAGATGGGGAAAAAACTCAACAGGATCGGTTTCCGTGGCAACCCTGCTCCAGAGCTGGAAGCAGCACCGTGGCCCCATCCCTGCAGCCCTGTGGGAAGGCCCTGCAAGGGTGGGGGTTTCCAGACAAGATGTTTTTCCCATCCCTGCCTGGCACTGGGAGAGAGGCTGGGGTTGGATCTGCAGAGGACGGGATGTGGGGCTGGAGCCACTCATTCATCCCATCCCATCCCATCCCATCCCATCCCATCCCCATCCCCATCCCCATCCCCATCCCCATCCCCATCCCCATCCCCATCCCCATCCCCATCCCCATCCCCATCCCCATCCCCATCCCCATCCCATCCCCCAAACCCACAGGGCAGGAATCAGCTTCTTTTTCCTGAGGATTCCCTTTCCCCACTGTGCACCCCAAGGGAAAATCCCATGTGGATTTGAAGCTGTGGACCTTCTCAGGATATCTGGGATGGAGGGATGGAGGGATGGATGGATGGATGGATGGATGGATGGATGGATGGATGGATTTGGGATGGATGGAGGGATGGGTGGATGGATGGATGGATGGATGGATGGATTTGGGATGGATGGATGATGGATGGATGGATGGATGGATGGAGGGATGGATGGATGGATGGATGGATGGATGGATGATGGATGGATGGATGGAGGGATGGATGGAGGGATGGATGGATGGATGGATGGATGGATGGATGGAGGATGGATAGAGGATGGATGGATGGATGGATGGATGGACAGATGATGGATGGAGGATGGATGGGAGGATGGATGGATGGAGGATGGATGGATGGATGGATGGATGGATGGATGGATGGAGGATGGATGGATGGATGGATGGATGGATGATGGATGGAGGATGGAATGGGGATGGATGGAGGGATGGATGGATGGCTGGATGGATGGAGGGATGGATGGATGGAGGGATGGATGGATGGAGGGATGGATGGATGGATGGATGGATGGAGGGATGGATGGATGGAGGGATGGATGGATGATGGATGGATGGATGGATGCAGGGATGGATGGAGGGATGGACAGACAGATGGATGGAGGGATGGGTGGAATTGCTGCAGAATGCTGTGGCCACAGGGATCAATAGCACCACGTGAGGCCATTTATATCCTTCCAAAGGGAGCATCCAGCCTGGAATTAGTTCCATTAAAATGTCTGTCGCTGAGTATTAATTGGGACATTAACATGTCACTGGAACGGAGTTTA
The DNA here is from genome assembly GCA_034509425.1 of Eopsaltria australis. Classification (NCBI taxonomy): domain Eukaryota; kingdom Metazoa; phylum Chordata; class Aves; order Passeriformes; family Petroicidae; genus Eopsaltria; species Eopsaltria australis. Next base: position 48,302 of record JAVTVJ010000916.1, read on the forward strand.
TGGGCAGCATAAATCCCAGGATTAATCAGGAGCATCCCTGGGCCTGGCTGTGGCTGCCCTGTGCTGTCCTGGAGGGTGGCACCTGCTGCTGGCATCCCTTGTGCCACCTCCCTGCCAAACCCACTCTGTGGTGTCCTGATGGGAACATCAGGGAGCAGAGGAACAGCTCAGTCCTGGAAGGGCGGAATTTGGGCCTCTCCTCACTGGGATGGGGAAGGAGAGCTCAGGGTGAGAACCCAGGGTGGCTTTGGAGGGGAAGAGGGAACACCAGGGATCTGGAGGCACGATGGGGTTTGCCCTTTGGACGGTGCTGGCACTGCAGGGGACACCAGAACAATGGGACTGGGCAGGGCTTGTGTCCCCAAGCACCCTGAGCTGCTGGGGGGGACCCTCCAGGGACAGCGGCTGCAGCTCAAGGTGCCTCCAAAGGCCACCTACCCCCTGATATGCAGACCCAGCAGCACAGGGGCAGCTCTGGAGCTCCTGGGGTTGGGTGGCTCTGGGTGTTCCTTTTATCCCCCTTTCCATCTGTGCCTGCTGCTGTCAAATTGTGGAATTGTGGGACGGATTGGGTTGGAAAAAAACTTAAATTCATCCAGTGCCACCCCCTGCCATGGCAGAGACACCTTCCACTGCCCCAGGGTGCCTTGGACACATCCAGGGACCCAGGGGCAGCCACAGCTTCTCTGGGCACCCTGTGCCAGGGAGGAATTCCTTCCCAAAAACCCATCTGAATCTACTGACTGTCAGCTTAAAGCCATTCCCTGTGTCCTGCTCCTCCATCCCTTGTCCCTAACCCCTCTTGAGCTCTCCTGGAACCCCTCTGGGCCCTGGAAGGGGCTCTTGAACAGAGACATTCACCTTTCAGGTTGCTTCAGATTATTTTTGGTTCTTGTCACGAACAAGTTAAAAACAAAACAAAACCTTAAAAAGGGATATAAAGCTCCCCAGGAATGTGAGCTCAGTGCTGCCCAAGGGGCTCCTGCCAGCACTGGCAGTCAGGGAGTGGAATCTCATCCCTGAGTCACCCTGCCCCTGGCTCCTGTGGGGTGGCCACAGAAGGGAAGCAATCCTGGTTCTCCATGCAATATTTAAGTGGATCTAAGTTACAGCTGGCACCCATCCACAGCAAACAAACAGCCATGCGAGAGCTGAGCTGTCAGCGAGCGCCGATGAAATTCCTATGAAAAGGAGGCAGAAAAACACGGCTTTCAATGTGGAATTTATCGCTGAAACGTTCTCCCTTTGCTTTAAAGGGTCTCCAAGGGCAACTCTTGGACCTTCCAGCCCCTTGGCTCAGAGTCACCATGGACAGGGACGTGTTGAAAGGGCAATTATTGAGTTGGTGACACTGGATTTTGAGTTTTTGTTGTTTTTTTGGAGAGGCGAAGGAAGAGAGAAGCAAACAGACATGAGGGAAGAAAAGGGCAGGGAGAAAAAAGGTAAAAATATCGTTTGCCGTCGACTTTGGCTTAGTTGCTGAAAAATGTCAAGGCTCCAACCTGCTCCTGTTTGAGATTTGAAGGGAAAGCTTTGGCACAGGGCTGGCAGCAGCAAATTCACCATGGGATCCACGCCAGACACTTTTCGGGATGAGATGACAGGAGCAAGAGCGGGAGATGATGTGGGAGGAAGAGGTGCACACCACCAGGGGCCGGCAGTGGGGCCAGCTGCGCCACCCGGGGCCATTTGTCACCCCAGTAATGCAGGGGTGACACTCCTGACCCAGACTGTTCCCTCTCAGAATTCTCAGCTCCTGATCCACGTCTACATGGAGAACTCCTCCTCCTTTCCCTTCGGTGACTCACCCAGAGTGGAGGAGAAAAAAAAGCACTTTATTCCTCAACATTGTTATTTTGGGTCCGGGGAAAACAGATTGCTCACGAGGCAACAAGAGAACAACTTGCCAGACACATGGAGAGGTCACGACGGCCCTGATTCATCTCCCAATCCTGGCAGGAATCTCGAGCCACTTTGGATGTCTTTATCCTGGCAGTGACTCACATCAACTGCTCCTGAGCACCTTTCCAAAGCCTCCCCACTCCTCCAGGGCTGGGAATTGTTTGCTCGAGGTGAGGAGAGCGCCAAGCTCTTGCCAGGTGTCTTTGCTTCACCTGAAACGAGAGAATTCCGACAAATCTGTGTTTAATACCTGAGCTCGGGGTGCAAAATGGGAACAGGTTCTTCCCTGTACCTGTGCACGCCGGAGAGCTCCGTGATGGATCTCCCGTTTGCGTGTGAGTGACGCTCGTCAGCTTCACCTTCTGGAGCAGGAGCTTCTCCAGGAGGATTCTCCAGGGGCACATCTGGGATGAGAGCCCAGCAGAGCAGCGGAGCTCCTCCCCATGCCAGGGGAAGGATGGTGGGAGAAATCAGGGAGGGATCCTGAAGCTGGATAAAGTGAGATCCTCTGGCGAGGGGATGGGGGAGAGTGTGGGAACTCCAGATTCAGTGGGAGTGGGTGGAGATCGTGGTCTGGGGAGCAGGGATGGGGCCTGGCATTGTGTAGGTCCTTGGAGAGGTGGAAGAAAGGCCACTTGTCCCCCTTCCACCTCCCACATAGTGCCTGGAGCAGTGGAGGAACAGGGAATATCCCAGACAGCACCAGGCTGGTTGGTATCACCAACATGTCCCACCTTGGGTTCTCCAGTGGTGGGATCATCTCCAGGACCACGATCCCAGCACTTCCCTGGAGCTGAGAGGTGCAGGGAGATGTCACCATCCACAGGTGGAGGGGTCTGATCTCCTCCTAACCTCTCCTCTCCAGCAGATGACAAAGGGGTCATCCTGAGGAAGATGTTGAAAATAGAGGTTGGGTGGGGTTTTGATGGGTGGGGTTTTGGTGGGCAGGATTTTGGTAGGTGGGGTTTTGTTGGGTGGGGCTTTGTTGGGTGGGGCTTTGTTGGGTGGGGCTTTGTTGGGTGGGGCTTTGTTAGGTGGGGTTTTGTTAGGTGGGGTTTTGTTGGGCAGGGTTTTGGTGGGCAGGGTTTGGTGGATGGAGTTTTGGTGGGCAGGATTTTGGCAGTTCCCAGTCCCGCCACAGCACCAGGAATTGGCTCCAGGTTTCCCTGGCGAGGGCAGGGAGAGCTGCAGGTCCTCATTCCCTCCCTGGCACCTGCTCTGGCCGTGCCCTGAGGAGCTGGAGCTCGAGTCACCCTCCTGCTGTGCTTGGAGACCCAAACGTGAGCGGGGAGATCCTCCCGTGCCTGTTCATCCAGGGATGGGATCCTCCAGGGCTGGAGCCAGGCTGGGAGAGTGGGGGATGTTCCCTGGAGAAGAGAGGGATTCAGGGAGAGCTCAGAGCCCCTTGTGGGGCCTAAAGGGCCTCCAGGAGAGCTGGAGAGGGACTGGGGACAAGGGATGGAGGGACAGGACACAGGGAATGGCTTCCCACTGCCAGAGGGCAGGGATGGGTGGGAGACTGGCAAGGAATTGTTCCCTGGGAGGGTGGGCAAGAAGCTGGGATGGAATTCCCAAAGAAGCTGTGGCTGCCCCTGGATCCCTGGCAGTGCCCAAGGCCAGGCTGGATGGGGCCTGGAGCAGCCTGGGACAGTGGAAGTTGTCCCTGCCATGCAGGGGTGAGACTGGATGGGATTTTAAGTCCCTTCCCACCCAAACCATTCTGTGAAGATGGAGCTGAGGTTCAAGGAAATTTTTTCCATCATGAACTGGGAGGGCTGAGGGTGCAGGATGTGTCCATGCATTGATCCAAGCAGGAAAACCACGGATATGCAGCTGCACCCTATTTACAGTATTTTACTGGGTTGTTTTTATTTTTAATTGTGCTATAAACCAGGAATAAGTGATCAGAAACAGAGGAATTCGGTTCTCATCTGCCACAAGCAAGACAGAGAGAGAAGCCGAGCCGTAAATCATGGAGTCCATAAAAAATTCCAGCGTGTTCACGGAAGTGCTGCGGAGCAGACTCCAGGTAATGATAAAGCTGAACACAATTATGGAGGGTAAAAATTTATTTAAAAATCCTGCAATATTCTCAGCTGAGGAACGCTGCTGATGTGCGGTTTAGGTGGCTGGATGGAAAAATATCCAGGTTAAGCGAGAGAAGTGGGAAAAATGTTGAGTTTGGCAACAAATTCCACGCAGGGCATGTTTGGGAGAAGGAGCAGCAAGGTTCTCCTTTCCATCCTCCCCGAGGTCACCTCGCCCTGCCCAATTCATGGGACACTGTTGGGGAAGATGAAATAGGAAAGCCTTATAAATATGACTACCTGGCAAAAGATGCCGAGAATGTAGAAACTATAAGCGAGATTGAAATGAAGACAAGCTTTGAGATCCCAAACCCCAGCTCCTGAACAACTGGAAAACAATGGCATGGCCACTGCAGGTGATCCCCCTTTGATTAAACAATAGACAGGCCCAAGGGTCAGAGCAGACCCTACCAACCTGGCAGAGGGTCCAAAAAGCAGCTTTTAGAGTTTAAAATATAACACTGTATGGTAATGCAATAGTTCTCATAGGCTGGATGCAAATGTTATAAGATTTGTAGTTTGTTCTAGATTGGTTAATGAAAATTAGAATATTCAGCACAGAAGATGATTTCTGGTATTGTAAGCGACAAGCTCGCTCTCTTAGACCTTCGCTCGTAACTTCCTTAGATCCCCGTTCTTAGCTCTCTTAGCTCTTCTCTCTCCTCTCTTGCCTCTCTGCCCTGCTCCAGGCTGTGTCTGGCAGCCCCCAGCAGGTCTCCTAAACTTCTCTTCACAATAAACCTCATGCTCTACAACCCAACTTCAGAGATCTCTCGTCTGTCCCGGCCGTCTGAAACCGACCCGCAAACTCCACAGGACACAATCCCAATCCCAGCTGGATGATAACTCCCTCATTCCCCTGCCACCTGTGAAAACCAATTCCCAAATTCTGACTGTAAAACTCCACAGGCTGCAGTTCTTGGTCAGGAAAACTCCTGCAGATTGTCCCTCCCTCAGTTTTCCTTGGATGCAGAGCCTGCCATGGAAAGGAGTGGCTTGGAGAGGTCCAAGGTAATTTTGATTAATCAAATTCCCATTCCATGTCCTAACAGCTCTTGGATCTCATTTCCCTCAGTGCAACTGCAAATTCAAGCGCTCAACGATGCAATTTATTAAGGAAAACTCGTGTTATCATAATTATAAAAATTAGGGAATTGAAAAGAAAGGTGATTAACAGAGCCTGCAAAGATCCAAGACTTGTAGGGAATTTTTAGGACTTCATTGGGAATCAGTAAATCTCATTGATGAATAAATGTTAGATCAGAATTAATATTAGCAGAGTGGCAACTTATCCTAATTATTGCATAACCTATTTTGGAGGGGTAATTTTTATATCAGCGTGAGCCGCTGGTCTTTAATCTTTCATTAATTTCATTCATAGCCTTCTCTTAATTTGCCAATCAAGCTTTATATTTGAATTAAAAGCTCGGGGACTTGGACGTGTCAAGTCAACCAAACGATTTCAAAATTGGGATTTAGGAATTTCGACAGTTCCTTAATTACTGCAAACATGAAGCACATTCACGACTGCCTTTCCCTCTCCATGATCCTCCTGATCATTCCCTTCTCTTCACCACTTCGGCTCTTTCTTTTTTTCCAGGAATAGGTGCACCAAAAAAAAAAAAAAAAAGGATTTATGAAAAAGAAAACAGAGAAATTGGGCTGGGAAATAAAGGCCTGGTTTGCACCACGTGTTCTGCAGGTCCCGTTTCATTAGGGCAGCTCTAATTGGTGGAATTATTAATTGTCTTTGCCAGTTTAACTTTGGGATCCAGGACAGGAGGGTGCGGTGGGACCTGTCCCTTCTGCCACTCCTGCAGTGGGAGGACAAGAGGAAACGGCCTCAGAAAGGGGAGATTTAGAGCAGATTAGGGAAAAAAATGTTCATTTTTAGGATGGCCGGGCAGTGGAATAGGCTGCCCGAGGAGGTGGGGGATCCCCATCCCTGGAGGGGTTCAGGAGGTTTCTGGATGTGGTGCTGGTTTTGCGGCTTAGGGGTTCCTGTGGCAGTGCTGGGTGATGATTTGGTGTTCCAGGGGCAGTGCTGGGTGGTGGTTTTGGGGTTTAGGGGTTCCAGGGCAGTGCTGGGCGGTGGTTCTGGGGGTTTAGGGGTTCCAGGGCAGTGCTGGGCGGTGGTTCTGGGGTTCCAGGGGCAGTGCTGGGTGATGATTTGGTGTTCCAGGGCAGTGCTGGGTGATGGTTTTGGGGGTTTAGGGGTTCCAGGGCAGTGCTGGGTGATGGTTTTGGGGGTTTAGGGGTTCCAGGGCAGTGCTGGGTGATGGTTTTGGGGTTCCAGGGCAGTGCTGGGTGGTGGTTCTGGGGTTCCAAGGCAGTGCTGGGTGGTGGTTCTGGGGTTCCAGGGCAGTGCTGGGTGGTGGTTCTGGGGTTCCAGGGCAGTGCTGGGTGATGGTTTTGGGGGTTTAGGGGTTCCAGGGCAGTGCTGGGTGATGGTTCTGGGGTTTAGGGGTTCCAGGGCAGTGCTGGGTGGTGGTTCTGGGGTTCCAGGGCAGTGCTGGGTGGCTGGTTGGACTGGATGGTCTTGAAGGTCTCTTCAGTGGTTCTGTGATCCCCTCACGATGTGGCTGCTGCACTGACTCCTGTTTGCTTTTCCCCTGCCATTGTCCATCACCAGATGGGATATTGGGAAGGAATTCCTCCTTGTGAGGGTGGGCAGGCCCTGGCACAGGGTCCCCAGAGAAGCTGTGGCTGCCCCTGGATCCCTGGCAGTGCCCAAGGCCAGGTTGGACCCTGGGACAGTGGAAGGTGTTCCTGCCATGGCAGGGGGTGACACTGGGTGAAATTTAAGGTCCCTTCCAGCCCAACCCACTCTGGGATTCTCCCCACAGCAGCCCAGACAGGGCCATATTTGCCAGATTTCCAATCCAAGGCAGGATCAGGGCTGAGTGTGGGATCAGGAGGAGGGAGATCCCGTTATCAGCCCAGGCAGGAGCACCCTGGGGACATCCAGGTCATTCCTATCAGCCCTCAGGGGTTCCAGCCATGCATCTTCCTCATGTGCAGCTTGTAATGCCACTATCAGGTGACCTCTGTGCCCGGCTGCTGCTCCTGGACAGGAATATCATCAATATCAACATTCCTGCCGTGTTCACAGAGCTGCATACTCGACCCCGTCCCACCCACAGGCACTGCCTGGTTTTCCAAGCAATAAATCCCTTGTATTCGTAACTTCTGGGCAGTGTTGGATATTGCAGAGCTGGGGCAGGGAGCAGGGCAGGAATTCTGCCTCACCTGGAGATGGGGGGCCTTGGGATGCTGCTAAATCCTGTGGGGACAAAAGGATCCCTTTCCTCTTGTGCTCACATTGCCCACGACAGCTGGAGAGCCCCAAAACCCTGCAGCTCCAGCTGTGAATTTATCTCACCAAAAAAGCCATTTTATTTTCTGCTGGAGGTGAAACAGGACCCTGAAATCCAGGACCCTGTGGCCCCAAGTGCCTTTGTCCCTCTCAGGCTTCCCCAAGACAGGAGATGCCTCCAGCAGGACTGAGGGACAGTGGCACAGCAGAGCTGGGGACACAGGAGCCCAACTTTGCCCACTCTGCCAGGGCTGCCAGTCCTGGGACCCCCAGGTGCCACCAGTTCAACCCCATGGCATCAATCCCAAACCCACCCAGTGCTGCAGTGATTCCCAAAGAGGCACCAGGAGAGGGGCAGGGGTTTAGGGTGGAGCAGGCACTGAGCTGGGGATTGAATTTCGCTCTGGAAATGATGAATTCAACATTGGACTTCGAGAAACCCAAACCCTTTCCCTGCCCAGGGACTCGAATCCAGCTGGGCTCTGTCTCCACCTCCTTATCCCAAAATCTGGGAGCTTCCAGAAGCAGCAGACTCCAACACTGCTCTGGAGTCACATTTCACATCCCTGCGAGGAGCTCCCGACCTGAGCCGAGGCAAAGTGAGGCTCCCAAATTCCCGGTTTTTTTGCAGAAGGCAGACAGGAGCTCTCTGCAGGTGCCTCTGCTCTGCACACACGGAGCCACAGCCGTGGCACTCCCCCCCTTTCATCTTCGGGGTGTAAATGTTGCAGTTCTGGCAGCAGCCTGAGGGCAAATTGTTTGGGAAAGTTTGAGCAAAGCAGGTTCAGCTGCTTCAAAGTAGGAAGTGGCTGACAAAAATACATAATTGCCTTCTTAAGAAAATAAAAAGCAACTTTTTTTGGCAGATTGGCAAGTACACACTTCCTACGCGCTCTCCCTTCTACCCAAAACATGATTCCAGCCTTATTTTTATTTCAGGAACGATGAATTATGAAAGGGCTCTCCCCTCCCTCTCCCTCTGCCTTTTTCTCTCTCTGCCTCTGTCTCCTCTCCCTCCCCACTCCTAACCTGGGCTGTGTTTGTTTATAACCTCCACACGCAGACCTGGCTCTAATTTGCTTTATCCCCACGTTGCAGGGCCCCCAGGACAAGGATTGCTTTCCTGCTGCTGTGGCTTTATGAATAAATCTTTTCCCAACCCCAAATCCCCCTGGAGTCACAGGTGAGGGGTGTGTTGGGTAAATCCGAGCACCCCTGTCCCAGGGGAGCGGTGGCTGTGTGTGCCCAGAGCCAAAAGGGAGCTGCCACAGCCCCTCCATCCCCTGGGATGGCTCCTCACCTGGAATTCTGGCTGATTCCTTGCTGCTGGAATATTGGGAAGCTCCAGGGCTGTTCCAGCCTCGATCCTCAGGGACTGAGCACTGCAAAGGGCGGCCTAAATCCATGTGGAAAATCCCCCTTTTCCCAGGGGCAGGGGAGGAAGGTGGGAAGGGTTTGTGGGGCTTTGCAGAGGATCCATCACCTGGGAAGAGCTGTGGGTGGGAGAGGCAATGGGCAGCTAAAAGCTGATCCTGGCTTCACTCCTTGGTGGAATCTGGTTCAGTTCCAAGGGACTGGCAGGGCTGAGAGTCAGCAGAAAGGACCTGGATGTGGAGAAAAGTGTCCCTTGGAGCTTCTGGAATCAGGGAGTGAGGGGGAAAGGGTGAGAAAGTCTCCATGTGCACAGGGACCCCCAGCCCTCCTCCCACTGAGTGCCCCACACGAGGCAGGGACCCTGCAAAGCCCCACAGGCTGCAAAGGGGCTTGAGAGGTGCAGGCAGAGGGTGGGGAATGCTGAGAGATTCCCACTGGGATCCTGGGGCCTGGACACCCAGCTGGGCATGGAGCTGGGAATGCCATGGGAACACCCCCACCTCCAGACATCCCGAGGAGTTCTCGTGTCCTGCACGTCCCCGCAGCCTTTCGTGGTGGGAAAACTCTTAAACTGTTGAGTCTTTCCTGCCAGGAGCAAGAAAAGAGCAAAGAACTTCCCCAAATCTCATCCTCCCAGGAAAAATGGTCCCTGTCACTCTTCCCTTCAGGAGAGAGACAGGAAAGGCACCAGATTTCCCTTCCCTCTGTCCCATCACTGATGTGCAGCAGATGTTCCCTCCCTTGGTTTGTCCCCTCCGGTCACCCTCAGGCACCTGGTGCTGCTGAGATCCAGGATCCTGCTCCAAAAACATCCAACAGCATCTGCTGAGTGTGTCAGCCCCTGCTGACTGGCCCCTGCCCTGCCTCACCAGCCACCCCCGGGCACTGCTGGCCGTGCCAGGGCCATCCCAGGCCACTGTCCTGCGCTCCAGCTGTGCCCAAAGCTGTGCCAGCTGTGACAGGAGCCGTGGCACTGTCAGAGGCGATGCAGCTCCGAGGGATCCCAGGAGAAGCAGCGGGAGTGGGACCAGCCCTGGCAGCCCCAGGGCCTCTCCTGCTGCCTGGCTGGGCACTGGCTCCCAGCACAGAGCTCCAGTGCCTCCCTTCTGGGGCTGCTGCCACCACCAGCACGGTGCCAGGCTGGCACAGCCCCGTCCCTGCAGCTCCCTGTCCCTGGCTGTGTCCCTTGGGACACCTGGGGGCCTGGCACAGACAGGAGTCACCGGGTGCTGCTGGTCCCTGTGACTCCCTGGGGAATGAGGGGCTCCCAGTCCTGACAGAGGAGGTGGTGGCATCCAACACAGCCTTTTGGAAAGCTGGGATCCCTTCCTAGGGGAGTTTCCTGCTGTGGTCAGGGTCTTCCCGGATTTCCTGTTCCTGCATCATGTGTTCATTCAACTTGGACAAGGATCTGGGAGCAGGGATGGGATTGTGGGCAGCTGCATTCCCAATTTATCCCCTCCAAAACCAGGTTCCTGCTTCCTTGTTTTCTCTCCCACCAGTGGCACGAAATTCCTCCCCCTGGAATCAGGAGAACAAACCCCCTTCCCCAAAGCTGAGCCCAGCCACATTTGCCCATCCCAGCCCTGCAAGCTCCAGGTGCAGGAGGAGCTTCCCAGGTCTCCACCATCCATCTCTGCAGTGCCTCTGGCAGAGCAGGCAGCTCCTGAATATTTGATTTGGTTATTAGTCCACAACATCATCCATCTGAGCGAGGCAGGAGTGCTGATCCAGGCAGGGAATGCTGATTCCTGGCCTGGCTGCTCCCAGAGCTGGGGGATTGTGGCTTGTTCTGCATTTCTGCACTCCCAGATTCCCTGTTTTCACCACGTGCACATCCCTGCTCCCATAATTTGTCCCATATGGCCGGGCATGGTGTGTCCATGTGTTGTGGAGCTGGGACATCTGCTCTGAGCGTGGCAGGGCCAGGAGCGACAACCTGAGTGCCACAGATCTGCTGTGGGGACAGACACCAACAGGAACCTGCAGGAACCATCCCAGAACCTCCACCCAAACCTCTCCTGGCCACATCCTGGGAGGCTGGAGCCATCTGCACTTTGGCTGTGAGCACACACGTGGTGGAGGATCCTTTTCCAGGCTGTAAAATCCAATCCCTTGGAGGCTTCCAGGGATCCAGGGGCAGCCACAGCTTCCCTGGGCACCCTGAGCCAGGGCCTGCCCACCCTCACAGGGAACAATTCCTTCCCAATATCCCATCCATCCCTGCCCTCTGGCAGTGGGAAGCCATTCCCTGTGTCCTGTCTCTCCATCCCTTGTCCCCAGTCCCTCTCCATCTTTCTTGTCAGCTCCTCCAGGACACAATGAGCTCACCCCAAAGCTTCTCCTCTCCAGGTGAACAATGCCAGCCCTGCCAGCCTTTCCTCCCAGCAGAGCTGCTCCATCCTCTGCTCATCCTGGAGCCTCCTGTGGCCTGGCTCCAGCAGCTCCAGGTCCTTGCTGTGCTGGGCCCAGGGCTGGGGCAGCTCTGCAGGTGGGGTCTCACCTGAGCACAGGGGCACAGGGACAGAATCAGCCCAGGGCATGGGAGGTTTCTTGCTTTTATTCCCAGCTGGATCTTCCCAGTTTGGTTTCTTCCCTGGCCACAGATTTGCCTGCTGCAATCAGAATTCCAGGATGCCCCCAGATCGGGGTGACAGAAAAGTGGCAGCAGCATTCAGCTCATTCCAACGGGGAGTTGGGCTGGGGTGGGAGAGGTGGGGTGAAGAGCTGGGATGAAATGGGAGAGGTGGAATGGAGAGCCAGAATGAAATGGAAGAAGTGGAATGGAGAACCAGGATGAGGTGGGAGAGGTGGAACGGGGAGCCAGGATGAGGTGGGAGAGGTGGGAAAAGTGGAATGGAGAGCCAGGTTAAGGTGGGAGACGTGGGATGGGGAGTCAGGACGAGTTGGGAGAGATGAGATGGAGAAGCAGGATGAGGTAGAAGATGTGGGATGGGCAGGATGCAGTTTCAGGGGCACAACACCCCCTCCCAGCTGGCTCCAAGCGCTTCCAGAGGCCGGCAGAGCTGCTGGATCAGGGCACAGCTGTTGGGAAGCAGAGGCAGCTCTGTGCTGCCAAGGCCGGGATGCTCCGGAACATCCCAACATCCCAGCTGAGCCCAGCCCGTGCTGCTGCTGCCGAGCGAGGCTGTGCCCGGGGTTCATCGCTATGGAAATCACATTCCCTTCAGCTGCCTTCCAGGATAATCAGTATTAAAGGGAAACTATTTTCTAGTTCATTAGAGGAAAGCTGCGTCCCCGTGGCTGCTGCTGCCGGCACCTCCTTCCCCTTCAGGACAAAGGAGCTCCCAACACGGAGACAGCCACACTCCCAATGTCACCGGGGGGGATGGGGAGAGGGAAGGGCCCTGTCTCCGAGGGTGCCCTTCCCCCTGCTCCTCTGCCATCCTCCAGGAGGGTTTGGGGGACCTTCCCCACCAGCCCTCACCCCACAGGCTCCAGGCTCCTTCCCTCCTTTCCTTGCTGGTACCCCCAGCTCTGAGCCCTTGTTCTAGTGCTATCCCTGGATTTTCTGCTGCTTGGGAGCATCCCTGAGAGCCAAGCTCTCCTCAATGCCTCTGCCAGAGCCTTTTCCTCTCAGCAGGCTGCTCTGAGGTTCCCTCGGGGCTGGGGCTGCACTCCCCATCTCCCAGACAAAAATAGGGTGTGGATCAGGCCTGATTCCCTTCCAGGGACGTACACAGGGGTTTTCCACCTCATTTTTCCTTTGAGCTTTCCTTGACCACAACATCCCTGTCATGAGCTCCTTCCTTCCTTCTTTCCCCCAGCTCCCAGGATGTGGCATGAGGGAACCTCAACACAGCTCAGTGACTTTGGAATTTCAGGTTGATTTTCCACTTCCCCATGACAACAGAGAGTGACTGGGGGAGTGAACTGCCAGCAAACCCCAGGAATTTTCACCATTTGGGGTTAAAAATGGATCAGAGGGGCCACTCCCAGACCAAATTCCAGCAGAGGATGATAGAAGAGCCTTGCTCAAGCCCAGGATGGATGGAGAATCCCAGCACAAGAGGATATCCAGCTGCCTTTGGGTGACCCCAGGACTGGGAGTGCCATGAAGAGGGACAACACACAGCAGCTCCTGGGAGGCCAAATTAGCACCTTTTCCCTAAGATTTGGAGTGCTGGAGATCCCATCAGGAGAGGGCAGGCTGGGCTTTCCCTGTGTGGGGGCAGTCACCTGCAGGGAGATGGGGCTGAATTCCCCAGTTGTGACTGCCCCAGCTCCTAGAGCCCAATCCCAGCTCATCCCTCAGCACTCTGGAGAAGAGCTGGGCTTTGTGGGATCTGGGAAGCAGCCACGGTGCCCCAACCCTGCAGCTGCATCCCAGCCCTCTGCCATCCACCTGCACATCCACAGGATTCCAAACCTTCCTCTGGCACAGCTGCATCCCGCAGGGAGCCTGGATCAGCCAGCCCCTCATCCTCATGGATGGACACGGAAAACATTCCCAGCTCATCACTGAGGGCAGGGACAGGAGGACACAGGAGGAGAATCAGGAGTGGCTTTTTTTGGGAATGGTTTCACTGCATATCCATTGGGAATGGCTGCCCTGCCAGGGACAAACTGAAGGAACTGAGAGATTTGGTGTCCTTCTGGTGGGATCCCAGTGGGAAAAGGCAAGGAAACACCTGGGCATGGAGCAGGAAAAAGATGGATTTGTGTGGTGTGGCAACCCCTGCATGCACCAGGAACGGCTTCAGAGCAAGAAAGGGATGGTGGAGCTGCTGTCCACAGGAAGGTGGAGCTCTGTCAGGATAAAAGGGAGCTGGAATGATGATCCTAGCAAAAAACCCCAATTCTGCGGGAAGAAGCAAAAAATCCTCACCCCTGGTGGCTCCTTCCTGGTAGCTCCAAGCATGGAAAGGCTCCAGGATGAACTTCAGTCCTGCAGGGGCTGCCAAGGCTTGGTCTTTCTGAGCTTCCTCCTCTCTGGCTCGTGGCTGTGGCCAGGGGATTGCTTGGCAGAGAGGCCAGGCCTGGCAGATGATCCCATAATCAGCAGGATAAGCCGTGCCCAAAGCCTGCTCCCACCTCGCCTCATAATTGCTTTTATTCCCGGCCCATTGGGGCAGGGCCGGGCTTGGTGCTCCTGTGCCCTTTTTAAGGATTCAGCCTGAATTTCCAGCCAGGCTGTGCAGATGTGGAGGAGCTCGGATGAAGGGTTTATCCATCCTCCCTGGAACCAGCCGGGATCGCTCCGCAGGTGCCAGGAGAAGCTTGGAGCTCATCCCGGCTGCCTCTGCTCTCAGGGACAGAAACTCTGCTGTCAATCACAGGGAAGCTTTTCCCCAGCTGCTCCCACCCTCAGATAAAGCCCAGAGGTGTTTTGGGATGTGTGATTTCGGGAAGGGGTGGGGGTGAGGAAAGATGGGACAATCCTGCTGCAGTCTGAGCCTGGATGGAGCTGGAGTGGCACTGCTGGTGGCCATGGGGCTGTCACTGCACAGACAAAGCCACCTCTGACCTGCCCTGAGCAGGAGCAGAAATGCTCTGATCCATGGGGATGCTGAGCCATTCCTGGCTTGTGGGTCAGACCTAAAGAATCCCAGGATTGCTGAGATTGGAAAAACCCTCCAAGATCGAGTCCCAGCTGTGCCCCATCCCCACCTTGTCCCCAGCCCAGAGCACTCAGTGCCACCTCCAGCCCTTCCTGGGACACCTCCAGGGATGGGCACTCCAAAGCTCCCTGGGCAGCCCCTGCCAAGGCCTGAGCACCCTTTCCATGGGGAAATTCCTGCTGCTGTCCACCCTGAGCCTGCCCTGGCCCAGCCTGAGGCCGTTCCCTCTCCTCCTGTCCCTGTTCCCTGGGAGCAGAGCCCGACCCCCCCTGAGCCCCCTCCTGTCAGGGACTGTGCAGAGCCACAAGGTCCCCCCTGAGCCTCCTTTGCTCCAGGCTCAGCCCTTTCCCAGCTCCCTCAGCCTCTCCTGGGGCTCCAGCCCCTTCCCAGCTCCGTTCCCAACCCCTTGAGGTCTCTCTGGACATGAGGTTCCAGAACTGGACACAGCCCTCGAGGTCCTTCAGCAGGGCCAGCACAGGGGACAGGCACCAAACAGGTCCAGAAGGAACTTGGAGGATGGGAAGAAGGAGCAGCTTGAAGCCCTCCCAGCAGGCAGAGCTGAAACGCCCTGGAAATGGGATAAAGAGCTGGAGAAGATGGAAACCAGGGGCCAAAAGCAGCTCAGAAGCAGCTTCTGCCCTGACAATAGTGGGGCCTGAAGCACTTGAGGGCTGAACCCTCCTTGGGAAGAGGGGCCTGATTTTGAAGTTCCATTGAGGGAAAGTGAGGAGTGCTTCAAATGCTGCCGCTGAGAGGGAGCTGCTGATGGGAGCACACAGAACAAGGTGAATCCATCAAGGAATCCGCAGCTCATCAAGGGCTCGAGAGGCAATTTTGTAATTAGGGGTGAGAGCTGTGGATCTGATTGTGATCCGGAACGGAAACTGGGGCTGGGGCTGACAGGAAGGCCCTCGGTGAACCCTCTCCACTGCAATTATCCCGTGCTAACCCAAGGAAACCACTCCGGCTGCTCTGAAGGGTACAGAGGACTGGCATGGCTTGGGCATGGTGGGCATGGCAGAGGATTCCAAGAGGGATGGGGAGGCAGGAACACCAGGAAAAACCCCAGGCAGGGATGGACAGGGCAGGAAGGCAGAGAAGGGACAAACCCTCAGCACATCCCCTGGCTTTGCTTGTGCCTCCTGGAGAGGAGAGGGGACAGAAGGCCAGGAATTGTCAGGGATTGTCAGGAATTGTCAGGAATTGTCAGGGATTGTCAGGAATTGTCAGGAATTGTCAGGAATTGTCAGGAATTGTCAGGAATTGTCAGGAATTGTCAGAAATTGTCAGGAATTGTCAGGAATTGTCAGAAATTGTCAGGAATTGTCAGGGATTGTCAGGAATTTTCAGGACAGAAGGACAGCACTGCAGAGGGGGGTGAGAACATCCAGGTGAAAGCACAGAGGGGAATAAATGGGTGTGAGCTGGATGTGATGTTCAAAAAGGATGGTGCCAAGGCTGAGGTCACCCAGGAGCTCTCCAGCCCACCCAAACCCCACTGTGGTGGCACTGTCCCCATCCAGGATTGTCCCCTGGATCCCAAAGCACTCCCTGTGCCACGGGAGAGGCTGCAGCAAAGTTCTGTGCCCTTGAGTGACGGCTGCCCAGCCATCTCCAGCACAGCTTAATTTGATAAGAACCCTGAGCCACTTTAAACACTTCAATCATGGCACCTCTTAATCATCTCCTCGCCGAACAAAATAATCCCACTTTGCTTAATCTCCTCTCCTGTGGAAATCCTGTCACTCCTTTATTGTCTAAATGACTTTCCAGGGCTCTCTCTCCAACACAAAAATATCTGACTTCCCAGGAAGCCACAGAAAACAGGACATTGCTCCCCGTGGGGTTTGAGCAGCTCCGTGGGCACCTCAGGGGGCACCTTGGGAAGCGACAGCACCTTCCCTGCACCCCTGGAATCACCTGGATCCCATGGTCTGCAGGAGGCTCTCGGTGATGGAATGTGTCTCCTGCATCCTCAGCGTCCCAGGCACGTGGGATGGGGATGGGTGGGAATAATTTGGGGGAAGCTGGTTTGGTTTTGGGTTTGGTTTTGGGGTTTTTGTGCTGCTGGGCCTGCAGAGCAGAGGGAGCTGAGGGCAGGGGACAGCAGTGGCAGGATGGGACATCACTGCTGTGACTCCAGGGCTGCTGCAGATTCCAATGAAACCACATTTCCATGGAGATCTTCCCACAAGGCCCCCAAAAATCCAGTTTCTTCCCTGTGTGACCCAGGAAATGCCCTGCACTGCCAACACCAGCACTTGGATTCCTGCCCTCGGAGAAGCTGAGGCAGAAGATTCCAAATCAAGGATTGTCAGGATGTCCTGGCCGCACTCCCAATTTTTCTCTGCAGCTGTGACAGACAATAATGGAATTATAAATTAAAAACAAATCAATATGAGATTTTTCCTCATCTGCTTTGTCACCAGGATGCAGGATTGGGGGAAGAGCAGCAAAAACCTCCCTGGGGATTCATGGGAGCTGACACAGGTGTCATTCCATCACAATCCAGACACGGTTTTTACCTGGAGAAGGGACAGAGGTGAATCCACCCGCAGGGAATCTGTAACTGTGAGCCTGTACCAACCCCGCAGAACTGAAACCTTTGGGTTTTAGGAATTTAAAAGGTGCTAGGAATGGTGTTGGCTGCTCCACTCCCACACAGGCAACAAGCAGGGAAAGGCAGCTGCTGCTTTTTTTGTTGGATCCAGTCTCACGATTCCTTGTGCCCAAAGGAAACGAACGCAACCTGTCCGGATTTTGGGAAGCACCGAAGGAAAAGCAGCTGCTGTTTAGATGGGAAATGCTGTCTCCAGGTTGGGATGGAGAAGTTGATGTCCCCCATCCCAACCCCCAAGGGGGGTGGACAATTCTCTGTCCCCGGTGTGGCGCTGTCACTGTCAGCCAGGTTTTTGTGCCACCACAGAAGCTGAGCTCGAGCCCCAATAATGAACAGGTGCCTTTTAGAGGAGTTCATTGATTTGGGAGAGATGGAATTTCTGACACCCTGATGGATGTCTGGAACAGCCACACGCACTTCAGGCTGCCCAGGGAAGCTGTGATTCCCTGTGGATTTATTCTTCTGACACTCCGGAGTGGGAGTGGATTGTGTGCCCCAGCTCCTGTCACACCCCCGGCCTCACACGCCCCATTCCAGAGGCAGGAAGGGAAAACCCATCCATTTTCCATATAAAACATGAGAGGATGCACAGCTGGGTTCTCTAGAGGGGTGAGGGAGGATCTCCCTGGGTACCACTGCTGTGGGTGATTTACTCCCACTCCTCACCCAAGGGGGTCTCCAGCAAAGGGGAATTCAACTGAAATACCACACGAATTATGGCTTCATCCTGATGGTGATGGGGTGGTCAGACCACTGATGGATTAGTCAGACCATGGATGGGGTGGTCAGACCATGGATGGGGTGGTCAGACCATGGATGGGGTGGTCACACCATGGATGGGGTGGTCAGTCCCCTGGTGGGGTGGTCACACCATGGATGGGGTGGTCAGTCCCCTGGTGGGGTGGTCAGTCCCCTGGTGGGGTGGTCACACCACTGGTGGGGTCATCAGACACCCGGACAGCCCCAAGCAAAGTGTGGAGGATCCAGGGGTGAGCCAGCCCGGGACAGAGGGCTCCTGACAGGTTCTCCAGGAGCAGCAGGAGGATCCTCTCTGCAGAGCTCTGGTGGCCCCTGCCTGGTGTCCTACTGGTGGCCACGTGGCCCGAGGGTCACCCTGAGCAGTGCCCAGTGCAGGGACTGAGGCCACGCCCTCCCTCTGTGCTCTCTCTTATTTACCTTTCTGCTGGAAAATGAATATTTGATAACTCTGCTGGGATCAAGGCCTCTGTTTGGGGCCCTGATGATTTATTTATCCGCCCATTTATTCTGCTGCAGCGCTGCTGCAGGGGATGGAGGTGTCCTGAGGGCTGAGCCACCAGCATGGCCACAGATGTCCCGTGTGGGGACACCCCTGAGCTCCCTCTGCTCTCAGAGGGGACAGGAAAAGCAGCTGCAAACAGCTGGGCAAGGCCTGATGGGGCAATTGCTGAAGGAGATGCTCTTGCTGGAGCTCTGAATCTCCAATTGAGGAGCGAAAGGGAACAGAGAGAGAGAGACACTGTGGAAAAATTAGTGGGAAGTGGGAGGAAAACCATGAAAATTTGCCAAGGAGATGGGACAGGGAGGAACCCTTCAGGACATGGAGAAGACTCCAGGAGAGGGAGAAGCCTCCCAGGAAAAGGAGAAGCCTCTCAGGACAAGGAGAAACCCTCCAGGAAAAGGAGAAGCCCCCCAGCACATGGAGAAGCCCACCAGGACATGGGAAAGCCCACCAGGACATGGAAAAGCCCACCAGGACATGGGAAACCCTCCCAGGACAGGGAGAAGCCTTCTGGGACATGGAGAAGCCCTCCAGGACATGGAGAAGCCTTTCCCAGGACATGGAAAAGTCCTTTAGGACAGGAAGAACCCTCCCGGGGCAGGGAGAAGTCTCCAGGACAGAGAAAAACCCTCCAGGACATGGATAACCTTCCCAGGACAGGGAATAACCCTCCTGGAGAGACAGGGAGGTGCTGCCCGGAGCACAGCGAGCAGGAGGAGCAGGAGGAGCAGGAGGAGCAGGAGGAGCAGGAGAGGGAAGGTGGCTCTCTCAAGGGCGGCTCTGATCACGTGCCCCGGAGGGAAGCAATTTCTCCCGAATTTCCACCTTTTGTTCACTGGCTGAATACCCCCTGATTTCTCTGGAGTGGGAATCTGTTCTCCTGCTCCTCATCGCAGCCTCCCCCCGGCGCAGCTCTTTGCTATTCATGGCCTCTCATCCCTCTCCTCGGGAGCCTTCCACGGTGATTGGAGAGGGCAGGATGAGCGGTGCATGCCAAGCAGCAGGGACCCCATCGGGAGCCGGGTTCCTGACCTACAATCCTCGGTGATTAGCAGGATGAAACGCTCGGGATGCCAAACCTCTCCATGCAATCCTCGCGCTTCTCCGGAGCCCGCGGTTGGCAGCCCAAACACCAGGGTGGTCTCGCAAGCTGCAGCTCAGAGCTGGGCTGGAGGTCTGGGATTGGGGCTGGGATTGGGGCTGGGATTGGGGCTGGGATTGGGGTGGGGAAGGGGATTTTAGAGGCAGAGAGTTCTGGAATCAGGGAATGGTTTGGGTTGGAAGGGAACTTCAAGCTTCCACTGTCCCGGGTTGCTCCAACCTTTCCTTGAGCATTTCCAGGGCTGGGGAGCCACAGCTTCTCTGGGCAACCTGTGCCAGGGCCTCCCCACCCTCACAGGGAAGGACCTTCCCAAAATCCCATCCAAACCTAACCCCTGTCAGTTTGAAGCCATTCCCTGTGTCCATGCCCTTGGAAAATCTCCCTCTCCATCTTTCCAGCATGGAAAACGCTGCTTTGTGGTAGGGGATGGGCAGGGACACAGCTGATTCCTTGGAATTAATGATAAAAAACTTTATTAGGAGTGGAATCGCCCTGCCTGGGAGGCAGAGTCCCTTTGTGTGGGACAAATTCCTGCAGGAAGTGCCTCTGGAATGCCATAATTACCCCGCTGTAACTTTTTGCCTCTCATTATTTGGACTCTGTGATCACTTGGGGTTTTGTCACAGCAACGCCTGAAAGGAGATTTAAGGAGGCTCTTTCAGCAGCTCTGGGCAGCAGCGAATTCCCATTGTCCTCGATTGGACACATCCCCGGGAAGGAGGGAATTCATCCTGCCCAAACGTGCAGCATTTCCCTCCGGAATACAGAGCAGGCTCCTGACCTTGCACAATCAAAGGGATTTATGATTAATGGCACCTCCAGTAACAAACCTGGCATTGTGGACGGGATATTTCAGGTGTCTCGTGCCCTCGCCGCAGAACAATGCAGAGACTTCAAAGCTCCCGTGGCACAAACTCCCTAAAACCAGGCTGGAATTGAAGTTGGGAATGGAATAAAATAAGTAATGGTCATTTTCTTTCGCTGCTCTTCATTAGTGAGTTTTTTTTCCTTTGTCTGACACTGTTTTTATTGGGCCATGTCCATAAAAAGCTGCGCTTCCAGGAAAATGAGGGATGTTGGTGTTGTTAAGGGACTGCCTTGGCAAAAGGCTCTATTCAACAGGTACGGCTCAAACAGGAGAATTCCAGCAGAATTCCCAGGATTTTATGGGCTTGGAGAGTGGAAAACAACTGGTTTGGAGTGGTGGTACTGCCCTGCTCCTGGGAATGTTGATAAATCCAACAACCGAGGCTGCCCAGGGGAAGGGCAAAGTCTCCTCACGAGCAAAAATAATCTCAAAGAATTGTAAAATTGTTGAACAATTGTGTCCTAATCTGCAACCAGAGACTGAATAACCAATTAATTGCATTTCAATGGAGTGTTTTAATTGATTACTGCATGGTGTGGCTGCAGTTGGGGAGTGTTTGGGTGACAACAACACATGGCCTTGATATTTTTAATTGGAATTATCCCTGGAATGCCCTCTCAGCTCTGACTGTACCCAGAGATGTTTCTATAAAATGCTTCTTTTTCCTCAGAGACAGATTCTCCTGATGCTCAGTGCCATCATCATCATCATCCTCATCCCTGAAACTGGAGTGGTTTTCAGGCAGGGAAGATGGTTCTCCTGAGGAGTGGCAGGAGGGAGCCAGGACAGCACATCCCCACTGCCTCAGAGCATGAGAACCAAACATTTGGGGCACATCTTGATTTAGGATTAGGAAAAAAAAAAGAGAATTATTGGGTTGTGTTTTGTTGTTATCATTATCTGTTACAACAGACGGGAAATTCAAAATACCAGGAATCAAAAGCAGCAGCACAGCTCTGCTCTGGTTTCGGTGGGAGAGGAAGGGGTTGCTTAAAAATGGGAATGATTTCCCTCACGTGGGCTCTCTTATTCCCTCACAACTTCCAGGCTGTGTCATCCCACGTTGTCCCCTCAACCCTCATGTGACACAAGTGACATTCCAGGTGCTGGTTGTGAGGTCCTTTCCCACCTTCCCAGCTCCTTGGGATGGGGCAGGTGCTGCTTTTTGGGATATCCCTGATGTGCTGAAAGCAGTGCTGGTTTGTGTGTCCACCCTGTGCCATCTCTAGGAGTCACCAGGCCTTGGATTTATTCCCTGAATTTGATTTATTCCTTGCCTTTACTTGGGAATTTTATGGCTCCAGTCCCTATCTTGATTTTCAGGGAATTCCCAGATTGGTTTGTGTGGGAAGGGACCTGAAAGCTCACCCCACCCCTGCCATGGGCAGGGACACCTCCCACTATCCCAGGTTGCTCCAGCACTTCCAGGGATGGGGCATTTCCTGCTTTTCCTTCTTCAATGGCTTCGCCTGGCCCTTGTCTTAATCTGGTCTTATCCAAGGCTGGGCTTTTATTCCAGTGAAAACCATGGAGATATCCTGAGGTCTTGGACCTGCTCATTCAACATTCCCAGTTCCTCTTCTGCCATTCCCTCCACACCCCAGAATTCCCACTCAACCCGAATTCAGATCAGACTCTTGCTCAAATCCAAACCAGATTCCAGTCCCCACATTTCCCACTGAAATATTCCCACTTTGGAATGATTTTGTGGAGGGATTCCATCATCCCCATGGGGTTTCCTGGGGTTTTATCAGGATACCCAGGGATGATCACTGGCCATCCACACCATCCCAAACTTCCTCTGGTTTTCCTGCTGCCTTCCAGGACGTGGCTGCCGTGCCAGGTTCCCATTCCTGCTGGTGGGCACAGCTTGGGAATGTCACAATTGGGAGAGGTGACATCCCAAGGCAGCTGGGATGGCCCCTGAACACCAGGGAGAGCTCCTGAACACCAGGAGATTCCATTTAGGGAATGGGAAGGGCTGGAAGTGGGTCAGGGAGCTGCACAGCCCCGCTGCCATCCCTGCTGGGAATCCCTGGAATGCTGCGCTCCCGTTCATCCCGCGCTGGTGCCTCCTCCCAGGTGCATCCCCAGGCGCTCCAGCCCAGCTGGACGTGGCACAGCTGCTTTCCCTGGACACCTGGAGCCGAGAGGACACGTGAGGAGCAGAGGCAGCCCCGTTAATTAGCCTGGCCCGGGCTGGTGGCCTCGCAGAGGGGTCGGGCGAGGAGATTTCATGCACTGGTTGTGTGTCCTCGCTGTAGGGCCTCGCTGGGAGGGGAGAGGAGCAGCTGGAAAACCCTTGGGAACAGCTTGTTCCCCTCAGAATTTTTTGGTGGTGCTCAGGGCTGCGGGGTGAGGTCGGATGAGTTTGTGCTGGGCTCGTTTAATCCGAGCTCAATCCCAGCCCTGGGATAAACCAGCAGCTCTCCCAGGGCACAGGGTATCCAGCAGAGGGGATGGGTGAGTTTTCCAGTTGATTCCCACACAGAAACTTCCTGGGATTGAGGAGGAGATGCCCCAACACTGAGAGCAAGCTCAGTGTAGCAGGAGAGGTTTTAATCGACAATTAAATCCATTTAGAGCCAGTTCTCATCAACATCCACATTATCCATTCGGATGCAGGACTCAAAGGGATAATGAGGAAGTTTGGAATCAAAGTGGGAGGAGCTGTCAACTTCCTCGAGGGCAGAGAGGCCCTGCAGGGAGACCTGGATAAATCAGAGGGTTGGGAATCACCAAAGGTGTGGAGTTTAACAGGGCCAAGTGCTGGATTCTGTGCCTGGGGTGAGGCAAAACTGGGTGTACAGACAGAGTGGGAATGAGGGGCTGGAAAACAGCTGTGGGAAGGGATCTGGGGAGACTGATCCATGGGAAACTGGGGACATCAGGGGCCAGGGAGGGATTGTCCCACTCTGCTCTGTGCTGGGGCAGCCTCACCTCCAGCCCTGGGCCAGTTTGGGTGCCACAATCTCCGAGAGATCTGAAGCTGCTCCAGAGTGTCCCAAGGAGGCACCCGGGGCTGGGCAAGGCTCTGCAGGGGCCACCCGAGGAGGGCTGAGGGCACTGGGCTGCTCCAGCTGCAGCAGAGGAGCTGAGGACAGAGCTCAGGGAGGGAGGCAATGGCTGCAGGGGGAGCTTTGGGATGGATGTCAGGGCAAGGTTCTTCCCCCAGAGGGTGCTGGGCACTGCCCAGGCTCCCCAGGGAATGGGCACGGCCCCGAGGCTGCCAGAGCTCCAGGAGCGTTTGGAAAATGTTCCCAGAGATTTTTGGGGTGCCTGTACAGGGACAGTAGCCAGAGTGGATGATCCTTGTGGGTCCCTTCCAGCTCAGGATATTCCATGATTCCAGGATTTACACCCACATGTGAAACAGTGAGGAAATCCCTGTTCCACGAGCCAAGGCCTGGGCTGGTTTGTGGGTGGGATGTGAACGATCCATGTGCCTTTCAGGAACAAAGGGACGATGCTGGAGCTCTGGCAACAAAAGATGTCACCCACATGAGGAGATTTGGGAAGCTTTCAGCAAATCCAGGGGTGCAGATGGAGGCTTAGGGAGCCAGATAAGCAGGACACGAGTCCAATTTCTAATTCATGTGACAGCCCTATATTTTGAGGGGCTATTAGGATGGGAACGTGTAGGGAGAGCATTACCAGCTATTGTATCAAATCCTGGCGTCCACACTTTTATCATGGATTAAAAAAAAAATTAGAGGGAGCTCAGAGAAGAGCTGGAAGACTGAGAAAAGGTCTGGCAGACCTGCTGGGCGATGATAGGCTTAATGACTTCAATCTATTTAGCTCATCAGAGAGCAACTTGAGAGGTGACTTGATCGTGGGCTCTAAGTACTTCCAGGGAGGAGATTTTTGATAGCAGAGGGTCCTTTAATCCAGCAGACAAAGCCAGGACTCGGTGGCTGACAGGTGGAGCTGAGGGAGAATAATTCCAGTGGCAGTTTAGCCACCAGTGTTTCAGGGGAAAGGTAATTAACTCCTGGAAGTGCTTGCCTGGGATGTGCTGAATCCATCTTTGAACGAGAGTTGGAGAGATTTGCTCCCATCCGAACACGAGTGATGGGCTCAGTGCCCTTCATCCATGTGGGAATGAGGGAAATCCCTTTCTCTGTGTCTGCACACGGGCCCTGCCTGCTCACACCTGCTCAGGACGGGCAGGATGGGGACCTCCTTCCCTGGGGACATTCTGGGGCTTTCATTTTGGGGTCAGGTGTCCCTCACACAGAGTTTCTCCAGCCTGGAGACTCTGGCTGGCAGAACTGGGTGGGTCTGAGTGGTTTATACCTTGTATTTTTCCTGCTATGCTCTTCATTCTGTCTCCCAGCTCACCTTGGGTGTAGAAAATGTTGGGTTTGGCATCGGGTCTGTTTGATCTCTCCTCTGACTCCTCCTGCTGCCCAAGGGGCGTTTCAAACTCCAGCTGGCCCAGATCAGTTCATCATCAGAGGAAAACTCTGGAGGAAAACCAATCCCAGAGGGTCTCCAATGGCTTTGGGAAGAACATCCCAAAGAGTCTTTGGTCCTGGCAGGGCTCAGGGCTGGCTGGTCCTGCTCAGCCTCCTCTGGACACTCCCCCAAATTTTGTTCAGGGCTCAAGGATCGATTTTAGAACCAGCTCTGCAGTGGCTGTACCTCCTCTGGATCTACCTTGGATCTTTGCTGGAGCTCACTCCTGGCTGGCTCCAGCTTCTCCTGTACCTGTGGATGAACCCTGGATCCTGTGGATGGATCCCTGAATCCACCTAGGAATGCTGTGGGATCCTGTGGGTGAGGACACCTGGCTCCCCTTCCCGCAGGGAGCAGCTGATCCCTGGCAGTAGGAAAGCAGGAAAATTTATTTTCCAAGCAGAGCCTTCCAGGTAGAGCTGCCCTGCAGTGCTGTTCCTGGGAATTAATCCCTTGGGAATACCATGAGGTGTGGAACACTGAGTGCAGGGATCAAATCCCACTTTTCTGGCTGAGAAACCCATCCAAGAGGAAAACTCTCTCTCCCTGGAGCCTTGTAGGGCTGAGAACGCCTGTGCTGGTGACAGCAGTGTCACCAGGGGCAGGGGACCAGCAGCAGGAATGGGCAGAGCCAGAGGAGATCCAGCAGGATTCCCACGTCATCTGTCCCTGGGGATCTTCCGTGTCACCAGCTGGGATCCCTGGCTTTGGGGGTGACTCCTGGGTTGTGTTGGGGCCCTCAGAGCTGATGCAGGGGGGTCAGAGCTGTGTTCTTCCATCCTTTGGCCACATTCCTCATCCTTTAGCCACATTCCTTATCTTTTTCTCTTATTCCTTATCTTTTTGTTGTATTCCTCATCCTTTAACCATATTCCTTATCTTTTTGTCATATTCCTTATCTTTTGGTGATATTCCTCATCCTTTGGCCTTGTTCCTTATCTTTTTGTTATATTCCTTATCCTTTGGCCGTATTTTTTACCTTTTGGCCATATTCCTCATCCTTCCACGATATTCCTTATCCTTTGGCCATATTCCTCATCCCTTGGCCGTATTCCTCATCCTTTCATCATATTCCTCATCCTCTGGCCATGCAGGACACCACGAGGAGCTGCTCAGTTTTTGGGAGCCTGGCAGCTCCTCCATTTCCCTCCTGCCACAATCCCGAGGTGCTGCTCAAAGCCCTGCCCTGGGAGGGCAGGAGCTACACCCAGCAATTCCTCATCCCCCAAATCCAAACCAGGGCATGGCAAAGCAGGGAATAAAAACAGGAGAATGGGAGTGAATTTAGTGCCTTGCCTTTGGTTTTTATGTTTTCCTGAGCTTCCTGGAGCCCCCAAATCCCCAGAGCCATAGGGGAAAAAACCCAAGGGCTCCTCACCTGGGTGAAGCTGGAGATCACTGGCAGCTCCTCAGGCACACATCCCTTCTTGTGTTTTCCTGGAAAAAACAGGGATCTTTTAAGCAAGACAAGGAAAAAGCTGTTGTGAGACAAATCCCTGTTTTGCTGGATGAAGCGGAGGCTCCCCAGCTGAATTGTTCGCCCACCCAGCAGCCCCACGCAGCAAATCCTGGTGGGAAGGGGCTGGCAGACAGCTCTGCCCCCAGCGAGCTGCTCCCCAAGGCAAAAACAACAACAAAATTCCTCCAGGGCAGCGGGTTGAGATGGAGAATTTATTTCTATGCTGTTCTCTGCAGGGATCCCACTCCTGCCCGGAATAATCCAGAGCTGCAGCCGAGTTTTGGTGCAGTGGAGGCGAACCTGGCTGGGCTGGGATCAACACTGGGAGTGCAGGAGGCTGTGCTGGGAGAGGCAAGCAGGAAAGCTGGAAAAATCCTGTGTCTGCTGCTGCTTCCAGTGCAGGACAACAGCGTTGGATGGTTTGTGCTCAGGGTGAAGGGATTGGTGCAGGAGGCTGCATTTAACCTTGGAAGTGTGGAATGGTTTGGGGTGAAAGGGGCTTTAAAGATAATTTTGAAGATAATTTTTGCCCCCTGCAATGGGCAGGGACACCTTCCACCATCCCAGGTGGCTCAAAGCTCCATCCAGCCTGGCCTTGGGCACTGCCGGGGATCCAGGGGCAGCCACAGCTTCTCTGGGCACCCTGTGCCAGGGCCTGCCCACCCTCATAGGGAACAATTCCTTCCCAATATCCCACCTAACCCTGCCTTCTCTCAGTCTGAAGCCATTCCCTGTGTCCTGTCCCTGAATCCCTTGGCAATTCTCTCTCTCCATGTTTCCTGCAGCTCCTTCAGGCCCTGCAAGGCCACACTGAGCTCACCCCAAAGCTTCTCCTCTGCAGGTGAACAATGCCAGCCCTGCCAGCCTTTCCTCCCAGCAGAGCTGCTCCATCCTCTGCTCATCCTGGAGCCTCCTCTGGCCTGGCTCCAGCAGCTCCAGGTCCTTGCTGTGCTGGGCCCAGGGCTGGGGCAGCTCTGCAGGTGGGGTCTCACCTGAGCAGGGCAGAATCCTCCCCTCCCCTGCTTTGGGATCAGCCCAGGGCTCAGGGGGGTTTTGGGGTCCCAGGGGACATCAAATCATTCAGTCCACAGGCACCAGGCAGGATTTGAGTGTTGGGAGTCGGTGAAAAGGTAAAAGAAGGGGGAAGAAAAGCAGCCCAGGCTGATTGTGACACTGTAAATGAACAGCCAGGCAAAGTCTGGGAATTCATTCATCCGCATCACTCATGTTAAGCCTTAAAATGTTCCTGGTAGCCACTGGAAATCATTAAAGAAGTGACAGCTCCGTTCTCTGGAGGAGCAGGACTCAGAGTGGGGGCTACAGGAGATGCTTTAGCAAGAAAAATTCGACCAAGCAGCCTCTAAGTCAGTGATTTCTCTGACTTCATCTGCACATTAAAAATGCAAGTGAATGCCTTTTGGTGTTAGCTCTGCTCCTGGATATGAGATGGAGTCAATTCACAGCTCTTCAGTGGATAATACTTTTTGTTTTTCGCAGAGGCTGTTGAAACAGAATGGAAAATTAAAGCAATTTTTCCTGACAGCAATGCATAAACGTTGACCATGAAATGGCACAGCAAAAAAACAAAACCAAGAGCAAGAACAGCTCGAGGAGTGTCTGAATTAGGCAGCAGCGAGTTCATTACAGCTCTCATTTGAATAAAGGCAGGAGATGATGCCCTCGCTGTAATGGAAATGCTCTTCAAGTCCGAGCCATCCACGGCCATTAGAGCCTGAAGAGGATTGTTTGGGAAGGAGATGGATGCACTCCCATCCCTGCTGGGGCTGCTCTCCCTGCTCCCTGCTGGACAGATTCTCCCCAGAGCATGGGGCTGGATGCAGGTGGGTCCTGCCTGCCTGAAAATCTCTGGGAATGTTCTGCTCTGGAGCAGCTCAGACCTTTCCCTGCTGGTCCAGCAGAGCACTGGGAGGGATGACCCAAAATCCTGCTTGCCAGAGCTTCTGGAAGGGGTTTGGAGCATTTAAAAAGCTCAAGGGAAACTAAAATTCTGGTTGAAGGAAAAGTTTGGGATAATAGGCACTGTCCATGTCCCACACGAGCTCCTGAGGTGTCGCTGCTGACCCCCAGGTTTGTCCTGGGAGCTCTCTGGAAGCTGGAATGGGAGCACTGGATGCATTCCAAGGCTCTGCCAGCACTGGCAGGGGCTGCCCAGGGAGCTTTGGAGTGCCCATCCCTGGAGGTGTCCAGGGAAGGGCTGGAGGTGGCACTGAGTGCTCTGGGCTGGGGACAAGGTGGGGATGGGGCACAGCTGGGACTCGATGATCCTGGAGGGCTTTTCCAACCTCAGTAACTCTGGGAGTCCGCGATTCTGGGATTCTGAGCTCTTCTCTGTGGGCATGAAGGGTTTCCCACCTTTCCCTTTATCCTTCCCCCATTTCTCCAGCTGCACCAGAGGGAAATTGGGATACTCTGCCCATGGTGAGGTCTGTGCTGTGCTGCTGCCACTGTCCCCTCCCCCAGCACCATTCCCTGCTTCCAGCCTGCCTGGGATGCATTTATTCCCTAAAAAGAATCCCCAGGGATTTGTGTGACACATCCCTGCACGGGGACAGGAGCTTCCCAAATTTTCTCATAGATCTCCACAAGTTTTCCTTCCCCTTCGAGCAGGAATTAATGATTTGATGGTCTCAGAGGGCTTTTCCAACCAAAGATTTGCACCACTCTGCAGCAGCTCAGCCTCGCTGGTGGCCGTGTCCTCACCTCGGTGACAGCCAGGTGTCCCCTGGAGGAGCATCCGTGCGGTCCCTGCGCCGCTGCCCGGAGCTCGGGAGAGCGTGGATGGGCAGGAGGGAGCTCAGGGAGAGCTCGGGATGGTCTGGAGGGGAGCAGGGGATGCGGTGGCCGGGCTGCAGCCAAGGTGAAGTGTGCCGTGTGTCCCGGTGCCACTAGATGTCCTTGTGGGAAAGGCCTTGGTGCTGCCCGCGGGCACGAGCGGGACAGCCGGGAATCAAGGGAATCCAGGGAATCCAGGGAATTGAGGGAATTGAGGGATTTGGGGGAGTTGGGGGAATGGAGCCCGGGGTATCTCTGCCTCTCTGCCCCCCACCCCGCTTTTGCTCTTCCCCAGCCAAATCAGCCACGGG
Organism: Eopsaltria australis; assembly: GCA_034509425.1. NCBI lineage: Eukaryota > Metazoa > Chordata > Aves > Passeriformes > Petroicidae > Eopsaltria > Eopsaltria australis. Next base: position 77,438 of record JAVTVJ010000916.1, read on the forward strand.
CAGCGCTCCTGGATGCGGGAAAAGCTCCAGGGATTTCCAAGGAGGGCAGCCGGGGATGCTGCAGCCCCGGGATGCTCCCGAGCCAGCCAAATCCCAAGCTTTAGGAAAGGCTGGGCAGCGCTGAGAGGAGCTGAGGGGGAGGCGAGGCGGTGCCAGGCTGGGCAGGGCGGGCTTCCCATGGCTCAGATCCCACTGCAGAGCCCCAAAATTCGGGAATCAGCGTGAGCCCAGCGTTCGTGTGCTTTGGAGCGCTGGATTTGCATCCCATTTTGTCGGGATTTCGCTGTGACCGGGGTCCTGCTGTGCCACCACCCTGTCCCCGTGCCCCGCTGTCACCGCGCCAGGCCAGGACCGTCCCCTGCTCCCCTCCTGCCGCATCCTTGGCAGTGGCAGCGCCGGGAGACGGAGGGAGCAGCAGAAGGTGAAACTCTGCAGAGAGGAGATTACAGCTCCTGTGTTTTTCCTTTTTTTTTTTTTTTTTTCCTTCAAAGGAATGACTCCGTATTTTTGGAAAGAATCGCTGCTCCCAAAAATCCTGGTGCAAACTCTTCCAGGCTCCAGCCTGGCTTATCACGCGCTGTGCTGGGGCCCTGGTGGGAATGCAGGATTTTAACTCTTGGGTGCCTTTGCCAGCTTTAAGAAATAAGGGTTCGAATTAATCCTTGGAGTCGAGGGCAAATCTCAGTGGGAATCTTGGGAAAGTAGGATCAGCCTGGTGCAGAGATGCTGGAGACTAAAGCTGGTGGTGCTGGATGCGGGAAGCCATTTCCAGCCATTTCCAGCCATTTCCAGCCATTTCCCAGCCATTTCCCAGCCGTTTCCCAGCCGTTTCCCAGCCATTTCCAGCCATTTCCAGCCATTTCCAGCCATTTCCCAGCCATTTCCCAGCCATTTCCCAGCCATTTCCAGCCATTTCCCAGCCATTTCCAGCCATTTCCAGCCATTTCCCAGCCATTTCCCAGCCATTTCCAGCCATTTCCCAGCCATTTCCAGCCATTTCCAGCCATTTCCAGCCATTTCCAGCCATTTCCCAGCCATTTCCCAGTCATTTTCCAGCCATTTCCCAGCCCTTTCCCAGCCATTTCCAGCCATTTCCCAGCCATTTCCAGCCATTTCCAGCCATTTCCAGCCATTTCCCAGCCATTTCCCAGTCATTTTCCAGCCATTTCCCAGTCATTTTCCAGCCCTTTTCCAGCCATTTCCAGCCATTTCCCAGCCATTTCCCAGCCGTTTCCCAGCCGTTTCCCAGCCATTTCCCAGCCATTTCCCAGCCATTTTCCAGCCTTTTCCCAGCCATTTTCCAGCCATTTCCCAGTCATTTTCCAGCCATTTTCCAGCCATTTTCCTGCTGTTTTCCAGTCATTTTTCAGCCATTTTCCTGCCCTTTCCCAGCCCTTTTCTAGCTGTTATCCAGCCCTTTTCCTGTCCTTTCCCAACCCTTTTCCAGCCATTTTCCTGCCCTTTTCCAGCCCTTTTCTAGCCTTCTTTTCCAGCCCTTTTCTAGCCTTTATCCAGCCATTTTCCTGCCCTTTTCCAGTCATTTTCCAGTTATTTTCCAGCCCTTTTCCAGCCATTTTTCTTCCATTTTCAAGCCATTTCCCAGCCCTTTTCCCGCCCTTTCCCTGCTGAGCCCGAGGTGTGCCTGCCTCTCAGGCTGCAGCCTGGCAACCAGCGGCAGCATCTCCGAGGGGGAAAGTTGCCCAAAATAGGAAGAACGGCGATAAATAATTCCTGGGGTTTGATTTATGAGTGAACCTCCTCGTCCGTGGAGGGATCTCCCCAGGATCCGGATGTCTCTGGATAGTCAGGAGTCCTGGGAGGGCGGGGAAATGCTCAATTCGAGTGCTGGAGCGGGAATTGCCGGGAAGAGGGGAGTTAGCAGCGCGTTAATTACAGAGAAATCCGAACTGGGAGAAGATGCAAACTCCAGTTTGAAGGGAAACACGAAAGAATCCGGGACTGGAGCTGGGAGGATGGAGCAATTCCTGTGTTGTGGGGGGGAATAACCCTGCAGCCAAATTCTCTGGGGAGCAGTAGCCCGGGGCAGGCAATGCTCAGCCACCCCGGCAGGAGCTGGGAGTTGCTGCTCTCGTGTGCTGCAGGCCCGGAGGAATTGCGGGAAGAGGCGTCCGTGCTTCCCTGAATCCCAGGGAGGATGTGGTTCATTGGATGTCTCTGCAGGGCTGCTCCCAGAAACCTTGGGAAGTGCCAGAAACCTTCTGGAAACCTGGGAACAGGGTCAGGAGAGGGATAAGGACAGGATTCAGAATCACAGCGTCATTAAGGATGGAAAAGGTCATTGTCCACCCATCCCCCCAGCACTGCCAAGGCCACCACTGACCGTGTCCCCAAGTGCCACATCCACACTTCCAGGGATGGGGACTCCACCACTTCCCTGGACAGCCCTTCCCAATGTTTTACCACTATTTTGGCAAGGAAATGTTTCCTGATATCCAATCTGAGCCTCTCCAGGTGCAGCTTGGGGGTGGCAGGGCAGTGGATGTGCGGAGCAGGACAGGACAGACGGATTTGGTGGCTCGGGAACAGAGAGGAGCTGCTGTCAGCTCGTTAGAGCCTGATCCCGTGTTCCTGGAGCCTTCAGCTCCCTCTCCTGCTCCTGTAATTGGGAGATTTGTTTGCCAGGATTCCTCCAGGGATGGGGCTGCAGGGATAGCGAGGGTTTAGCAGCAGTGATGTGCTTGCTGTGCTCACCCCCTCCCGAGGCTGCACCAGCCTGCCATTCCCACATCCTTGGGTGGCTGGAGTGAGCAGCAATCCCAGCTCCAGCCTTGCTGCAGAAATAATGGGATCCCAGGGGGCTTCCCGTGACAGAAACCTCAAGCAGAGCAGGACGAAGGGTGGAAAAGTTCTAATTTTTACACAGGGAAGAGCATCCTGAGCCTGTCCTGGGCACCGAGGGATGCAGGAGCTGCACTGCAGGCTCGGAATGCAGCACAGGGAGGCTGCAGCAGCCCTGCAGCCCCACAGGGACAGGGCTGCACAGATGTGCTTGGGGACAGCTTACAAGATTGTCAGCCTTGTAAGCAAAGTATTTAGAGAGGGATTAACAGCAATAAGGACACGGCGAGGAATCAGCGGCACACACGGAGCAGGCAGATGGGTGACCCCGCAGGGACACTGCCCTGCTCGTGGCCTGGTTTGTGTCCAGCAGTGCTGGGGACACCAGGCGTGTCCAGGGTGTCAGGGGCACCAGGGCATCAAGGACATCAGGGACACTGGGAATCTCCAGGGCCTCGGGGATACCAGGAATGTCCAGAGCCTCAAGGATACCAGGAATTTATGGGGTCTTGGGCACACCAAGGCATCAGGGACACCAGGAATGTCCAGGGTCTTGGGGGCATCAGGAATGTCCAGGGCATCAAGGACATCAGGAATGTCCAGAGTCTCAGGGGCATCAGACATGTCCAGGGCCTCAGGAACACCGGGAATGTCCAGAACATCAGGGACACCAGGAATGTCCAGCACCTCAGGGACACCAGGAGTGTCCAGGACCTCAGGGACACCAGGAGTGTCCAGGACCTCAGGGACATCTGGAATCTTCAGTGAGGAGGGAGCTGTTGGCTCCAAGGCCCTGTCAGGGGGCCCAGGAGGTGAGGGTGGGCCCCTCTCTGCTTTGCAGGATTTGCAGCCACCCCTGGACCCCTGGTGAGCTCCAGCTGGACAAGGAGATCCCCAGGACCCACAAACCCAATCCAGAGGGGATTTCTCCTCCTCCTCCCTTGTGCCAGGTCTCTGCTGAGCATTTAACTGAGGACACCATGCCTGAAGACCCCATTTGGGACAGATTTGTGCCTCAATCAGGACTCCTTTTTCCTCAGGCAGCACCTTATGTCAGTAAAAATGAGATTTCATCTCCTTTTCCCACAGGGGAATTCAGTGACACCCTCAGCCCCAGCTGTGCTGGAGGAGGATCAGTTTTCCTCAGAGCTCATGGCAGGAGCTCCAGCACTCACATGAAGCTTTCTGGGGATCTCGTTTGCAGCCACAGGAGCCCCAAAGCAGTGCTGGGCTTACCAGCTGCTGGTGCTGCTGGAGAACCCCAAGCTTTGGGGAGCAGCCACATCCCAGAACAATTCCAGCTCTGGAAGCACAGAGCAATTCGCAGGGTAACCCACTTGTAGAGCTGAGGATGAAGTGTTACATCCTGAATATGAGCAGGGAAATTACCAGAGGCACCTGTGTCAATGCCACTGAATCCCTCTGAAATGAATTCCTGGGCAGGAATGAGCCTGCTCGAGGAGGAGATTTGCTGAACACCGTGGATTTGCTTTTCCTCGCTGCGAGCGGGGCCAACGCAGCCTGACCTTGCTCCAAGGTCAAAAACACCCGTGTGGGTTCTCCAGCAAGTTCTTCCCAGTGTGTTTGCCCTCTCTGCTCGCAGAGCTGGGGCTGAGCTCGTTCCTGGGCAGGCAGGAGGAGGTGGCAGCGGGTTCAGTGTTCTTCCTGCAGGGCACGAGTTAATCCATCCCACCAGGCCTGCACTGGGATGGGGTTAAAGCTTCCTGGCAGGAAGGGGCTGCTCCCTGGAAAGGAGCTGGGGCAGGGCCAGGGCAGGGGCCTGAGTGAGGAAAAGCTGTGTGGACAGCCTGGAGGAGGGGGGGGAAGGCAGTGACCCTTCATACCTTCAGCACAAGAACGAGAGGGTCCTAAATCTCAGAATGATTTGGGTTGGAAAGGACCTTAAAGCCCATCCCATTCCAACCCCCTGCCATGGGCAGCCCTGGGAGAAGCAGGACACTGTCAGCTCCCTCAGGTTTGGGACTGGCATCCAGTTCCCTGGTTTTGGCTGGGGCTGGGGTTGGAACCCATTTCCCTGGTGTTGGCTGGGAGCAGAGCTGCAGACACGGTGGCCAAGGGGAGAGCAGAGCAGAAAATCCTTTTTTTGCTCCATTTCCCTGCCACACTGGGGGCTCTCTGCTTCCAAAGGGAAACATTCCCCTTGAGATTCCAATAAAAAGCATTTCCCAGGTTAAAAATCCCTCAAAAGGACTAAGGGACGGTGTGTGGAATTGTGTAGGGTGAAGCAGCTCCTGGAGCTGTTGTGGCGTCCCACAGCCAGTGCTGGCAGCTAAGGCAGGAGCTCCTCAGATCCAACTGATTCCACGGAAAGGGGCACACAGGAGGAATTTGGAAGAGTTCCTGTGGTGTCCAGGTTAGAAATCCCTCAAAAGGAGCAAGGGGGGATGTATGGAATTGTGTAGGGAGCCCCACTGCAGGGCAGCTCTGGGAGCTGTTGTGATCTGGCTGAGCCAGGAGCTGAGGCAGGAGCTCCACAAACCCCTCGGATCCAGCCGATTCCAGGGAAAGGAGCACACAGGAACAATTTGGTCGGGATCCCCACTGCTGGGAGTGCTCCTGGATGTGATGATTCCTCAATCTCCTCCCTGGGCGTGAATGCCCCAGGTGCTGGAATTTCATCCATTCGCATCTCAGCAATGGCTGTTCTATTCCCACCGGGATCAAAGCCCAGCTTTTCCTGGAGATTGATCCCAGCTTTTCCTGGAGAGGCTGCCTGTCTGCTGCAAGCATTCCATGTGACAACCGCAAAGGGGCTCGGTGACAGCGCTGGAGATCCTTAGTGGCCACCACCCACAAATTTGTGCTGCTTTGGAGGATTCCCCACGATTTTGTTCTCCGGGGCTTTCCCTTCCCTGCGGAGTTTCCAGTGCCAGGCGAGCTGGAGAGGGGCAGGAGCACTGAAAGGGAAACCTTTCAGCCGGCTCTTTATTCCCAGAACTTTTCACCCCATGCAGCTGTGGAACAGAAACGAGATCTTTCGCAGGTGAATAAAAATATCTCGAGGTTTTAATGAGAACATTAAACCCGGTTTCATCTGCTCCGACTGGGGCCACGAGGTCCCGGAGTAGAACAAACATCTTTGTTCCAATTAGTGGGGAAAAAAAGGCCTTTCCCTGACAGGTTGTTCTTGGAATTCCCGTCATTGTGTCACGTCAAGCAGGGACACTTTGTTGTGAGCTCTCAGGGACACCTGAGATAATCCTGTGAGGTTGGGATAATCCTTTGTGCCACCATCCTTGTCATGGATAGCTCAGAGCAAGCACAGAAATAGAGGATTCCCACTTTTCAGGGATAAAATGTTGTTTCCATTTGAGTCCAGGTGTCCAAGGGCAAGATCTGCTCCATCTCCCGCAGCTTCCAGCTGTTTCCTCCATAATTTCTGCCTTTGTGGCTCTTTCAACATGGATTTGAGGACACTCAGGAAGTTCTGGAGGTCAGGGAGCACCAAGCAGCTCCAAACCCACTGTAGGGATGGGATTCACCTGGATAAACACACCTGGATAAGAAAAAAGTGGATTTCTGCTCCGGGTTTTAGTTCAGTGCTCAGTTCTGGCTGGGTCTGATCCATCAAGGATCCCCCTCCCTTCAACCGGGAACACGGGGATGTGCTCCATTCCCACATTCCTGGAGCTTTCCTTGCCTTTAGTGATCCTTCTGATCATCTCATGGAATTGCTGAGGTTGGTAAAGACCTTCAGGATCACCAAGGACAAGAGTTCACCACTAAACCGTGTTCTCATGGGCCACAGCCACACGTTTTTTGAGCAATTCCAGGGATTCCACCACTTCCCTGGGCAGGTTCTCCACAGGAATCACCCTTTGGAGGGGTGGTTTTTTGGGAATGGTGACTCCAGCACTTCCCTGGGCAATTCTCCACAGGAATCATCCTTTGGAGTGTTGGTTTTTTGGGAATGGAGTCTCTACCAATTCCCTGGGCAGATTCTCCATAGGAATCATCCTTTGGAGGGTTGGTTCTTTGGGAATTGTCACTCCACCACATCCCTGGGCAGGTTCTCCACAGGAATCACCCTCGGGAGTGTTGTTTTTTTGGGGAATGGTGTCTCCAGCAGTTCCCTGGGCAGGTTTTCCCTGGGAATCACCCTCTGGAGGAGTGGTTTTCTCCCAGTACCTCCCAGTTCTCCCAGTTCTCCCTGCCCCTTCAGCCCCTCCTGCCGAGCCTGTTCCAGGCTATCCCTAGAGCAGGAATTTGGGGATAACTTGCCAATTAACAGCTTCTAATTGAAGATCACGTTCCAAACATCCCTCCACAGGCTGGCTGGAAGGGATGGCTGTGATCAGAAGCTCCTGAATGTCTCCATGTGCTGCCAAGCAGGGGAATTTCCTGGTATTTAGGAAAATCCTCATTTTCCCAGAGTGGGGAAGGGATGGAAAAGCAGAGGAGAATTCCTAACCTGGTTATATTTCCTCTGAAATCCTGTTCCTCAAGTTTACTCCAAGGGCTGTTTCAAGGTGGAGGATGAGGTGGGGTCTGTGCTGGGTTTTCCACTGGGAAAATGGAAGTCCCAATATTCTGGGAGAACAAATTCCAGGGATAGAGGGCTGGGATTTTGAGCCTGTCTCACACTTTTATTCCATTTTCCTGCTGCCAGGTTGGGATGTTGGGGCTCTCTGCTTCCAAAGTGAAGCATTCTCCCTGAGACTCCAACAAAAAGCAGTTTTCAGGTTGGAAATCCCTCAAAAGGGGCAGGGGGGGGGGATGTATGGAATTGTGTAGGGAACCCCAGGGCAAAGCAGTTCCCAGAGCTGGTCCCAGCACCAGGAGATTAGTCAGGAGTTCTACAAACCCCTTGGATGTGGTTGATTCCAGGGAAAGGAGCCCACAGGAGGAATCTGGGAGGGTTCATGCACCATCCAGGCTGGAAATCCCTCAAAAGGAGCACTGGGGGATGTATGGAATTGTGTAGGGAACCCCAGTGCAGAGCAGCTCTGGGAGCTGTCACGGTGTCCCAGAGCCCGAAGCCGAGTCAGGAGCTCCACAAACCCCTCAGATCCGGCTGATTCCAGGGAATGGAGCACAAAGGAACCATTTTGGGAGGGGTCAAGCACTTGGATCAAAACCTCTTGGTGGGGAGGAGGCTCCTGCTCGTGGCTCTCCCCGCTGGGTGTGTGGGATCCCCCTCACCCAGGGATTGTCTCCTGAAGGATTGATGTCACCAGGAGCCTTTCCAAGCCCACAGCTCCGTCCCTCAAAGGTGTCAGACGTGGCCTGGGGTGACCCTGTGCTCCCTGGCACTGCCCACAGCCTCCTGCTGCCTGCAAATCTGCTGGGGCTGCCGGCAAATTATCCGGACATCAGCGCTTGGAGGAGAAATTAATTTCCCTGCAGGAGCAAATTCCAAATCAGAGCCCAGCTCCCCGTGGTGGGTCTGGAACTCGGTGACAAAACCGAAACGCGGTGACAATGACATCCCCCGTGCCCTGCAGAGAGGGAGCAGCATCGCCCTGGATCTGCCAGGGATCCAGCAGGCAGGGAAGGCACAACAAGCAGCAGAAAGAGATCCCACAGATGGATTTTAAAGTTATTCCAGGGGACTGGAAGTCCTGAGGATACCTGAGCTTTCCCTCTGCACTCAGGGCAAGGACACAGAAGTCCAGACAGGGGGAGTGGGGTGAGGAGGGAAATATTTTTAATAAATCTGAGATCATCTAATTAGGAGAATCTGAGTGAAGAGCAAATGCCTTGCTGTTAGGGAAGAGGAAAAACTGAACCCTGAAGTCTTAGGCCAGGCTTAAAATAATGTGGAGAGTTTAGGACAGAGGAAACAGGAGCGGAGAGGGAAGGAAGGGACCTGAACACAGCGATGAAATGGAATAAAATATAATGGGACTTCACCAGCAGGAGATCAAGTGAGATAAAGCTGCTCTCTCCTTTCTGGGAGGAGATAACAGCTCCCTTTATTTATTTATTTTTGGGAATAGAAGGGGAAAGCTGGAGATTTCATCTCCCTGAGTTCCAGCACTTGATGTGGCACTGTAGAAACACTTCCCTGGGCCTCTGGAGACGCTGAGCTCAGGCAGGTGAGGGAGACCCCGGGAAGGTGTTTTGGGCAGATACCAGAGCCAGCTGCCCAGAGCAGGTTCAGGGCAGCAAAAAGAACTCCAAAAGTAAAGGAACAGAGCTGGAAAGGAGCCGTGGGCAGCACTGAGGTGCCATTCCTTTCTCCCAGGTGTGGCAGAGCCCCAGCTGATGGATGGGAGAGGCAGGCTGGGAAAGGCACTTCCCGAGTGTTTTCCTGGTGTAGGAGCAGCAGAATCTCTCTGGAACCAGAGCTCCTGCAGATTTCTCCTGCTTCTCCTGCATCCCTAAAAGTGGGGGCAGACAGGAGCACACCAGCTCCAGCGCCATCCCCTTCCCTCCAGGAATCCTGTGCAGCCCAGCCAGGAGATTCCATGAAAACCTCTTTCAGGTGGCCCTGAAAGCTCCTGGAGAGTAGAGCAGCACCTGCTCCCCGCTCCCCGCAGGCAGGCAGGGATTGTCACCCTGGGGGCAGCGCTGTCCCCTCAGTGCCACCCCCGGGCTGCCACCGGTGCTCTGTGCTCAGCCTCCCGTGAGGATGAACATTCCTGCAGCTCGATGAGGCAGCTGGGGCTGGGTTTTCTGCGAGCAGGAGATGAATTCTGCTTCTCCTCTCCACTCTGAGATGGAGGATGATTTGCCAGGGATTTGTAAGGGGTTTTATTTGAAATCTGCCTGAATGGGCTTTCTGTGGAGAGAAAGGGAAAGGCTCCGAGAGCAGAAAATACGGTTCTGTCCTAATAGGACAATTTATTAGTAGGGACAGCCAAATTAAAACCAGAGAAAAGACAAAATAATATTCCCTGGCAGCTCAGAAACACTGCTGCTGTTGTGAGGGCACAAAGCTGTTGGGGCAGGGATTTCTCTCACCCCAAAACCCTTTGATTCCTGCAGAGCAATTCCTGGGCCGTGCTGGAGCAGGCTGGGCAGGGATCCCTGGGCAGGGATCCTCCCGATGGACAGCCCGGCTCTGCTGAATGCTCTGCAAACATTTCTGCAATCCCACCTGCTCCTCTGTCCCGGGATGAGGCCTGGGATGGTGCCAGGATGCTGATGGCACCGTGGGCCAGGTTTGCAGCTCGCTGTCACACTCTGTGCCCTGCAGGGGAGTTGATCTCCTCACAGTCTGAGAGAGCTTCGGATCCGGCTGAGTTCAGGAGCAGAAAAAACCAGGCTGTCACCTCCTCCACTGCGAATGTCCCCGGTTTGGTGACAACTGAGGCCTCTCTGCTTTCTTCTTCCCCAGCCCTGGGAGCTGTGAGGGATTGCAGGCACAGCCTGGCTCCTGGAGCCAGCACTGCCCAAAGGCTGCCCTGCCAATCCCAGAGTCACCAGGGCTGGAAAAGAGCTCCAGGACCATCAAATGCAACCTTGTCCCCAGCCCTGAGTGCCACCTCCAGGCCTTCCTTGGTCACCTCCAGGGATGGGGACTCCAAACCTCCCTGGGCAGCTCCTTCCAATGTGCTGGGACACAATCCCAGGGGGATTAACTCCAGAAATGACCGCAGCCTGGAGCAGGGATCGGGGGGACACAGGGAAAGCTGCTGAAGCAGGGGGGGCACAGGGAGATGTCACTCTGGGGAAAGCCCAGGCTGCTGTGTCCCCAACACTGGCAGGAGCCTGCAGAGCTTGGGGTGGTCCCTGTCCTCAAAATGTGGTCCCTGTCCCCAAACTGTGGTCCCTGTCCTCAAATTGGGAATTCCTGGCAGCTTCCCCATGTCCTGTTTGGGTTTTCTTTTGTCTGAGCTGGGGACAGTTGCAGGGCACAGCTCAAAGGACTCTGCCTGAGCCTCACCGAGCTGCAGCCACAGGAAGGTGTCCTGCTGTCCTCGTGTCCTGCTCTCCCTGTGTCCAGCTGTCCCTGTGTCCTGCTCTCCCTGTGTCCTGCTCTCCCTGTGTCCTGCCGTCCCTGTGTCCTGCCATCCCTGTGTCCTGCCGTCCCTGTGTCCTGCCGTCCCTGTCCCGTGCCAGCTGTCCCGGGGCCGCTCTGATCAGCTGCTGAGGTGCTGTCCCAGGGCCCTGGTGACAGGACAAGCCCAGCTGTGCCCGTTCTCCATCCACTCCCGCCTGCCTGGCTCTCCTCGGCATCCGCAGGGAACGGGAGCAGGGCTGCAGGGGCACGAGGTTTGCCCTGTGAGGAGCAGCGAGCTGTGAGCTGGAGCAGCCTCCTCCTGGAGGTTCAGCATCACGGGACTGCCTTAATGAGCCAGCCACAAAGGTAATTAATTGCTAATGACCAGGCAAGCTGAGCAAAGGCTCCGCAGGTCGCTGGTCCACTGGAATTCCCTCACTTCCCCCGAGGTGTTTCAGAGGAGCCCAGCGGTGCCTCGGGGCCCTCTGGATCTGGGAATGAGCTCGGCTCTCTCCTGAATCATTGCCCAGGAGTTCTGGGGAAGGAGCAGCAAAATCGGGAAGAAAATGAGGCAGCAGGATCCTGGAGCTTGGGAAAGCCACGGCACCGCTTCCCATCCTGCATCCTCCCGGGACAAACCCCCAGCTGTATTTGGGGAGGGTTTGTGACTCCTGGCTTCCAGCAGGGCTGCCAGGGATGCTGGAAGTGGCTGGATCAGGGCAGGGTGGTCCCGTGGCTGAGGGAGCCACACGAGGAGTGACTGAGAAGGCTGAGGGCAGAGCTCCCTGGGGCTGCAGCTCCTCAGGAGGGACAGGGACAGGGACAGCACCCAGGGAACTGCTGGAGCTGGGCCAGGGCAGGCTCAGGCTGCATTTTGGGAGAAGTTTCTTCCCCCAGAGGGTGCTGGGCACTGCCCAGGCTCCCCAGGGAATGGGCACGGCCCTGAGGCTGCCAGAGCTCCAGGAGCGTTTGGACAGCGCTGCCAGGGATGCCCAGGGGGGATTGTTGGGGTGTCTGTGCAGGGCCAGGGGCTGGATCGATAATCCTTGGGGATTCCATCCAGCCCAGGATATTCTGAGAATCCCTGGTTCTCTGACCCTGCTGTCCCAGGAGCTCTCCAGCACCCATGGGTGCTGTGCTGCTTCCCTGGTGCACCCTCAGCAGCTCCATCTCCTCAATCCGATCCAAGAACTGCCTTTCATCTGTGCCATTTGCCCTGGGCCTTTCTGCCTCTGCTCTGGGGAGACCCCAGGATTTTCTGGCTGGGTTTGAAAGGTTTCCTGCTCGTTGCTGACCCTCACCCATCTGTCCAGAGAGCTGAGTCCAGAGCAGAGCTGATGTGGGTCACTCTTATCAGAGGAACGCTGGGGTTCAGCTCCAGAGAGAAGGAGCTTTGGGGCTTGAAAATGTCCCTGGCAGAGGTGACACCCACGGATCACCTTTCCTCCTGCCACTGGGGGCTTTGCCCAGTCTGCTCCCAGCACGGTGAGAGCCTTCCTGACATCACTCGGACCACGGGCAGATGGCAGCAGAGGGGACAGGGCTGTGGGCAGGGGAGGGAACATCCCTGGACACAGAGCTGGGTCCCACAGCCAGCACTGAAACTGAGCAGGAGCAGAACCAGAGCTCAGCTTGGCAGGGCCTGCCCAGGACTGGTGTCCTCCTCTCAAGGACACTGGCACAGGGTGCCCAGAGAAGCTGTGGCTGCCCCTGGATCCCTGGCAGTGCCCAAGGCCAGGCTGGAAGGGGCTTGGAGCATCCTGGAACAGTGGGAGGTGTCCCTGCCATGGCAGGGGTGGCATTGGATGGGATTTAAGGTCCTTTCCAACCCAAACCGTTCTGGAATTCCGTGACCTTTTCCCTGCAGCCAGGACTGGACCAGAAAGGTTCCATCTGTTTTCCTGTGCCACTCTGGGCATGAAGGAGCCCGTGCAAGGTGGGTACCTGTCCCCAGGGTGGTCCAGCCCAGTGAGAGTATGCCTGGGGAGGCCCTCAAAGCCTGCAGGTCCCTGGGATGGCAGGGAAGGGCTCCAGGTTGGCTCTGTGCAGCTGTGACAATAGGGAACGGTTTTGTTTGGGCCAGACCCTGCAACTTCTGGGTCACTCTGCTCAAAACCTGGTGCCTCCCTCCTGATGTGCAGCTGAAACGCTGCTCTGAGTTCAGAATTCCCTCAGGCATGGATTTGTCCCCATGCCATGGGGCAGTGGAGCAGCTGGAGGGGTGGGTGACCCTTCCAGGATGCTGTGGAGCAGGTGGCAGAGCTGTGCCAGGAGAGCTGATGGCCACAGGAGATTTCCTGGAGCTCTGTGATCACACCTCCCCCTTCCAGCAAAACCCCACAGCTTTGCATCCCTCTCTGTGCTTGGAAGACTTGGGATAAGCAGCTTTTTCCAGAAGGGCCACTGGTTTTTTTCTGGTCACTTGAGTCCAGGGCCAGGCTGGTTTTCCTGAGGAAGATCTCCTGTCCTGCTGCTCTTAAAAATCCCTCACCCCTCACCTGAGTGGTGGAAATCTCATGGTGGGGGTGCTTTCCTTGGCCCTGTGTGCTGCTAAGGGAATCCTGTGGGATGTGGGAGCTTTTCCTAGGGATCAAACCTGTGCCTGGCTGGAGGATCTGTGGATGCAGGGATGGTGCTTTGCTCTCCGGAGCTGCCATTTCCTTGGTCCCGCAGCGAAAGCAGAAGTGACCAATCCCCCCCTCCATCCCTGATGCAGGAAAAGCCTCTCCGATATTAATAAGAATCTAATTTTCCATTTATTGTTCCATGAATTAATTACATCGCGAGCAGAGTTACCTTTTACACAGCCATTAAACTTCAGGAAGGCCTCTTTATACCACTCCATGGATAATTTAATTAGCATACTAATGTCTTATTAGCTATAAACCCAAAGCTGGTTTAGAATCACTTAAATCCAAACTCCAAGGCTTTCAGCCACCCCCCAACCCCTCAGCCTGGATGTGGGCAGAGCATGGCAGCGAGCACAGATCCGATCCTGGCAAGAGTTTTCCAGGTGTTTTCCTCCAGCTGGCACAGGTGGGGTGAGCACTCCCTGCATCCACAGGGTGAGATCCCGAAGAAGAGCCCCCAGTGAAATTCTTATTTCACTCCCTTTTAGCTCTTGGAATTTGCATTAATTGGGTGAGGCTGGAAGAGCCGTGATAATCCATTAGGGATGGGCAATTAAAGCCACCCAGGGGATGCTGGGAGCTGGGCAGGGGCGCCTGTGGTGCTTGGGGGGGTCTCACCCCCATCCCAGCGTCCCTGGGGGTGCAGGTTGGTGTCACCTCCTCCATGGGACACCCCAGGGCTGAGGGTGGGGCTGATTCCCAAAGGATCCACCCAAGGCAAGCAGGAGCAGAGGGAATTTGTCCCCTCGAGGGTGGTGTCACCTCTGTCCCTCAGTCCCAGGAGCTTTGGGATTAAACCCCTGCAGCTTCCATGTTGTTCCTGCTCTGAGATTTGTGCGCGGAGCTGGGATTCTGTCGCATTTTCCACGATCCCAAACATCCCGCTCGCACCAGGATCAGGCCTGGCCCTCCTGAACCTTTTAAGCATCCCATTTCTGTGTGAAACCCTTTCCAAAATGACCCCTTGTGCCATCCAGTTCCTGGGTGGAACTTTTCTTCCCTTTTGCCCAGATCTTCTGAGCTAATAAATAGCTTAATTTGGAGGCTGGGAAATTGACTCAGAGGCAAAGTTTAACTAAATTGAAGAGCAAGACTTCTGCTCGAGTGTAATAATCTGAAAATAATTGATTAATTTGCATGATCCTTCGTAATTGCTTCAATTTACACCCAAGAGGCCACTGTCATCAATAGATGAATAAGACATAATTTTTTAAGTCCCAATAATGCGCGGAATGGAATTTGGGAGATTCGCTCATTCTGCGGCTCCGGCTCAGCCCCGCTCCCAGCCCGCCGTGGGAGGAACTGGGCTGGAATTGGATTCACTCATTAAGGATCTAATTAAATTCATTATCCTCGGGAAGGAGGAGGCTCCAGCCCTGCCACGCTGACGCCAACCTTGGGGCGGAGAGGCTCCAGCAGGACACGACGGGGGCCAGAGTCCAAAATAAAGAGATTAAATCCCCAAATTTGGCATGGATGCTCTTCGAGGATGGCACCTCCTGCAAGGTGCTCAACCCCCAGCTCGGCTCTAATTGCAATTAATGAGATTCCAGCAGGAATCTCTGTCCCAAAGGGGCTCGACCTGGCGTGGGTGGGAGCAGAGGAAGGCAGGGATGAAGACAGGTAAAGAGCGGAGCTCAGGAAGGTGTTTGGGCCACACAAAGGCCCTTCAAAAACTGCAAACGCAACCTTCACAAGGTCAAGGAACAGAAAATGGAGCATGAAAGAGGGGAAACAGGAAGCCGGCAAGGAATAGCAAGGAATGGCAACAAACAATGGATAATTCAAGTCTGGCAGGAACAGGAAAGGCTGCAAAGGAACCAGGCAGCTCTGCTGGCTCTCCGGGAGTTAAAAGGGAACAATTAAGGAAGAAGAGGACACAGCTGAGAAGTGAAATGATTTCATTTCAGAAGTTCTCACCTCGGGGGATGTCGGGAAAAGTCTGCTCCTGACTTGCTCCTTGCTGGTAATAAAGGTGAGCTGCTAGAAAGGATTAAGGGATCAAATGAAGAGGTGCTGGTGCAAATAGGGAATTTAAAGAATATTGAGTGCCTGGGCCTGCATGGGACATTCAGGGAGTTGAGGAAACCTAATAACGCAGAGGCTGAGCTGCTGGATGAGCTGCAAGTGTTCATCTTGCTGGAAAAGCTCGTGTGGGATCAGAGGGCAGCAGCAATCCCTGGGACTGTGTAAAGAGACACTGGGAATCCAGGAAGTTCTGCCTGGAGAGACTTGGGAGGCTCCCGACATGGGGATTGTGGTTCAGAGTTGTAGGAGGGTGAAGCTCTGCTGGCTGTGATCCACCCTCAGGGCTCTGAGGGAACACTGGGGATCCATCGCACCTTCGTTAAACTCCTTTTATCCCGTTTCAGAGAATACCAGAATGGTTTGGGTGGAAAGGACCTTAAATCCCATCCAGTCCCACCCCTGCCATGGGCAGGGACTCCTTTCCACTATTCCAGGTTTCTCCAATTGGCCTTGGACACTTTCAGGGCTGGTGCTCAGCTTCTCTGGGCACCCTGAGGCCTCTCCATCCTCACAGGGAACAATTCCTTCCCAGTATCCCATTGAAAATTCTCCTCTTTCACGCTAAATCCCTTCCCCTTTGTCCTGTCACTCCAGGCCCTTGTGAAAACTCTTTGCAGGACTTCAGGGTGGTGGAGATATCTCAGTTTTGCACCTCCAGCCTGGTGCTCCTGTGGAAATCCTGTGGAAATCTCCCCAGAGGAGATGGCAGAGCAGCTAAAGAGGAAAGACAGGAAAGGAATTGAGGCAGAAAAATTATTCGCGTTGAAGGCAGTGAGTGCTCAACCCTTTGTGCTCATCTTTTACGGTGCAGAACACGGAATTATTCCATTCCCCTCAAGTCTGCTCCCTAAAAACCAACTTGTTGTGCCTTCAGTTATCATTTTTTCCACCCTGACCCTAAGAAAAGTAGGACGGGGTCAGGATGGGGATTTCCCTGCTAGCCTGGATTACCCCACAGCCACAGGATCTTGCCCCAGAGATCTCTTCCAGAGGAAGCCCAGACACACCGAGCTGGGGAGAAATCCCAGATTCCAGGTGATTTCTCTACTTTCCAGCTCTGGCTCTTCCCCACAGCACTGCCACCACTGAGTCTGGGGTTCAGACCTCTGAGGAGTTAAAAGGAAGTTTATTTGGTGATAACACCCCTTGTTTTCAAGGTCCTGCACAGCTTTTGTTGCCAGGAGAGTTTCCTGCCTTCAAGGGACCCCTCAGCTGCAGCCCAGCTCTGCTTCAGAAAATGATCTCCAGGAGAAACCTTAGTATATAATCCCATAAAATAAAGGATCTTCTCCAAACCCTGGGCATCCCTTGGTGTCCTTTGCACTCTGTTTCACGTGGAGTTTTCCAACCTGAAGGCACGGCCGTGATCTCCAGCAAGGTGTGGAGATGCAAACACAGGGCTTGGCACACCCTGCCTGTGATTTGTGGGCTGCAAATGCCACCGAGGAGGCACGAGGAGGGCTGGAACACTCGGGTGACTTTTAAAAATCCCTGTTCAGCTCCAGTGGTATTTAGAGGAGAGATAAATTTGGCTCCTGCTGTGCTGGCCCAGGCAGGGAAGGGAGATGGCTTGGGAGTCGTAAAGTCTCTGTCCTGCAAAGACCTTGGATCTGCTGCTGATCCCACACCCGAGGAGCCAACGGGCTCCCTGCTGCTCCCGCCTCCATGTCCTTCAGGATTTGGAGCCATGAGGCCTAAAAGGATTAAAAAATCAAGTGGAAAACCAAGTGTATTTGTGGCTTTGCACAGGGGCAGTGGCAGCAAAACCCCATCTTTGGGGAAAATCATTTGGGATGATTCCAAAATCGTGGAATCTCAGAATGGTTTGGATTGGAAGGGATCTGAGAGGTTGTTCTGTGTTTGTTTTCCACCCCCTGCCATGGGCAGGGACGCTTCCACTGTCCCAGGCTGCTCCAACCCCATCCAACCTGACCTTGGGCACTGCCAGGGATCCAGGGGCAGCCACAGCTTCCCTGGGCACCCTGTGCCAGGGCCAGAATTCCCTCCCAGCCAAGAATTCCTTCCTAGGATCTGCCAGACATTGCAGCACCCCTGGGTACTTTTCCCCATCCCCAGATTTTCCTTGTTAAATGTGGATTTTATAATATTTCCATCCTAATGCTTTACTGGGGCCCGTAAATTCCGGATACAAAGCACTTCCAGAATCCCTGGGATGCTGGGAAAATCCCGAGGAAAGATGTTCCAGCAGCCAGGAACATCTGCAAGCTGACAGCCTGTGAGTTTATCTGGGCAGAGCTGCATCCGTGTGGTGCTTCCAATTTAATTTCCATGTTTTCCCGAGAAGAAGAGAAATGTCTTGTGTTTCCTGGGTGACTGGGGGAGGTTTGGCTGTGCCAGGCAGCTCTGATCTCCCCCTGCAAGATTTCCATGGTGGCAGACAGGGAGCAGCAGGCTGGCTAGGCAGGGAAAAGTGGGAAAGGTCTGGGAAAAGGATGTTTTGTAGGATGTGGGTTTTAATCACATTTTGCTCACCTTTGATAGAAATCACACAATTGAGGTTTGGAATCTGAGCCAGCTCCAAATGAAACCCATCCCCAAATCCCTCTCCACTTCCAGACGGCCCCAAATCTCTGCTCTTCCCTCCTGGAGAAGCCCCAGCTCCGTGCTGGTGGCACGGGGGGGGAATTTTGAGGGATGCTGCTGGAGAAGGGCAGGATGGAGCTGCATCCAAGGACGAGGAGCAGGAGGAGCAGGTGGAGTGAGCAGCGATGCAGAGGGAGGGGCTGCGAAATTCCAGCACTCCCTGCTGGAGCTCCAAACCCTCCTGTCAATCCTGACATCCAGCGTGTGGCTGCCTCCAGAAATTCCAAGCGGATTGCCAAAGTTTTCACCCTCCCAGGAGCCTCCCAGCTTCCAGCTGTCCCCTCCTCAGCAGGGAGCTGCTTCCCTTCAGAGCCGAGCGAAGAGTGGAAGGCAGGAGAGAGGGAAAAAAAAATCATGAATATTAATTTGAATTTGAGTGAATTTCAATTAGGCCGCGTTCGGGCTCCACAAATATTTGAGCAGCGCTACAGCAAACAGGGGGAAAAAGCAGATCTGTAACTTTAATACACAAATATTCACAAAAGATAAATTCCGAGCCGTTCACACCGGCTTCACTCCAATCCCACTCCTGCTTCCAGGCCCTGTTCAGGGGGAGGAGGCAGCAGATGGAACAAATAATCTGATTTAATGGATCCTGGGGAGAGGTGGGGGTTAAATGACGAGCTGGGAATGCTGAGGCAGGTGAGATGCCCTGCTTTCCTGCCAGCCTCAACAGGGCAGGAACGGGATGGATCCAACAGGGATGGAGCCCATGGATGGGGAAGCAGGAAACAACTCCCAGGAACGTTGGGTCATGAAGAGCCAGGAATGCCCTGTGCATCCCAGCATGGAGAGTCTCAGGTCACAAATTTCAGCTCATGGAGCATCAGGATCATCCCAGAATCATGGAATGGTTTGAGTTGAAAGGGACCTTAAAACTCATCCAGTTCCACCCCTGCCATTGCAGGGACACTCCCACTGTCCCAGGCTGCCCCAAGCCCCATCCAGCCTGGCCTTGGGCACTGCCAGGGATCCAGGGGCAGCCACAGCTTCTCTGGGCACCCTGTGCCAGGGCCTCCCCACCCTCCCAGGGAACAATTCCTTCCCATTATCCCATCCATCCCTGCCCTCTGGCAGTGGGAAGCCATTCCCTGTGTCCTGTCCCTGAATCCCTTGGCAATTCTCTCTCTCCATGTTTCCTGCAGCTCCTTCAGGCCCTGCAAGGCCACACTGAGCTCACCCCAAAGCTTCTCCTCTCCAGGTGAACAATCCCAATTCTCCCAGCCTTTCCTTACAAGATACAGGGAGCTCCAGGTGATTTCTCTACAATTCCACGCTTCCTTGGCTGCACATTCCCATGGCAAACACCAGCCAGAGGAAGGTCGGTGTCACTTTGTGAGGATGGGGAAATCCCACCCCAGAGCAATGTCAGCATTCCCAAGGGAAATGGGGATTCCCTCGGTAATGGGAACCTCATCCCTGTCACTGAGGCTGGGAGGCCTCACACTGCACAGGGGCTGGAATTTGGATGGATTTCAGAAGAAAAAGGATCTTGTGCTGTTCCTTAGGGATGGAGAGGTGGGGACCGGGAAAAGCCTCCCAAGCCCTGTTTTGTGCTGCCCCATGAGCTGTCCCAGCCCAGCAGGAGATGAGCAAACCATAAATCCTATAAATCTGCTCCACAGGGCTTGTCTGGCTCCCAGATGTTCCCCCAGCCCAGGGATTGTGGCAGCTGGATTCACCTGCCAGGTGGGAAATCCTTTTCCTTGGGGATCTGATCCTGGCAGTGTTTACAGAGAGGGAAGCACATTTTCCCTGACTTTAGAGGTCTCTGCTGTGCCCCACTCAACCCTTCAGGTTATTTTTAGGGGAGAAATGGGTTCACAGCTGGGTTCACAGCTGGGCTCGGTATTTCAAATTCATCAGGTGGGTCACGCCCTCCACTCAATGGAAGAGGAGACCAGAGGAGCAGCTCGAGTGTGAAAACATCGAATGGAAAAATCCCCCCTCCGTGTCCTTCACCTCCCTCTTTTTCCTGGGAATGAGTGCTTTTTCTGTCCCCTGGTCAAGCCTTTGGGGCGAGGGATATTGAGAGCAGAGGCAGCTGCTCCCGCGGGTCCCCATTGTGAGGCCGGAGTGCTGATGGATTGTTCCTTTCCTTGAGAACCTGAGGTTGTTTCTGCCTTTTCAGGGCGAGGCTGAAACGTTGAAGCGGCAGAAAGGAACAATAACAACAGCAAATAAAGAGGGGAGAATGGTGAGAAATTAAATCTATACAGCGAATGATTAATAGGGCATTTCCTGAGGCAAACAATGCTGGGCTTTGGGGGGGGTTGGGGGCTGCTGATGCCTTTGCTGAGTCCCTAAATAAAATAAAATAAAGAACGGGGGTGGGGGATCCCCTTCACGGCACATTGAAAGGGAGACTCCGGGAAGAGACGCCCATTAAAGCCCGGCCTAACAGAGCCAGGACTAACAAGGGGTGTGAAAAACTGCAAAGGGCTTCACGCTTCCAAAGGTTGTCCTGATCCTGCAGTTTTACACCTATGAATGAATCCCTGCATCCTTCTCCCTCTTGTCCTCTCCTTTCCCGACAGTTTTTGGGGTGGATTCTGTCATTCCTGTCACCCTCTGATGCTGCCTGAGGAATTCATTTCCATCCCCCCCCCCCCCCCCCCAGCAGACTCCCCCAAAAAATCAGCACAATAAGTCAAAGAAATTAAATTTTAAGCCGCCTGTGGAAGGACAATGACTGTGAAAGACGTGATCTTTGGTGAAACTCTCTCCTTTCAAATTCTGAGATTGGGGCAGCGCTATCTGCGAGGGGGAGTACACAAAAAGCTGCAATCAAAATGACTTCTCCAAAACATAAAGAGGAGTTAATAGGATTGCTCTGTATTCCAAAGGGGCGCTGCACGCCGGCACGCGTGGGCCTTGCAGTGGGGCATTTATAATCTGCAATTCCATTAAGCAATTTTAATATAGTCTTTGAGGGTGGAAAGTGGTCGTTAATAAAAGTTTAAATTAAAGCCTGCTCGCTGTCGGATTAGATCATTAAAATTGCAGGGTCCTGGCGGCTCGGCGGCACAGACAGAGCTAAACCCACATTGTCAGGGGCAGGGAAGGATTCCAAAGCAAACAGGGAGAAAAAGGAATAAAACAATTTGATGCATGTGAGTTATGGTTCGATATCATGCTTAATGAAGAGAAAAATGTAATCATATTTCATCAGCGCTCGAGGTAATTAGTGAGTGTGAGCAACGAGGATGGGACATGGAGGGAGAATTTCCTCATGGACAGCAGGACCAGGGCAGGGAAAAGGGGGAATTTCCTTGTGAAACCCACTGAAAATTTCCAGATCACTCCATGAGTTTCCTCAGCAAAAAAGCACTTTGGATTTCCAGGAATGGTTATTTCTCAAAAGATTGAGGGATCAGCCTGGAAGGAGGTCCTGGAAAGCAGAATGGATGGCTGAGCATGCATCACTCGAGGATGTGCAGCAAATATTTCAGAGGACAGATATATAGGATAGATGTATTTATTGGAAACCTGTCATAAATTTATAGATATTTATAGATATTTATAGATATCTATAGATTTTTATAGGTGTTTATAGATATTTATAGATATTTATAGATATTTAAGGGAAACCTGTTGCTTCTCTGTAGATTTTGCATCTCATGCGAGGCTAAAGAGAACTGGGCTTGTTCTGCTGTGCCCGATCTTGAAAAAAACCCAAATATTTTTTTTTTCCCGAAGATGCCACAGGCAGGGATTGCCCAGAGAAGCTGTGGCTGCCCCTGGGTCCCTGGCAGTGTCCAAGGCCAGGCTGGACGGGGCTTGGAGCAGCCTGGGATGGATGGATGGATGGATGGATGGATGGATGGATGGATGGATGGATGGAAGAAATGGGAGAAAGAAAAGAAAGGAAAGAAAGGTAAGAAAAGAAAGGAAAGGAAAGGAAAGGAAAGGAAAGGAAAGGAAAGGAAAGGAAAGGAAAGGAAAGGAAAGGAAAGGAAAGGAAAGGAAAGGAAAGGAAAAAAGAAAGGAAAGGAAAGGAAAGGAAAGGAAAGGAAAGGAAAGGAAAGGAAAGGAAAGGAAAGGAAAGGAAAGGAAAGGAAAGGAAAGGAAAGGAAAGGAAAGGAAAGGAAAGGAAAGGAAAGGAAAGGAAAGGAAAGGAAAGGAAAGGAAAGGAAGAAATTACTCCTATGAAGCCATTCAGGTGTGTCATGGGAATTTGCACTTGAGGGAGACACTGGGGTTTTCACCTTTAGGGACAGGGAACGGACCAAGAACTCTGGATGGGGATGTTTGGAGGGATGGAGCCACATCTGTGTGAGCTGTACAGCTTCACCGAAGCAGTTCTGCACCTCCATCATCAGCCTGAAGAAAGGAAAAATAAATAAAGATTAAACAAAATTAGTGCTATGAAGTAATTTTGATGTGCCACGGGAATTAGCCCTTGAGGCAGACTCGGGGGTTCCCACTTCCTGCGAGGGGGAGGGGACAGAGCTCGGGATGGGGGACAAGCAGTGGTGTTTGGAGGTTTGGAGCTCCAAGGATCCAAGGAAAGCCCGCTCAGGTTCCCGGCAGCAGCACATCCACCCCTTGAACAGCTCCCAGCCCTTCCCAGGAGCTGCTTGTGAACACATTTGCCTGGCCATGAATTATTCATCGCCGTAAATGATTGGGCAGATGATTCGTGCAGCGCTCCCCGGCCCGCGGGGAGGGTTTTGCTTGTACAAAGAGCCGTGCTGGAGGTGTCCGACTGGGGCACTCGCAGCGCTACATGAGCGCTTGTGACATTTTCCCTCCCTCCGAGCTTTTAAGTAAACAAAGTGTGGCCTCCTGAAAGTCTTCCCGGTGTCAGCGCGAATCTGGGCCCGGGTGGAGAATGAATCCCGCTCTTTAGTCCGTGGAAAAGCATCCTTTTGATGTGGAGCCTCGCTGGTGAGCGTCGCCTTCACACAAAATCTTTCTTCTCCGAGCAGCCTCCTCGACGCGATGCGAGGTCCAGGGATTTTCCGCTGATGGATCGTCCCTAATTGTGTCTCCCCGGAAAATAAAAATAAAGAAGAAAGGAAGGGATTTAACACTGGGGAGGGGAAATGGGTGGTGCCTCGGCATTCCAGAAGGAAAGGAAACCTTTGGAATTCAGCGGCGTTGGCAGCAGGATCCCCCAGAGATGGGGCAGCAGAGGTGGCCTCTCATTGTGCATCCTCTAGGAGCTCTGCGGTTCATTCTTTCATCTGCTCCTCCGGGTTTTGATCTCCTGTAGCTCGTTGGTGTTTGGATAATCCTGGTCTGTAGGTAAAAAAAAAATATTAACTTTTTCCTTTTTGCCTCCTGCTCAGGAGAACAGCAAAGATCTCCTTGGCTCTGCTCCTCGGCTGCCTCTCCCACGTGGGATCAGGATGGGAATGGCAGCACTTTGGGGGAGGATTCTGCTTTGCTTTGGGTGGGAAACACAGAAGAGCCTTTGGGCTGCACTCCCTGGGCCTGAAGATGCCTCATTGTAGGCAGAGTGACCAGAGAGTGGATTTGTAAAATTGTTTGGGTTGAAAGGGACCTTAAAATCCATCCCATCCCACCCCTGCCATGGGCAGGGACACTCCCACTATCCCAGGCTGCTCCAAGCCCCATCCAGCCTGGCCTTGGGCACTGCCAGGGATCCAGGGGCAGCCACAGCTTCTCTGGGAATTCCAGCCCAGCTCCCACACAGGGAGGAATTTCATCCCAATATCCCATCCATCCCTGCCCTCTGGCAGTGGGAAGCCATTCCCTGTGTCCTGTCCCTCCATCCCTTGTCCTCAGTCCCTCTCCTGCTCTCCTGGAGCCCCTTTGGGCACTGGAAGGTTTTAAAGGGTTCTGCTTCACCATTCCCAATCTGCTTCCCCATGCATTGATTCCTCATTGCAATGCCAGAAGGGGGGAGTCACCAATCCCCATTTTATTTCCCCAAAACACCAGGACAGACTTCCACGGCTCGTCCAAGCGGGATAACCTTGGGCTGTTCAATTTTTTAACATCCCTGGGTCATCCTGTTCCCATTTTTCTCTTTTCCTGCTGTGTCCTTTATGAGATGCAGGATCAGCCACACATCCAGGACTCAAAATAAAGATGGTCCATGGATGTCCCTGCTGGCTCTGGGGACAATTCCTGCCCTGTTCTGTCTGTTCCAAGTGGTCCCAAACATCCTCCTGTCTTTGTGACCAGAGCAGCATTCCCAGGGCATCTTCCCAGAGCTCTATCAACTCTTGGATAAGCAGGAATAGCTCATTCAGAGTTAATCATTGTTTAAACACTGGATTTTTTCCCCTTCCCTGCCATAACCTTCCATGTATTTACACTGAATTTCACCTCCTGTTTTATTGTCAGGAACTCACTCCCGGCAGATCCTCCAGAGCTTTTCACTGTCACTGTTGGATTTCATGATCCTGAATAATTTTGTCGCATAGGCAAACACTGTCACTTCATCATTGCCCACTTTTCCGGATCATCGATGAGTGTTCCACGCTGCAGATCCCAGGACAGGCCTCCAAGGATCCCCGTGGCTGCTTTGGAGCAGGAATCAGTTATCCTCCCCTCAGTGTCATGTTGAGAACCACTCTTAAATCTGTGCAGGGACTTCCTCTTGTATTCCCTAAAATCTCGGTGTCTCCAAGTGCCTTTTGTGAGGATCTTGAATGGAATTTTTGGAAAATTCCGTTTAACTACAGCAAATTCTTGCCTGGACCAGTGTTGCCACCTCCAAAAAATGCCGTTGATTTATGGGATGTGATTTCCCCCTGGAGAAGCTGTGCTGATTCTTCCCAATGTATCCACACCTATCTGGGCTCCCGTGAATTCCAGGGTTTATCACGATTCCTTTGGACTTTCCTGGCATGGAAAGCACATTCCCTGCCTCCAGCTCCTTCTGCCCTTTTAAAGGAAACTGATGTTGTGTTTTCTGCCTCCCACAGCACCAGGAAAAGGGGACATGGGCTGGTGATGAGATCGGCAGTGCTGGGGGAATCATGGAATGGTTTGGGTTGGAAAAATCCTTAAAGCCCATCCAGTGCCACCCCCTGCCATGGCAGGGACACCTTCCACCATCCCAGGCTGCTCCAAGCCTCATCCAACCTGGCCTTGGGCACTGCCAGGGATCCAGGGGCAGCCACAGCTCTTCTGGGCACCCTGTGCCAGGGCCTGCCCACCCTCACAGGGAGGAATTTCTTCCCAAAATTCCACTTAAATCTACTCAAGGATGTGCCATTATTTTAGTGCCTCATCTCAGACTGATTTTCCCTGAGTCTGGCATTTCAAACCGTATTTTTTCCTGCCTCTGCTCTACTTTGTTGTATCCTTTCTGAGACCCTCAGCCACAGGAAGAAAGCTCTGCCAGCTGCAGGTTCTTCCTGCACAAAGCCCAGTGTGTTCCAGAGGGATGGGAGGCAGGAGAAGGCAGGATCAGAGGCAGGAGAAGGCAGGATTGGAGCCTGCTGGGAGCTTGCAGTGCCTGCCATTGTCTGGTTGGGAATTCTGGGTCACTGCAAGCAGTTCCTAAATGGATTTGTCCCCATCAGAACAGCCCTGCTCTGTTCCATGCCTCTAAGCAAGTGGAACTCTCCACCACGCCTAAGTGGAATTTTTGTCCAGGTTTTTCCTCTGGGTTCCATCTTTTGGGAGCCATGGAGATTGCTCCTATTCCAGGGAAAAAAGCTGCCTGCCTTTAGCGTGGCTGGGTTGAGTGGAGCTGACTCGGGCACTGGCTGGGTTTAATCATTAATAAATCAGCAGGAGCAGCCCTGGTGGGGGGAATGATCATTCCCAATGTGTGTCCAAGGATTCCACTCCTCGGTTTAAGCTCCCAGCTGTCCCAGGAGGCTGAGAGATGCCACATTCCCCCTGTCCTCAGCAGATGCTGGGGACATTGAGCTGGCAGGACCAGCCCAGATCCAGAGCTCCGAGTTATCCCAGCTCCCGAGGCAGCCTTGGAATGTAAAAGAGGTGCCACAGCTCCTCCTTGGAATCAAGCAGATAAAACAAATCAATGCATTTGAAAAAGAAATGAAAAATAAGGTCTGGTAGAGCTCATATTGCTCCTGCCGGGGCTGAGCCTCTCCCGGCAGCCTTGATGGAGGAAAAACATCTTCCCTGAGAGGGGGATTGAAGGCCTGGAAAAAACACAGCTCCAAAGGTGACCTCGGGGTGAGCACGGAACTCCTGCTGCTCCCACGGAGCTTTGTGAGAGTGACTTAGAGGGGGAAAAAAACCAGACCTGGCATGGGATCATCAATTCCAGCCCAGCCTGAGAGGCTGCAGAGCTTTTGGGATGCTGGGAAGGTGTGGATGTGCAGCAGCTCAGGTGTCCCGCTGTCTCTGCTCCTCCTTGGAAGCCCAACTCCGGGAGTTTTTCCATTGATTTCAGTGCAAACAAGATCAATTGTCTCTTCGGGCTCCTGTGTGGGAATGAGATTATGTTGAATATTAATTTGCTTTGCGATGGGCCCTGACTGTAATTTTCTATCAGCAAAGGAGAATTCATGTATTTCCATAAATTCAGATACTTCCATCTATTCATTCCACATATTCATAGACATTATCTCAATTCCCAGCTCTAGTTCAAACAAAAGTTAGTTCCTTTTACAAATAAATTATTTTCCACTGTTGATGATATTTCTAATTTTTGTAGGCAAATTTATCCATTTGAACAAAGGAGACAAAAAGTATCTTTGATGTAGCAAAGCCTTTCTGAGAGCCGTGCGTAAATTAAAGGAGAAAAGATAGTCTGGAAAATTTAAGGAACGGATGGGAATGATTCCAAGTTACCTTGTACTTAATTGAAGTTCTCAGAAATGTTCTTTTCTTGTTTTCTATATTGGAGCTGCTCCTTGAAGTGTGGCTGAATGCCTCTTCCAGCTGGCATTTAATCTTTGACTGCATATATTTATTTTTCCCTTGTAGAAACGGAAGGGCCCTTTCTGGAATTTCTCCTTTGGCATCTCCTCACCTTGGGCCCTCGTTTTTTGGGGAATGTTGCCGGGAGATACGGCAGCACCGGATTGTTCAGGGCGGGATTTTCCCCAATTTCTGCTGCGGATTTTTGGGAGAGTCTCAAGCCAGTGCAAGTCTGCCTGGCTGCACTGCTCCTGGATTATCCCAGTGGAGCATTTCCTCAGGTGTTTTCAGCACAACAGCACAATTTGGGGCGACTCTGAATGTTTAAAGATGCCCAAGTGCTGCCCAGAGCTTTCATTCATGGAGGAGCTGGAATGAGACAAGAACTGAGCTGGGAGCATCAGGAATTCCTTCATTCCCTGAAATCCATTTGGGGAGGTTCAGGGTGAGAAGGGCTCACCTGGTGCCACCTCCCTG
The DNA here is from genome assembly GCA_034509425.1 of Eopsaltria australis. NCBI lineage: Eukaryota > Metazoa > Chordata > Aves > Passeriformes > Petroicidae > Eopsaltria > Eopsaltria australis. The sequence goes on from JAVTVJ010000916.1 coordinate 104,705, forward strand.
CTCCAGCAGGGCCATCCCCGAGCTCAGGGCACAGGAATATCTGCAATATCCCCAGGGAGGGACACTCCACAGCCTCTGCACAACCTGCTCAGGGCTGGCACTGCCCAGGGCAGAAGTTCTGCCTCCTGTGCAGGGGCAATTCCTGGGCTCAGTCCCTGCCCGTGGCTCTGGTGCCATTGCTGGGCCCTGGAGCAGAGCCTGGGCCCTGCCCTGCCCCTCCCTGCACCCAGGGACACACAGGGACACCCAGGGATGGACAGGGACACCCAGGGATGGACAGGGACACACAGGGATGGACAGGGACACCCACGGACACCCAGGGATGGACAGGGACAGACAGGGACAGACAGGGATGGACAGGGATGGACAGGGACACCCAGGGATGACCAGGGGCAGACAGGGACACACAGGGACACCCAGGGATGGACAGGGACACCCAGGGACACCCGGGGACACCGATGACACCCAGCACTGAAGGCTCCTCTCAGCTGGGGCTCCTCTCAAGGCTGAGCAGCCCCAGCTCCCTCAGCCTTTCCTGGGCACGGAGATGCTCCAGGCCCTTCCTCAGCTCCAGAAGCTCCCTGGCCCTGCTGTGCTGAGGATCCAGAGCTGGACACAGCACTCCAGAGGTGCCCCAGGACTGGGCACAGGGGCAGGATCCTTCCCTGACCTGCTGGGAATGCTCTTCTCAATCATGGAATCATTAAGGTTGGCAAAGCCCTCCAAAATCACCACGTCCAACCTTTGACACACCCACAAATCCATCAAATTAATCCCAACCCTACTCATATTTTGGCAAAATTTTCCAGGGATTGTGACTCCCCCAGTACCCTGGGCAGCCCATTCCAAAGCTTAACCAGTGTTCCAGTGAAGAAATATTTCCTGATATCCAAGCTGAGCCTTTCCTGGTGTTCCAGCATCCAGGCACAGCCTCTGTGTGCAATTATTGCCTGTGTTGGATACTTTGGAATGTACAGCTTGGAGCAGGGATGTGCCAGACCTGTGTGGAGCCACTCGTCCTGCCTGTAGTAAATTAATCAGAGTGGTAGAAGTAATAAAACTAATGGGAATGTTGTCCTGGGTGGGATATTAAAATCCAGGAGAGCCACAGCTCCCAGAGGAATCTTTAAAAGCCCCGTAATTGAGTCACAGCAGAGAGACCTGCAGCGAGTGAGAGAGGCAGGGAGAAAAGCTCCAGACAGTGGGAGTTCAGTGCTGGCACTCGAGGAGCTGGGGATGACAAAACTTCCACTCAAAATGGAATAGCAGGAGGTGATTTGGAATTTCTTAAGGTTTGTGGGAAAAGAATAGCGAGCAGAGGAGCTGTGGTGGAAGGTATTGGTGCAGACAGGGGTGTGCAGGACAAAAAAAAGGGATATTTTTTTGTGAAAGCAGCTCAAAAAAAACACTGCAATAGAGCAGGGAGGGGGGGTGAAAGCAATGTCAGCTCAAAGTCCTTGGGATGCTTCATTCCAAGTGGGAAAAATGGTGTGACTGGGAAAAAAACCCCAAATATTTTCAAACCCAAAGCATTCCTCATAAACAGCGCAGAAATGAATGTGTGAAAAATTAAATTTGTTTAAAGAAGAGGTGTGAGGAGCGGGGAGGAGAATTAGCAGTGATTTATTGCCACGCTGGCAATTCCCTGGGGAAAGAGACGTGCACTGGAGGAGAATAAAACACTGGGAAAAGTCAGGGGTGGGAATTAAAATGGAACTGGAGGAAGAAACATGATTTTAGCAACTCTCATAAGTTAGCATGACCTGAGCCACTGGAAAATAACAGCCAGGGAGAAAAACCCTCAATCTCCCCCCAGCTAAGAGATAATGGAGCAAGAAGGAATAAACACTGGAATTCAAAAGGAAAAATCACTGCGGAGTGGCTGGCTTTGAAAATAACAATTAAAAGAGATTATTTCATCCAAATCCACCTCAGACTGCTCCCCAGGAATGCTGTTGTTGACAGGCAGTGCTCCTGAGCTCGGGAGAACTTCCCAAAGCAAGGCAGGTGTTTGGATCCGTCAGTTTTTGTGGGATCAGAGCGCTCGCGGGGTGTGGGAATGTGGGATGTGAGCGCAGAGCTCCGGCCTCGCTTTGTGCTGGGCTGGGGGAGAGGAGATGTGGCTTGTGGGAATTCCCTCAGAGGTGCTCAAAAAAGAGGGAAAAATTGATGACCATCTGTGTGCAGCTAAATAGGACAAACAGGGAAAAGGGGATTGTTTGGGATGGCGCCGCGAGATGGAATTGGCGCCGCCGTGACGGGAAACGTTAAAAACCCTGCGTGGCAGCAGGGAAAGGTAAAATTGGGAGAGTATCCAAAGCTTCCCCCAGCAGCTGGGCTGGGCTGCATGGGCTCCACAGCCTGGAGACGCCGCAAATTCCCTTAACCAAATCATTAGGAAGCATTGAGCGGGATTCATTAGGAACCGCGGAGTGGGAGCCGCTCTTATTCTTGCGCAGCGGCGAACGGCTGTGAGAACCTAATTAGTTATTTCAATCAGCCTCCCCAGAGCCGGGCACGTCTGGATTTGCCTCGCTGGCTCTGGAAGAGGTTTGTTCCCTGATTTGGGGTCGGGTGGGGAGCGGGGAGTGCCGGGGGCCGCGGCAGCAGTGGCGCAGGGTGGGTGCAGGGCAGCGGTGCCACTGAGCCCCGGGGCAAAGAGTCAAGAGGAGAGAGGGGAAAGCGGAGGTGACAGTGGTGGCGTGAAAAGGAGGGCAGGGAGAGGTTCCTGCAGGGATAAAGGAGACCTGGCTGCAGATTCCGGTGCTTTTCCACATGAACACCCTGTGCCCGACCCCTTTTCCAGGCTCTGCATCCCATGCAGGTGACGCCACTCCTGTCCCCATCACCCTCAGGCTGGGACAGCTCAAGTGCTCTTATTTCCAGGTGTGTGTGTGCAGAAAGCATGGGAAAGAATGGGAAAGCATGGAAAAACATGGAAAAGCATGGAAAAGCATGGAAAATCCCAGCCTGGCCATGCTGAGCTGCTCTGATTTGTGTCATGGGGTTAGATTTGGCTCCAAACCAGCCCAGGAGTCTCCCTGCAGAGAGCTGGGTGGTCACAGCTCCAACCATGCTACGGTTTTCCTTCACAACTGAAGGAATTTTGCACTTTGTGGGTCGTATTTCAGGCCTTTGGAATGGTGGGTTTGAAGCTTTGGGGATGGTGGGTTTGTAACTGGGAATGGTGGGTTTGCAGCTCTGGGATGAGTTTGGAGCTCTGGGATGAGTTTGGAGCTCTGGGATGGGTTTGGAGCTCTGAGGACAGTGGCATTGCCACTCATGGGACAGTCCCAGCAGCCTGTCCCCTCCAATGATCCCATCATGGATTCTGTCTCCCATCCCAAAAGGGCCACATGACCCAGACACTTTTCCTGCCACAACTGTGCCCATTATTGCAAGATAAAGAAGTAAACAAATAACCTGTCACAAGCATCAACTTTTTTGGGACTTCCAGGACTTTCCCAGCTTTCTGCTTCATAGAAAGGATTTGTGAGCAGTGCTGGGAAGCCTCAGTCATGGTCTGGCCATTACATCCCACGTGCACGGGCTGGAAAAGGGGGATGTGGCCAGGGGTGGCTCTGTCCCAGCACAGCCAGGGGTTTGTAACGCTGGGGACAAACCCTCTTTTAACCCATCCCACCAATCTGGAGCTGACTGGGGTCACTGGGAGCAGCCAGGCACGCTGGGGAGCGCTGGGGGCTGCAGCCACGCTCCGTCGATGGATTTCTTTTCTTAAATTATGCTTTAATTTCCTCTCCTTCTGGTCCCAGTGCCTGTGTTTTAATGAGCTCGCTCCCCCAGCATATCAAACACGGCTGATCCCTGGTGCTCCCTGTTTGCAATTCCCAGTGGCTCCCGAGCAAGAATTGTGCTGTTTAATTTTGCCAGACTTCCAGTTTACTCTGAAGCCTGAAAAAAAAAACCCCACACAGGCGCAAGGCCCATATTTCTCCCGGCCTATTGATAGAGCGTGATAGGTATTAAATTCTATAATTCTTTCACTGGCCTTTAAGCAGCCTGGGTGTTAATATTTAATGATGAAGGATGCTGGTAATCAGCCCCGTATCCCAAGTGTCTGGATGCTTTATGATCTTGCCTTTGGGAGCCTAATTGTGAACCCAGCCTGCCAGAGCTTCCCACCCCAACTTAATAAACTTTGCTGTCGCTGCCCAGCACATCATCTGTCTCCAGGCAAGATCCAGTAACAGGAGGAAGGATGGGATTGGGGGTGGGGATGGGGATGGGGATGGGGATGGGGATGGGGATGGGGATGGGGATGGGGATGGGAATGGGGATGAGGATGAGGATGGGGATGGGGATGGGGATGGGGATGGGGATGGGGATGGAGATGGGGATGGGCATGGGCATGGGCATGGGCATGGGCATGGGCATGGGCATGGGCATGGGCATGGGCATGGGGATGGGGATGGGGATGGGGATGGGGATGAGGATGGGGATGAGGATGGGGATGGAGATGGGGCTGGGGTGGCACAGCCCAGCTCAGGGATCTGGCACAGCTTTGGGGCACAGGGGTCTGCAGGAGGCACCACCAACAAAAACAGCGTTGGCCACATCCTGGGGGCTGCACCTGCCACCCCCTGCCTGTCCCAGCTTCCTGGAAGATGCTTCCTTCACCCTCTGGTGTCTGCACATTCCAGCCCTGCCTGTCCCACCTTCTTTCACCCTCAGTGTCTCTCCCACCTCTCTGGCAGTCTGAGCTCCTGCACCATCAGCCCAGATAAAACCAAGCACTTCCTTCTGGACTGCCAGCTCCAAGTTTCCAGTGCATCCTGAGGTTTGCACAGCCAGGTATTGCTGCAGATGATGCTTCACTGGGCTGGAATGGCCCGAGGCAAAGGCAGGAAGGGGAGCTGCTGCTGGTTGTTAATAGCACTCAGCACTTACACGGGCACAGCCACTGCAATTCAGCTCCGTGTATGAGCATGATGCCCTTAACTGCTGCCCTGGGAGCAGGAGCTGCCAGCCCTGCCAGCAGGGGGGGAAACTGAGGCACACACAGCTCCCTGGAAACGTCACCTGTGTGCCATGGCCACTGCCACCACCCCTGGGGGTGCCACTGCACACAGCCCCGGGTTCTTTAAATGCCACCACCAGGCTGGTCCTTAACCCCACTGGTACCCCTGGTGCCTCCTGGTGCCTCTTCCCACCCCACAGTGAGCTGCTGCGATGGTTCCACCTGCAGATATTTTATCCCAGTTTAAGAGACGCAATAATTTTCTCTTATTTTGCTTTATCTTTGCCTGCCTGGGGTCTCTGTGTGTATAATGAGATGAGTAAGGAACTGTGCAGGCTGGTTTTGTTATATGGCCCTGCTGGGGCTGGGAGCAAATCTTCCCTCCTGAGCACGACCCTGAGGAAAGCCTGGCAGGGAGGGCAAAGAGAAACATGGGCTTGGAGCAGGAAAATATGGAATTTATCAGTGTGGGGGAATCACAGCTGTAGCTGCAGCTTCATGAGGAGCTCCTCCAGGAGCAGGAGATGCCAGGGGGATGGAGGGAGAGCCTCTCCAGCTCACCCAGGTCACTCAGGATATCCCATTCCCCTTCTTCCGGTGTTGCTTGGTCTCACACAGAGTGACAGGCAGTGGGAAAGAGGTGGGAATCTCTTCTCTTGGCGTCACAGAATCCAGGGAATGCCTTTGCCTTCCCTGGGAGCAGACTGGCCCTCCTGAGCTTTTGCTCTTCAACACCAGGGAGTCACGGAGCTGGACTGGGCCACTGGAACTGGGAGCACTGGGAGGACCCAGCAGGAGGAGAGTGAATTCACACACCCCTGAAAACTGCACACATCCATGGAAAACTGCACAAATCCATGGAAAACTGCACCCCAGGCAGCCCCAGAGCCCAGGGATGTGTTTGATGATGGCAACAGCTTTTTGGTGTCTGCTCTGGAGTGCTCCTGCGCTCACCCAGAGGAGACATTTTGGACAGAGTCAACTTCACACTGATGTGATGGTCAGGGGTTCTTTAACCCCTTACTCCACTCCCCCAGTGAGACAGGCTCAGCTTCCCAGAGCCAGGGCTTGGAGGATTTGGCATCTTGCTCCATCCCAGAGCTCCTTCCCTGCAGCTTTTGCAAGCCACAGCCCTCCCAGAGCTGCATCCAGGCAGGAAAATGTTGTTGGGTGACGCTCGTTCCCTGCAGTGTCCTCAGGTCTGAGCTCCCACTTCCTCTGAGCACCTGCAGGAGCCACAAGAATAGTTTCCAGATGCTGGAAAGCCACCAAATTCCTGCCCAGGCATCCAGGTTTGAACAAAAGGGTGGCAGAAACGCTGTGGCAGAGGCAGCTCCAGGAGGGTGAGTCCTGCTGGAGATGAACGGGCAGCTCCCACCTCCCGCTTCCCAGAGGGATGAGGGATGGGGAGCGGGAGATGAGCTGGGAGAGCACCAGGCTGGAGGCTGAGGGAAGCAGATAAGGATTCCAGGAGAGCTCCCTGCCAGCCTCCGAGCTGGCCTGGCTGCTGTCCACCAGGCCGGGATGTGGCACAGCCTGGTGTCACTCCCTGAGCTCTCTCTCTCTCTGCACAGCCAGAGCTCTCCTGGTGCCTGAGGCCACCTTGAGGGCTGTGTCCAGTTCTGGGCCCTCATGGCAAGAGGACATTGAGGGGCTGGAGCGTGTCCAGGGCAGGGAACGGAGCTGGGAAGCGGCTGGAGCCCCAGGAGAGGCTGAGGGAGCTGGGAAAGGGGCTCAGCCTGGAGCAAAGGAGCCTCAGGGGGGACCTTGTGGCTCTGCACAGTCCCTGACAGGAGGGGGCTCAGGGGGGGTCGGGCTCTGCTCCCAGGGAACAGGGACAGGAGGAGAGGGAACGGCCTCAGGCTGGGCCAGGGGAGGCTCAGCTTGGACAGCAGCAGGAATTTCCCCATGGAAAGGGTGCTCAGGCCTTGGCAGGGGCTGCCCAGGGAGGTTTGGAGTGCCCATCCCTGGAGGTGTCCCAGGAAGGGCTGGAGGTGGCACTGAGTGCTCTGGGCTGGGGACAAGGTGGGGATGGGGCACAGCTGGGACTCCATGGTCTGGGAGGGCTTTTCCAACCTCAGTGATCCTGGGATTTTCTCTCCCCATGACATCACACATCCAACACTCGCCTTTCCCCTCCTTATGCCCATCAGCCTTTGTCCCCAGGCTCCCATCAGTGTCCCCAGCTCCATCACCCAGCCCTGACCTTCCCACCCTCCTTCTCTGCACCCAGGATTTTCCCAACAGTGCCCATATAGAAAAAACCCAAACAAACCAGGACAGGCATCAAACATCACCATGAATCTTTATCTTCTCCCTGCTCTTCCAGCCTGGAATATCCCAGGCAAGGTCCGATTTCCAGCGTGGAGCAGGAAGGTGCAGTGTAAACAACGTGATGAGTTCAGTGCCAGTGAGAATAGCCCCAGCTCTTCCATCTCTCTTCCCAAAATGAGCGAATCCTTCTGATCCAATTTACTGCCGTCATTAGCGGAGCTTCCGGCGCTGCTGCCGAGCCTCCCCCCACCTCTCCTTCCCATTTGAAGCTCCCAGGCTTAAAATGTTATTGTTTTAATCTTTACATTGCTGGAACGGTTTGGAATCGGGAACGAGCTTTGTCTGGAGGGTTGCCTTGAAATGCTCATTTTCACCTAAAGGGCTGCAGACGCTGGAGTAGAGCAATGACAAATTAACCTTCAGCCCCAGCAGCCATTCCAGGAAAATCTCCAGCTTCTGGGGGTCCAGGTTTTTGTTACAAGGCTCCTTCCTGTACGTCCTGAGGGCAGCTGAGCTGCTCCAGCCATTCTGAGGTGACCTTTACCTGGGAGGTTTGGAGTGGCAAAAAGATGGAGCAAAGAAGAAGAAAAAAAAAATTTATAGGTTAGCATTTTTCACCCAGAAATACAAAATTTCTGCCCCAATTTTGGTGGGTGTTTGCATTTCTGTATGAGTTTAAAAAGTGCAGAGTGCCCAGCTTGGAGGGACTGGAGAAGAAAGTGGAGTCAGGATGGTTTGGAGTCCATCCTTCCGTCTGTTTCCTGTGGAGGCACAGGATCTGAACATTCCTGAAGGAATAGCTAATGAATATCCAGAGAAATCCAGTTTGCACTGTTGGCCTGCACAGTGCCACTGCTCCAAAACTGCCGGAAAACTGCTCCTGGAACTGCTGGGGAATCACAAAATTATGGAGTTTAAGAGCACTCAGGAGGTCTCCAGTTCTGCTTTCTGCTCCAAGCAGGGCCAGATTAAAACTCAGCTCCGGTTGCTCAGGGCATTACTGTTGGGCTTTGGATGATGAAGATCTTGAAGGATGAAGATCTTGAAGATGAAATACGAGGATCTTGAAGGATGAAGGATGAAGATTTCAAAGGATAAAGGATGAAGATCTTGAAGGATGATGAAGATCTCGAAGGATGAAAGACAAGGATCTTGAAGGATAAAGATATCAAAGGATGAAGGATGAAGATGTCAAGGGATGAAGATCCCAAAGGATTAAGGACGAAAATCATGCAGAATGAAGATCTCAAAGGATGAAAGATGAAGATCTTGAAGGATGGAGGATGAAGGATGAAGATCTCAAAGGATGAATGATGAAGATATTGAATGATGAAGATCTTGAAGGTGAAAGATGAAGATCTCCAAGGATGAAGATCTCCAAGGATGAAGGTGCTTCACTTCTTTGTGCTGTTGGCCTGGTGCTTGACCTGCCTCATGGGGGAGAGCCTTCTCCTCATGTTTTATGACATTTCCCTTGTGTTTGTTCCTGCTGCCTCCTGAACTCTGGTGTGAACTTCCAGAGGAGCCTTTCTCCCCTTTTGCATAACCCTACAAGATTTCAGTGGTTCCCCAGGGCTGCATTTTATTTCTGCTGCTGCAACAAGGTCTGTTCAGCTGCTGTTTCAGCAGCAGGAGTCATTAAAGAGGAGATTTCCAGAGAAATCGTTTTCCATCTTGCCATGACGGAGAGATCCCAAAATGTGACACCGAATAGACAGGAGGGCTTCCAGAAACACAAAGGTTTCCTGGTTGTAAAGGAGAGATTTGGTTCCCCACTGTTGGGATTTCCCACCTCTGGAGCTGTCCTGGAGGTCCCAGCCTGGCTGCTGGCTGCACACAGAACCCCTGGGTGCCCAACCCTGTGTGGGGCTGCTGCTCCTCACCTTCCTCTTCCTCCCTGGGGCACGATGCCGTGCCCTGTTTGCATTCCCGTTTAACTTGGTGACTCCCATGGAGCCGGTTCTTTTCTAGCCAAACTCGTCAGGCCTCCTCTGTCTGCCCCTCCTGCCCTGCTTTGGAGCCTCCACCTTCTCCTGGATCATGATTAAAACCCTCCACAGAGCCTGGGAGCAACTTCCAGGCCCACAGCCTCGGATCCCTGCTCGAGCAGGACACACATCCATCATTCCATCTGATCCGGCTCTGCTTCCCGTCCCCTGCACAGCTCCTTATCCAGGGGATGTCCTGGCAGGTGAAGGTGCTGGGGGTGTGTGAACCACCATTCCGAAGGGATGTTGGGATGCAGGGAATTCTCTGTCCCTCGGGGCTGGGAGGCCCATCCTCAGCAGTTTCCAGGCCAAATTATCAGATCAGGTTTTCCTGAGGAGAGCCAGGAGTATTTATCCATGACCGGGAGGGGAGTGCAGCATCCAGAGAGATAGGAATTCAAGAGGATACAAAGTCCAGCAGGGAGATAAACATGGCCAGGGCAGCGTGAATCACTTGGAGGCTGAATTTGTTCCAGGAATCTGACTTTTGGGTCAATGCATTGAAAATCCACACTTCCAGGAACAAAGATATCCACACAATGCTGGGCATGGACTAGGGAAGTGCAGGGAAGCAGGCGGGACCTTCTGAACTGGAAGTTCCTAAAGAAAGGGGACCATGTGTTGCTTTAAGGAGAGCTGAGTGTCCAGTTCCAGGGTCACACTCAGTGAAAACATGGAAAGAATCCAGGAAAGAGGGATAAAAGTCAACAAAATTTTAAGAAAGACACCAAGCCAAACACCTGCCTTTCTAATGAAAGGCGTAATGAAAAGCACTTTGAATCCTTGCTTGGCACAAGGCTGGGAGTCCCCAGCAGAAGAGAATTTATTTGAGACTCGAGAGCTCTTTAATCTGGCGATCAAAGGTGTAACAAGATGTGGTGGCTGGAAGCTGAAATTAGACAAATTCCACCTGAAAAGGAGACACATTCCAGCAGGGAAGAGAATTAGTCATAAACAACCCGTGGAGGAGGTGAGTGAACCTCCCTCCCTTGGAGTTTTCCCTTGATGTTGGATGTGTTTTGAGAGGAGCTGCCCTGACTGGCCAGGAATTGTGGGGTGGACGTGGGAATGAGCTGGGAAAGGTCTCTGGCCTTGGGAATAAAGAGGACAGAGCTCCTTCAGGATCCCTGATCCCTGACCTCCCGCACGGGGCCATCGGATCATCCTGATCTCCTGGCTTCAGGAGCCACCTGACCATGGCTGGCTGCAGCTGAGGTGTTCACAGGTCACTCTACTGCATGGAATGGCTCTGGAATTCTCCTGTTCCAGGAATGTCTGTGTGATCCAGACAGATCTCCTACTTCGCCCTGTTTTTTCAAGGATTCTCTAGGATTTTCTAGGATTCTTCTCCCAGTTTTTTTCTAGGATTTCACCTTCCTTCCTTGCCCCTCTGGCACAAACCCACTTATCCCAAAGCAGAGTTCCTCCAATTCCGCGGGGAAATTCCCTTTCTCTGGGGAGAGCAGGGATGTGCTGAGCCCTGCACACCCCAGGAGCACCGAGGGGTCTCTGGGATCACAGCAGGACAGAGCTGTGGCCCCACACGGGGACTGCCCCTCCTGCTGGGGCTGGTTTGGGATGCTGGCAGGAGCTGGAGCACTCCCAGGACAGGGAAGGGACAAAGCCACCCCTGCAGTGACACAGAGGTGACGAATCAAGAGTGGCTGCAGGCTCTGCTGACCTTCCTGGCTCCAAATTTGGATTTATTTGGATTTGCATAATCCAGCGCGGCAAACAACAGTGAGATGGGACCCAACGAGGGGCAAAAAGAGGGAAACACAAACAGATTTACCTGAAATAATCAGCAGCTCCCGGAGCAGCCAGGAGCTGCCACCTGCACCCCTGAAGGGCACGGCCTGGAGCTGGGGGGAGAGCTGGGAGTGGGGAAAAATGTGGGAGAAAAGCAGAATGGCTCCCTTAGGGATGAGATATCCCAGCTCTTCCCATCTGGGAAGGGTTGTCTGGCCCAGGAATGTCCCCTGGGCTGCTCAGGGGTGGGATGAGGCTGAGCCCAGCCTGTGGGAGCTGCAGGGAGGGTGGGATGTGGAGAGGGGATGGAGGTGGGAATGTGCAGAGCAGCCTGGGCGGGTTCTTCCCCAGCACCTCCTCATCTGTCCCCTCTTCTCCTGCTTCCCCAGCTCCAGAAGGAACAGTGGGAACTGCGATGGGAACAGAAATTCCTCTCTGAGATGAAGACTGAGCACAACTGTGAGCAGGGAGCAGCTTGGAGAAAGAGTCAGGGACTCAGCACACACTGTTGGAATCTCAGGTCACGACTCTGAGGGTAAATTTGTTTTAATTCAATGCCTTTAAACAAACCCAAACACCACGTTTCACTGCGGATTTCACAACAATTCCACCCCAAATCCCTTTTTCCAGGCTTTGTGGAGGCCAAACCCTGGCTTTGGCCAGTGGGCTGTGTTTGCTTTTTATCCTGGCTGGGTGAGCAAACTGGGAATAAAGGAGGGCTGCACAAAGCTCTCCCCAGCAGCAAAGCAAGGAGCAGGGATTCAGTCCTTGGAATGTGCTCCTTCCCAGGGAAGAGCAGCCAGGCTGCTGCTGAGGTGCCTAATAAGGTGCATGTTTTATAGGGGAGAAGGTTTTAATGGGGTTGAGTGGATCTGAGAGTCTCCACCGTGCCATAAATTCCCCGAGACAAGCTTTTGGTGTCACGCTGCTCCTTGTGATAATGAAGGGGATTTGGATGGGTGTAATGGAGTCGGGAGCTCAGCTATGGCAGCAATTTATCCCGGGAATCCGCGGCAGCGCGGAGGGAAATGAAGGGTTTTTTAGATACAGATACAGATGGATTGGAAATGGACCTGCCTCTCACACAGGGGGCTCCTTTATCACCGATAATATTGGGACAAATCCTGCCTGGCTCCTGGCACAGCCTCTGATTGCACAAACGGAGCTGGGAGCTGCTTCCAGGCAGGAGCTGGTTCCCAGCACAGCCCTGGCACGGGGAGGAGGGTGCCAGCTGCTCGAGGTGTGAACACTGTCAGGAGTGGCATTTCGGGAGCAGAAGTTCCAGCTCTGCTCCCATCTCCCTCCACAGCAAATGCAGCTCTTTGCTCTGCAGCTGCCAGCTGGGGCCGGATGCAGGAGGGGAGGAAAGGGAAAACTCCGGGGGAATGAGGGAAAGGCTCAGCCCTCAGGGACAACATCTCATCTTCAACAGGGATAGACAAAGTGGGGACAGTTTGAAACTAAGCAGGAGAGATTTAGGAAGTTCTTTCCCCTCCTGCCAAGGGCAGAGACACCTCCCACTATACCAGGGTGCTTCAACCTGGCCTTGGGCACTTCCAGGGGCAGCCACAGCTTCTCTGGGCACCCTGTGCCAGGGCCTCCCCACCCTCACAGGGAACAATTCCTTCCCAAGATCCCATCTAAATCTCGTCTTTTACTTTGAAACCATTGCCCCTTGTCAATGGAAAGAGGCACAGGGAGGAATTTTCTCCTAATATCCAGTCTAAACTCATGCTCTGACAGTGAAGCCATTCCCCCTTGTCCTGGTCCTTGGAAATCGTCCCTCCATCTTCCTTTTGGAGGGCCACAATGAGCTCACCCCAAAGCTTCTCCTCTCCAGGTGAACAATCCCAGCCTTTCCTCCCAGCAGAGCTGCTCCATCCCTCTGATCATAGGAGGGACTGGAAGAATTTTAGGGCCAAATCCAGCCCTGGAGGTGCTGCTGTGCCCTGGGCTGACCAAAAACCCCACAAATGAGAGCCCCACACCCCACAGGGACCCACCAGTGCTGTCACAGAGGGAAAATCCCTCTGGATTTCTGGAATAAGCTTTCCCCAGCACAAATCCTTGTTTCTCTGGCAATGACCCTCATTGCAGGTGAGACAGAATCGACCTCCTGGCAGTTTTGGGAGGTGGAAAAGGCAGTGTTTGGGCTGTGCTTGGGGGGGAGGGGGAAGATCCCAGCTCTGTTCTGTCACTGCCTGTGGGGTTTCTCAGGTGTCAGCTCTGAGGGATGTAAATGCTGCAGACATCAGGTTATTCAGAATTTGGCTCATTCCCTTTTGATCTCATATTTGTGTCTTTTCCAGGGCTCGGGATGTGTTTATTCACCCCACCCCCTCCTTCATTTCTTTCTTCCTTTCTCCTTCTGACTCTAAACATCCCTTTTAGCTTCTAAAGATAGGGCAATGTTGCACTAAGGAAACAGTAATTCTGCAATTTGACCTAAAAATGGGCATGTTTGGAGTCGGGCACTTCTTGGAACGCAGCTTGGGAATTAGACACAGCTCCCAAAAGTCCAAATGTGGTCTCTGTGCTGGGCAGAGGGGCAGGTGACCCCGGGGCTGGGGTCCAGGAGCCAGCAGGAGGGTGGGGTGGAGGTGGGATGAGCTCGTGATGGCTTTGATGGCTTTAAGGAGTGTCATGGCAACAGTGGGAGCTGGATAATTAATATTGCACACGGAATTACAGCACAGGCAGAGCTTTAAATACACCCAGTGCCCCTGTGTGAGAGCCTGCTCGCCCAGCTGGGTGGGGACTGATATTTTGGGATCCCAGAGCCATGGGAAAGGGCAGGGCACCTCCATCCATGCTCCAGCCAATCCTATTTCTGGCACAAGGTTGGGCTTGGGGACACAAACCCACGGGAAGGAGCAGGGCAGTGCTGGGAGCAGGCGGGGTGAGCTCCCAGGAGGAAAAGTGGGACGGCAAAGCTAAAATCTCTCTGGGATGTGTCCTGAGGTGAGGGGAGCAAGCCTGGCAGTACATTTTGGTGCCTTGCTCTGAAGGGAGATTTCCAGGAAGGGGGAAGCAGGATGGGAACATTGGAAAAGCCCCTCCAGGAAGTTCAGGGGTCTCTGGGGGAGTTTGGCTTGGTTCTTACAGAGTCTGACTCTATTTGGGGAGTTCAGCTTGGTTCTTGCAGAGCAAACCCATGAGCAGGGCCAGGGTCACCACTCCTGCGCTGCTTCTCCTCTCCAGGTGAACAATGCCAGCCCTGCCAGCCTTTCCTCCCAGCAGAGCTGCTCCATCCTCTGCTCATCCTGGAGCCTCCTCTGGCCTGGCTCCAGCAGCTCCAGGTCCTTGCTGTGCTGGGCCCAGGGCTGGGGCAGCTCTGCAGGTGGGGTCTCACCTGAGCACAGGGACAGAATCCACACGGCAGGGAGGATTCAGGGCTGGGGCAGGTCCAGCTCTCACCCCCAGCACCCCTAATCCTTCTCCCAGAGCTGCTCATCCCAGCCTGGATCGATCCCAACCCCGTCCCTGTTGCTCCCTTGCCCATCCTGCCTCTCCATCCTCCCTCCAGCTGAAATCTCCGCTTTCCTTCCAATCCCTTCCCAAACCGCAGCAGCGATGAGGGAAGAGTTGGATTTTCCCCCGTGGGGCGCAAGCAGAGTTTTTAACGCGAGGCAGAGCGCACAATCCCCGGGGCGAGGTGTGAACAAACAGCTCCGCCGCTCTCCAGCGCCGGGCAGGGGCTGCGCGGAGCCGGGAAGGAGCCGGGAGGGCTGCGGGGAGCTGTTAACTGGAATTACTGCGCCCTGCTGGACCGGGAGCCTGCGAGGGAGCGATGCCGCGGCTGTAATTGCGGTAACGAGGAGCTGGGGAGCGCGGCTGATAAGCAGGTAGAGATAATAAACTAATGAGAGCAGGGCCGGAGCGGGGCTGAGGAAGCTGCAGGTGTCGCACGGGGAGGAAGAGCGGGCCGGGAAAGGGCCGAGGAGAGCTCGGGAAAGATGGATGGGCACGAGCCGAGCACTTAATGCTGATAATAATTGGCGCTTGAGGGTGTGCTTAGTATATGAATAAAGTAATTAACCAATTAAAAATGCACAGGAGACGCGCGATGGAAAATGATAACCAACAGGAAAATGATGGATGCCCGGAGCTGGGACATTCACGGAGTTATCAGGGATGGATCTGAGCATTCCCGACCCACTGGGTGCTCTTTGATCACTGCTGGCCCTGCCTGGGGGACAAATTGCCTGGAATTAATCCCACCCCCGCCCTGTTTTTGAGAGGCAGACTCTGGGAAATGTGTGGGATCTGACTCGGGAATGGCCGAGCATGTGGCAGAGCCCTGCTGGCCAGGGACAGGGTGGCACATGGAGAAGTCCCCAGATGATCCAGGGGCATCAATCTGCTGGTTCACTGTTGGATTTTCTTCTGCAGGTGCCTTTTTTTAAGGTCACAGCCAGCACCAGCCACAAAAGTGAAGATTTCACCGACTGTCAGTGCCTTATTTTGAATTCTACAAGAACAATCTGCTCCCCTTGGGTTTGTATTTCTGGTTTTATATTTGTCATTTCCTTTCTTTTCCAGATCCAACTCGCTGGGAATGGGTGTGGAGTCTCGCAGGGTTTATCCTCCATTTGTGGAAAAACTGGGAAAGTCCTGGGAAAGAAGGTGAATCTTTGTGGGAAAGGTTTAAAAGAGTGGATGCCAGGCTGGAAAACCACATTTCCCTGTGTCCCTGCTAGGACTCTCCCATCTCCAGCCAGGAATTCCTGAGCACTGGGTATTGCACTGTTGATTTCTGAGGGGCTCCTCCTCTCCTGGGTCTGGCTGAGACCTGGAATTGCTGAAGGCTGAGGGGTTGTGGGGTCACTGGGAGCTTTGCTCTGAACACATGAGCACTCCTTAGAAAAATTTGGCCTCAAAAATAAAAGAAAAGGGAAAAAAAAAGGGAAAAAAGGAAAAAAAAAAAAAAAAGGAGAAAATTGGGGGGGGGGAGGGAAAAAAACCCTGAGAAAATAGGGGGAAAAAAGGGGGAGGGAAAAGGGGAAAAAGTGGGGAAAAGGGAAAACCCAGAAATAACATGAAAGGAAAACCAAACAGGGGCCAGGTGCCTTGAGCTGGGTATCTCACACTAATGGACCCATTTAATCTTCATAAAGGCCCTCACGATGCAGAACTCAGAGCAAATGAGCTCCTGAGGATCCCGGAGCGATGGGTTTGGGAGGGGAGCAGGTGAGGACATTCCCAATTCTGGCCTGGCTGCAGCCTGGGACAGGAAATAAAGCAGTCACTGCATGAGAGAAAACGAGGAAAAAACCAAAAATAGGAATTAATTCAGGAGCTCCACTCGTGCAGGCAGCAGACTTTGAGCTGGTTTGAAACCTCCTGCTCTGTATGGATTTTTCTCCATATTTACAGAAAAATATTTACGTTTGCCTTGATGGCAGCAGCCAAATCCTGCTTGATCCCAGCTGCATCCCTGCCATGGACCGGGGAGAGCAGGACAAGCCTCAGATCCCTGCAGGGCATCACTGGGATCGTGGGGGTGAGCGAGGGTCACCAGCTGATGGATGCTTGGCCAGTCTGGAGCCACCATCCCTCACTTTGGAGCTCTCAGGATTTGTTTTTTGTGGAAAAACGGAGATTTGAGCAGAGAACAGAGGGACTGTGGCTTCAGAGAACAGAGGGGCTGTGGTTTCTCCAGAAATGAAATGTCTTGGTAAATACAATAAATGTGCATGAAGCTGCTATGATACACCCGCTTTTTTATGCTTTTTTGGGCCTAATCCAGGTGCAGCCCCCGTTTCCCATTGGATCTGAGCCTCTGGAGCTGCTGGAGCTGAGCTGGATCCCAGGAGGGCAGTGCCTGGCATGTGAGGAGAGCAAAGCTTCCCCCAAAGCAGCCTGGAGAGGAGGAACAGCCAGGCTGCCATTCCCGGGGGAAGCGTCCACCCTCTGCCTTCTCACCCTTCTCACTCTGCTCTCTCTCCCATCCTCTCCCTGCACCTCCCTTCATCTCTCCTATTCTCTTTCCCTTTTTCCTTCATCTCTCTTTCCCTTTTTCCTTCATCTCTCTTTCCCTCTTCCCCTTTTTTTCTTTCATCTCATACCTTCTTTCCTTTTTTTCCTTCATCTTTTCCCCTCTTTCCCTTTTCCCCTTCATCTCCCTTTCCCTCTTTCCCTTTTTTCTCCATGGAGATGCCCAAATTAGAGACTCCAGGCTGTTTATCCTTTCTCCCAATACTACCTGAATCATTTTTATGATTTTATTTCTAATTAATCAGCTTCCCTCTGCCCAGCAGAGCCCATGGGGTGGCCCCAGACCATGTAGGACCCTAAAAGGAGCCTCCACATCAGGTAAAAAATGGGATTTTCCTTGATTAAAAGCTGGAAATGTCCATCTGCCACTGCAGAAAACACTTCCCTAGCCCTTGCCAGTGGATGAGTTTGGTCCCTGGAATAAATAAGTGGGGATCCAGAGCTTTGGACTGTGCTGCAGATTTTAAATGCCATCGTTTCATGCAGCAGCACTGGGAAGCTCTGGGATGCTCCAGCACCGGGCACAGCGTGAGAACAAACTGGGAGCAAACAGCTCCTTCCTGCAGGAGCAGCTCAATGGAATTCTGATCCTGGCAGAGAGGAAATCAGCCCGACCTCCTCATTTTCCCTGTCTTGAATGAGTTTGAGATCTGTGTTATTGAGAAGGGAAAAGGAAAAAAAACCCTCGAGTCAAAGAGAAGAGGTTCGTGTTCCCATCCTGATTCAGAAAATTGCCTGAGATCACACTTAAATTCCAACCTTGCATTCCCACTGCTGCTTTGTTTTAGAGGGATTCAGGCCCTGATCCAAGGCGGGGAAATAACCTGTGTGGATCTGGAGTGGTGCTGGAAGAAAGATTGAATTTCTCCTACAAAATCCTCCTTCAGGTTGCCCTGAGCAGGAAGATTCCTCCACCCCCTTCAGCTGATGCTGCAATGGCTCTATTTCCCTGACAAATCCCAAAATCTCCTTATCCCTGTGGAGCTGAGCGCCCTCACCCTGCCCCAGGGCGGTGCTGGGGGATCCAGCAGGATCAAGGCATCCTTTGGATCCTCTCTGCAGCCCCACAAACTCTTCTCTTGATGGTGAGGGATGCAGGGAAGATGTGATGCCAGGGAAGGCGGGATCCTGCCTGGCATTCTTGCTGGGAAGAACAGGACAGGTGCTGGGGGCTGCAGCTCCAGGTGTGACTCCCTCATGAGCTGTGTGTGGGATTATTTGGGACAACACAATTGCACTGTCAACTTTAGGAATGGCCATAAATGTTCTGGCAAAGGATAATGAGCTCGGAAAGGCTTGGAAAGGTTTTATGGGATCCCTGTCCCCTGCACAGGCTCACGTCAGCCACATCCCCATCTCCCAGAGTGCCCTTGGATAGCAGGAACAAGATTTTCCCTGCAAACTACCCCATATCCCATTTTCCATTCCTTTCCTGCTGTATTCCATGGGTTCAGCACAAGGATGGGGAGTTCTTGGATAGCTGGAACGGAGCTTTTCCCTGCAAACCCCCCCACATCCATGCTCCTTTCCCATTTTCCAGCACAAGGATAGGTAGTTCTTGGATAGCTGGAATGGAGCCTTTCCCTGCAAACTGCCAGACATCCAAGCTGCTTTCCCATTTTCCATCCCTTTCCTGCTGCATTCCAGATCCAGCACAAGGACAGGGCATGGAGGGCACCTTGTTTAGCGTGTCCTGGGGCACCTCCCGCTCCCGCCAGGCAGAATTCCTGCCGCTGCTCCTCTCCTGCACTTCCCGAGGGAGCGGCAGATCCCGAGCATCTCCCGCGGCAGCCGCATCCCACCCACGGTGGGCACGGTGGCCAAGTGGTTCCCACGGCGGCCAACCCCGCGAGGAGGAGCCGATTGAAAACCTCCATTGTGAAAAAATGTCAATATTTACATTCTCCCAGTGAAGTTGTTCTTTTCCCGACTTTCTCCCAGAAGTGCCTGCTCGAGTGTTTTGAAAAGCCACGGACCTAAGAGCAACACAACCCGCGACTGACAGAATTAATAAAAGAGAGGCTGGGACTTAAGAAAATAAGATGATATTAACAAGATAATTATCTCTCATCAAATTAGTCCAGAGGGAGCCGAGCCAAGCTGCACTCGGTAGCCTGGAAGGGAAGGAACTGGCAGGGGAAGCGATTTGTGGAACAACAGTAGGAGCGCTCTGCCCTTCTGGAGGAAAGGGCTGCGAGCAGCGAGGCTCCGCTGCGATAAGAGCAGCACAAATGCGGATACAGGGAACCTTTTGTCTGCGCTTTCCAGGGGAGCGGAGCGGCTCCGCAGCCTGCTGAGGGAGCTGGGAAAACATCTGGGAAAAGAGCCGGGAAAAGACCTGGGGAAGGAGGCGGGATGCGGGAGCGGCTGTGCCACCCGGGATGTGCCACCAGCTGTGCCCCCCACCCTTCCCCCTGCTTCCTTGCATTTCCCCCTCTTCTCCCGAGCCCCACCGGATTTATTTCCATCCTGCGCCGCTCCGGATTTAACCCGGATTCAGCCTCGCACTGATCCCATCTCTTCTTTTTATCTCCCCTTTTTACCACCGCAAAACGAGGAGGTAAAAACCCCGTGCGAACGCGCCCTGGCTGGTGCTGGAGGAGCTGAACACGCCAGGGGCGGTTTGGGAAAAGCTCCCCCGGGAAATTCGGCAGCCACCCCGTGTGCCCTGCCCCGAGCAGCACCAGCAGCCTGCAAGTCAAGGGGCAAATCCCTGCAGACAGCTCAGAGCTATTTCTACTCCGGCATCCAAATATTTCCCAGGATCGGACCCTAAATCCTCTCCTGGGGGAAATCCCTGCCCGGAGCTTCCCTCTCTCACCACCAACCGATCTCTAGGAGTTTATAAACACTCTGCTCTCTGTGCGTTCTCAGGCTTCCCGAGCCATGTGTTCATCGTTACCGAGCCGCGTTTGGGGCGGTTTCAATCGCTTTATTTCCATTTCTTTGTCGCTGTTTGTGTGGCAGCCGCGTCTCTCCCAACACAAAGCCCCTCGGGGCTTTTGGTGTGCTCGGATTTCGTCACCTCCCTCGGAGCCTCTGCCTTTGTGTGCTCCCCTAGATGGCAACTTAAGACAAGCGTTAATCCCGCGTTTCTCCAGCCGGGAGTGGCTCGGGAGCACGGGCTGGGCACAAAGCGTGGGATCGGAGCAGGGGATGGACGGAATTTTGATGAACTCACCCCGCTGCTGTCGGGGACCAGACCAGCGCCGGGCTGGGTGAAACCTTCTCTGAGGGTTCCTTTGAGTCCCGGCCCGTTTTGCTGCGCTGGGAATGTCACAGAGCCACAAACGCAGTTGGTGCCTTTGTTGTGTTTAACAGGGAGTGGGAAATCAAGGAATCGTGGAATCCCAGACTGGGTCAGGTTGGGAGGCTCAACTGGTGACACCTCCCTGCTCCTGATGAAGTTTGTGCAGATCCTCACTGGGAATTCAGGGATCAGAGTGACCCTCACTGGGATCAGAGTGACCTTCACTGAGAATTCAGGGATCAGAGTGACCCTCACTGGGAATTCAGGGATCCTCACTCGGAATTCAGGGATCAGAAGGATCCATGCCCTCGGCAAGCAGCAGGAGAAGGTGACAGATATTGGCAGCCCCTCAGTGGGGACACACGGGCAGGGTGGTGGGGACAGTGCCAGATGTTGTCCAGCTGCAGAAAGGCAGCCCCAGCTCAAGGTGACACCCCCCGGGTGCCCAGAGCTGCCACGCTGGCCTGGGGCCACCACCTGAGAGCCACCCAGTGCCACCACCTGAGAGCCACCCAGTGCCACCACCTGAGAGCCACCCAGTGCCACCAAGCTGTTGTGACCACAGCTCTGAGCCCGGAGGAGCATCCTGGTAAATAAATGGAAGTTGTGGAGGGAATGAATGATGGAATGAGTGAATGAAGACTTCTGGCTTCTCCTGGCTCTGGAGGAGGCCGTGCTGTCCCCGAGCCTGCCCAGGGCTGCCAAGTGCAACGCCATCCGAAAAAAAAACCCAGGGAAAACGAGTCAGTGAGCCAGAAAATGCCTGGGCCGTTGTGTGAAATTCCTCTGCACCAGCCCTGTCACTCCTCCTCAGCCTTGCACCAGCTGTGCCTTTGATGGGCATCTCTGGGTGTAATTAAAGGTGACAGGGTGCTGGGGACACAGCGGGGTGGGGCTCCTGGAGTGACACCCCGGCCACCTCAGCACTGCCGCTGTCCCTCCTCTCCATCTCCTGGAGAGCTGCCAGCCACTTGCCCCCGAGATCACAGCCAGGGCAAGAGGCAAAATGTTTGGTGCCACTTCCAATTAGTAAATTATTTCATCTCCCACTTCCCGGCTCCAAATCCGTGATGGCGGCCGGGAAATGCCTCCCGTGGCGGAGGAGGAGATGGATGCACAGGAGATTTTTTTAATTTGGAGGAGGGACGGAACATCCTCAAGCCAAAGTGTGCTCCAATCCCTCCCCTGCGTGTGCTGCAGCCCCCAGGGATACTGGGAGCACTGGGAGCACTGGGAACCTGTGCCCAGGCAGGGTTTGTGTGTCAGTGGGATGCGAGGGTAATAATCCCTCACCACAGGAGCTGCTCCCGGCTCCCCATGGAGAAATCTGACCTGACACGGGGAGCCTGGGCCAGGAGAGCCCCCCCAGAGCCCTGGAGACACATCCTGGATCTCTTGAAGGGGAGCAGAGCCTGGATCAGCATCTCCTAATGGGAACCCCATTGAATCTTCCACCCAGGCCTCCCCTTCAGACCCCAATCCTCAGAAAAAGGGAGAAAAACAAATTCCAGAGGGTAAAAGGGTTGTTTGTCCAGAGGTTTGGATGTGCAGGGTGAGGACATGGAGGTGTGAGGGTGCAGGGGATGGGGCTGGAGCCTCCTCTGGATGAGGGTTTCAGGTGATCTCAGCCCCCTTTGCCATCCCCCGCTGTCCCACCTTTCTCCCTCCTGCCATTGCAAACTCTCCTCTGGCCCTACAAACACCCAGGGCTGACCCCACTGCCCCTCAAAATCCTGATTTTCCATCTCCCAGGACCAGCAGAGCTCCAACATCACGTGCCAGGCCCAGGTCCAGCGGTGCCAAATGCTCGCCTTGGTGCCAAGTTCAACTGCCAGAGCCAGGAGAGCAAATATCCTGGGAAAAACCCAGAAAGGAAGGATTGGGGCTATTTCCTGTTTGATAAAAGAGTTGCTGAAGGTCTTGGAGCACATTCCGGGTTCACGGCAGAGTTTTGGCACCTTGGAGTGGCTGCTGAGACCCTGCAGAGGCTCCCTGGAGCAGAGACCAGGCTCTGCACAGCCTTAACACATTGGAATGAGTGGCAGAGATAAAAGAGCAGGATAAGCGATAAGAACTCGCAGATGACAGCAGCACAATCTTCAGAGCTGCAGCGGGAGCAGGGAAAATGGCCATATTCAAATTCCTGGAGTATTATCTGGGAAAACAAGGAGTAATTACTGCGGCAGCAGATAACTCTCCCTTCCCTCGCCTCCAGAGGAAGTTTGGGTGACCTGCAAGTGCCACCTCCACACAAAACCAGGCTCAGAGCCTTCCCCGTGAGCAGCAGCAGAGGCAGGAAGGCTCCACATTCCCTGGAAATTCTCAGGGGGTTATTCCTGAGCTCGGAGCTGAGCTGATCCGAGATATCTGAGCGCTGTTCTCTGCTGAATGAGACACCCTGCCCTAACCTGGCGGGGCTCAGCACTGTCCTGTCTGCACCTCCATCTCTCCCTGGGATCCTGTTCCCGGGAACAGCATCCTGCTGTTGCCCTGGACACCAGCTGGAGCTGGGAAGTGCCAGGAAAGGGTTTATTTACCACCAGGGCAAGGCAGCAGTTCCAGCTGCCCTGGCTGTGGCTTCCAGTAGCCACAAGGAAGATCCTGTTTGAAGGTTTCCCAAGCCACGGATCCCATCTGTTCCTTTGTGTGCCATTCCCAGATGGATTTGGGAGCTGGTAATTTAGGGAATCGCCTTCTGGGCTCACCTGGGCAGGGCCACCGAGTCCTGCCAGGGCCACCAAGCCCCATGCCACACGTCAGGGAAGGGTTTTCCATGGTTTTCTGCTGCTCCATCCTTCCATTTGATGGCCCTGGTTCTTCCTCACCACTTAACGCAGAAAAGCCACTCCCGGGTCACCCTGAGCTCTCCTTTGCTCAGCTCCTTCCCTCAAAGGCTGTTTCATGTCCCCGAGTGCTTTCAGCTCTGTCCTATGCCTTTGGAGATAAGAGCGCCGGGAATGCACGGGAATATTCGGGACATTGGGGCAGAGCAGAGCTTTTTAACCACCCAGACCCGGGAATTCACCCTCGGCTCGCCCTGAGCCGCTGCAGAACCCGCTGGAGGAGCCTCCTCCACGGCTCCTTTGAGGAGTGCCAGGACATGCTGGAGTCACGGCTTCCTGATCCAACACGGGAATCCTTGGGAGTGGTTTGGGAGCTCCTGTGGCCCATCCAGGTGGGAACGACACGGCGGGGGGAGATGAAAAGCGCCAGGGTGCATAAAGAGGCAAAGCAGAGCCCTGCCAGCGCGCAGTCATCGCGCTCGGCTGTCTCCTAATGTCTGCCTTTGAAATGCTAATGCGCTTTTAAAGTAGGTAATTTTCATGTAACTTCTACCTACAGGACTCAAAGAAGGTGTTTATTACAATCCTGTCTGGCCTGGGGCACGGCTAATGAATTCCAGAGCCTCTCCATGACCGAATTCCAGCCTGGCTGCCCGGCCCGGGCTCCTCTCTGCCCGTTGGGCTGGCGCCCTGGCACACGGCGGGGCTGGCACGACACCTCCGTGCCCCGCTGGTCGGGAGAGGAGGAGGAGCAGGACCAGCCCTCCCTGACCCACAGCCCGGGGGGTTTCGCTGGGCTGCGCCTCCTGCGAGCCACCAGCCCTGCCGCGAATCCCAGGATCTGTGGAGCCATGGATGGCTTTAATTTCATCCCCAAAAGCGGGATTTGCATGGTGGATGGATTGATTTCCATCCAACAGCAGCTCCAGCACGTGTCCAACCAACAGCTCCATCAGAATCTTCCCAGAGCGCCATCAAAACCCAGGGAATATTCGAAGGGTTCTCCAAAACCAGCTCCCCACTCCAAGCTTCACCTGAATGTTGTTTTTCCTGGGGTGCTGGACACGCCGGGAATGTGTCAGAGCCAGGCTTTGGAGAAGGACGGGAGATGTTATTCCATGAGCAGCTGCAGTCCAAGTGTCTGGGGGCTGCCCGGCAGGTCCTTGACTCCCCGGGACTCAGCTTTGGGGTGGAGCAGGGCTCGGTCGGGCTCGGCCGGTTCGAGGCTTGGGACATGCAAAGAGCCAGCCCGGGGCTCCGTGCGGGATCAAAAAGCCTGAGAAAATGAGCGTCGGGAAGGTGATGATGTCCTGCGAGCGGCTTTGAAGAGGCACTCCCAAAACGGGGGTGGGGGCAGGACACTGAAGTGCTCGGGGTGGAGCTGAGCTTTGCCTGGAGAATCCCTCAGCATTCCCGACCCCGTGGTCAGTCAGGGATGAGGCTGGGGCTGCCCTCCCCTGCATCAGGCAGAGCTTTCTGGCTGACTTGGCTTCGTGTCCTGTTAATAACGGGCCCGAATTCCGCGTTCTGGTGTGAATTATGTGCACAAAACACAATTTGCTTTGCTAATGGTATCTGGCCCTTTTGGTGCCGGGGAACTTTTCAGAAATCATTACCATGCGCTCGGCTCTTTAGATTTTCCCCCTCTCTTCTGAGGCAATTTGTCAGAAGGGATTTTTTGACAATTTCACTGAACCATGCTCCAGAGCACGTTAACCCCTCCAGAGCTTTCTGCTCTGCTCTGCTTTCCCTCGGATTTGCTCCTGCTGCCTTCCGAGGGGCAGGGGGGAGATGCTGGGATCGCTGGATGCACGGATTACTCTCAGCTCATGGGGCTCCACTTCCAAAATCCTCCTTGACATCCCTTGCACGTCCAAATCCTCAGCTCGGAGGATAATGAGTTTCTGTCGTTCCTCAGGGACACCCAAACAACGGGATAATTGCAGCAGGACTGGGAGGGATGGCTCTAGAAGCAATGAACTGTGGAACATCCCTGAGCACCAGTTGCGTCCCAGCTCCTTGAGGAGGTTGGACATGGAGAGCTCCCAGTTCTCATTCCCAATATTACCTCTTCTGTGGGCCTCTTCTCGAGGGATTTTTAGGATTTGTGGGAATTCCAGAGTGGAATCAGGCCTTTAGACAGCTGAAACACACAAGGTTTTGGGGTCACTCGGATTTTCCTAACAGCCTTTCATCCCTCTGGGCCTTCCAGGTGCTGGGAATTTGGGATTCCCACTGTTGGGAAGGAGACTTGGAAACCTCCATCAGCCTCCATCAGAAACATTCCAAGGCTTTGCTGCTCCGTGCAAGCCAAGACTTTTCCTTTGGGAACACCAGAGCCATCCCCGGTCCTGAAGGTGAGGACAGAGGTGGCCAGGGAGGGAAGGGCTGCTGGGAGCCCCCTGGAGCCAATCCCACCCATCCATGAGGTGTTGGAGAGCCCAGGAAAGCTGGGAATGCTGTGCCCCGTGTGCCTCGATCAGGGGAGGGAAACAAGGATCATCCTGCCTGAAAACTCATGAAATCATGGAATGGTTGGGGTTGGAAGGGATCCAGAAGATCATCTGCACCCCACTAATTAAGGGGCTTAATCAAATCCTTAAGAGTCTTATCAAATCCTTCTCCCACCCACTGCACTCAGGATGTTTTTCCAGAGCTGGGGCTCCTGCAGCCACTGCTGCTCTTTGGGAAGACCTTGGAATGTGCCGACACCTCGTGTTGTTTCCTGAGAGCGGGAATGTGTTTGGAATCTTCCCAGGGCCCTGTCCTGGGAATTCCCTGCTGGAATTCCCTCGGAGCACTCACAGCCACTGACACCCACCCACGCTGCTGAATTTATCCACATCCACATTTCCATTGCCCAGCTCTGCCGGGCCTGGGCTGGCTGGGAATGACATCCCCAGGAGGTTGCAGATGTGAGGACATCCAGCCCCAGAGCTGCTACAGCTGTCACTGGTTTTGGGGCAGGGACCCTCAGCTGAGCAGGGCCATCAGCCATGGGTCAGGTTGGAAAAAATTCCTCCCTGGCAGGGTGGGGAGGGCCTGGCTCAGGGTGCCCAGGGAAGCTGTGGGTGTCCCTGGATCCCTGGCAGTGCCCAAGACCAGGCTGGACGGGGCTTGGAGCACCCTGGGAGTAGGAGGTGTCCCTGCCCATGGCAGGGGTGGGACTGGATGGGCTTTGAGATCCCTTCCCACCCAAATCATTCCGTAAATCTGTGACTTTGGGCAGTTTAGGAAGTTTCATTCAGAGCTCCGAGACATTCCAGTTGCAGATTGATGATGACAAGCCTGGAGAGGGACTTCTTCCATGGACAGGCAGAAATAGGACACAGGGAATGGCTTCCCACTGCCAGAGGGCAGGGATGGATGGGATAATGGGAAGGAATTGTTCCCTAGGAGGGTGGTGAAGCCCTGGCATGGGGTGCCAGAGAAGCTGTGGCTGCCCCTGGATCCCTGGCAGTGTCCAAAACCAGGCTGGATGGGGCTTGGAGCAGCCTGGGACAGTGGGAGCTGTCCCTGCATGTGGCGGGGGTGAGAATGAGAGGGGATTTAAGAATTCCAACCCAACACATTCCATGATTCTAGGATTCCTGAAGTTCCCAGATGGCTGTAGCATCCCCTTCCCTCCTGACCTGCCATGCCTTCCCCATCTCTCCTTGAAATCAACCCTTTATTGTTCCTCTTTATTCCAGGAATTCCCATCACCTGCCGAGTTTATATTCAAATGAAGAGTTTATATTCAAATGAGGAGTTTATATTCAAATGAGAACCAAACCAAAGTTCATATTCAAACGAAGTGATCTTGGGTCTGGATCTCTGAGCTCTCCCCTGGAGCAATGTTTGTCATCTCCAAGGGGTGCTCCAGGCTCCAGGGCTGTTCCTGGTCTCCAAGATTCCCTGGGATGTGCTGGGAATGGCTGTTCCACCACAGAACAAGGGTTTGTCCTTGCAGGCCCTTGAAATCCATGTCCTGCCCTGTGGAATTGCTGCTGGATCCGGCCCAGGCAGCAGCTCCAGGCTGGGTGAATCTCCTGGAATTCTGCTGAGCTGAGCACGCCGCGCTCACCTGGAGATGCCCCGGTTTTATCGGACACTCTCCTTTCCCATTCCCTATTAATGTATCAGGTATCCTCCTCTTTTGTGGGCTCCAGAATCTCTACATCACTGGAGATCCAGCCCCTCTGGCACCTCGGGAGCTGCAGGACAGGGATGCACTGAGAGAGTATCAGATAATGTTCCAGAATAAATCAGATAAAGCCCAGAATCCTCCATCCCGCGGTTTCTCGTTTCAGATTCACCAGTCAACCTCTCTGGGATCACATTCCACCCAGGAAAACCAGGCCCCAGCTGCCATGGAGCGGGGCAGGGAAATGAGCTGGGGAAGCTGAGATACCGAGAAAGCGCAGAAATATGGCAAATGTCACTTTGTTACAGCGTCACTCCCTGAAGGGAACCAAATCCCCACCGTGGCCGCTCCGGGAGGACAAATCCTGCCTTTTCCCATGAACTCGGTTCTTTGGGATTGCTGAGGTTTGGTTTTCACCACAAAGTTGTGGGCTCTTGACCCCAGCACCCCCAGGTGGGGTGCCCCCATGAAAAGCCTGGTGTGGTTAGGGAGCCCTGGGCTGTCCCCAAGGACCTTGGGGACATCAGGGATTTTGTCACCTTCCTTGGCGAGGTGACATCGATTAGGGCACCCAGCTCATTGAAGGATTTACCCATATTAATCAATCAATCTATCATCAATCAACCCATTAAGAGATCTCAAACACAATCAAAAGCCAGCCACCTCTTCAAATCCTAAGTGAAATAAATTGTATTGAATCCTTGGAAAAACACCTGGACTGAAGGAATTTAGGAAGCCACAGGATTTCCAGTGCTGCTCATAGCACCAAAAATATTGGGGTTTAGTTTTGGGTTTTTTTCACTTGAAAAGGCAAAATAATTCAGATTAAACCAAACACACCAGACACCACAACACGGCCCACGCTGGCTCCAAACCATCATCAACCTCCTGCCCCATTTCCACATCTTTTTGGGTGGGTCCATCTCTGGATTCTGCCCCAGAACACAAGTGTGGGGAAGGACACGGTGACTCCACTTTTCCCTGTGGAATGTGGAGCTCGATTTTCACACTGCAGAGACATCCTCACATCCTCAGCCTGCAGAACTGTCCCCACAGCTCCTGGAGAGCTGAGGAATGCTCCTGGAGAGCTGAGGAGTGCTCCTGGGAAGCAGCAGCAGATATTCCTTGGCACGCACAGCCGGGATGAGGGTCAGGGACCCTCCTTGTCCCAGCTCCTGTCTCCCTGATGCCGACCACGGCACCTCTGCCTCCAGCTGCTGCTGCCTCTTCAGATTCCTCATTCCTTCTTAGATGTCTCCTCAATCCCTTCCCTCCTCATCTCTTGTGTCAATTAATTTTGATCCCTCCTCACTGCTCCTCACTCTTTTCCAGCCTTTCCATCCACTCATCCCCAGCTCCCGTTAATTCCAGAGGAAGCACCTGGAAGAGGAGCCCACCCTGGCAGCATTCCTGCACCTCCCACCTGCTGGAATCTCCTCCGTGCCCGTTTTCCCTCGGGGAATGGCAGCCCCCTGCCCTCTCCAGGCAGCTGCTCCCCGTGACAGCTCGGGCTGCCGAGTTGCACCGTCAGGCGTTTGTCACTCGACATCTTGATCGCTGTCACTTGGGTGATCCTGAGAGCTGCTCCCAGCCACGTCCCGCTCCCTCGGGATTCTGTTTCGTCCTCCCCGATCCGCTCGTGCGGGGATAATCACATCAGCGAGCTGGGGACGGGCTGGACGGGGAGCAGAGGTTCCTCCGGCCGGCAGTGAGTGATTAACGAGGGCGGCACTAATTGGGGTGATGCCCCCGTGCCTGTCCCGTGTTTGCAGCGCTGGTGGTTGAGAGCTGTGGGCAGAGCTGCTCTCCCAGGAGCTCCTCCACGTGATAATGCACTACGGGGGAAGGCTCTTCCCTTTGTTTGCCTTAAATGAGTTGCGGGATAATTTCGTTTTGTTCCTACATAATGAGAAGTCGGGAATAATCACTCGCTAATCGCTTTCCCCGTGCTAAGCCTGGCTCTGTAAAGCTCTCACCAAGTCCCTCTTCACTCGTTTCTCTTCAAGGCCAGGGTTTTTATTGTTTAGCTCCATACAAGAGAATGTCGGTTCTTCCCTCTGGGAGTGATGTTCCCCTGGTGCTCCCAGGGGTGTTGCACCCTCAGCACCCACCCAGAGCCTCTTCCCTGTCACCCAGGTGTGTCACCTGCCACGCTGGAGATGTCACAAGCTCACCAGGGCTCTGTTCTGGGTTGAAGCCCTCAGTTCCCTGTTGGGAGAGTCAAAGCAGAGCCCACGATTTTCACCCCTGCTTTGTGTCTGGCTGCCAGGAGGGATCTGCACCCGGGGAGAGATCCTACAAAATGTAGAAATGCAGAAAATCACCCAGTTCCACACCCTGCCATGGCAGGGACACCTCCCACTGTCCCAGGCTGCTCCAAGCCCCATCCAACCTGGCCTTGGGCACTGCCAGGGATCGAGGGGCAGCCACAGCTTCCCTGGGCACCCTGTGCCAGGGCCTGCCCACCCTCCCAGGGAACAATTCCTGCCCAATATCCCACCCATCCCTGCCCTCTGGCAGTGGGAAGCCATTCCCTGTGTCCTGTCCCTCCACCCCTTGTCCCCAGTCCCTCTCCAGCTCTCCTGGAGCCCCTTTAGGCCCCACAAGGGGCTCTGAGCTCACCCTGAATCCCTCTCTTCTCCAGGGAACATCCCCCACTGTCCCAGCCTGGCTCCAGCCCTGGAGGATCCCATCCCTGGATGAACAGGCACGGGAGGATCTCCCCGCTCACGTTTGGGTCTCCAAGCACAGCAGGAGGGTGACTCGAGCTCCAGCTCCTCAGGGCACGGCCAGAGCAGGTGCCAGGGAGGGAATGAGGACCTGCAGCTCTCCCTGCCCTCTCCAGGGAAACCTGGAGCCAATTCCTGCCCTGGCTGTGCCCGGAGCGCTCGGACAGGAGGGACAATGGCTTGGAAATGTGCCTTAAGTGGGAAATTAAAGCGCATTTGCTCCTCTGAAAGGGAGAACGGGGTCTGCAGGGAGGGGCAAAGTCATTTTCTACCGGGGTGAGGGGAGCTGGTGGCTCACAGAGGGTGGCACATTCCAGTGACAGCCATGCCCAGCACAAGGGCTATGATCGGATTCCTTTGGCAATTTCTTCAGCTGGATTCCTTCCAGGTGTCCCTTCCGCAGTTCAGAGGAGCCTGGGCAGTCCGGGAAGATGCGCTGGGGGGGGATTTTTGCCCGCCCGCCCATGCCAGCAGTGCCCGGAGGCCATCGATGCCCGATCAATAGCGAGCTCCAAAGCCCCGAGCCGGCTGCGGGGAATTCCTGGTCCTTCTCCTCATGCGGGAGAACAATCGTGTCCCGGCCCGGCTGCTGCCTTGGCTTCTCTTTGGGGATTTTTTTTGAGGTTTCATCGATTTCCTTTGTTGTTAATGGGCTGCTCGGTGCGGGGCAGGGTGGGCAGGGAAGGAGCGATGGGGATTGTTGGGATTCTGTGTCCTCGGAGCGCTCTGGAGGGGGACAGGCACAGCTGGAAAGGTCACAGCGCTGCCTCTGGGCACATCTGCCTGGCGTGCAGCCTCTGCCCGCTGCCACGCAGCTCCTGCCAGTCCCTGGGCGCTGTCACTGTTCCCACAGCGGGGCTGGGACATTGGAGCGAGCGTGAAAGCAGGATTGGGGCAGGAGCCAGCGCAGGGGTGGCAGCCAGGGCTGGGGTGGCAGCTGCAGCTGGTACCAGAGGGCACCACCAGCCCTGGGTCCTGCCAGCAGGGACATCCTGGGGACATCGCGCTGATGGCGGCTGGGCTGTGGGGCGTTCTGAGCTCCGAGCAGATGCAGCAAGAGGTGGAAATGCCCCCCTGCTCTCCCCTCTCCCAAGCCAGGGCGGTGTTTTCACCCCCTCTGCCCGGCACAGCGAGCTGGGTGTGGGGAATGCAAAGCTCTGATCAAACATTTCCCAGCTTTCCCCTCCTAAAAAAGTCTAAAGTGCACCCTCAGTCAACAGAGGGCTGAAATTCTGCTTTCATCAGCCGGCAGAAGGCACAGAGCACACCTCAGGTGCGAGCCCAAAGCAAACAGCAAAGGGCGAAGTCGGAGCTGGGTGGATTTGTTTGCAGAGTGAAGGGTTTGGGCTCAGGGATGATGCCACAGGTGAGCTGGGAGCGTCCCGGGGCTGTGCAAATGCCAGCAGGGGAAGGAAACGCGATGATGTGGGTATGAAGAGGCTGCTGGAGAAGAGAGAAAAATGCGCAGATTTTGCCAAGAGAGGATGTGGGGAGCGGCACCAAGCCCTGCCCCCGAGCCCCAGGAGGTCCCGGCGATCCGGGCTGCTGCCCCTTTAAAATGTGGGGGGAAAAAGACGCAAATGAGGAGCCGGCTGAGAATTAGTAGAGCAGAAAACTCCAAATGATGCAGAGCTAATTCCTTAAGTGTCAGACTGGCTGCCAGACCCTCCGCTTCTCAGCCCGCTGGCCCCGGGGCGAGCGGGGGGGCGAGCGGGGCCACTCGGTGCCTCCCGGGCTCGGAAGCCGCCCCTGGGGTGCCCCGCAGTCCCCTGGGTCCCTCCGTGCCACCCCCGAGCTCCTCTCCCCGCCTGCAGCCCCGGCGAGAGGGCAGGGGAAGTTTTTTAATATATTTTTATTGGCCTGTAAATTTCTTTTCTTTCCCCACCGGCTCGGATCGATGTTCGCAGTTTACCCAAGTCCCAGGCACACAGATTAAATCCTCTGCCTCTATTACACGAGATGGGCTTTTATTCTCCCTCTGATCGCTCGGAAATAAACAGCGCGAGAGGAGAGGGGGCAGGCGGGAGGCGGGGAGGGGGCGAACCAATTTCAGACCTGTTTATTCGCCACCAGCCCCGCAGCTCCCGGCCATTAAACAAGTCACTTATCCTGCAAGCTGCTCCAGCCCGGCCTTCCCCGCTGCCCTGCCCTCCCGCTCGCTCTCCCCTTTCCCCTCTCCTCTCCCCCCCCTCGCTCTCCCTCCGCCGTTATTTTTAAAAGAACAATAATAATTAGGCAGAGCAGCCTCTAACACAATCGTTTCAGCCTGAACAGGCAATTAGGACAGGCGGAGTGAGGCTAATGAACGGTGCATTGGCTTCCCCCCCCCAAGCCGTGCCCCGCACATCCCCGCAGACGTGTGGCTGCTCCGCCGAGCCGCCGCTCCTGACGCGGGCAGGGGCTGGCAGCCAGCGAGGGGGGCACGGTGCCCAGCAGAGCCAGCCCGACGGGCAGGGGGTGGGCACGGAGCCGTGGCAGAGC
The DNA here is from genome assembly GCA_034509425.1 of Eopsaltria australis. NCBI lineage: Eukaryota > Metazoa > Chordata > Aves > Passeriformes > Petroicidae > Eopsaltria > Eopsaltria australis. The sequence continues at coordinate 137,060 of JAVTVJ010000916.1, forward strand.
TGCCAGGCTGTGACTTTGGCACGGGGACACGAGTGGCGGCGAGGCGGAGCCGCACATCTCCCACCTCCCCTGGGTGCTGCTGGCCACCCTGAGGTCACCCAGCAGGGACAGGGCCACCCTGAGGTCACCCAGCAGGGACAGGGACACCCTGGGGTCACTCAGCAGGGACAGGGACAGCGTGGAGCACTCGGGAGCGGTGACCCCACGCAGGGATGCTCCCGTGGCTGTGGCTGCTCACAGACGCGGCGGCGCAGCCGGGGCCGGGCAGCTGCGCTGAAATATTCATGCCAAGCTGGCTTTGAAGACAGCAGGATTTCTTGGAAACTCTCTGTGCCTCCTAAATGGAGCTGTCTGCACGGCACGGCTGCCTGGGCGTGACGGGAACGCGCAGGGTGGGCAAGGGCAGTGCCCACCTCGGCCAGGGGACATTCCCGCAGTGGCCGAGGGTGTCCCACGCTGCTGGTGTCACACAGGGCCACCCTCGGTCCCTGTGGGGAGATCCAGCTTGTGATCCCCATGCAGGGTGCAGGAGGAGGGGGAAGTTTCCAGTCTGTGGTGAAGGGAAAAGGAGGTGGGATTGCCCCACCCTCACCCAGGGGCGCTGCTCATCCCCAGGGCAGGGATTCCCACCAGGAGCTGTTGCTGCTCCTGCTCCAGGAGCCCTGAGAGTCCCTCTTTCCATGGTCCAAGGGTGGGGGAATCACAGCCCAAGTGTCCCCACCCCGTCCATGACCCCTCTGTCCCCCTGCCCTCGGGGACAGTGCAGTGCCATAATCCTGTGGCAGGGATGCTCTGGGAGCATCCTGTTGGGACAGGCCATGGAGGGACAGCAATGCCCCTGTACAGGGTGATGGACAGGGAGGTCACAGGTGACAGGTGACAGATGACAGGGACCTGCTGGAGGCAGAATTCCCCCACAGGTGACCCCGGAGGCATTGCTGTGGTGGCGGCAGGATGACACTGTTGTGGTGACAGTGCCACTGTGACATCCCAGGCGCTGCCTCCTGCACTGTGCCCTGGAATTTGTGATGGGAGCCTGGGGCTGAGCCCCCTCCCTTGCAGGAGGCTGAGACCCCCCTGGTGCTCCCCAGCCTGGTCCCAGTGTGGGGCTGAGGCCGTGGGTGTGCCCTGGGGAAGGGGACATTGGGCATTTGGGGCCCTGTCACATCCCCCACATGGCCCCAGCTGCCCTAGGCTGCCCCAAACACAAATATCCCTGATTTTTCTGAAGTGTTGGGGTCTTTTGGCCCCCTGACACCTGGCTTACGTGGATAGGGTGGCACTTAGTGGCACCCCAGGCACAGGGACAGAAACCTGCCCTTTTTCCAGGTCAGGAAGGCCTGGGTGCTGTCTGTGCACAGCTCCTGCTCTTCCCAGCACCACACATCCCAAATCCCGCTGTAATTCGCTGTCCCTCAGGCCTCTCCCTATTACTGCTCTCCAAATGTCTCTCTCCCAGTCTCCATGGTGTTAAATTATATTTCCCCAGCTGGATTACTTTGCATTTGTTCAGAATGAATTTCATTTGGCCATTTCCTTCCTAGGCCTGACCCTTCTTTCCCAGTGCATTATCTTTTAGCTCTTTGTCCTCACCAGGATTTGCAGCACCTTCCCATTTCATATCCTCTGCAAATTTAATTAACAGGCTCTTTTACCCTCCCTCTTTCAGATCAAATGAAGATGTTAAAGCAGAGCAGACCTGGCACAGATCTCACCACTAACCACTAACAACAATACAAGTACCTTGCACTTAAATTATGCACTTTCCATCAGAAGATTTCAAGGGCCTGTGCTGCAGGAGGATAATTATTAAAGCCGGGAACTCCGCTCCACTGGGGAATTTAATATTTGAGGTCTGCCTCAGGGCATGTGTCTTGTTGACTGTTGTGTTACCACTGGCCTTGACAGGCCTGGGATCGATGGCCCTGCGGTGCTGTTGTCCCTGTCCCTGTCCCTGTCCCTGTCACGCTGCTCTGGCCCCATGGAGCTCCCTGGATGTGGGACCCCGAGCTGGAACCCCAAGCAGTGCCCTGGCACCAGTCCAGCCGTGTCACCTGCTGTGGTGCCAGGAAATGACTCAGGGAATCGCTGAAATCTGGCTGGGTTGGGAAATCCAAGGGGCTTCAGTCTTGGGATCATGGGGACAGAGGGGTCAGAGGATGGGGACAAGGGGTTGTGGGATGGGGACAGAGGGGTTGTGGGATGGGGACAGAGGGGTCATGGACAGGGTGGGGACACTTGGGCTGTGATTCCCCTGCCCTTGGGCCATGGAAAGAGGGATTCCCAGGGCTCCTGGAGCAGGAGCAGCAACAGCTCCTGGTGGGAATCCCTGCCCTGGGGATGAGCAGCGCCCCTGGGTGAGGGTGGGGCAATCCCACCTCCTTTTCCCTTCACCACAGACTGGAAACTTCCCCCTCCTCCTGCACCCTGCATGGGGGTCACAAGCTGGATCTCCCCACAGGGACAGAGGGTGGGCAACCCCCAAAAACCTCTCTAAAATCCTGCTTTTGCTTCGTTTTAATGATGACACAAACTGTGGGGCAATTTCAGCATAAAAGGGATTCACAGGACAGAGTTCTTCACACAGCAGTGGCCTCTCTTTTTTCCCTGTTTTCCAGCATTTAACAGCTGAATGTTCTCCTCGTGTCAGTGTTACCTGAGTGATGAATAATGCACGCTGCTCCTGCTCTGTGTGGCTGCATTCCCAAATCCCAGCTGCATGCTGGGCCTGCACACAAACCTCCACCAAACCTGCTGCTGGCACCACCTCCAGGGCCACCCTGAAAAGGGGATTTTCTGTGCTCACGGCCCCAGCTTCCTCAATAAAAATTGTCCTCAGACCACAGGAACTGAGTGCACAAAGGAAAATTCCGTGGATAAATGGGTGCAAAGAGGATTCAGCATCCTTGGAGAGCCTCCCTGGACAGCAGGGCTGGAAAAACCTGGCTCTTGCAAGGTGCTTTTTGTGCTTTCCTGGTAATGCTCCCAAAGTCCCCCCGTGCTCCTGGCTCCTGCCTTGTAGGAGGAATTCTGTTATTCCCTGGCTGTGCAGCCCCTGAGCCCGGCTTTAGTCCCTGTGGCATTTTCCTCTCTTGATAAGTCAGCTCATATCCTTGATTTTCACAGCAATATTTCAGAGAGGCTGAGCAGGAATTCAGCTGCTCTTTGTAACTGAAGGAAAATAACCCCCAGTGCCAGTTCAGGGGAATATTGATACAGCCCTGGACGGGGGAAACGGACTGAAATCCCAGCTGGAAACTGGGGCTGTGAAATCCCAGATGGAAACTGGGGCTGCCTTCCCAGCACTGAGCTCTCAAATGCCCCCTCTGAAGAGCAGTGGGATTAAGAACCCAAATTCCTCGCAGGATAAACCAGGAAGGAAAGGAGCTGACACTGTTGGGAGCTGAATTTTTGGTGGGTATTTTTGATTGCCCAGAGAAGCTGTGGCTGCCCCTGGATCCCTGTCCGTGTCCAAGGCCAGGCTGGACAGGGCTTGGAGCAGACTAGGACAGTGGAAGATGTCCCTGAACATGGCAGGGGTGGGATAAAATGGGATTTAAGAATTCCAAACCAGTCTGAGATTCCCTGATTTTTATTCCATGACCTGCCCCAGGTAATTCCTGCAGCACTGAGCTCTAACCCTAATTGATAAGTAATGAGTTAACCCTTAATCAGCAGCTCAAATTCCCATTTCTCTTTTCCAAGTGGGTTTCCTTGCTCTGCCACAAGGAGTTGGGACCCTTTGCTATTTTCCCTGCCTTTTGTTTAAGCCAAATTTTCAGCACTCCCCGAATTTCCGCTCAGGCAGTGAATCAGCTGAGATGATGAGAGCCAGCTCCCCTAATCTTCCCCCCAATTTCCCCACCTTTTCCAGCACAATCCATTTCCTCTACGCCTGCAATCTCCACCCTCATCCGTGGCCAGGATCACTCTGGCTCTGGTGCCGTGCTGGAGATGGGAGATAGAGCACATCAAAGTCAGGATTTTCCCCTTTCCTCGCCGTTCTCTGCACAGTTTATTATCAGGGAGTTGTGCCAATCTCGTGCTGCCAGGACTGGGAAGGCGCTGCTGCTGCTGCTGCTTTGGATTAATTCAATCCAGGTAAAGTTGTCTGGGCTGTGAATTGTCCCTTTTCCTGTGCCAAGTGTGCTTGGCCAGGTTATCACTCCTCAGGAGCAGCAGCAGCCAGCTCCTCCCAAGGCTGGAGGCTGGGAAATGCACTTGGAATTACCCACCGAGGATTTGCCTTGGAGAGGAGGGCAATTGGAAATTGGGGAGCCCCCAAAAGCAGCTCCTTGCTGGGGGAAAAGTGGGAAACCTCAGCTCTGTGAGAATCTCTTGGATTCTCAGCGCCCTGAATTCCAGTTTGTCCTGGTAAATTATTAATCCAGCAATAAAAATTCCTCCTTTTCCAGGCCTCAAAGCCCCGTGCGGGGTCTTCCGTGGCTTTTATCTCCTGCTCCAGCCCAGAGGAGGAAAGGAGGTGATGGGCTGGTCCCAGGGGAGCAGTCAGGGATGCATTTGTGTCCCTCAGCTGGTGTTTTCCATGTCCTGCATCCCAGGAAAAGCTGCCCAGGCACAGTTGGGTGCTGGGGTAGGACGTGGCCATGTCACTGCCAAGGGACAGAGCTGGGATTTGGGAGCAGCTGGCACCCAGAGGTGCAAAGTGCCCCATGGGAATGTCACTCCCACACCTCCCAGTGGCACGGAGACATTCCCTGGATCTAAGGAACCAATGATTTTTGGCCAGGTGCAGTTCAAGCCCCCTGGATCCTTCCCCTGGATCGATTGGAGAGGCTCTGCTGGGGAAGGTGGGGAACGCTGGGGGTTGAGTGGGAATGGGAAACACCAGCGGGACCATGGAATGGCAGAGCAAGGAGAAGATGGATGGGGCTTGGAGAACCTGGGCTGGTGGGAGGTGTCCCTTCTGGGTGGGATTGGGGTGGGATTTCAGGTCTCTTCCAGTCTGGGTTCTGTGAGTGGGAGCCTCTGCTCCAAAATCCTGGATTTTCAGATGTCTCCACCCCATCTCTGTACCCAGGATTTGGATGAGCACATTTCCCTGGAAAACACAAGGCCAGCTTCCCAATTGCCCTGGGAATGCTCCTTTTCCAGCACCAGCAGAGCCCTGGGATGCCAAGGGCCTCACCCCTGCCTGCAGCTGGGCTCTGCCATCCTCACCCTGCTCCCACCCCACTGCTGGACTCTGTGCCAAGCTCCCCTTCCTGGGAGCAGTGAGATCCCATTTGGTGTGAGTTAGACAGGAAAAAATCACCCTGACACCCCTGACAGACATCTGAGAACATCCAGGTGACCCGAGCTGGCTCCACATCCTACTTTTTGCATCTTTGCACCTTTTTTTATCTACTACAAAACTGCTCTCATGATGTCCCTCTCCAAGCAGTAGCCTGAGGATAGGGTTTGCCTTGGAGAGGAGGGAAATTGGAAATTAAGCCCCCAGATGTGGGAAAACTCCACTGCCCTCCCTCGGCAAAAAGAAATGTTTTTTCACAAGAATTCTCTGCAGAAGAAACGAGAGCAAAATAATGTCCAGGCTGGTGGGTGGAGAGGGAAGAGCTCTGCCTCCCACAGAGAGGAATCTGCAATATCTGGAGTTTCCCTGCGTGGTGCTACTGCTCGTGGAGGAGACTTTGGAGGGGGTCCTGTGTGAGGCTTGGGTAAAGAAAACATCTCCGTGGTAAAAGGAGATGGGAATTTTGTGGGGCTGGAGATGGGGAATTACACGTGGGGAGAGCAGAGTTTAGCGGGAGCTGTTGTAAAGAAATGAGAGTGATGGAGAGGGATTATTTACAAGTGCCAGGACACAGGGAATGGCTTCCCACTGCCAGAGGGCAGGGTCAGGTGGGATTTGGGAAGGAATTGTTCCCTGTGAGGGGATATTAGGAAGGAATTGTTCCCTGGCACAGGGTGCCCAGAGCAGCTGTGGCTGCCCCTGGATCCCTGGCAGTGCCCAAGGCCAGGCTGAACAGGGCTTGGAGCAGCCTGGGACAGTGGAAGTTGTCCCTGCACATGGCAGGGGTGGAATAAGAAGGGTTTTAAGTTCCTTCCAACCCAACCCATTCCATGAAATCCTGTAATTCCATGATCTCTGCTTGCCATTTGAAATTGGAGCAAGGATTTCCCCGACCTCCCTGCCCAAGGATGGGATCTGCAGTGAGTTTTGGCATCCCATTATCCCACACTCCGGCAGGGATCCAGCACTGGATCTCCTGCTGAGCCAGAAGCTCTGCGTGCGCTGCCATTCCCCTCCCCCAGGTGTTCGGGTGTCCCTGTGTCCCTCCCTGCCTTTCCCCTCCCCTCCCCCAGGTGTTCGGGTGTCCCTGTGTCCCTCCCTGCCCTCCGGCAGCTCGGCAGCAGCGGCTTTTCCGCCCCTTTGCAGCCGCTCAGCCCCGCGCCACCGCCACCGGCGCCCGTGTCACCTCCGCTCGCGGCCCGCGTGTCACCGCGGCACGGGAGGAGGCAGCCAGGGCAGCCAGGCAGAAAGCGCAGCAGATGCCAGCCCTCCTCGTGTTTACAGGGACAACATCACCTGGCATCACCAGGGACACGGGCACCGCTGGGTGATCTCCTCCCCGGGAGCCCACAGCCCAGGGATGGCACCTGCAGCGTCCCCGAGCCTTGAGCCGGAGCAGAACTTCAGCATTCCCATCATCCTGGCGCTCAGGAGGGAAAACACCTTCCTACAGAGCATGAAAGCATCCGAGAGCAGAGCCCAGCTTGGTCCTGAGGAGATGGAATTGCTGCAAACTCTCCATGCAGAGCCCGGCTCCTGTGCTGTGTCAGCAGAGCTTGGGACAGCTTTGCTGGCCCCTGGATGTCTCTGTCGCTCAGAGCTGCTGCTCCTGCAGGGGTTGGCTCCTGTGTTCCCACCTCTGGGCAGCTCAGGTGGAGCCCCTCCAGCTCTGCTCCTTCAGAGCCCTGGGACAGCCGCACTCCTGGCAGAGAGGACGGCAGGGAAATGAGCTCATCCTCGTTTTACTGAGGGCTTTCAGATTCCTGGTGCCCAGCACACCCTGGCTGGCTCTTGGCTCACTCACAGCACCTGAGGGCTCCTCTGTGCCCAGCTTTTCCAGCTGTGCCTGTCCCCTCAGCAGCTCCCGTGTGTCCCTGTGAGGTGTCACTGCTGTCACAGCGCTGCTCCTGCTGTCCCCCACCTCGTGCAGTGACAGTGGGAGAGCCACGAGGGGAGGAATCTCCTCCTCCTCCTCCTCATCTTCCTCGTCCTCCTCCTCAGTTGCCTGAGGATTGTTTCAATATCCCAGAGGCACAAATTGTGCTTTTATTCCATCTGGGAAGGGAAGGGTGTCCTGCAGGGGGCTGGCACTGGCAGCTGGAATTCCATGGTGGATCTGCACTTTCCACATGGATGTGGCCTCAGCTGCCCAGGTCCTTGGAGGAGCATCCCCCTTCCCTATGCTGCTCATCCTGTGCCAGGAATCCCCTGCAGCCACAAGTTTTTGGGAAGAAACCTGTCCATGGTGGATTTTGGCCACTTCCAGGTGCTCTCCCAGTTGGAAGCTGGGTGTTCCAGGGCTCCTGCGAGCCCACACAGATGCCAGGGGCAGGTCAGGGGATGCTGAGCTGCATCAGGATTTTGGAAATGCTCCATCTGCACATCACGAGGGTGGAATCCAAACCTGAACCTTCCTGCCAAGTACAGGGGCCATCAGTGCTGTTACACGAATGATGGGATTGGGGAATCATGGAATGGTTGGGTGGGAAGGGACTTTAAAGCCCATCCAGTGCCACCCCCTGCCATGGCAGGGTCACCTCCCACTGTCCCAGGGTGCTCCAGCCTGGTCTGGGACACTTCCAGGGATCCAGGGGCAGCCACAGCTTCTCTGGGCACCCAGTGCCAGGAACAATTCCTTGCCAATATCCCATCCATCCCTGCTCTCTGGCAGTGGGAAGTCATTCCCTGTGTCCTGTCCCTCCATCCCTTGTCCCCAGTCCCTCTCCAGCTCTCCTGGAGCCCCTTTAGGCTCTGCAAGGGGCTCTGAGCTCTCCCTGGAGCCTTCTCTTCTCCAGCTGAACAGCCCCAGCTCTCCCAGGCTGGCTCCGGAGCAGAGGGGCTCCAGCCCTCAGAGCATCTCCGTGCCCTCCTCTGGACTGGCTGCAGCAGCTCCAGGTCCTTCTGCAGCCCCCAGAGCTGGAGGTGGGATCTCACAAGGACAGAGCAGAGGGGGACAATCCCTTCCCTTGAGCTGCTCATCCATGACCTGTTGGCTCTGCTCCGCATTCCAGTGGGAATCCATGGCTGTCTGGGATTCCAGGAGGGGCTGGGAAGGGTGGGAAGGCTGGGTTTGGGCACACCTGTAATGAGGATGATTGAAGGCTGAGTGCAGGATGATACAGAACAATATCAGTAAGTGGTTTTAGTGTCAGCAATCTTCAAACTCGCTGTCAAAGGGAACATTTAAACGATTTTCCTGCTACTCCAACGCATCCAGGTTATATTTATATCCGGAGAAAACTGGTGCTATAAATGTCAGCTTTGGAGAAGGGCTGGCTGCATCCATCAGAGCAGGAATTAGGAAGGAGGGAGGGATGATGTATCATTGCCAGCCGACGGACCTGGCTGCGAGGAAAATCCCTGAGGTCTGATCCATGGCAGGGAATGTCCAGTTCTGGGAATATCCCAACCCAGAAATGTCCCAGCCCAGGAATATCCCAGCCCAGTCCCAGTGTTTGGGATACCCTGTGTTTGTGGGGACAGCAGGAAAGGCCCTGAGCTGGCCACAGCTTGGAGCTCAATGTGCATGAAGTGCTCAACGCCAGATTTTAGCCAAACACAAGAATTGTAAAAAAAATGGGGAGAATTCTGTTTTGCTGGAGTGAGGATAAAAATAAAAGAGGTTGTAAAGAATCCTTGCACTGCTCACTGCCCAGGACTTCCTGCTCCCTCCTAGGCTGGTTCTCAGGGCAGTTTCCAGTGATTTCCAGCCACCCTCTGTGGTGTTTTGTCCCTGTCTCCAGCCTGGCTGGGAATCTGCTCCCTGTCCTTCCTCACCCTGGTCCTGCTGCCATCCCTGGTCCTTCTCCATCCCAGGGGATTGATTGGCTGCACCCTTTGGATCTCTGCAGAAAGTTCTTGTTTGGGTTGGCAGGATTTGGGAAACCCAAAGTCCTGGTGGGCACTGACAGACCCTGGTCCTAAATTGTCCCCTCTCAGGAGTCTCCCTTCCCCGTCCAGCTCCATCAGAACTGGATTCCTGCTCCCCAGAAGTGGGGGAAGGTGGGAGACACCAGGGAATCTGTCAGAAAGGGAGGATTTTGGGAGCTGGAGCAGCACAGGAGGTGCAGATGTTGGGAGGGTGCAGAGGCAGCTCTAGGACCTTGTTGTCCCTCCAGGAACAGCCTGGCAGCTGCTTTTGGGGCAGACAGAGCAGAGGGTGTGAGGTGTGAGGATGTGTGGGGAGGTGAGACACACTCGGGGAATTTCCAGAGCTCTGTGAATTCTGGGATGGCTGCAGGAAGGCCTTTAGGACCTGTCAGGAAATGAGGGATGATCCTGCAGGAATTTGCTGTCCTGGAGCTGAGCCTGTCGGGAAGGACATCCTGCAGCTCAGAGAGTGGGAAAGGTTGGATGATTTTCCCAATCCTGTGGTGGTTTCCTCAGGACAAGGCTTTGCAGCAAATCCCAGAACCTGGGATTCCATCCCACCCGGAGCACCTTTGGGAGGTGAAAACTTTGGGATTTAAGCATTGAGGATGCTCAGATCTCGCTGGTGACATTAGGAGGTGGTGACACCCCACATTTGATGTCACCATCCCACACCTGATGTCACCACCCCTCCCTGGGCCAGGGCTGCTCTTACCCAACACAAACCCTCCAAGGTGCTTCAGCTGCTCCAAGCACTCTGTGGAATTTGCTTTTCCCTGGCAAAATTCCAGCCATATCCCGCCCTCCCCACCCTTTTCCAGGTGGGATGAAGTTGGAATAAACAGCCTGTGGGTTGCTGTGGCCGATCTGACAGAAATATGATCGTGTTTTCAAACAAAACACGGGGCAAACCAGCCCTGGCAGGTGAAGCAGCAGCACAGGGCTCCTGATAAACGCAAGGACTCACCGAAATCCCATTAACTGCCGGGTGGAAATTACAAAGAAACCAGGGGAGAACATTGACATTCCCAAGAAACCTCTGGCATATCAGCGGGAAATCGTTCCCAGCTCGGTTCTCGGGTTCTGCTGACAAGTCCAGGAGCAGAGAAAGGTCAGCACTGAGGGGTGGGAGGGCACGAGGGGGTTCCAGGAGCTGTGAGTGCCCCAAGCCTCCCCCAGCTCTGCCTGCCCCATCCCTCCCTCCATGGATGCACTGGTGCCTCCTGCTCCGAGCCATCTGCCCCTACAAAATGCTCTGGGAACGGAGCCCAGGCACTCCCTGGAGCTGTGGGAAGGGCAAAGGGAGGGCTGGGGTAAAAGGCAGCCCTGCAGGCACCTCTCCTTTGGTGAGCAGCAGGATTCTGCCAGGGGGAATCACCTCTGACCCCATCCTGGGAATGCCAGCTGGATCCCAGCCGTGCTGGAATGGAACAACCCCGCTCCCACCACAGCCAAACTGCCCCAGCCCATCCCCTGGTCCTTCACCACCCCCCAAAGTGGGTGCAGGGAAATCAGGGATTGGGATCAAGGGATCCCAGAATGGTTTGAAATGGAAAATGTCCATCCACTCCCACCACCTCCCACTACCTCAAGGTACTTCAAGCTTTGTCCAACCTGGCCTTGGACACCTCCAGGGTGATCAGCTTGAAAAAAAAGGAGGTGAAAGAGTGACTTGCTCAGTCTGGGGAATAAAACTCTGATTATTGGTTCAGGAATTAAAGCAAAACCAGAACCAGAGCAGGATATTGGTAAATTCGGAATAGATGGAGAAGTCTAGAGGGCAATTAACCCCCACACCCCCGGGTGGGGACAAGTTCCACTTCCTGGAATCCTGACTCTTTATTTTCCCCCAGGGAAAAAGGCATTTTAGTTCAAAGATTAGTTTGAGGGAAGGGGCAGCGGCAGGCTGTCCTGTCAGGCCTTCAGTGCCTGGATGAAGGAAGCAACACCTGCCCTCGGGCATGGATGGATCATCTCTGCATTGATCTGGGCTCAAAGAAGAAAAATCATCTAAAAAAGAGTTTTTAGTGACTGTTCCCTACATTTGTGCTGGCAGAGATGGAGGACAGGGGTGGGACAGGGATGGAGGACAGGGATGGAGGAGAGGGATGGGGACAGGGGTGGGACAGGGATGGAGGACAGGGGTGGAGGAGAGGGATGGGGACAGGGATGAAGGACAGGGATACAGGGATTGAGGACAGGCTGGGTGCCACAGGATCTCTCCATCAGGGAATAGGAATAAAGACGAGGCAGCAGACGCGATGTTTCCCTCTAATCACCCCCCTCCCTCCCCAGACCTCAGCTCAGGGATTCCCCAGCCAGGCATCATTAGTGAATTGTTAATCACCCCCTTGGGCTCCTCTCCATCCCATGTGCCCTTGAACGTGGGGGTTTTTAGCCCACCCGTGTGCTCCGCACCCCTCGCCCTTCCCCTCGGTACAGCAGCGAGCTCAGGAGAGCCCGGCTCTGCTTTCCTGCAGCACCACGGAATCCGAGACGGCCCCGAGCGGGGCGAAGGATTCCTGGAGCCTGGGAGCATTTGTATGGCATCAGATAGTGCTGAGGGTGAGAGGGAGGCTCGAAACCAGACCCTGGAGCCTCTCGCCTGCATTCAGCGGCTGCCAGGGTCGGGTTTCAGCAGCAAAAAGCAGAGGAGCTGTCGCTGTCCCTTCAGGACACGCAGCTCCCGTGAAGGGGGGAAGCACCACCCTGCCCTTCCCCAGACATTGGGATATTCCCGGCGGTATTTCCCACACCTCCACCCTGCCCTGCTCCTCCTGGGTTTGACTTTTGGTGTTCCCACCCATCCCAACCATCCCACCAGCACCGGGAGCTGCAGGGCACCCCAATCCCAGAGCTGTGGGAAGAACGGGCTCCCCCAGGCTCCCTGGGGCTCTGGGTTCACCCACAGCTCTCTGCTCCAGGGTGCGAGGGGAAGCTCAGCCCGTGTCCTTACCCAGCTCCCAAGGGGCTGCTTGAGAGGCTCAGGATCCCGCGGGATTTTCTTTTTTGCTGCTGGAACTTTGTCCTGTCCATGGGACTTTTGCCACCCCAGTGCCACGGACAACCAGGGCACTTCCAGGCAGCCCGGGGCTGCCAGCCCTGAGCAGGGGAATGCCGGGGGGATTAGTGCTTCCCCTGACCTGAGCCGCTCACCGAGGCTTATTTTTGTTAGGGAGAGAATGGATTAGGGAGTCCTATTTCTTGCTCATAATCCTATTTCGGAAGATACTCGGAATCCCGCGGCCCTGAGCAGGGAGGACCTGCCTCAGGCTCCTCTCCCAGCTGATATCCCAGGAACCATCACCCTTCCCGGGGCTTTTGGCACAACCCACAGGTGGAAACACTCTCCCTTCCCTAGGAATTCCTCTGGGAGAAGCCTCCCACACCACGGCTCAGCTCTAGAGCTGTATTTTTATTTCAGGCTCTCGTTCTGACCCACTCTGAGTAAGGAATCCTGCTCTTGTCTCCATTGAGGCATCTCCCACCTTCCCAAAGCCTCCTGGATCCAGGGATTTTTGTCTCCTTGCCACTCCCGCAGTGTTTTGTCCCAATCTTTCCCTTCCAGCAGTTGAAACAGCAGAGGAGCGAAGTTGGAGCACATCACTCACCCCTCTCCATCCCTCCCCATCCCTCCCCACCTTTCCCCAAGCTTTTATCCCAGGTTTCCCTCCAGCACAGCCACCCCATGGCATGCTGGTTTCTGGAGGGGCTCACATTTCCTGTCATTCGCTCTTTCCAAAGGGCTGGAAGGAATTGGGAAATCAGAATGTCTCATCAGCCACAGGAGAAACCACAGCATTGCTGGCATTGCAGAGCATTCCACGGGGAGCATCAGCAACCCCAGGATTGTCCCACAAAACCTCTCCTGGCCTTTCCAGGGTGCTCCTCACTCAGGGCTGGGACTCAGAGCTCCAGGGAGAGGTGAGGAGCTCCAGACACCTCTTTCCATGGAATTCCCTTGTTCTTTCTTTGGGCAGGAGGGGCTACTGCCGTTAATTTAATAGCAACTAAATTAATCCATGGGAAGGAGTGTTTATCCATGGGAAGAAGCATTTTCCAGAGCTCTCCTCCTCAGTGCAGCTGACCCAGAGATGTTCTGGTGCCCATTTAGGAGAGGACACCTCGAGATGTTTCCAGAAGGATGAGCTAAGTCCTTCCCACATCCAAAAGTCTTGGTGGTCCTTGGAATCCACCAGAAATCCCTGGATGCAGGGATTCAGGGATTCTCAGTTGTAATGCGGAGACTGAGAAGCCCTCAGGAGATGTGGGACCACAGGAGTCAGGCTCCTCCACTGGGATTTGCTGGAATTCTTGCTGAGGAATGAGGACGTGGCAGGCCTGGCCCAGAATTGCCCAAAGCCAGGGAGTTTTCCCCCAGTGGATCTTGCCAGCTGCTCTGGGAAATCTCATTTTCCATCTGCCTGGCAGCTGGGAGTGTCCCAGCACAGGGCAGGGAACACTGAGCCTTTGCAGAGCTCCATTCCTGAATCCCATAAATCTCCCACCACGCTCCCAGGCAGGTGTGAAATACAGGATGCTCCTCGCGTGTCCTGGAGCTGGGCAGGATTTACTCCACGCCAGGCTCTGGATGCACATTTCTTATCTCAGCCCCGAGATTTATGGAGTCCCTGAGATTTATTCCGCCTGTAAAACGCTGTTAAATGCGGGGCTGAGTTGTGCAATGGCCATTGTTTGGGAATGCTTTGTGTCTGCTGGCAGAAAAACGGGCACGGCCCTCCCCGAGTGGCTGCCAGGTGGGAACATGCACAGGAGGGGTGTGAGGAGCCAGGTGCTGCTGCCAGAGGGGTGGATAGGGGCTGGGAATGCACCAGGATCCCATCCTGGGCCTGCTGAGGAGGGATGTGGGTAAGGGAGGGGGCAAGAAAAGGGGAAAGCACGGAGGGGCTGAGGGAATGGTGAAAATCCCAGTTCTGGAGGTGCTGGGGCTGCTCCTCCATCCCACCCTGACCCTGCTGAAAGGGACATTTGGGCAAGGGGACATCGAGCCAGAGAGGCCAAAAAATGGGGCATTATGTGGAAAATGGATGGAGACAGTGAGGGCTGGTGAAAATCCCAGTCCTGAGGTGCTGGGGCTGCACCACTGCCCTGCTCCTGCTGCAGGGGGGTATTGGGGAAGGGGATGGCAAGGCAGATAGGCCAAAAAATGGGGAATTCTGGGGGAAATTGATGGAGGAAGAGAGGGGCTTGTGAAAATCTCAGTCCTGGGGCTGCTGTGGATGGCACTTCCATTCCTCCCAGCTCCTGCTGAAAGGGACACTTGGACAAGGGGATACTGAGCCAAGAAGTGGGGAATTCTGTGGGGAAAGGGATGGAGGGGGCGAGGGGCTGGTGACAGGGATGAAGGACAGGGATGGAGATTCCCATCTCCCCCCTCCCGGGAATGCCTGTGGGTGAAAATCCCAGTCCTGGGGCTGCTGGAGCTGCTCCTCCATCCCACCCTGCTCCTGCTGCAGAGGGACACTTGGGGAAGGGGATACCGAGCCAGAGAGGCCAAAAAAATGGGGAATCCTGTGGAAAAGGGTGGAAGGAGCGGGAGGCCAGCCATGAACCCAGCCCGGTGCTGCATCAGCTCAGTTCTGCCGCACAGCACCCGCTCGGGGTAGGATCCCCGTGCAGGCCGAGGGCAGATGGGCAGCGGGAAGAGCTTCCCGAGGCCCGGCTGCGGCCGCTCCGCTCCCCGGGCGGGGCTCGGTCCCTGCCGGGCTCGGCGCTGGCTGCGGGGAGGCGGCGCCGGCGCTGCCGGCAGAAAAGGCTCTTTTGATGGAAACGAAAATGTTCGCTTTTGAAAAACCTGGAGTCGGGGAGCGAGCCTCGGGGTTACCATGGAAACCCAGGGCTGAGCCGTGCCGCAGCAGGAGACGCAGCCACGGTGGCTCCGAGGGCTCGGGGATATCCCGGGGCTCGCCGGCACCGCCGGGCGCATCCCGGGGCGCGCCGGGAACACAACCGTGCGCTGGAAAAAAGGGATCGGCTGCCGGGAAGGGCTCGGTTTGTGGGCTGGGAGGCAGAACCCGGGCGTGCTGAGCAGAGCAGGGGCCACCAGCCCGGTGTAAACAAATCCTGCGGAGTGACAGCGGCGGGAGCCGCCGCCGATTGGCTCCCGCTCCTATCTCCGGGAAGATCGATAGAACAAATTAGAGCGGGCAGAACAATGCGGGAGAGAGCCCTGCAAACCCCAATCACCCCCAAAGCTAATTAATGTGTTTTTAAACAAACATCGTGGCAGCGCTTCAAACGGCGCTGAGGCGGCCGCAGAAGTTTCACGAGGGCGGCGGAGCAATTCCTTAGCCCGGGGCGATGGGGTGGGAAGGATCCCAAAGCAAGAGTGGGGAGGGAAAACAATTGTTGGATCCGAGCACAGCTGGGGGAAAGAGGGAGCTCTTTCCAGCGCTCAGCACGGGGACTGAGCTCCCCCAGCATCCCGCAGGGCTGGGGATCAATAGTCCTGGAGGAAAAAAAACAAGGAATGGGGAAGAAAAGGAGGAAAATGCACCGCGGCAGCTCAGCCAGCCCCTCTAGGAAGAAGCAAAGGACAAAGGGATGGGAAGCCCAACCTTCCTGAAAGGACTGTGACCCGGAAAGCTGACCCCTGAACAAACGGGATCCTTGGGAAAACAATGACGCTGGAATGCTGATGGCTCCCGGGACCGCCTGACAATGCTGAGCGTCATCCCAGGCCGCGGCTAAGGAAAACACAGGAAGCTCGATACCCCTGCACACCTCCAGAACATCATCCTGCCTGGCCACAGCCCCGAGCAGCAGCTGGAAACCCCCCCTCAGCCACAGAACCGGGGAACATTCCAGCAACAGGAGCACAATCCATTAAAGCCCAATTGGATCCTCCCTGGGAAGAGGCAGCCACCACATCTCCAGCTCCAGATGTTCAATTGCAGACCAGGGGAGGTCTTTGTCTGCCTTGGGGATGGGAAAGGAAAAAGCTGCGTGAAGGAATTGGGAGAAAATCGTCTGACAACACAGAATCTGTGCATGGATCCATCAGGACTGGGATAAAAATAAAGAGACTGAAGCCAGCTCAGGGTGAGCATGGAGCAGGCACCAGGAGCTGGGCATTGTACAGGAAACACCCACTGTGGATCCTGGAAAGCTTCCAAGATCACAGCAGCCTAAAGGGGCTCCAGGAGAGCTGGAGAGGGACTGGGGACAAGGGATGGAGGGACAGGACACAGGGAATGGCTTCCCACTGCCAGAGGGCAGGGATGGATGGGATATTGGGCAGGAATTGTTCCCTGGGAGGGTGGGCAGGCCCTGGCACAGGGTGCCCAGAGCAGCTGTGGCTGCCCCTGGATCCCTGGCAGTGCCCAAGGCCAGGTTGGATGGGGCTTGGAGCATCCTGGGACAGTGGGAGGTGTCCCTGCCATGGCAGGGGTGGCACTGGCTGAACTTTAAGGTCCTTTCTCACCCAGACCATTCCGTGATCCTGTGATTTCCCCAGACTTTCCTGGCTCCTGCCATGTGATTCACAGACAATTCCCACAAGGGTTCTTGTGCTTTTTGCTCAATCCAACTTGACAAATTTTTCTCCCAAGAATTTGTCAAGGCTTTCAGCACTGACACACTTTTCCAGGCTGAGGGTGGAGCCTGCGGCTGGGGAAGGAGGATTCTGGAATTGCCCCATGTTGGTGGCCCAGGCCCTCAGCCAAAGTGTGGAGATGGCAGCTGAGCCCCTGCTGGGAGTCCTCTGTCCCTCCTTAGCCCAGCCAGACCTTGTTTATCCCTGGAAAAGCACCTGGAGGATCTCCAGGAGGGATTTCGCTGCCCAGCGATGGGGGACTGGGTTGGATGGGCCCCAGTCCTGCAGCCTGGATGAGATGGGACACGGGGAATGCTGGATCCAGCCCCAATGCTGCAGCCTAAGCCTGAAGTCCCCTGGGGCTGGTCCCTACTCAGACAGGGTCAGCGTTGGAGCCATCTCTGGCTCGTGGCTCTCCTTCCCTCCTGATGGTCCTTGCCTGGTGCAGGGGAGCAGCCAACCCCCAGAAATCCCATTTTTGGGTCAAACCTGTAATTCCTGGTGCCTGGGACCACCCAACCCCCCCAAACCCCATTTTTGGGTCATGCCTCCAATTCCTGGTGCAGGAGAGCACCCAAATCCCAGAAATCCCATTTTTTGGGGGTCATGTCCCCACTTCCAAGCTCCCTGCCAGGACCCAAGGATAAACTCCCAGCTCCAGGCGCTGCCGCTGCCAATCTCAGTGCAGCTTCTCATTGCTCCCAAATCCCCAGGTCCCGGCCAGTCCTGGGGTCCCCATCCCTCCCATCCTCTCTCCAGCTCGGATCCAGAGGGGTGGCAGCGCCGGGAGGAGGCGGCCCCGGGCAGGCGGGGGAGGTGTCACACACCCCGGGCACGCCAGGCTCGCTCCTGCCCGGGACCGAGGAGCTGTCAGGCGCTTAATTGGAGCCAGCGCCGCGCTGCCGCTGCAGTCGATTAACGGGGTTTTAGCCGAGTGCTCCCTGTTTGGGATAAGTGATGGGAGCAGGCCGGCAGAGAGGCAGCAGGAAGCCCTGGGAAGGAGGATTTGTGCTCTGGCTGCCGTGGGGGACTGCGATCCCACGCTATTCCCCTCCGGCTTTCCCAGCGTCTTGTTCACCTCCTTCCCTCCTGCTCCCGAGCGATGTTCCAGGCGGAGCAGGAAGCAGCTGGGGCACGGATTACCTGGGACAATTCCGTGTCCCGACAAAGCTCGGGAAGGTGCAGGAAGGAAGCAGCACAATGGCCCGGGGCTGGAGGAAGGGTCCGTGCAGGAAGGGACCCCTCCCTCCTTCCCATCCCTGGCGCTCTGGGGACCTTCTCCAAGCATTCCTTCCCTTGGATGCTGGCCACGCCGGAGGAGGGGGATGTGAACCTCATTCTCCTCATTTCCCTGTGCTCCAGGTGCTGCAGGATTCCAGCTCTGGAAGCACAGGTGAGCAGCCCAGCCTGGGGCTCCCCAAGGAGACGCTGTTCCACGAGCTGATCCTGCTGGAAGCTCCTTGGCAGGGGTTGGGAGAGACTCAGGAGCAGGTGGTGGTGGTGCCCTGTGTGTGGTGTGGCAGTGCCACGCAGGTGGCACTGTCCCCCCTGTGCCACTCAGCCCATGGGTGACAAGGAGGAAGCACCAAGTGCTGCAGGATTAGCACCAGGGAAGGTTTGGATTGGATGTCAGGAAAAACTTCTTCTCCAAAAGAAGCATTGGAATGGGCTGCCCAGGGATTTAAAAGCCATGTGGCACTTGGGGACATGGCCAGTGGTGGCCCTGGCCGTGCTGGGGGAATGGCTGGGCTTGTCGAACCCTCGAGGTTTTTTCCAACCTGATCAATTCCATGTCCCCCTGTGCAGCCAGGCTGGACTGCCCCTCCTGCAGCCCGGGAGGGTCCCCAGGTCCCTGTCAGTGTCCCTTCCCCGTGCTCCATCCCATCTTCCCTCTTTTGTTCCTCCCTCTCCCTCCCCGTTCTCCTTCCTGCAGATCCACAGGGCTCCCTCCGAGCCGCCCCCGGGGGCCTCTCCCTTTCCTCTCCTCGGATCGTTCCATCTCAAATTTCCTCTCAAACACCGGCAGAGCCTCCCGAGGACACGCAGCGCTCCAGGTAGGGAGCCTGCTCACCTCCGCCCAGGTTCCTGCCCTCCCTCAGCCCTCCAGGCGCTGCAGAGGTGGGAATTCAGGTGTTCGCCTGGATGGCTCCCAATGAGGAGCATCCAAAGGGAACGGAGCACAAAAGGCACCTGGGGGGAAATAAAAGCTCCTGGTGCGTGGCTGAGAGGGCTGAGGGGGGAACAGCGCCTGCCTGAATGCGGGGAAGGAGCGGGGAGCAGCGGGATTCCAGCAGGATTCCAGCAGGATTCCGGCAGGATTCACCCGCTCCACGTCGGCACAAGCAGGCAGTGGGAAGTGACGGATCCAGGGGTGGTCTCCAGGATCCGTGTGAGCAGCGCCTGCCCCGGCCTGCCCCTGCCTCAGGACACGGATGCAGCAGTGGTGGAGCAGAGCTGCTGCTGCTGCCTGTGGGAATCTCCGATTGCTTCCTGAAGCGTGCTCGGATAAATGGCACCGTGGGAATTCAGGGCGGGAAGCCGGGGACGAGCCCAGCGCGGCTCTCAAAGGCTTGGCTTCGCTGGGACCGGCGCTGGAGGACTCCAAGGACGTGTCATTATCCTCTGCAGAGAGCCAGCAGACATTTGCTGGGATTTGTCCATCCCTTCCGACTCGTGTTCCCCCGGGACAGCTCTGGCTCTTGTTTCCCGTTTGGACCAGAGCTGGAAGCACACACAGATCAAACCCCCCTGCACTGCCCTGGAGCTTCGCCAGGGAAGGATGGCAGTGCCAGCTGCCCCTCCTGCCCCGTCACGCCCTGCTGGGGTCTGGAATGAGAGATCCTGGGTGCTCACATCCAATTCCTGCAGCAGCGCCCGGAGCCTGCGGAAGGACCAGTGAAGCATCCAATGCTCCGAGCTACGCGGCCTCAGCCACGGTCACAGCAGAGGTCACTTCATTCCAGGACATCTGGCCCTGTCCTCAACCTCCTCCAGCCCAGTGCCACCCCCAGCTCTGCTTCCCACCCCCTGCTCCCCTCCCTTTGCTCCTGGATGGACCAGCTGCTCCTCCTCCCCTCTCCCACAACCTCCCCCACAGCCTGCTCTGACATTCGAGCGTTATTTAATGTCTGTTTTGCTTCTAGGAAATGCAGTTTGGTGGCTGGAGATGGGGAGGGAACCACGTGAGCAGCATCAGCAGCATCCCACGGGTCCCTGGCGGGAGCTCAGCCCCTTCCCTGACGCTCCGGGGAGCGAGAGCAGCCAGGGCTTGGAGCATCCTGCATTCCAAGGGTTAATGCCCGCTGCAGAGTCCTTATTTCCTCCCTCATGGCATTTCCCATCCCTCTGGAGCGGAGTCAGCACCCTCAAACCACTCACCCCGCTGCCCACGGGCTCAGGATTCAGCAGAGGGAGGACCAGGAGCAGCGTTTTCCCCAATCCGAGAGCCCTGAACGTACAGGCAGATTAATTTAGCATGAACGAAATGCTCTGGCAACACAAATGCCCTGCAGCGACAGGGCCCGGGCTCGGCTCGGGCTGCGAGGCTGGGATGTGCTCGGGAGCAGGAATTTCGAGGCGGAGCAGCGCTGCCCCGGCTGTGGGTGCTGGAGCGCCCCTGGGAAGCAGAGAGGATGCAGGAGGCGGAAAGGGTCACCCGGAGAGCCTGGGAGAGGGGCTGCGGGCGGTCCCTGGTGGGAGCGGAGCACGGAAATGGGAGGCAGGAGGAGAGGGATGCTGCCAAGAGCTGTCCCAGCATCCCTGACTCGGGGCGGAGGGGACAAATCCGGGCGGGAGGAGCAGGGTGCGGGCTCTGCCCCAGGGGACCCCGCACAGCCTCGCCCTGCCAGGGGCACGTCCAGCTCCAGGGGGTGGAGAACAGCATGAAATCCTCACTTGTATCGTAAAATCATCATCCCGCAATGCAGGGCAAGGCAGGCTCTGGGCAGGGGCGAGGGGAGGATGCGACAGCGAGAAAACAGCACTGCAAAACCAAAGGCAGCACGGAATTCCAGCAGGGAATCCACAGCACGGAATTCCAGCAGGGAATCCGAGTGGGATCAGCCAGGGGTGAGGCGGCAGCAGCGCCAGGGTCAGGGAATGGGGCTGAGCTTCTGCTCAGCTCTGGTTTGCTGAGTGAACCGAGCACTGCAGACACGGCAGAAAAGGATCACTGGAGGTCCAGGAGTGTGAGAGGGAAGATTGGACCGCCTGGGAGAGCTGGGGGTGTCCAGCCTGGGGAACAGAAGGCTCCAGGGAGACCTCAGAGCCTCTTCCAGTGCCCAAAGAGGCTCCAGGGGAGCTGGGGAGGGACTGGGGACAAGGAGTGGAGGGACAGGACACAGGGAATGGCTTCCCACTGCCAGAGAGCAGGGATGGATGGGATTTTGGGCAGGAATTATTCCCTGTGAGGGTGGGGAGGCCCTGGCCCAGGGTGCCCAGGGAAGCTGTGGCTGCCCCTGGATTCCTGGCAGTGCCCAAGGCCAGGCTGGATGGGGTTTGGAGCAGCCTGGGACAGTGGAAGGTGTCCCCTGTGACTGTGGGAAGCCATTCCCTGTGTCCTGTCCCTGAATCCCTTGGCAATTCTCTCTCTCCATCTTTCCTGCAGCTCCTTCAGGCCCTGCAAGGCCACAATGAGCTCACCCCAAAGCTTCTCCTCTCCAGGTGAACAATGCCAGCCCTGCCAGCCTTTCCTCCCAGCAGAGCTGCTCCATCCTCTGCTCATCCTGGAGCCTCCTCTGGCCTGGCTCCAGCAGCTCCAGGTCCTTGCTGTGCTGGGCCCAGGGCTGGGGCAGCTCTGCAGGTGGGGTCTCACCTGAGCACAGGGGCACAGGGACAGATTTTATCGATGTCCCCTCTCTTCTCCAGGCTGAACGGGTTCCTTGAGCCACTCCCCATCAGAGATGCTCCACACCATTTTCAATCCCATTTTTCGTGTTGCCCAGGAGAGGAATTTCCTTTTTGACCCATCACGGTTCATTTCCCGAGTCTCCGATGAGGGACATTGCCCAGAAGCCTTTGGAAAATCCCAACAGATCCTCTTGACCAGATCCCTTTACACCCATAGGAAAAAAACAAGACAATTTGGGAGTGGAGTGACTCCAACCAAATGGATTGGGATGAAATGAGGTGCAGTGAAAAGGACTTGATCCTTCAGTGAACATTCACAGATTCCTGATGCACAATTTCCTTCCCCAGACACTGAAGGAAATTTTTCCTATTAGAACCCATTTATTCATGTACCCAACAGCTCCATTTCTATTTTCCCGACACAAAGCCTGACCCACTGCTCTGTAAGACTCCACATCCCATTTAATCCTAAAAAAAACCCCACACAACCCCCTCAGGCCACATTTGATCCCTTCCCTCCCTTTGCCACCGAGCCCATTTCCAGCACTGTGTTTTATATCAGGAGATGGGAAATATCTTTTCTTTCTGTACCACGTTTTGGGCGAAACTCTGTGGTTCTGGCAATTAGTTCCTATTCACGCCATCAATTTGCTCTGAATTCCCTCTCCTAATGGCAATTCCATCTGAATCAATTCCTTTGATTCCCTAAATCAACCTGCAGTGGTACCTGAGGCTCAGCCAGCCTTGGGGACCCCCCCAGCCCCATTTTCTCCTTCTTTCCCCTCTCTCTTTAATTTCCTCCCTGGCTCTCCAGCTGAGTCCTCCCCCTCCCTGGGTTTGTCTCCTGCCAGCCCCGGTGTTTTCCCGGGATTTACAGCCTGGCTGTGTTCTCAATTAGCAGGTTCCTTCCAGCTTTTACGGCTTCCAAGTCACAACATTTTCGAGGCTGTGGCAACATCTCAGGCACTGCTCATGTAAAATAGGTATTAAAATAGGTATTAACTGCATGGAGATGTCCTCAGCCTCGGAATTCCCGGCTCCTGGGAAGGCTCCACAAGCCCTGGAGCATCCCAGGGAACAAAATCCTACTTTTCACCTCTTACCTTGGATACTCCTCTTGCATCTAGTTGGAAATAAATGTCCTTCCAACACCTCCCCTGCTTCTGCCTCCTCCAGCTCCTCGGGATTTTGGCAAGGCTGGAGAGCCCTCCCTGGTCAGATTTATCCCTTTCCCGGCTCAAATCCTCTCCAGGATAAGGCAGTGGTGGGAGCAGGAGGGAGTGAGGAACTGTTTTGTGGATGGAGGCAGCCTATCCACATGAAGCATCCTGGAGCATCCTGGAGCAAGGGATGGCTCCCAGGGGGAGGTTTGGGACCTCAGACTGGAATTTTGGGCATCCAGGACCCTCTTGCACAACCTCCCACTGCTGGGATGGCTCTGGGTGTGATTCCTGGGCTGGAACATCAGGGCACTGTGGGGAGGGTTTAGCTTGGAGAGGCATCCCTGGGGCTCTCCCCAGTCCTGGAATTTACCTTGGAAAGGCATCCCTGGGGCTCTTCCCACTCTGGGAATTTGGTGCTGGCAGTGCCCAGAACCCTGGATCTCTCTCCAGCCTCTGCCAGGGTCTGCCCCGAGCTGCCAGGCTGATCCTGAACGCAGCTCTGCTCCTGCTGCCTCTCTCCTCTCTCCCTGCCCAGCTTTATTAGTTCAGGAAATGAAGCCGAACATCCCTTAGGAAAAGCCTGGAAACTCTGCCTGACTTGCTCGGCTTCCCCTGCTGGAGACGGGGCTGGGGGGAGGCTCGGTGGAGCATTTCGAGCAGGAGATAAATGTCTGGGAAGATAACAGGGAGTTGTTCTGTGGTGGGAAAGGAGTCACTTGTGAGAGTCCATTCACACCTGAGCGAGGCTGGAGCCTGTTGGTGACCCTGGAATTGCAAATTAAACAGGGTAGAAAGGCTGGGGAGCAGCAGGGGCTCGGGGCAGGGCTGTCCCCTCAAGCAGTGACCACGAGAAATCCTCCCCTTCTCCCTTCCAGCTCCACTTAAAGCCAAACAGGACAAAATTCAGGAGTTGTGACCCACTGCAAAGCCAAACCAATTAATCCCGAGGTCGTAAATACAATTAGGGAAACATGCATGGACATGATTCCTGAGGAGAAGGGGTCAGGACATCACAGAAATGGGAATTCCCTCCTTGGCAAGGCGGGGGACGGGAGCACCAGGCTGGAGCTGAAGCCATCGGGACATCAGCAATGCCAGGGAACGTCTCCGGGTGTTTGCTCTGCTCCCAAGGCATTCCAAAGAATAATGGCACTGATCTTGGAGGGATTTCAAGCAGCTGAAATTAGAATGAATGCTGTTTTTAATTTGGACTAACGAGCTTAAAGAGCAAAATGAAAGACTCCCAGCAATTTTGCAGAGTCAAGACACTTAACACGAAACGGGGGGAACATCAGAATGTGATCTTTGCAATGTTTCCCATCTGATCCGCGGAGAGAGCAAACAAGCCCCAGTGTTTGAGTCAGATTAAATGGTTAATTATTACTGCTATTGTTGAACTCTGACAGTGTGGCAAATCAGTGATGGATGGGAGAGAAATAAAGCCGGGCTGGCTGGGAGCAGCCTGCAATGCTCCAGAGAGCTCAGCCAGCACCGGGGACTCGCAGCATCACAGCTGGATTTGTGTCACCCCACCCCTCCCGAGGGACACAGGGACCTTTAAAACGAGCCTGGCTGGGGGAGAGGATGGCCTGGGGGGCAGGCACTGGGTGAGTGTTAATAACAGCCCCAAATATGAGGAATACCCACGTTTATCGGGGTGCTCCCTGCTCAGCAAAGCTCTGTCAGTGGCACAGAAACCCCCGAGGGATTTGCTGGATGCTGACATTTTCCCCGGAGCAGCCACTCCGGGACTGAGTCAAAATTAAAACACCTCCTGCCTTGCCACAGCAGACTTCAAGGTTTGTTGGGAGAGCATCTGGCTGTGTTGTCTGAAAAAAAATATGTGCAATTACAACACTGGCGAGGTGCAAAAAGGAAAATAGATGTCCCCAGCTGTGTCACAAAGGCTGTTGATGTGCCAGCCCCTGTGCCAGCTCCTGATTTCTGGAGAGCCAGGTCTGTGCAGCTGCTGCTGGAAGGGGGAAAATAAAGGGTTCTGAGGGTGTGGGGATGATGCTGCCCCCGGAGGGATCCCAGGGGCTGAGAATCCTTTTCCTCACACAAACAGCTTCCAGCTGGCACTGCCGGGCAGCTCCCGGTGGCATTGTGTGGCACACGCAGTGAGAGGGACATGTGACATGTGGCCATGGGGCAGGGGGACAACCCACATCACTCCAGCCCTCAACTCCCCTGTGCAGGGCTTGGCCTACATCCCACTGATCCCATAAACCCTTCCTGAGCAGTGTCACAGTGTCACAGTGTCACGGTGTCACAGTGTCACGGTGTCACAGTGTCAGTGTCACACGGTGTCACTCTCAACAGGATCATCCCCCTGGCTCCAGACTGCTCCAGGAGGAAATTTAATTGTTCTTCCTGTGGAGCTGAGCTGAGCCTGGCAGGAACCTCCAACACTTTCAACCAGGCCTTGGTGGTGCCTCTCACCACCTTTCACTGGAGGTTTCTGCCTTATTTTGTTGCAAGGAAAATCCTTAAAATAAACCTCAACGTTTCAGGTGGACACCAACATTCCAAGGGCTCTCCAGCTTGCCAGGACAGTGGTGCTGGGATGAGATGAGCTTCCAGGTGTTTGGGGAGCTTGGATAATGCTCTGATCACATCCCAGAGGCTCCTTGGGATGAGTTAACCAGCCTGGGCCAGGCCAGGCCACCCAAGGAATCCACCCTGGCATTTTTGTCATGATGGGGAGAAGGCACATCCCGGTTTCTTACGACAAGGATCCGAGTATGGCTGAAAATCCCTCCCTTCCCTTGTCCTTCCCTCACTCCTGAACTCTTCCCTCTTCCAAACACTCCCCAGCAAGCAGAGAGTGCCTGGGCACAGAGTAGAGGGAGGGATGTGCCTGGAGCTGGGGCCCTTCCCACCTTTGGAGAGCCAGCTCGGAGTGGGGACCATGCCTGTTCCAGCTCGAGGTGCTGCCAGGACGATGCAGGAGCAGCTCCATCCTCCCTGGAATCCTTATTTTCCTCATTCCCAAGCCCTCCTCCTCCAGAGGAGCCTCACATCCCGCTGGGAGAAGCCATCCAGGTGAGGATGGGGAGCGGGGTGGGATCTGCCAGGCTCTCAGGGCCAGCAGGGCGGGGAGGCTTGAAACAATCCAATTTAGCCGGTGCTGCTCCCAGGGACATGAATAATGGGAAGTTGATGCTAAACCGGAGCCATAATTTTCATACCAGTGCAAACAGATCCAAATTGTGATAAAAGGTTTTCATCTGCCGAGGCTTGGAGAGGCCCCCGCGCGCTGATTTACGGCGCCTCTTAATGTCGCATCTGACAGCACTTTGCAAACAAAATGTTCTGCCCATAAACTCGCACAGAGTGACTTCGGGAGCCTGGGGGAGGGGAGGAGGGAGGGAAGGGGTGAGGGGGATGCTGCTGGTCCAGGTGTTGCCCAATCTCCCCAGCAGGGCAGCCGGAGAGGCTGCGGGAAAGCAGGAGGAAGGTGAGGCTGGAGGCAAAGCAGCGAAGCTCCAAGGGATGCATCCACCTCCTCCTGGCCACACCCATGGGAGCTGCACTTCCAAATGGCAATTCCCATCCCGGAGGGGTGTCCGTGCTGGCTCCCGAGTCAACAGGAGCAGGGGATTGGCTGCTCTGGCTCGGAGCATCCATGGCTTGGCAGGGCCAGGCTGCTTCCTCCTCTCCTCCCACGGGAATTGTGCACTCAGCAGCTCTCCTTGGGAGCCAGGTCCGTGCTGGAATTCAGTCAGATGAGTCCTTCCATCCTGGAGCATGGCTTTTCACTCCCCCCACACTCTGTGACCAAGCCTGGGAGGATTTGTTATGTTCTTCCTTGGTCTTTCCATCCCTTTTCCCTTCCCTTTGCCTTTCCATCAGCATTCCTGTGCCTTTGGCCACCCCATCCCTGCCCTGCCCCATTCCCTCCTTCTGCCTGACCCGGATCCGGGAGCAGGGAGCCACATGCCCAGCGGAAAGCTCTCCAGGAGCGGTGTCCCTGTGCCTGGGCAGGGCTCTGGGTGCGCGGTTCCAGCCGGGATGGAGCCTGGCAGCGATGCCGCGCTCCTCGGGAAGCGGGCTGAGGATGCAGGAGCTGCGGGCTGATGGATCGCAGCCCCCGGGCGTCTGAGCACGCAGATCTGCTTCAGTTTGCACCAGTGGAAGCTTTCTCAGCCTGCTTGGCTCCCTTCCCGGAGATAATGAGCTGCAGTAATTGAGCCCGGAGGTCAGGAATGCGCGGCTCGCTGCTGCCAGGGAGGAGAGGGCACTGCCTTGTGCGCAGGGAAGCTCGGCGGAGGTGATGCCGTGTCTCCATGGATATCGGGATGTCGAGCGGCGCGGCGAGGAGCAGGAAATCTGGGAGGAGCAGTGCCAGAAGAACAGGGCTGGACACTCAGGGTGTGCCCCGGTGGGGGCAGAGCCAGCAGCATCCGGCCGGTGGCCCCGGGGTTTTGCAGGAGCTGTGCCCTGGGTGGGATCCAGCTCCAGGCCAAGGTGGGATCTCATCCTGCTTTTCCTGTGTGGAACCCTGGACAGCAGCTCTGCTGGTCACACTCAGTGTCCCCCCTCACATGGGTGACAAGAAGCTCAAGAGGAGCTGGTGCTGTGTGCAGGTGGGGAAGGAATGATGATCCCAATGCTGAGATCTTTTTATTTCTCTTCTCTTTCTCTCTCAGGTGACCCTGGCCAGGGGACAGGAGCCCTGAGACCGCAAAACCTGTCCAGCTTTAGAGGAACCTCCACAGGGTCCCCGCTGCAGCCCTGGGTGGCTGAGATGAACACACCTGGGAAACCTGGAGGGATTTATTTCAGGCACTGGAGCTTTGAATAACCCATGGCTTGCTCCAAAAACCAGGACAAGGAAAAGCACATGAAGCGCCCTCAAAGCCTCGGGGGAGCTGTTGGGCACATGGAGCTCACCCGGAGCTTTCCCCCTCCTCGCCAGGGCCCGGGAATGCTCCGGCTGTTGTCAGAGCAACAGCAGCTCCTCGGCAGCTCCTCCCGGCAGGGAAGTTCTGCTCGGAACCTCGGCGACAGCTCCGTGTCCTCCCAGCCCAGCTGCACCGAGCAGCAGCACCACAGAGCACGTTTGGAGCTGCCCCCAGGGAAAACGCTGCTGCCAGGAACCACCAGGCCAGGGAAAACAGCCCCATTTCCCTTTTAATTCCCTCTATAAACCACAGCAGGAGAGCACGGGGCACATCCCACCCTGCTGCCAGGTGTGCTCCCACCTGCAGGGTTTTGGGAGAGGGTGGGATCCGATCCTGGAGGTTTTTTTGCACTGGGTGTGGGGATTTGTGGCCAGGGCACTGCTGGCAGGTTAAGGGGCAGATCCTCAGCACCTTCTGGAGGTGGGATTTCCATATCCCACCCTCCTGCACGGAGATTTTGCTCCTTTTTGAGGATGTTCACAGCCCTCAGGTGGCAAGGAAAGCCCCCCTGGCACTGGGGCACAACCACGAGCTGGTCTGGCACAGGAAACCTTTCTAAATCAGATGTGGACATGGAAAATCCCCCCAAAAAAGGAAAAATTAATTTAAAATAACCTCACAGCCTCACATGGGAAGGTCTGCAGTGGTTTGGGGTCCAAAAGAAACCCAGGGATGAATAGCAGAGGTCAGGGCTGATGGATTTCCACTCTTCCCAGTGAACTGGACAGGGCACCAGGCAGCTGGGAGCAGCGTGGGGAGCTGCCACCCTCCTCTGCTGGGACAAAAAGGACAAAATCCAGCTCGATTTTGGGGTAATTCCTGCAGCTTTACCTGGAACTGCCTTTGGCGGGGTCCTGCTCTGGTGTTCCCCAGTGCCCTGGGGCGCTGGATCAAATCCCCCCAGCCCTGAGGAGGACGGCAAAGAGGACAAATCCCCACGCGTTTCCATCCGAGGAAATTCCCAATCCCAAGGAAATTCCCAAAACCTGCTCCTGGAGCCGGTGGCTCTGGGAGGGCTGAGTGGAGAGCCCTGGGGCTCTGCCACGGCCACCCCAGCCCCGCTCCTTCCTGAGCACCACAAACCTCCCCACAGCAGCTCTTCCTCTGCCCCTCCCAGGCCAGCCCTGCCATCCTTTCAGGAGCTGCTTCCAAAGGAATTTTCCAGGTTTTTACCATTATTTCTCTCCCCTCCTGACCCCCTGATTCCCTCTTTGACTCCAGCACCCCCCAGCTCGCCGGCACCGAGGTTTTCCCTCTCTTCAGCCGCAGTTTAACGGCACCAGGAGGGTTTTTTTTTTTTTGCTGCCTTTTGGTCGCTGCTTGGTGTGAGAATTCAACGTTCCTAAAGCCCCCTGGGAACCCCCTGCTCTGCTGGGTCCCTGATTAGAAAGAGCTCCTTTATCCCGGTGCCAAACGAGCCAAACTTCACCATCCCCATCTCCCCCCTCCCGGGAATGCCTGCGGGTCCCTGCCACGCCCGCAGAGCCTTTGAAAACCCTGCAATTCCAGCAGCCACACTGACGCTTTCATCGCCGGGGTCACGGCTCCTACCAAGAGTTACTGGCGATCCTTTCTCTGGCCCTGAAAGCTCGCTCATATAATGTTCTGTCTGTTTGTGTTCGGGAAGGATTTTCTATGGATTTGCTGCTGCTGGAGCTTTTTCTTAGGGGCTCACGATGCCCTCTGCCTCTGCCCTTGGCTGGAGGGATCGCCGAGGGGCTCTGGGTGTGGGGATCTGAGAGGGAAAAAAAAATCAGCAGAATGGATTTTCCAGGGTCCCAGATCCCCAGGAGGGTGGGTCAGGGCTCCTCCCAGGGGTTGCAGGCACTGATTCCAGCAGCTACACAGCACAAAGAGCAGCCTGACCCCTGTGCCAGGGGTGTTCCCATCCTTGTTGGATTGTTGGAGTTCCCTCTCTGTGAGATTTGTACCCAAATTCCTGCCTCAAATGGCCGAATATCCCTGCTCCACCCGGGCTCTTCCCACCCTGTTCAGGACAGCTTCATCCTGCTCGGAAAGCAGCTCCTGCTCTTTGTTCCCTCTGCTTTCCACAAACAGCAGCAGATTTCCTGCTCTCCCCTCTCCACACCTCAGCCACTTTCCCCAGAAATCTCCCAGGATCCCGCAGCAAGGATGATCCAGGTGGATCCAGGGAAGCAGTGTCAGGTCCTGTCTCCAGTGGGACAGTCCAGGTTTGCTGCTTCCTTCCAAGAACCATCCCAGCTGCACCTCCTGGGCTGTTGTCTGACCCATTTCCAGGCTCCAGACAAAGTCTTGCCACATTCCCAGCAGGGATTCCTCTCCTTGCAGATCCCTGAGGGCACAAGGGGAGGGTTTGTGGCCCAAAGAATGCAGGATTTTCTCCTGGCTCAGACAAACGTGTGATCCCATCTGAGGGTGGCCCCAGGGACCTCGTCTAACCCATTTCCAGGTCTAACCCTCCTCTGATCCCTGCTAAATCCACACCCTCGGGCGTTCCTTGTGGCCACGAGTCCCTCCAGCTACACTTTTGCTGTACATAGGAAACTGATTCCTTTTATCTGCTTTAATTAGGAGCCTTCTGCTTTCCTGCTCTGGCACTTGCCTTTCCACTTGGAGAGAAAAGGAAAGGGGGACAGGGCTGCTCATGGTGCCTGTGATGGAGAGGTACCTGTATCACATCCCCAGCCAGCATCTGCTCCCCACGCAGAGTGATCCCAGTCAAGGAATCAGGGAATGGATTGGGTTGGAAGGGAACTCAAAGCTCATCTCATTCCACCCCTGCCATGGCAGGGACACCTCCCACTGTCCCAGGCTGCTCCAGCCTGGCCTTGGGCACTGCCAGGGATCCAGGGACAGCCACAGCTTCTCTGGGCACCCTGTGCCAGGGCCTGCCCACCCTCACAGGGAACAATTCCTTCCCATTATCCCATCCATCCCTGCCCTCTGGCAGTGGGAAGCCATTCCCTGTGTCCTGTCCCTGAATCCCTTGGCAATTCTCTCTCTCCATGTTTCCTGCAGCTCCTTCAGGCCCTGCAAGGCCACAATGAGCTCACCCCAAAGCTTCTCCTCTCCAGGTGAACAATGCCAGCCCTGCCAGCCTTTCCTCCCAGCAGAGCTGCTCCATCCTCTGCTCATCCTGGAGCCTCCTCTGGCCTGGCTCCAGCAGCTCCAGGTCCTTGCTGTGCTGGGCCCAGGGCTGGGGCAGCTCTGCAGGTGGGGTCTCACCTGAACAGGACAATTCCTCTCCATTTCCCTGGAGTGCAGCCCCTCCATCCCCCTGATGCTGGCTGCTTCCCGGAATTCCCATATTTATACTCAGATCATTGTCCTTGTGCTTCTCCAGGCCTGAATTCCCTTCATTATCCGTGTCCTATCCCAGGTCACTGTTGTTCTTCCCGCCCCGTGTGACCAGCCAAGGCTTTCTCCCCCAGCTCTGTGTTCCACCACCAGGCAAAATCTGTCAGATCCTCCTGAGCACGGGAGGAAACATTCCACCTTGGGAAGGCAGGCAGAGCCTCTGGAACAAGGGGCATGAGGGATGGGAGTGGGGGAGAGCTCATCCATTAGCTCAGAGCCCACAGGAAAATCAATCCTGTGGTGTTGAGTTCCCCTCTCAGGTGCAGACACCGTGCCACGATTCCTGGAAAAAGCTCCTGCCCCGGCTGGCTGTGCCCAGGGTGTGAGTGTCAGCAGGGATGAGCTCAGACACCTGAGCTGAGATGTTCCCACTTGGCTCGGGGTGTCCGTGGCTCACTTCTCACCACTCAGCCCCGTTTCATTCGCACTCTCTGCAGAGGAAAATAAACTCCCAGGCACAACAGGTCTGATGGAGTCTGGCACACGCCCCTGAGCTGCTGCAGGAGGAGCCCAGGGTGATGAACGGGGGTGAAGATCCCACCTCTGGCCCGATTAATCTGACCTGTGTCTGGTTTCATCTTCTCAGGAAGACAATTTTGCGAGGAGGGCCAGTGGCACAAAAAGCTGCCGCACAAAAAAAGCTGCCACATCTGTGGGAGCTCCTCTTCCTAAATGGAGAGGAAAGCAAAGAGCTGAAAAAATCTGGGAGGGCTGGACGGAGTTCAAGCCCTGTCTAAAGGCTTTCTGGGAGACACAGAGCGGTGCCCCAGAGCCAGGAAGGGTCAGAACCAATTGCCTGGAAGCAGCAGCTCTGCCCAGGGCTCAGATGTTCAGGCAGAGTTTCAAGTGCAGCCCCCAAGTGCCCAATGATGGTTGGAAAACGGGTGGGGTCTGAGCCCCAACACATTTCCCTGGAACCAGCAGAGGAGCCAACATGCCCTGGCCTGCCTGGCACTGGATGAGGGATGAGGGATCTGGAGAGTGCCCAAACCTGGGGCTGGCACAGCACAGCCCCGTGCAGAGCCTGGGTGAGGTGTGAAATCCCTGCTCTTCCACATCCCATGGCTGCAAAGGCTGTTCCCACCTGGCTCCAGGGCAGCCCCTTCTCCTGCCACTGCTGTCACCTCCTCCATGACAGGGCTGTGTGGCAGTTCCAAGGGACAGGGCAGGGGCTGAAGAGGCAGGGGATGAAGCAGAAGGGAAGATGAAGCAGGCAGGGAGAGGCAGAGGATGAAGAGGCAGGCAGGAAATGAAGAGGGAGGGAAATGAGGAAAGGAATGAGGCAGGCAGGGGATGAAGATGCAGCGAGATGAGGCAAACATGGAGATGAAGAAGAAGAGGATGAAGCAGGCAGGGGATGATGCAGGCAGGAGGATGAGGCTGTCAGGGGGATGAAGCAGGGAGGGAAATGAGGGAGAGAAATGAGGCAAGGCAGGGAGATGAGGCAGACATGGGGATGAAGAGGATGAGAATGAAGCAGGCAGGGGATGAAGAGGAAGAGGATGAAGCAGGCAGGGAGTGAAGCAGGAAGGGAGTGAAGAGGCAGGGGATGAAGAGGCAGGCAGTGAGGCAGGTTGATTTTACTCCAATCAGCCAAACCCTGCTGCTGCTGCTGCTGCTGCAGAAGTTTCCCTGGACTGATTTATCCAGGGCTGGCCCGGATCCCTGTGTGCTGCCTGGGACAGAGGATGTCCTGCAGGGGCTAGAACTCACAGGAGGCCCAGGCGAGGAGCTCCAGCACGACCCTGGGCAGCAGGGTGGCACAGAGGGTGGCACAGAGGGTGGCACAGCCAGGTTGAGAAAAGCTGGAGCCCATCCCTGCAGGGACACGGTGACACCCACGGGCTGTGCACACCAATGTCCCTCATGTCCCCCTCATTTGATTAATGGTCCCTCTGGACAGCTGGAGAAATTGTTGGACTCGGCAGCGCAGCAGCAGAGATTGGCAATCATGTGAAAAATAAGGAAAAAGGGTTCAGTGAAACCCTGGCACTGTGAAATGAAGGGAATTAATTCAAAGGCGGCCAGGCCACAGTGTCACCAATGCCATGGGCAGGCAGTGCCCTGCTCGGGGAGGGAGCAGAGCCTGGGAATGTGGGCATGGCCCCATGGCCACCCCATCCATCCGGGCAGGAGAATGGCCCTGGATGAACCGGGGAAGTGCCTGGAGCCGCAGCTGGAACAGGGATGGGAATGGACACGTGAGCAATACCAAGGGCTGGGATGCAGAACACGGGGACAGGGCAGTGCTGAGGCACAGCCTGAGGGAAAACAGCTCCTGTGGACTGCAGGGAGTGATGGGGACATTGGGGACAATGAGAAGTTACCCCAGATTCCATCGAATTCCACCTCTGGGTGATGGGAGCAGGCTGGCAGGTGACCCGGGATCAGGCTGTGTCCCCTGCAGGCGCTCCAGCACTGGTGACACGGAGTGGGGACGTGCGTGGGCAGCGGGGTCAGGCTGCAGCCAAGAGCTGCAGTGACATTATTTGCTGCTGCTGCTGCTGCTGCTGCTGCTGCTGCCGTGTTCGTCACCTCAGAGCAGCTCCGAGCTCCCGGCTGGGCACAAAATGATTCCATTTCACGAGCACAGAGAGAAAAGCCCAGAGCAAAAATCCCATTGAGGGACAAAAGGGAGCTGTCAGCGCCTTGGAAATGAGAAGGGAAGCAGCACCAAGCAGTTCCTGGGGTGCTGGGTGGGCTCCTCCAGCAGGATCTGGAGGGATGCAGGGATTCAGGCAGGGATGGGGTGTGGTGCAGTGAGGGCTGGGGGATCTCATGCTGGAGGATTCTTCCCATAAAACCTCCAAGTGCAATCCAGCAGGGCCGGAGGGAGCACAGGAATCTCCTGGGATGGTCCCTGCTCGACTCCTCAAGAGCTTCCTTGGAATATTAAAATCCCCTGTGGCTGCTGCTTGCCTTCCATCCCTATCCATGGGGGTATCCAAACCCTTCACAATTCAGACCTGTATGGATTTAATTTCTATCCATGGGTGATCCCAAGGCTCCTCTGGCAGGATCAGAGCAGGACCTGGTGATCCCCAGACTGTGGGATGGGATCCAAAGCACACCTGGGATGGCTCCATCCTGGCACTGCCCTTGGTGTCATCCCAGCTGCACTTTGGGATGTGCACAGGGATGTTGGGATGAGGGAATGACCCTCTGACCTGCTGGATCAGCTGCAATGGGAGCACGAAGGAGTCAGCAGGACAAGGATGGACATTTCAAGCTGAACATCCCGATTTTGCCGGCTGAGAAATGGGAAGTGACAAAAGCCGGGCTCCTTTTGCCGAGGCAGGAGATGTTCCTGGCACGGGCTGCCCACTCAGCATTCCTCAGGGACACGTTCCCTGCTGCAGGCCCTGCCCTGGAGCTGCTGCCAGCACAGCACAGGCAGCACCTGAAAATCCCTTTTCCCTCGCAGGGATTTGCTCCTGCAGCCAGCGAGGCATGGGATGTGTGCGGATCCCACCGGTGACAGCACTGCACATTCCGAGTGCTCCGCGTGCTCCACGCTCCAGGTTGTGCAGGAATTTTGTGTCCTTAGCCTGGACCACTCGGTTTAGCCCCTGGAAAACATGACTGAAAACTCCAGAGTTATCCAAGTCTTCTGCAGAAACTCCAGAAGAGACAAGGATCTGTGTGGGATCTGGACATGGAAGCTGAATTTTCCATCCTTATCCCGCTCCTCCAGTCGCTCATACTGGGATGTACTGGTGCATTTGGAGGGAGCAGGGACAGGAGGAGAGGGAACGGCCTCAGGCTGGGCCACGGGAGGCTCAGCTTGGACAGCAGCAGGAATTTCCCCATGGAAAGGGTGCTCAGGCCTTGGCAGGGGCTGCCCAGGGAGCTTTGGAGTGCCCATCCCTGGAGGTGTCCCAGGAAGGGCTGGAGGTGGCACTGAGTGCTCTGGGCTGGGGACAAGGTGGGGATGGGGCACAGCTGGGACTCCATGGTCTGGGAGGGCTTTTCCAACCTCAGCGATCCTGGAATTCTGGGATTCTGTGCCTCCCTGCCCTGGATAGAGAGGAGGAGAAATGGAGGAGGATCCATGGATGGGGATGTGCTCCTGGAAGGGGCAGGAGCTGCTCCCCATGGGCAGCCTCTGCTTTGGAGCTCCCTGTGATTCTTGACTTCAGGAGCTGCTCCAGTTAAACGGCATTTCCAGGCTTTCATTGGGAAGATGTGGTGAATTCTTCCTGGCTGAGGAGCACACACAAGGAATTGGTGTCCAAAATCCAGGCTCTGGGGAAGCTCCAGAAACTGCTATGACCCTTTCATCCCCCAGTTCAAAGCCATGTGATGCTCTCAGCACTTCAGGCTGCATTGGGAACTGACCAAAACTTCCACCTCGTTTGTTTATAATCAGCTCCGAGTTTTCCCCGGGATCCATGGAAGTTGGCAAGGGGACACGGTTGTTTATTCACCAGAGCTTTGCAAACAGAGTGCAGGGGGAAGGGGCTGGGAGGCTGCAAATGCAGCTTCCTGATCCAAATGTTTGCTCTGCCTTTTCCCCTCGGGCCTGCACAGTGTGGAAAGAGGGTCAGGGAAAAGCGTCCCTGCTTTGGTCACATTCCCATAGGAAGCATCTGCTGCTAAACATATGGTGTGGAATAAAACCCATCCCAGGAACACAAACACAGCCTTTTCCTTGGATTCTGCCTCGCAGAAAATTCAGGAAGGGGTGTTGGGAAGAGGGGAGGTGTCCTGCGGGATGTAGGTGGCACAGCAAGCTCAGAGTGGAGCTGCTGGGAGTGGGATCAGTGGAATTCTCCATGGATCCATCAGCTGAAGGTCAGGAGGGAGCTCTGAGCTGTCCCAGCTGTGCCAGCTTCCCAGGAAAACAGAGCATGAGGAGATGGGAAATGCTGGAATGGGAAATACAGGGGGTCTCCAACCCAAAAAGCACCTTTAGGGCACAGGATTGTGGCTGCTGCTCAGATTTTTGTTCCCTTGTCCATCACCAAGAGGTGGGAACGCATTTTCCACGGAATGTTGGCCTGGAATCTCCAGGGATTTAACTCTGCAGAACCTCTGGCCCCATGCTGGACATCCCTGGACTG
This sequence comes from Eopsaltria australis, assembly GCA_034509425.1. Taxonomy (NCBI): domain Eukaryota; kingdom Metazoa; phylum Chordata; class Aves; order Passeriformes; family Petroicidae; genus Eopsaltria; species Eopsaltria australis. The sequence goes on from JAVTVJ010000916.1 coordinate 173,059, forward strand.
GGAACAGACCCGGAGCTGCCCTCTCATCCCTGTCCTTGTCTGGGCATGGCTGTGCTGTGAGAGCCGGGACTGACCAAAGGGAATTCCACACCTGGAACTTCATATCCAGGGTCTAAACTGGGGGAGTCACTGGGAAAGGGCTGATCTGGGTTAGAGAAGGGGGGCCTGGAACCGGTCAGGGGGTGGTGAGCAATTGTTTTGTGCATCACTTGGGTTTTCCCATTATTATTATTATTATTATTATTATTATTATTATTATTACCATCATTATTTACCATTATTATTTATCATTATTATCCATTATTATTTACCATTATTGCCATATTTTACTTTCTTTTCAATTATTAAACTGCTCTTATCCCAACACACAACTTTTATTTCAATTTTCCCCATCCCACCAGGCTGGGTCACATCTGAGAGGCTTCTCCAAGCTGTCCAACCTTGCTCAGGCTGGGTTCCCAATAATTCCCTTCTCCTGCACCACGTGCCCACAGGAATTTTTCCCTGGGATGAGGAACTGACTGACCAGAAACAGAGAAAAACCAGGATCTGGAGAAAAGACAACTTGAGACCTGAGCAAGAGGCCAGGCTTTAGGATAGACTTTAAAGGAAATTGTAATTAAAAGCACTGAAATAAATAGAAAAAGGGATTAAATCCTACGTGGATTTACCAAGGGCGCTCCATGGCAGGTTGGCTTTTTTTAGGAAAGTAGCTGCTTTCCCAGACAAAAGAATTCCAGGAGATCTCATCTCCCTGAACCTCAAGTCAAGCATTTGATGTAAGGCACAGGAGAAATTATTAATTAAACTGGTGAGGATGGGGATTAATGGAGAAAAGAACCTGGGAAAGCTGGGAAATGCCCGGAGGGGAGGTGGCAATGGATGGAGTTAAACCAGCAAGCTCAGAGCTGCAGGCAGGCTGCTAATGGAGTTCCTCAAAGATCCATTTGGGCTCTGATTTTCCTTAATATTCCCACTAATGATCTTTGCACAAAAGGCAGGAGGCTGCTGATAAAACCTGCTGGGGACTCAGAGGAGAAGCCTGTGATGGCAGCAGTGGAATATCAAACAGAGGAGCTTGGGTGACCTCGAAGGCTGCAGGAAGAGACCTGGAAGGGGATTCAAGAGTACAAATGTGGGATCAGGGGCTCGGGAACTGATCCAGGAGCTCCAGAGCAGCTCCAGTAAGTGAAAAGCACGAGGAGCTGCTGGGGAGTCACCTGGGGAAGGACCGGAAACTCAGTTTGGAGCAGAGGGGAAAAGGGATGGGGAGCTGAGCTCCAGGAGCTCCTGGGGACAGAAACCCCTCAGCTCCAGGACCAGTCCTGCCACTCCTGCTCCCTGCAAGCCTCTCCCCCTTCTCACACTCGGAAAGATTTGGTCTCCCTGCCCACCCAGAGGAGGGGATGGAGCAGAATCCTCTGATGTGGCACAGGAAAACAGGGTTGGACAAGTCACAGGCTATGGAATAACAGAGGGAGGAGGAAAAGTCCCAGCAATAGATACTGAACATTTGTGTGACTCTGGGAGGGCTCTGGGACCCCCGCAAGATCTCCAGCCTTGTGATGACACAGAGATGTGCACCCCACACTCCAGGTTTGCACAAATTCAGCAGGAATTTCTCCATGGAAAGGGCGGTCAGGCCTTGGAAGGGAGGTTTGGAGTCCCCAACCCTGGAGGTGTCCAAGGGAGGCCTGGAGGTGGCACTGAGTGCTCTGGGCTGGGAACAAGGTGGGGATGGGGGCACAGCTTGGACTCGATGGTCTGGGAGGGCTTTTCCAGCCTCAGTGGCCCTGGGATTCTGGGAAGGAGCCAGCTGGTGCAATGCTGGATCACTGCTCTCTCCCCTGCCTGCTGCCAGAGGTTTGGCACCGAGCTGGACACAAGGGACATCTATCAGAACATGTCACCTCCTCTGTGTCACCTGGCTCTGCTCCAATCCTTGTGTGATGAGGTGGCCCAGTGTCAGCGTGGCCAGTGGCCAAATCCCCTCCCTGGCCACTCCTTGACCTTCTGCTGTGGGTGACAAAGCCCCAGCGGTTCCCTGAAGGCCACACGGGCTGGTCCCTCAGAGATGTCCCCACTCCCGGCAGCTGGAGCAGCGCAGGCCGTGCTGCCACGCGGGGTGAGGTGACAAGGCTGCCGTGTCACCGCTCCATGGAGCTGACAGCTCTGGAGATCCATCAGGGGTGGCAGGGCACGCACGGCCCGTGCCGAGTGCGGCTCATCCCAGAGCTGGCACCAGCTGTTCCTGCTTCCTTCCACTCCATCACTCCTTGGACCGGCTCCGCGGCGCTGGCAGCGGCAGTGACACGGGAGAGCGGGGTGGCAGCTCCTGGAGGAGGCCTGGGCACGTGGCAGGCTGGTGACAGGGACAGCCCCTCTGCCTGGGCAGGGCAGGAGCTGGGTGTGGGGTGGACAGACAGGGAAATGTCAGGAGAGGGCTGCAGGTGCTCACAGGCCTTGTCTGCAGGGACAACTCCTTCCCTGGGCAGAATTTGCTCCTGACTCCAGAAGAATTCCACAAGAGAATCCCAAGGCCTTCACCTCCTCCCCCCAGGACCTCTCCCTCCTTCCCTGGAGGACATTCCCTCCATGGTTTTGGCTGGAAACAGCCCCACTGCCACTCCAGTGATCCCAAACTGCCCCCAGCCTCAAACAAACCCGCCCAGGGCTGCCTGGGCCCTGCTCAGGGGAGAGAAGGGTTCTCAAAACATCCTGAGGGAACAGTTTGGTCCCGGGGGATGCACATCAGCTGGAAGAGGAGCGCCAGGAACCTGCTGAGCCTCACCCTAAGTCATCCTTAGGAGATTCCAGCTGCCAGCTCAGCAATGCCATCCCTGTTTACCCCAGGGAGAGCTCAGGAATGGGTGTGGATTGCCGGAAGTATCCCTGGTGGAGAGGACAAACCCCATCCCTGTCCTCTCCTGCAGCTTCCCTGGCACTCCCCATTCCCATTCCCATTCCAATTCCCGTTCCCATTCCCGTTCCTGTTCCCATTCCCATTCCCGTTCCTGTTCCCATTCCCGTTCCCATTCCCGTTCCTGTTCCCATTCCCGTTCCCATTCCCATTCCCATTCCCATTCCCATTCCCATTCCCATTCCTGTTCCCATTCCCGTTCCCGTTCCTGTTCCCATTCCTGTTCCCGTTCCCATTCCCATTCCCATTCCCATTCCCATTCCCATTCCCATTCCCATTCCCGTTCCCATTCCTATTCCCATTCCCGTTCCTGTTCCCATTCCCATTCCCGTTCCCATTCCCGTTCCCATTCCCATTCCCATTCCCATTCCTATTCCCGTTCCCATTCCTATTCCCGTTCCCGTTCCCATTCCCGTTCCCATTCCCATTCCCATTCCCGTTCCCATTCCCGTTCCCGTTCCCGTTCCCATTCCCGTTCCCGTTCCTGTTCCAATTCCCATTCCCTACGGGCTGACCCAGCTGCTGCTGCAGTGCAGCGCTTTTTCCTGACACTTCAGCGCTTTCCCCACATTCCTGCTGTTATCCAGAAATGGGATTTGTGATCCTTGAAGCCTGGCTGGGGGTCAATCCCACACAATCCCAGCTCCATCACTTGCTGTGTATCCCAAGCGAGTGAGAAGAAGCAGGGAAGTCGTTCTGTGGATAAAGAATTCCACAAGCACCATGTTGTGCCCGGAGCAGCATCTCTGCATCTGCAGTGCTGGGATGTGCCCTGGGAACAGGGAAACGCTGGGAATGAGCCCTTCCAAGCCTTTCCAGCTCGTCCTGCCGAGCTGACTGCGCTTCCACAGCGTTAAATATTGATCCGTGGGCTGGGAGGCACCGGAATGACGTCTGTGCTGGAGCAGGGAAGGGACTCCCTGGAATGAGGCACGGCCTGGAGTGACGCAGGGCCCTGCCAGCACCCAGGGTGACACCTGCCTGTCACCGCCCTGCCTCGCCCCGGCACCAGGGACGTTGTTCCTCGGGGTCAAGCGAGCCACGAGTCTGCCCTGAGCAGCATTTTCCTGCTCCTTCCCATGGAAATCCAGCCCTTTCCCTGGACAAGGGCTGCTCCTCTCCCAGCCATAATTCCCTCTCCTCGTTGTCTGCTCACTGCTCCTGCTTGGCTGCTGCTCTCAGGGCATCCCAGAGCTGCTGATTCCTGCTTTTCTCCAGCTGGAAAAAAAATCAGTGACCACCCTGACATGCCTGGCCCCGCTGCGGGCTGCAGCCACACTCCTGCCCAGCTCCAGGGATGGGATGGGGCAGCAGGAAGCCACCCCTGCTCCTGTGGGAATGCTCTGTATGCCCCACAGAACCGGGTTCATCCCATTCCCCGTGGATGCACTGGGAATGGGAATGGTGTCTCCTCAGCTTCACCAGCATGTCAAATTCACGAGCGCATTGATGGCCAGGAATGGAACTCCAGCATTTCCCATGGGATTTGGGTTCCGGGCTGGCTGCTGCCCAGGGTCCCAGACGGATCCATCACCGGGGGGATACAGGGAGCAGGATGAGACACAGCCCTGAGTCCCTCCAGGCAGGGGCTGCGTTTTCCAGCTGCCAGCAATTTCCGTGAAAAACCTCATCAGTGCAGTCAAAACACACTGGCGGAAACTCTGCAATTTTGAGGGGGGAAAAAAAAGAAGAGATATTTTAAGCAACGCCTTGGTCAACAGATAGAAAACCTGGGGGGCCTGGAGGAAGAGATGTGGGGAATGGGGAATTTTTGAGGGAATTTTCGAGGGGCAGGAGAGCTTGTGAGGGTGGCTGAGCACACAGAGGGCTGAAAACAAGACTTGGTGGTGACAAAGTGGCCCAAACATTGGTGTGGGGACAGGCACTGCAGAGGTGAGGAGCTGGCACATGTGGAAATTCCCAGCTTGGGAACACAGGGAGAGATCTGCCACCATCCTGAGCAAATCCCAGAAAAAGGAGCCCCAGCTGCTGCCAGCCAGGCTCCGTTTCGCTCGTTCCTGGCAATCTGCAAACGCAATTTTGCTGTGACAGCTCCAGTTCCTGATAATATTTTTCTCTCCTAACCTGATTGTGCTCTGGAATGAAGTGGCCCAGGAGTTCATCAGTCCCACGATGTCCTTGGGAGGCAGCTTTGGAGCCAGACTCAGAGCTTCCAGGGTGCCCAGCTTGGAAATGAAGGAGCCGCAGCACTGGTGAAATCCAAGGTGCTCTGAGCACATTTCTTGCTCAAGAGATCAGCATTTCAAGGGAATTTTTGGGGGTAGATTATTCCAGAGATTCCTCAGCACACTTTCAGCCATGGGATGATGCTGTGGGTGCACCCAGGACACCAGGGCTGAGCTGGGTCCTGCAGGATGAGGGAGTGGAGCTCTCCTCACCAGGTGAGACATGGAACAAAATGCCCAGAGAAGCTGTGGCTGCCCCTGGATCTCTGGAAGTGTCCAAGACCAGGTTGGAATAGGCTTGGAGCAGCCTGGGATAGCTGAAGGTGTCCCTGCCTATGGATCTGATCTTTAAAGTCCCTTCCAACCCAAACCAGTCAGGGATTCCCTGACCCAGTCACTGCCACAGCCCCAAGTGCCTCCAGCACAGAGCATTCCTCGGAGCACACATCCTCTCTCAAACAATTTAGGATTTTATCTTCATGGTGATTTTGCCCAAATCAAAGGAAAAAAAAAAAAAAGACTAAAATATGTCTATTCCCATCTTATTTTATTTTAATAGGATTAAGTATCCTTGTGCTATCAAAATGTCTGTTTCAACATTTGCAGGCTGAGGAATTTCTCTCTCTGTTCCAAATGACATTTAGGAACAAAATTGAATCTAAGTGTTCCTTCTACTTGTGTTTGAAACAGTCCAAATTGCGGTGACGTATTTGGGCTTTGTTGACACGGAACATTTGGATTAATCCAAAAGAAACACTTCCCGAACTTCATCTCCAGAAAACACTCAGACTTTGATGGGCCTGTTTCATTTGCAAATGAAGGGAGGGAAAAAAAAAAAAGAAAGGGAGAAAAAGTCCCATCCTCAGCATTTCCTGGGAAATTGCAGCTCCTTTCCCTCCCCGTGGTCTCTGAGGACGAGGGATGAGCTCCAGGGAGGAACCAGCTGGATGCCAGCCATGGAATCGTGGGCAGCTGGGGTTGGGCAGGCTGGGGTGCAGGTGGCACTGGGCACACTGGGACCATGGGGCACTCCTGGGACCTGGGGTGGCCCCGTGCCCAGCAATGGGACCTCCCAGTCTGACCCAGGCTGGTTTTCAGCAGAAGCCCAGAGAAGCTGGAAGTGCCCAAGGCCAGGTTGGATGGGGCTTGGAGCACCCTGGGATAGTGCCATGGCAGGGGGTGGGATGAGATGAGTCTTAACATCCCTTCCAAGCAATTCCAGGATTCCATGATTCTGTGATTCCGTGATTCCATTATTTCATAATAACCCACCCCTGACAAGCCACCCACCCCTCTCGCAGCCCTCAGCCCCAGCTCCTACAAGCTTGGCCAGCAGTGCTTCAGCCATTACCACATTCCAAGTGATGGGAAGCTTTGGATACCACTTCCAGCCAGCCCTGGAGCACTTCAGGAGGATTTCCAGCAGCTGGAATTGTGTGCCCTGCAGGGAACGTCAGCCAGTGATGGATTCAGTGAACGTCTCTGCTGCTGCTGCGGGTCAGTCCCGGGGCTCCTCTCCCGCTCCGTGGGTGTTGTTTGCTTATCCGTGTCCTCCATCCATCAGCTGTGAGCTCTGTGTGCCAGGGCACGGCTGACTGGGAGAGATTTCACAGAATTCCACGATCACTGAGGTTGGAAAAGCCCTCCCAGACCATTGAGTCCCAGCTGTGCCCCATCCCCACCTTGTCCCCAGCCCAGAGCACTCAGTGCCACCTCCAGCCCTTCCTTGGACACCTCCAGGGATGGGCACTCCAAAGCTCCCTGGGCAGCCCCTGCCAAGGCCTGAGCACCCTTTCCATGGGGAAATTCCTGCTGATGTCCACCCTGAGCCTCCCCTGGCCCAGCCTGAGGCCGTTCCCTCTCCTCCTGTCCCTGTTCCCTGCGAGCAGAGCCCGACCCCCCCTGAGCCCCCTCCTGTCAGGGACTGTGCAGAGCCACAAGGTCCCCCCTGAGCCTCCTTTGCTCCAGGCTCAGCCCTTTCCCAGCTCCCTCAGCCTCTCCTGGGGCTCCAGCCCCTTCCCAGCTCCATTCCCTGCCCTGGACACGCTCCAGCCCCTCAATGTCCTCTTTCCATAAGGGCTCAGAACTGGACACAGCCCTGGAGGTCCCTCAGCAGGGCCAGCACAGGGGACGGGCCCTGCCCTGGTCCTGCTGTGACACTGGTTTGATCCAGACCAGGTTCCCGTGGCCTCCTTGCCCACCTGGGCACACCTGGGCTCATTTCTTCTGAAAACTGGTGCTGCTTTACCCACTCAGGTAGCGCTGGAATTTTGCTGGAATTCACAGACCAGCATGGCCCAGACCCTGCTTTGTGTCCCCTCCCTGTCCCCCCATCCCTGGGCTGTTGGTGGGAGAGGTGACCAGGAAAGGGTGGCGTTTTTGGGGGTGGGATGAGGAGAGCCTGACACATTCCCTCAACACCAGGGCAGCTTCCAGCAAGTCACCTAACAAGGAGCAGGCAGAGAGCAGACTGCAGAGCTGCTGGGAGCTGTGAGGGGCTGGGACACGATGTCCTGGGGACAGGGGGACAGTGACTCACTGCAGAGGGGGAGGGAAGGCAGATGAACTCATGCTGCCAAAGAGGGGAAAGGGGAATCAGATGGGTTTTACAAATATACCAGGGGAGTCTCAAATACTGGCGAGAAAGTAGGAGCCATTAATAAATTAGGAAGAAGATTAAATTAATGATGACTCTCAAATGGCTGGAGCACTGCAGAGCCTTCTAAAATCTGCCTTTAACCAAGAAAAAAAAAAAAAACAAAAAGGGAAGAGAAGCTAAAGAGTTTTTTTCTGTGGGCAATAAGAAAACAAAGGAATCTTGTCAAATTGTCACATTTGAATTTAAGGAATGGTGAAGCTGAGCACTGAGCAGGGCTGGGGGCGGGCAGAGGGCCCAGGGTGGGTTCAGGATTATGGAACAAAGCAGAGCCCCACCACGGAGTTGTTTAAGCTACAGAAGAGCAGGAAATTGCCCGAGGGGCTGGGAAAATGAAGTACAGGAGCCTGCATGGAAGGACAGAGACCCCAGCAGCAATAACTGCACGGCTCCATCTTCAACCCAACAACGGAGAGCCGAGAGCCAGGGACACTTCTGGAAAATAAAGGATTGGGGCAGCATCCCAGGGGAGCGTAGGGACAGAGGGGACCAGCACAGCAGCCACAGCCTCTGTGGGCTCTGCCGGTGGTTTTGCTCCAGGACTTACCCACAGAATTCCTGCCCTCTCTCCACACTGTCCAGGGAACTGAGGAGAAGAATCTTCCTTCCTTCTTTCCTGTGGAGCTGCCAGCACAGTCCTGCTGCTTCCAAAGGAGCCACTCTGGGCTTCTGGGCTTGGGAATACATTGGGGCACTCAGACAATCAGAGCAGACAGTGGAAGGTCCTCACTGGGCAGAGAGATGGGAACAGCAGCTGTAGGTGCAACTGCTGGATGGTTCTGGGATGGGAATGTTGAATTCCGTGGCATCTGGACAAAATGTCCTATTGCACAGGAATGGGAGAATCATTGAATGACAGAATATCCTGAGCTGGAAGGGACCTCCAAGGATCATCAATCCAACTCCTGGCCCTGCACAGACACCCCAACAATCCCCCCTGGGCACCCCTGGCAGTGCTGTCCAAATGCTCCTGGAGCTCTGGCAGCCTCGGGGCCGTGCCCATTCCCTGGGGAGCCTGGGCAGTGCCCAGCACCCTCTGGGGGAAGAAACTTCTCCCAAAATGCAGCCTGAGCCTGCCCTGGCCCAGCTCCAGTCACTCCCTGGGTGCTGTCCCTGTCCCAGGAGCAGAGATAGGAGCTGCCCCTCCTGAGGAGCTGCAGCCCCAGGGAGCTCTGCCCTCAGCTCCTCTGTGAATGAACCAAGTGCCCTCAGCCAAGATCCCCCAAATCCCTGACCCAGAGGAGCAGGACAGATCCCAGTCTTTGATCTGCTGGGTGTCTGCAGGATCAGGGAAGCCTGGCTGGATCAGTCCCACATTCCTCACCTCACATCAGGCTTCACATCATTTTGCATCACTTTTCCCCACAAATAAAAGAACCATCAGAGGGTTTAGCCCAGAGCAGGGATTTTGGCCCAGATTTGGCAGAGAGAAAACCCTGCAGGAGAGAATCCCAGGCAGAGCCCTGGGACTGCCCAGGAGAAGCCCTCCAGTGCCTGGAGCTCTGCTGGGGACAGGGGGAAGCTGTGGCAAGGAGAGAGCAGCATGGAGAGAGGGGTGATTCCAGAGTGTCCCACACCTCCTCTTCCCACCCTGGTGCTCTGGCAGCTCTTTCCTTCAACACCCACCCTGGCACAGGAGGTATCAGGGGTTTGAGGAGCTCACTGAGGACCACCCGTCACATACAAGGGTCTTGGCATTGGCAGAGGCTCCTGCAAGCAGAGGGGACACCACAGGATGTCCCCAAGCACCCTCAGGGACCCAAGCACCCTGCAGGGTCAGGCCAGACACACCAGGGCTGCCTGGGATCAGCATTCCTGTCCGGGCACAGCTGGAGGCACAGCTGTCCCGAGGAGATACAGCCACAAGGGAGAGGCACGAGGGAGATGCTGGAGGGGCTGAAGGATGGGATTTAGGAGGCAGATTAAATGAACTCAATCTGTCCAGCTCTGCTGATCAAACACGCAGGCAGGAGCCAGATCACTGTCCCCGAGGGCCTGAAGGGTGGGAACAGAGGGAGATGGGAATTGCTCGCTGGAATTGGGGGGTCAGGGGGGGATGGGGAATGCCACGGCTGCTGAATCAGCTCTTCCTGCTGTCCATGATGGCCTTCAGGGGCAGGGATGGGGTTGAACCACAACCAAACTGTGCCTGGGCAGCTGGGGAAGTTCCTGGCCCTCAGGTCCAGGTCAAGGAGGGATGAGGGGATGTGTCTGGGATCAGGGGATGGAGCAGGGATGGAGCACGGTGGGAAAACGGGGCTGAGCAATGAAAGCAGCGGCGTGAGGAAGGTGTGATGGGACAGGTAAAACCTGCAAAAAAAGGTTGGACAAATAAGAAACTGCCAAGATTGGAATTTCTGTCATGTCTGTGGTGCTGCAGACCCTGATTTGGCACCGTGGTCCTGTGGGATGCTCCATCAGCCCTGCAGGGAGCTGCTCCTGGGAATCTCCAGGCTGGAGCCGTGGTGGGAGAGCCCAGGACAAGGGAATGGGTTCCCTTCATGCAAAAATCCATGCACAGAGATGCAGTTATTCAATACCACAGGGACAGAGGTCACCCCAGTCCTATCATCACCAGGACATCATCCCAGGGGCGTGGGGAGGGCTGGGATTGGGATGCATCCCTCCTCCCAGTGCCATGGAGCTGCTCTGTGTGTCCCCTTCCCCGTCTGGAGCAGGACAGGTGGCTTTAAGGTGTCCCCCCTCAGCATCCCCCCCTCAGCCCTGCTGTTTCTCGGGGCCTCTGGCAGAGCTGTGCCTCGTTCAGGCTCTTTATCTGTTTTCATTTTCCATGCACACCTCTGGGGCACTGCTCAGCTATAAAATAATCAAAATGACAGTCCCCAGATAAAGGCCACTTCTGCTAGGAACACACCAAGTTCTGGTGGAAAAGCACACAAATGGCAGTTTATTTTCTACCTCAGCACCTTCTGGGCCTTGCAAGGGTTGGATCCAAAGGAAAATCTCCCGGTCAGCTCTTTCCCACCTGTGAAACGTTGGTGCAGTGCATAAAGTTCAGAGGCAGGAGTGAATAACAGCGACTTTCATTAAGTGTCAAGTGAAAGCAGAGCCAGGCTGGAGCCTAATTCCAGTTGGGACCCGTTCAACAGCAAATTAACCTGCCAGCGATCTCCCAGGAGGCTACTGAGCAGAGCAGGAGGAATAATTTGAAACCAGGTTTGGAGAGCTAGGTAATATCTTTTTTATTAGATCAGCAGATAATTTGTAGCCAGATATTTATTCCGCGAGCCTCTGTGTGCGTGAGGAGCCCTCTGCCTCCCCCTCTCCCTTCCCAGATCCGTGTCAACCTCTTTGGATCTCCCCATCACGGGGGCAAAACCCGAGCAGGGGGTCGGGGATGCCCGAGAAGGGCACAGGGACATTTTTCGGCGCTGGTTTTTGCGACCCCTCCCTGGCTGTGCCCGGGGGAGGGGAGGCAGAGCGAGGACGGCCACGGGGATGGCTGAAAGGGCTTTTTTCCCCCTTTTTTCCCCTTTTCCCTGGATGCTGGCAGGGAGAGGCCGGGCAGTGCCGGAGCAGCATTACCTCACCAGCGCTGAGCCGCGTTGGCTGCAGCGCCCGAGGAGGAGGAGGAGGAGGAGGAGGAGGATGTTATCTCCTGGCAACCCCCGCTCCTGTCACATCCATCACGGCAGCGGATGCAGCGCAGGCCCCGCAGCCCCGGAGCCACGGGGGTCCTGCTCAGGAGGGCTCCCATCCCATGTGGCTTCCAGCCCACCCTTGGAACGGGCTTTTTTTGGGGCTGTGGGGGAGAAGGGATGGCAGCTCGGAGCTGGGCAGGGATTAGGGTGAGAGGAGCAAGGGCAGTGTCAGGAAATGAGGATGGAGAGGATGGATCCTACCCAAAACTGAGCTCTGAGGCAGAAATCCCATGCTCGTCCCAGGTGATGGGTCAGGACACTGCCCTCACCCCCAAGCAGGGGCTGCTGTGGCACGGAGGGTCCTTCCTGCAATTCCATTGTGTCCATGCTGGGATGCAGAGAGCAGCCAGCACTGTGTCCTCCAGGCACCCCTTTCCTCCAGGATCAGGGCAGATCCCATCTCCAGGAGGAGCTGCCACCAGTCTGGGCTGAAGGATCCCTCTCCAGCCACAGCCAGGCCACTCCACGTTCCCAAGCCCTCCAGCACTGCAGATTTTCACCTCTGGCTCCCAAAAGGAGTAGGATGAGGAGAAGTATTTGTGCCCTGTCAGCCGTGTGTGCATCCATCCTCTGCCTTTAGCCCAAGATTCCTTCCCGAGTATCCATCCCTGGCTCTGAGTCCCTTCAGGTGTGGCTGGTGACTGCGGGGCCGTGCAGGCGGGGACATCCCGGCAGGAGCAGCACAAACGTGTGGACGAGGGGCATTAAAAGCTGGGAATCGGCCTGGGGCTGCCAGCTCCAGGCTACCAGCAAGTTGCCTTCAGCCTCACCCAGTCCTCCAGCACCGGCATGTTCAGGGATTTCCACTGGGAGGGGAATGGGAATGAGGCACCAGGCAGCGCTGGGATGGACTGGAGGAGGAGCAGAGGGATGGGGAAGAGAAGCAGAGCAGATCCGAGGGGATCCAAGGAGATGTTGGCTCCTCCTGAGCCGCTCTGAGCCATGGGCTCGGTTTGCAGCCGATTCAGCACCATCCCCGCCAGGACGGGGCTGGAGGCGCTCGGCATCCCCGGGATGCTCCTGGCAGCTCCCAGGGCGCGGATGGAGATGGAGCTGGAGCACAGCCACGGTGGCCCCGCGCTCCCCGAGCATTCCACGCCGCCGGGCCCCGCGGCAGTGCGGGAGAGGGGCTGGGAGGGAGGGGAGCGGGGAGGAGCGGGGGAGGCAGATGAGGAATCCGGGAATGGGAGGCAGACAGAGAAACTAATCGGGGATGATTGAGGGAGAGCAGGAGGATGAGTGAAAGATTGAGACAGAGTGATAAAGGATATGTCAGACGGACAGGAAAACTAATAAAGAATAATAATGGCCCCTGGCCCTGCGCAGCATCCACACCCGCCTCGGGCTGTGCGGGGGGAGAGCACAGGCTGCGTGTGACACCCACCCCCGGCCCAGGGGACACACGGGGACGTGCTCTGTGTCCACCCCGGACATCTGGTAGCTCAGCCTTGCACACACAGCCTGTGGTACTCCCGGGGAGGAGGATGTGGGGTGTGTGGGTGTGCAAACCCGGGTGGCACTGCCCCCACACTTGTCACTGTCCCCAGGCTGCTGTGGACACCCCCAGGGGTGAGGATGAGGTGCTGAGGAAGGTTTGCCCTTGCCAGGTCTGTCCTGCTGGGTTAGGGGCACACCCAGCTGCCCAGCCCGACATGCAGTACCCCACAGAGCCCTTCCCATCCCATCCCATCCCATCCCATCCCATCCCATCCCATCCCATCCCATCCCATCCCATCCCATCCCCTCCCATCCCATCTCCAGTGGATCTGCATGTGCCACCTGGGCTCCCCTCTCCACGTGTCACTGGCTGCTCCTGGCATCACTTCTGTGCTCCTGTTCCAGCTTGGGATGCTGATGGATTGTGGACAAGCCCTCACTGCTCCTCCCTCTTCACAGCATTCCTCTGCTTCCCTCCTTCCCATCCCGTGCCCAGGACAGAGCTGTGCCCAGTGCCAGGCTCCCGAGCTGTCCCCAGAGGGGCTGGGTGCCACTTCAGCTCCAGCCTCCCCCTCTCTGCTGTGTCATGCAAGGTTAAACAAGTGGAGAACTGCTCCTGGAAAAACGTCCCTGCTGCATCACAGATCTGCCACTGCTGACCGCTGGCCCTGGAGAGCTCCCAGAGAGTGTCCAGCTCCAGTCAGGGGGAGGTTGGATGAAGTGAGACCGGCTCTGTGTCACTGGTTTTGGCCCGGGGCACTGGGATGGCCGAGATCAGTCTGGTGGCAAAGGACAGCAATGAGGGACAGACCTCAGGCTGGCCAGGCTCTGGCTGGTGACACATTCCAGGTCACCAGGGCTGGGGTCACACTGCCAAGGTGACCAGGACATCTCCAGGCAGCAGACAGGCTCTGGGGGTCCTCAGGAGGAGAGGGGATGGGAAGAGGATGGGAGGATAAACACGAGGGATGAAAAACAGACAGCTGGAGGTGACATCCCCCAGTGTCAGCATGAGAACTGTGGGATTTGGTGCTTCCTGGTGCTTCCCGGGCAGGGTGAGGATCTCAAGGAGCTGGGAATGGGGAAAACCCAGAAGGCTCAGCTGGGGCTGTTTTTCCATCAGGTTTGTGACCCATTTGGGATCCCACCATGCCCCCAAGGCTGGCTGAGGACCCGTGAAGGTCCCAGCGTTGCCTCCTGCTGTGCTCAGCCCTGGCTGTGCCAGAGCAGATTCCGGCATCCCTCAGCCGGAGGAGGAGCCCTGGAACAGCGAGTGGGATTTGATCATCTCTTCATCTCCTGCACATTTGAGTCATGAGCTCAATTCAGCAGCTTTCAGGCTACGGGGAGGCTGGGGAAAGCAGCCTCTCCTTGGCTTTTCCTCCTTGCAAATTGTCTGTCCTTCCCCACCTGCCTCACCCCCAGCAAAGCCTTTTGGGGTGCAGATGATGCCGTCACATTTGGGATGAGCTCGAGGGAGCTGTGCCATGGCAGACTCACCCTGGCAGCCTGGGAAATTCCAGCGAGCCTGGAAAGGGCTGGGATGGGCAGAGCTTTTCCCAGGAAAGGAATTCTGTGCTCTGATGTAAATCCATGCTGATATAAATCCTGCAAGATCCACACATGAGGGAGTCATGGATCTGCTCTCAGGGAACAATCCTGGCATGGGGGACTGGGATCTGTGTGTGGATGGGGGAGCTGCACCTGCCACGGTCCTGGAGAACCAGAACCAGGAGCAGAGCAGTGACTGGGATGGGATGGGATGGGATGGGATGGGATGGGATGGGATGGGATGGGATGGGGTGGAGAGCATGAGGAAGGATTCAGGGTAGGGATAAGGAGGGCAAGAAGGCTCCATCCCTCCTGACACTTTCTCAGTTCTTCCCCACATCCCTGTCCTGCCCACCAGCCCTTCCCAGGTCTTTACAGATCCATCCCTGCTGTCCTGGCTCTGTTACAGCCCAGTCCCTCTGGCACAGAACCCTCTGCTTCCTTCCAGGCTTTCCTTGAAGGCCTCGTGTTCCCTTTTCTTGGCCTCATGTTTGGAGCACCCGGGATGCACCCTCAGGGTGAGGGCCAGGCCGTGGTCTCTGTTATCCATTCTCTAAGGATGAACATCCTCCTTTGGCAGCCCCTGCTGTGTTTGGGTAGAAAGAACTGAGTTTTGGGGCTTTTCTTGGCTCTGTGAGGGGTTTTTGCTGGAGTTTGCCCGGGTGAAGGAGGGGCCACTGGGATGCGGTGTCACCGTGCAGGCAACGAGTTGTGAGTGGGCAGAGGAGCCTTCCCTGATGGTTCCTCCAGATCAGATCCATGCGGGGAAACTGGGGAATGATTCAATCCTGTTGATTCCAGAGGGTTGCCCAAAGACCACAAGAAGTCCTGGGACCACAATCAGCTCTGCCTGATTCCACAGGATCACAGAACATGGAATGGTTTGGGTTGGAATCAACCTTAAAAATCAGTTTGCTGTACCCCAGGGACACCTTCCACCATCCCAGGCTGCTCCAAACCCCATCCAGCCTGGCCTTGGGCACTCCCAGGGATCCAGGGGCAGCCACAGCTTCCCTGGGCACCCTCTTCCCCACCCTCACAGTGAACAATTCCATCCCAATATCCCACATGTGGCAGTGCCAGAGGAGCAGAAATCTCTGTCCTGTCCTTGCAGGGTAACACCACAGTGTGTGGGGGGGATTCTCAGTGTTATTATAACATTAATTAATCAATCCATGGACCTGCTGGTTTTCCTGTGGGATCCTTCCCGTGCTTCCCAAAAAGCCAAGCTGAGCCTCACGGGCTCCAGAGTGTCCCTGCAGCACTGGAGCTGAGACAAGGCTGCTGCAAAGAGGGAACTGAGGAGGGGTTGGACATCCAACCCCTTTCAAAACCTCCTTTTTAAAGCCTTTGGGGGGAAAATCTTCTTTCTCTGGAGTCAAACTTTGCACTTTGGGGCTGTTTTGGGAGTGCAAGTGGGACTCAGCTGTGTCCATAATGAGATCAGGGAGCCGAGAGATCGGATCCGTCGCAGACGTTAATTTGCAGTTTTCCAAAGCTGTTTTTCCCCAGGAATGTGGGTGCTGGGATGTGATTGGCACCTGCTGGGCTGACGGGCAGGCGGGGAGGGAGCCGGGGAGGGAGGGCAGGCACAGCTCCTTCTCCCATTCCTGCTAATCCCATTAGGGCTGCTCGCACTAAGCCCCCTGAGCCCTGCCTGCTGCAGGGAGCGGCCGGGCCGTGCTCTGGGCCAGGCTCAGCTCGGGCAGATGGGCAGGACAGCCCGGTCCGGGCAGCTGTGCCTCCTGGTGGGATGAAATCATGATGCCAGGCCAGCCTGGGGATTCACACCGGGATAAAGGGGGCTCCGGGCACAGAGAGGGGCTGGGAGCAGGGCAGGGATGGGGACAGGGTGGGGTGAGAGCCCTGGTAATGAGGGGATGGGGACAGCACTGTGGGGTTCAGGGAATGGGGACAGGGTGGGGTGAGAGCTCTAGGATGAGGGGATGGGGACAGGGTGGGGTGAGAGCTCTGGGATGAGGGGATGGGGACAGCAATCTGGGGGATGATCACCTGGCCACGGCGACTCTCTGTACTGGAGGATGACAATTCCCAGCTGGCAGAGGAGCAGAGCTCCTGCCCGTGATTAGCTGCTGGCAGCAGCACCCCGGCCCTGTCCCCATCAATCTGCCTGCGGGAATAAACGGAGCCGTGCGTTCTGCCCGGGCTCCGGCTCCAGAGCCCCCCAGAGAGGGGGCTGGGCCGGCTCTAAATCTCCTAATCCCCTTCATCAGAGTGCCAGACAAGCAGAGACACCGAGCAAACTGCCTGGGGCTGGGCCCCCCTGCCTCCTCTGAGCTGCTGCAAATCCCAATCATCCTGCGGGCGATTACAGGGGCTTCTCCGGGAGCACAATATCCAATCTCCCCCAGAGGCCACCACAACATATGCGGGGCCAGGCTCCGGGGCCACCGCGGGCTTGTCTCTCGCTCATCCTATTACCGGAGTGCCTGGCAGGGATGTGCGGGGCCGGGCACCGGCGGGGGAAGGAGGGAGAGGCTGCCCCGAGCCACGGTCCCGCTCCTCCGGCACTCCGGGCTCTGATCCCAGCCCTGGTTCGGCCGCTCCCTGCTCTCTCCATGGTCCTGCTCGGGAGCTTTCACAGCTGCCTGTGAGATCGGGGAATAAAACACATCTCGTGATAAAAAACAGTGGTGTCAGCTCTTGGATTCTTTTGGAAGCTCTGCCCTGAGCACTAGGCTGGCTCCGTGCTGATCCAGAGCCCTGCTTCCATGCCAGGAGGGATTTGTGGCCATCATCACAGCAGGAAGAGCTGTCCCGCTGCTTATCCAAGGAAAAATCCGCCCAGCTGGGCACTCACTGCTCAGCCAGCCCTGGGCAGGGCTCTGCTGGCTCACTCTGGAGCTGCTTAGCCCAGGAGCCACCTCAGCATCTCTTAAATTCTTTAAGGATTCAGTGAGAGTGGATCAGGCCGTTCTGAGGTTTCCACCTGGTGCCCTGATTCCACCTTCCAGAAACGTCCATTGCTCTAGGACTGAGGAACTCAGAGAAGGGAACACAAGCACAGATGGTGAGTGGAGTGAGGTTTTCCAGAGTAGCTGTGGCTGCTCCTGGATCTCTGGAAGTGTCCAAGGCCAGGTTGGAGCAGCCTGGGATAGTGGGAGGTGTCCCTGCCATGGCAGGGGGTGGAACTGGGTGATCTCCAAGGCCCCTTCCAACCCAAACCCTTCAGTGATCCTGTGACTCCTGAAAATACAGCTTTAAACCTCCTGAAAATACAGCTTTAAACCTCCTGAAAATACAGCTTTAAACTTCCCAGTGCTCAGGGCTGAACAAAGTCCTGCTGGGAAAACCCTCAGGAAAAGCAGCCTGGGAGGAAATGGTGCCACTGCACTGCTGTGGCCAGCAAGAGATCCCAAACCTCATCCCCGTTGCCAGGCAAGCCCTGGGAATGACCCTGCCAGGTCTGTGCAGGCAGCTGGACAGCTGGGGCTGCAGGGTCAGGCCCTCGGCAGGCACAGGAATTAAATTTCCCGTCCAAATTGATGTCCCTGGCCTGGCACATCCCCAGCTCCCGCTGTAAGCCAGGATCCAATTAAACCAGATGTACCTGGAAAAGCCAGGTCACAGTGAAGCTCTGGCACGAGCCCAGCCCATCCCCGTCACTGTCACACGCTGTCCCCGCCTGTCACCCCTCACTCCTCTCTGCAGGTGCCCCAACCCCACCAAGGGGTGGCCAGGAGGAGCAGATCCCTCTCTTCCACCTCCAGCCAGGAATGAATCCCCACGGACTGAGCAGGGACACCGGGGCCATATCATGGAGCCCAAGCAGGTGGGACAATCCTGAGGTGGGAGATTCCTGTCTCCCACTCCCCTGCAGGGCTCCATGGGCACCGAATCCCATCGGGAGGGTGGTGCTGATGGGATCCCTGTGCCCATTCCTGTTTCCCACTCCCCTGCAGGGCTCCATGGGCACCGAATCCCATCGGGAGGGTGGTGCTGATGGGATCCCTGTGCCCAAGCCCCGGGCCGTGCTGGGCAGCTGCAGCATCCGCAGCATCCGCAGGCCCCTTCCCGGCCGGTAATTGATGTGTGCTGCCATGGAAACCGGAGGGTTCCAGCCCGGCTGGATGCGAGCTCAGGGCTGTGCTGGAGGAACGGGGAAGGCTCCGTGTGGGGTGAGGGGAGAGCGCAGGAACGGGGAGAAAAGGCAAGGAGGGAACGAGGAAGGCAGGGAGTGGGTGGGATGGGTGGGAAAGGGACAGCCGAGAGGGGAAGGGGGCACAGATGGGGTCAGGGAGGGGTCTGGATGTCCTGGGATGGCTGAGGAGGAGGAGGGAGCACGAGGAGCAACTGCAGGGCACGGCATGGGGCCAGAAATGTTCAGGAGGGCCTGGGACTGTCTCTGCTGAGGAAAATATCCTTTGGTCACCTGTTCTGGGGGCAGGAGGGTGGTGGCAGCTCTGCTGTGCCAGCCTGGCACTACCCTCAGCACCTGGATCCTCTTTTCCCGGGATGGCAGCACAGGGCACTGGGCTTCCCAGGCTCCCTGGAGACACATCCCTGCTCCCAGCTGGCCTGGGCCTGCCCCGAGGGGCAGCTCAGAGCCCCCCATGAGGGGAGACCCCGCAGGAATGGGAACATCAAATCCCCTCTCATGGCCCTGAAGAGCCCTGGGGAGGGAATGGCTCAAAAGGAATCTCTGCAAAAGGGAGAGGAGGCTGAGCTTCATCTTCACACGAGCTTCATGGAGTCTTCCACGCTGGGAATGAGCCTTGCCTTCACCTGGTGGTCCAACCACAGCGAGCCCAGAGCTGAGCAGAGAGAGGCGCAAGGCTGGGTGTGAGCCCAGCACAGCCCAGATGTGCCACAGCTGTATGGACCCCACCAGAGAGGGGAGCAGCTCTGCCCTGAGCCAGGAAAGCTCCCGGTGCAGCTCGGGATCGTGGGGATCCTGTGCAAAGGCAGGCAGGGAAACCCCACAGCCACGGCTGCAGGAGCTCCCTGCAGCTGGGGTGGGAATGTGCCCTTGTTTGGAGGGGCCCAGCTGCTTCCAAAGGGTCTGAAATACCCAACAAACCCCAGCCATGCCTGGGAAAGGAGGTGGTGAAATGGTGGGAAATGGAGCAAGTCTTCAAGGAGGCGGGAGGGGTGGGGAGGGGGTCTGGAGAGCTTTGATGGGATTTTCCCAGGTTTCCATCTTGGCTGCTGGCTGGTGCAGGCAGCCTTGGGGCTGAAGGTGATTTTTCATCAAAATATTCGGGTTTAAACCATAGAATCAATGATGGAATCATGGAATGGCTTGGAATGGGTTGGAAGGGGCCTGAGAGTTCATCCATGGGCAGGGACACCTTCCACTGGAGCAGGATGATCCAAACCCCATCCAACTCCACCCTGAAGGAGCCTGATCTGTGGAAAAGTGCTTTGGGGGCTTATCCTCCTTGTCCTTGAGCAGGAACATCCTCAAGCTGGAAAACAGGGAGCCAAGAGCAGGGCAGGAGGGGAGGATGATCCCAAATCTCTTTCTTCCCCTGAGGATGCTCAGGAGGAACGCGTGGGAAGGAGCAGCCAGGCGCAGGCAGCCGGGTTTTCACACTTTTATTGTAAAGCTTTAGGAAGGGCTAATTACAATGGAGTTGGTCATCTCGACAGCTCAGCGAACGAACGGAACAGGGGAGAACGGAAAGAGGGGATCACGACGGTGTCATGCTCACGGCTCCGAACAGAAAGAGTTTACAAGGGAATCAATTTGTGCTCACAGCGCCCGGGGAAAACCAAGCCCAAGGCCCAAAAGCCTTCCCCGCACAGGGAAATGCATCACACATTGAGCAGTACAACCTTAGCAAGAGGCATCGCCTTTAGACGTAGGGCACCATCTGAAAAATAGTGGGGGGAACTTTACTCTGCCGTAGGATTTCTCCTTTTAGAAAAGCTACACCTGCATGTACATAAAACTGTACAAAAAACAAGGCATCATCACAAGCAAGGAAATGAAATCTCGTATAAATAGAACCAACACTGAAGAGCTACAAAGGGGTCGCTTAAGATCCTTCCCACGCAGCCCGCCTGCTCCCTGGCTCCCACCTTTGGTTTTCCCCCTGGCTTGTCCTAGTGCAGTGTGAGATACAGTGAACCCTCCTCCTTCTCCTCCTCCTCCTCCTCCCTGTGCTTGTCTAGACTGGAGCCCGTGGGGAGCTGTTCCACTCCCCCACGTGCACAGAGGCTTTATCCTTCTGGCTTATAATTGTGCAAATGAGCTTCTTCCCACAGCACCTCTTCCTCGCCCTCCCCTGGGACTGATCCCCAGCCACACCAGCAGCTTCCCCCCAGGACAAATCCCCTCAAACCCCTCTCCCAGGACTGATGGCCAGCGCCCTCTCCTCCCCAGCCCCCTGCACCCTGGCACCCCATTGAGGCCCTGGTCCCACTGCTCCCTCTGTCCCACACACCCACCCAGCACCCCAAGACCCTCAACCCCTCTGCACCCCCAGACCCCCAACCCTGGCCCCCACTGTGCTCCCCTTCAAAGCCCCATTTGCCCTCTGTGCACCCCCACAGGACTCACCCATCCCCAAACCCACCCCCAAACCCATCCCCATCCCCACCCCAATCCCTCGGGGACCCCTCTGCACCCCTCCCCCCACCCCGCACCGTGCTCACACTGAGGACATCGCCAGGTGCTCCAGGAGACAGCACAGCAATTCCAGCCACAGGAATTCCAGCCTCGGGATCCCTCTGGAGACCCTAGCACAGGGTAAGGAGCCCACCCGCCGGGATAAGGTGGTTTTGGACAAGCCCCCCTCGGATGTGGCTCTCCCGGGGGTCCCCAAGAGGGGCACTGGACACTGCTACTGCCTGAGCCCAGGGGAGGCGTGAGCAGTCGAGTTGGCAGTGGAGTCAAAGATCGTGGCCAGCGCGGCCAAATTGCACATTCTGCCCAGTTTGGCCCTGAAACTACAGAGCTACAATAAAAACAAGTTCAGGAGCGGCACCTGCTCAGGCAGCCAGACCGGGGGAACGCGGCCCCGCAGGGCAGAGCAGGAATCCCGGTCGGGACATCCACCGGGAGCATCCCGGCCGCCTCCAGGGACGCCCGGCCGGGCGGGAGCAGCAGCGGGAGGCCGGGAGGAGGGTCCTGCCTCCTCCGGGTGGCACCGCCGGGTGCCGGGGCCGCGGGCGATGCGGGGTGGCAGCGGTGCCAGCCGGGGAAGGCAGGGCACGGGGGACACGAGGGACACGGGGCAGCGGGAGTGAGCAGGCGCCTTCTGCCGCCTTTCCTTTGTCCCCCGGGCTCGGCTGGCGCCGTGTCCCCCCGGGCTGCGGCTGCGTCCTGCCACCGCCCCGACAAAGCGAGAGGAGCTGCTCAGAGCGGGGTGCGGGAGCGGGAGGAGGCTGGGCAGGGGTCCCGACAGGCACTACAGCTATGGCAGGGCTGGCCCTGCCCCGCCCCGGCCCGGCGGGGTCCCTGTGCCCCCGGAGCCCTGCGGGGACGGACCGTGCGCTCCGAGGATGGGCCGCCACGGGAGAGCCGTCCTGCCGGCCTCGCTCCCTCGGGAAGATGCTAGAGCTGGAGACGGGAAGCACAAGGTGCAGCACGGCCCCTCCCGCGGCCCGGCGGGCGAGCACTGGGAAGGGCTACCCAGGAATGAGGCGGGAGACGCCCCGACCCCTCCTGCCAGGGGCGCACCCCAAAACCAGGACTGTGCCCCGGCTGCCGAGGGAGCAGTGGCAGAGCCAGGGGTCTCCTCTGGGCAGCCCTGTGAGGGGCAGGGGCTCCTCTCCCCCCGACCCGGCTGGGAACCCTGCACGGGAGCTGAGGACGCCGGGGCAGCGGGGACCTGCCGGGGGGACCGGTGGACCTTTGACAATGGAAGAGAAAGCTGGACCCCGTGAGAGTGGCCCTGTGGCCTAAGGGCAGCGGGAGTCCAGCGGGCAGGGGCTCGGCGGCCCCCGGTGTGACCCTGAGACAAAGCTCCTCCTCACAAAGGCAATGGTGGCTTTACAGGCGGATGGGACGGAGGTGGAGGGCACGGCACAGCCTGGCCTCGTGGGCATCCCCTGCCCCGGAGGAGGCCCGAGGTGATGGGCTGAGAGCCGGAGCCGCCGGCCACCTCCCTGCCAGCAGAGGCGGACTGAGGGCTTCTCCGGACCCAGCCGGTCCCTTCCTGGGGACATCCCCTCCCCGGACCCAGCCGGTCCCTTGTCTGGGGGCTTCCCCACCCATCCTCCACCCGCCAGGCGCAGGGCCACCACCGGGGACCCCCCCCACCCCCCCAAAGCAGCCCCCACCTATGGCACCGGGCAGTCCCTAGGGACCCTGCAGCTTGTGGGCACAGTGACAACGTTCAGAAAGAGATCCAGGCTGAAAAATAGCAAAGTCCCTACAGTCCGGCCAGGATGCTGCCCCTCTCCTCCAGCTCCCCAGCTGCTGTTTCAGGGACTGATCACATCTCTATTTACAATATAGAACATGAGTGCGGGCCGGACGCTGCGCTCCCAGGGGCTCTTCCACGCAGGAAACCATTCAAAGCTGGAACTTGCTCCCTGTGGTTTGTTATTTTTTTCTCTCTCTCTCTTTTTTTTTTTTGTTTTGTTTTTCCTCTTTTTTTTTGTCTGCTTTTTTAAAGTTTAGTTTAGTTTTGTTTTGTTTTCTCTTTAAATGTCTTTTTTTGTTTGTTTGTTTGTTTCAAGGACAATAAAAGGTTGCGATCAGGCAGGACTTGAATGTCATTCCTATAAGATTCGTATTTACAGGAGTCTACAGCAAAGAGACAGGCAGCTGGCTCCCCGTGCTCGGGGACACCCCTCGTCCTATGCCCCAGGAACTCCACCAGCTCTGCGTGGACCTTTGGTACGTAAGCCCTTCTCTCCCTTCTCCGTGCCCTCCGCACCAGGAGCCTGCCCAGCCCTCCCCGGCAGCAGTTCGGGATGCTCGGCAATCGGGGTCGGGATCATCCTCCCCACCCACCCCCAGCCCCGGACAAGCACGGGGTTAAAAAGGCGCTCCTCTCCTCCCTGCCTTGCCCTGCCCTGCTCCCCGCAGAGCCCCCCCTGCCTGGAGAAGCGGCCGGAGCCATAAAGCATCGAAGTAGGAAATGTTCCTCTGGCCTCTGCTCCCTGCTCCTTGCGCCCAGCCTCACAGGTAGATCTCCCTCTTGGTGGTCTGGGCCGAGGGGGTGGTGGCCGGCTGGAAGTCCGAGGTCTGGGTGAGAGGAATTTCCTCCATGGGAGAGTCCTTGCAGGGCTCATGGCTACTATTGGAGAAGGCACTGTACGTGGGGAGCAGGCGGAGGTTGGCCATTTTGGTGCTGCGCTCTTCCGACAGTCTGGGGCTGCCGTTGCCGACTTGCTCTTGGCTCCCTCTGTCTTGGTAAGGCACAAAAGTGGAGAGTTTGAGGGCGTTCTTGGGCCTGCGGCTGGGGGAGGACTGGCCGGGCATCCAGCAGGTGTCGGAGTGGCCGAACTCTGTGCACTCCCGAGTGCAGGTCCCAGTCATGGCTACATCGGGCAGGGGCCGGAGATCTGCGGGGAACAAGGGACAGCGGCGTTACCCTGGGAACCGCGGCTCGGGAGGTGGGGATGGAGCACGGGGAGGAGCAGCAGGGAATGGACAATTCTGTCCTACCCACGCTGGGAGGGACAGCTGGACCCACGGACACCCAGGAGCCGGACTCATGGACAGCCCAGGAGCTGGACCCACGGACACCCAGGAGCCGGACTCATGGACAGCCCTGGAGCTGGACCCACGGACACCCAGGAGCCGGACTCATGGACAGCCCTGGAGCTGGACCCATGGCCACACTGGGAGCTGCACCCTTGGCACCCTCAGAGATGGACCCACAGATACCCCAGGAACCAGATCCATGGACAACCAGGGAGCGAAGCAGAGCTGGGAGGGGAACCCAAGGCCACAGAGAAACACAAGGCAGAGCTCGCTGAGCCCCTTTGGAGACAAGGATTGCACAGAGGGGCTCCACAGCCTGGATTTGCACAGCAGGATTTCACACACTGCCACCAGGCTTGTGATCCCAGAAGTTTCGGCACCACCTGGAACCTGCTGAGCTCCAGGAATTCCCACTGGGCATCACTGATGGCTTCACTGTTCAGAGACAGAACTGTCCTGAACTCAGCCCCTGGGCAGCATCCTCGAGCATCCCTGCCCTGCTCCCACCAGGCATTCCAGGCCACATTCCAGCCTCCCCAGGAACCCTCAGAAGGAGCCACAAGCCCAGCCAGAAGTCCTGGCCTCCTGTGGAGCCTGGAATCCCTGAGCACACGGAAGCAAAGTCATGCCCACCCCCAGGGAGGCTGGAGATGCGACCAAACCCCTGCCCTGGAGGGAGCCCCGCACCCAGGGGCACCACGGCTCCCTGCTCCTGCCCCAACCGGGACACTGAGCACCAGTTACACCAGTTCACAGTCTGGTGTCCTCACACATCAGCCACCCCCTGCCCCTTGGACAGGTGTCCTTGGCACGGGCAGCACCTGTCACAAGGCTTCTGATGCTGGAATTTGGCACATCCATGCAGAGCTGAGCATCCCTCCAAGAGCCATCCCAGTCACGAGCCATTCCTTGGTTCCTGTCCCAATTTGGGACACCACGGAGTGCCCCAGGACACGTCACTGCCACAGGCAGATCCAGCCTGGTGCTGATGCTGGGGTGGAAGTGCGGGCTGCTCATGACCTCGAGACCGTTCGGACTTCCAGATGGTTCCCAAAAATCCTCT
Organism: Eopsaltria australis; assembly: GCA_034509425.1. Taxonomy (NCBI): domain Eukaryota; kingdom Metazoa; phylum Chordata; class Aves; order Passeriformes; family Petroicidae; genus Eopsaltria; species Eopsaltria australis. Next base: position 198,159 of record JAVTVJ010000916.1, read on the forward strand.
CTGTGTCCCCACCACTGTGGAGCTCTCTCCACTGACAGACTGATGGAGGGAAATGCTAAAGAGCTCTGGGAACATGTGGGACATCCCCGTTCCCGCTGGATACACACAGGTACACACAATTCCCTCATCCCAAAAGCAGGGCAGAGCCACGGGCACTCCCTGAGCCCTGGGAAGAAGCAAACCAGAGCACCACAGCGGGGTTTCTGCCCTCGCCAAGGCTCCCTCCTGCCACCAGTTGGGGACTGTCACACACCCGAGTCACCCTGGCACAGCTTTCACACATGGGATGCAGGGGAGGCTCCAGACAATGCTGGGAACACTTGACACGGGCATGGACAAAGGGGCAAAGTCGGCAGCCAACCACTGAGTGAGCACATCTTGCCCTAAAACAGCCCCCAGTGCCTGTCCCCAAACTCTCAGCTGGGGCCTGAGGCAGCCCAGTTTTCCCCCTGGTGCCCACAGAAGCTCCCCCTGGAAGCTGGGACATCCTGGAAGTGGGAGCCACACGGACATACCTGATGGTAGCCCCCCTTCACAGCCTGCTCCGCTCAGGAGACTCTGATGAGGGGCAGAAAAAGGACGACAGCGTCACATCAGTGCACGGCCCCGGCCTCCACACCCCCTTCAGCCTCTGCCACCCCCCTGTCCCCCAGTCCCTTCTGCCTCCTCAGCCTCTCCTGGCCCTGCTCCAGCCTCTTGGAGGCCGCTTGGCCACCGCTGCTCCTCCCTCCCTCACTGCTCCATCTTTATCCTGATCCTCCCTGGAGCCCCGTGGCCCTCGTGGGACTCACGCGGGGATGCTCGAAGCCACCTAGGTGGTGACACCAGAAGCTCAGGCGTGCGGAGGGGTCAGGGCTGTGCACACACATGGAGACACACGTGGATACACACATGGATACAGTCATGGAGAAAGTCATGGATACACACACGGATACATCCCCGCGGGATGCTCCGCCCTGCTCGCGGCGCAGGGGACAGCCATGCTCACACCGCGGGGACAAAAAGCAGCAGCACAAAAGCAGCACAGGGGACACAGCAGCAGCACAGCTTGGCTGGGAACATCCTCCAGGTCATCCTCCAGGCTGGCCATGCACCCCCTGCCCCATTTCCTGGGGATTTGCCTTGATTCCCTCTCCCATATGAGATACAAAACCAGAGGCACAACAGCTCTGTTTTCATCCCTGCTCTGTGGAAGTCAAAGCAGGGAATAGAATCTGAAACCAGAAGGATCCATCAGGTTTCCCTCTCAGGACCACAGGATGCCCACGTGGCCACACAAGGGCTTGGTCCCTTTGAGGTCCTGCTCTGTGGTCCTTCACTTCTGTCCAAGAGGAATTATCACCATCCTTCCCTCACCAACTCTCCTCCTGGGCATCCTTTCCTCTCCCAGAAAGGCCCTGGTGCTCTGTGCTCCCAGGGGAGCGGATGGGAGCCATCCCCTCTTCCTGGGGCACAAGGAGCTTTGCCGAGCCCACAGAGGGGACTGGCAGCACCAAAATAAAATCCACCTCTGCAGGGAACAAAGCTACGGAGATTTCCTCGTGCCAGCAGCAGCTTGGGAATGGCAGGATCAAGCAGGAACGCTGTGTTCAGGGGCTTTTATTCTGCTTTTCCCATTGTCTGCTGCTGGCACTGAAGCCTTTTTGCAGCATTGTCCCCTCGCTCATGGAGCCGCTGAGGAGCGGATTCTGTGCCATGAGCCCGGAACGGGGCAGGGTGGAATTCCTGAATAGCTGGGGCTGAGGGAAAACACGACCCCATGGCCTAATTCCCAGCACATGCTGGTGCTCAGGGACTCCGATGTGCCACCAGACAAGCACAAACACAGCTCTGATGGGAATTATTCCCATGGATTTTCCCCAGTTTTGTGGGGTGGTGAGGAGGCAGGCCCACACCTTGGAGTGCTCAAAGGGTACTCGGGATTTCGGATCCCTCCTCCAACCAAAATGCACTTTTCTGCCTGTGAAGCCCTGGAATGTGACAACATTCCCAGGGGATGAAGAGGATGGCCACGCCCTCTCCAAAATCACAGCATCCTGCCATATTTTCCTAAGCTTTGGCCCATCCTGGTTATTCCAGGCCACCAGACTGTGCTTCCCAGGCAGGGAAGTGGTTGCTTGGGCATTCACAACCCACACATCCTCCTGGCTCTCCCCCTGCTGCAGCTTTGCCTCTCTCTGGCATCCCCTTCTCAGCTGCCTTGGGGCACTCTCCTCCTTAGGGATGAATCCAGGGCTGGAAAAGTCAGATCCCTTTGGTTTTTTTGGGGGGCACGGTTGGGGTTTTACACCAGGATGATCTCAGAGATGCCAGGCTGGCTCCTCTGGGAAGAGGCACAAATTGGTTGCTGCTGCTGATTATTCCTGTCTCCCTCTCTCCCAACTCAGAGCAGGAGCATGTCCCACCACAGGGCTCCTCTAAAACCTTCCCAGGGGATTCCAGCAGAGCTCTGGGACTCTTTGGGAACAAGACAACAGCAGCAGCCTCAGCCAGCAGCGCTTCCATCTCCTGCAGCAGACGGGCAGAGGTTCCCCTGCTCTCTGCAAGCCTGGGAGCTCCAGGCAGAGGCTGAGAGCCAGCCCCAAGCATGTTTCTTACACCACCTTCTGCAACATCCCCAGCCTGGTTTGGTCCTCCTGTGTCTTCCACTTGTGTCAGTGCTGGGAGAGTGGGGATGGACGATGCAGCATGGGAGAAATTTTAGAAGGGAAGGAAGGCAGTGGGGCTGTGACAGAGCAGAGCACAGCAGAGGATGCAGAGAAGCCGGGGAGAGGAGAGGAGGGGAGCACAGCATGCCAGGGGGGACTGGAGAGGCTCGGTCTTGTGGGGAAATGGGGAATGGGAGTGTGGGGAGAGAAGCTGGGAGGAAAACTGGATGTTTTCCCAAAGCTGGGATCAGAAAGAGCCTTCTTCCCTCCCTGGACACTCACTCCAAGCAGCTGCCCCAAAAGCAGAGCCCCAAAGCCCTGACCTGTGCTGGCCCTGGGGACAGAGGGACAGAGCATGGCCCAGGCTGCACTCTGGGGTGCCAGGCATTCCAAAGGCTTCCCTCAGCCAGGGTGGGGAGCAGTGTTCCCAGGACAGGCAGCTTGGACACCTGGAAATGCCCCTTTTCCCACTCCAAGCCCTCAGGGCACTGCAGACTCCTCTGGGATGTCCCTGACAGGGGTGGGCCCCCACGACATCACCTCCCAGCAGCACTGTCCCCCCTCCCTGTGCAGCCAGGACTCCCCTCCTGCCCCACAGCACCTGGCAGTGGGCACCATTCCCTACTCCAGCATCCCTGCTGCCGTTCTGCTGCTCCAGGAGCCATTCCCGGGAATGCTGCTCCCCGCTGCCCACGGCAGAGCTGCTGGCAGGCCCCATCCTGCCGTGCCAGTGTTCTCCACAGGTGCCACTCCCCGCAGCGCCACTCCCCACAGGTGTGTCCCCCACAGCTCTGTCCCCCCAGGTGTGTCCCCCACGGCGCACTCCCAAAGGCACAGCTCTCCCACGGCGCTGCTCCCTCCAGCTACCATTCCCCACAGCGCCATTCCCGGGAAGCGCCGTCCCCCACGGCGCTGCCGCCCCCAGGTGCGGGTCCCCCACGGTGCCACGTCCTGCAGGTGCCACGTTCTGTGCTGCTGCTGCCTCCAGGTGCTGCCCCCCCCTGCTGCTGCCATCCCTGCAGGCAGCGCTGCTGCAGTGGAGCCATTTCCTGCAGGTTCCATGTTCTACAGCGCTGTTCCCTCCAGGTACCACTTGCCTGCGGAGCTGCTTCCTCCAGGCACCGGTGCTGCTGCTCCCCTCCCTCCTCAGACACCCTAAGGAACAGCTGGGATGGTGCAGCCCAACTCTTATCCTATCTCTCCTATCCTATCCTATCCTATCCTATCCTATCCTATCCTATCCTATCCTATCCCATCCCATCCCATCCCATCCCATCCCTGGCCCTGCACAGACACCCCGACAATCCCTGGCAGCGCTGTCCAAACGCTCCTGGAGCTCTGGCAGCCTCGGGGCCGTGCCCATTCCCTGGGGAGCCTGGGCAGTGCCCAGCACCCTCTGGGGGAAGAACCTTGCCCTGACATCCATCCCAAAGCTCCCCCTGCAGCCATTGCCTCCCTCCCTGAGCTCTGCCCTCAGCTCCTCTGCTGCAGCTGGAGCAGCCCAGTGCCCTCAGCCCTCCTCGGGTGGCCCCTGCAGAGCCTTGCCCAGCCCCGGGTGCCTCCTTGGGACACTCTGGAACAGCTTCAGATCTCTCGGAGATTGTGGCACCCAAACTGGCCCAGGGCTGGAGGTGAGGCTGCCCCAGCCCAGAGCAGAGTGGGACAATCCCTCCCTGGGCTGATCCCCCAGGACACCCTTTGGACACAGGATCCCTCCCACAGCTCCTCACCCATTTCTGGCCCTGATTCCTACGTGGACAAGCCCAGAGCTCCCCAATGTCCCCGTACAGGCCCTGTGGGAGCTGCTGGAGCCCTGCCCAGCCCCACAGCGCTGCTCCAGGGATCAACGGGCACAGAAAGCTCAGAGAGCTCGGGAGCTGGGGGCACAGAGAGCTTGGGAGCTGGGGGCACAAAGAGCTCGGGAGCTGGGGGCACAAAGAGCTCGGGAGCTGGGAGCTCGGAGCTCCCTGCAGTCCACGTCAGCCCCAGCTTTTCCCGGCCCGGCTCCCGCACCCCCTCCCGGTGCAGACGGCTTGCAGGACCATTCCTCGCACTACAACACCCAGCCAGACGGCTGCGGGACCAATCCTAGCACTACAACACCCAGACAGATGGCTTCCCAAACTTGCCACCCTCGCTCCAGATGGCTCCCGCTATCGGAGCCCGACCCGGCACTGCCCACCGCGGTGGTGACTGCGGCTCCAAGCCACACCTCCAGCTCCCGGGGCAAGAACGAGCAACACCCGCTCTTCCAATGCATCTCCAGAGCTTCCCCAGGCTGCTGCCGGCGCACAGACGGGTTTCTCCTGTGCTCCGGAGTCATGGAACACACACACAGCATCTCCCCGGGCCCTCCAGCCTCGCCGGCTCTGCCCTGGTGCTGAACAGAGCAGCTCCGAGCAGCACACGCAGCTCGCCACGAAGTGAATGGGCTGTCAGCACCCACGGATCAGCCCCCGGCCCCTGGAGGACATTCCAACATTCCCGAGCTGCAAACAGCTTTCCAGCTTCTGCCGAGGGGATCCCAGCACGGCCCAGGAATGGATGTGGACAGATGCACCCACCAGGCTCAGCATCGCTAGCACAGGCAGGGCTGAGGCACTTGGCTCGGCTCCCAGGGGATCTGTTCTTCCCTTGCCTCAATCCCAGGGGATCTGTTCTTCCTTTTCCCAGCTCCCAGGGGATGTATTTTACCTCTTCCCCGCTCCCAAGGGACGCATTTTTCCTTTTTCCCCCACCCAGGGGATGTGTTCTTCCCTTGCCCAGCTCCCAGGGGATCTGTTCTTCTCTTGTTCCACTCCCAAGGGATCTGTTTTTTCCTCGCCCCGATCCCAGGGGATCTGTTTTCCTTAGTCCCGACCCCAGGGGATGAGTTCTCGCCGTGTTTGCCGGAGCTGGAGGAGTCACCTCCCTGCTGCAGTCACACCGCGGGCACTGTGTGACAGCGGCCACATCGCCACAGCAACGGCAGGCAGAGCATCCAGACGGATGTTCCTGGACATGAGCGTGTCCCTGCAGGGCTCAGCAATGCTCTGAGGGCTCCCAAAATCCCCATCACCCCACACCTTCCCTGGGATATTCAGCAAAACAAATTCAACCCCCCCAGAACAGGTTTTGTGCTCGTGGTGCCACCCCTGTGATCTCCTACCCTGGCACAGAGGGGCCTGAACCTTCGCTGGACTATAAAAAGCAGAATTACTACATTAAACTGCTGAATAATTATGTTAAGAAGCACCTTAATAGGATTACAGGGTTCAAAGGTTAGGAAATGCCAAAATTAGGATTGTCCAGGCAGCCTTAATTCTCCTGCTGAAAGCACTTTGTGATGCAGACCAGAGTCACACTCTGGTGGGAAATATTTCCCATGGGGTCCCTTTGTGGCTTTCAGGGAGAGGACAGAACCACCTGGGAGTTTTAACAGGGAAAAAGCTGCTTTGCCAGTGAGACTCTGCCCCAGAGACTGCAGAAACTGGGGAAGGTACAAGGAAAGGGTCAAGAGATTGCAGAAAATTCCTCCTCTAGGAAGGGGCTGGAGGATGGGAGGGTTGCTCTCCTAATGAGAAAAAAACCAGCAATTTTCTGCCCTCCTTCTGGAAATGAAATATCTGGGCACGTTTCACTGTCACTTCTCAAAATATTTGGTACCTGGCACGTGCCCTCTATGAAAAATCGGGTCCTTGCAGCTAAAACTCGCAGCGGCCAAAAGCAAAGGCGAGGAGTGAGCATTGCTGGGCAATCCTCCTCACCCATGCTGCATAAAACAACCCAGTCCAGCTCCAGAGTGAAATCCTGGATCCGTCAATATCCCAACATTATCCTCTGGCCATCCTACAGCCGAGAGACGTTCCACAAATATCCACCAGAAAGGCTGGGGAGTCCAAATCAATCCATGGAATAACCAGCATTTGCTCCTGCAACATCCAGGTGAGCAACAACGCCTGAAGTTCCTTTAGGTGCACACAAAGGTCCTAAAAACATGGAATTTCGGGCAGTGGAGCTGCTCTCGTTCCTTCCCTGCCCCGGGAGCAGGGACAGGTGGGAGCACAGGGTTCTCCTGGCTGCGGCACGGGCTAATGATGGTTGTGTAAATCCCACGGGAGCGCGGCACCACCTGCCATCCCCGGGGGCTGCCAGCTCATGCATGCCTCGGATGCGCATTCCTGCTGCCCAAATTCCTCCTCGATTGCTCCTGCCCGCATTCCCGAGGGATTCTGCCCTTGGGGGTCTGAGGGGATCACCTATCCCCGCCTCCGGGCAAGGGCTGCCTGGTGATACAGGAATGGCCCTCCCAAAGCTCCCTGGGGACACGGGAACGGCCCTCCCAAAGCTCCCTGGGGACACGGGAATGGCTGTTCCTGAACTCCCTGGGGACACGGGAATGGCTGACCCAGAGCTCACTGAGGACACGGGAATGGCTGTTCCTGAACTCCCTGGGGACGCAGGAATGGCCATCCCAGAGTTCCCTGGGGACGCAGGAATGTCAGGACTGTGCCCTGTGGGGTTGGGGACAGTCCCCCCACCCGGCAGGGGTTTGTCCCAGCAGCAAAAGCTTCTTCCAGGAGCAACCTGAGCCCATAATCCTTGAGCTTTGCCTTGTCCCTGAGCCAGTGAAAGACCAGTCTGATCCTCCCTGACCTCTCCCCTCTGCCCCGGGCTGGGGGGACTTCAGAGGGTCCTGGGGGAGCACAGAGGGTCCCCTCCGGCCCCATCCCACCCTAACCATGGGATTTTGGGCTGAGGGTGGCCTTGGCACCCTCCTCCCGCTGCATCCCAGCGCTCACCCAGCACCTGCAAGGGTTAATCTGCCTCTCCGGAGCTTCTCAAAGCTAATTAGAAAGAGCCTGGGCAAGTGTGGTGGCAGACACCGCTGCACTTATCTCCCCACTTCCGGGGCTCTGCCCTTATCATTTAATTAAGCTGCAGCCGTGCTTCCCGGGCTGGCAGCAGCTCATCACGGAGGGCACTGGAGCTTGAGGCAGCCTCTGCCAGCTCACCAGGAAGAGCAGGAGACGGGAGGGAACAGGAACAGGCCGCGGGAAGGACAATCAAAGGGAGAGGAAGATAAAGGAGGAGTCCCTTTGTGCTGGCTGGGGACTGGGAAGGCAGCGAGGGACCCCAGTGTCACCCCTGTGCTGGGCATAGGGGGACGTGGGGACGGCTCTGCTCCAGGTGGATCTGGGCAATGTCACAGCCTGGGAAAGAGCCAAGGAAATGCCTTGGGGGAAGGCACTTCAGGCTGGCTCCATCTCCCAGAACGCCCAAAGCAGCCCCAAAGCAGCTTTCCCACAGAATTCCACGATCACTGAGGTTGGAAAAGCCCTCCCAGACCATCGAGTCCCAGCTGTGCCCCATCCCCACCTTGTCCCCAGCCCAGAGCACTCAGTGCCACCTCCAGCCCTTCCTGGGACACCTCCAGGGATGGGCACTCCAAAGCTCCCTGGGCAGCCTCTGCCAAGGCCTGAGCACCCTTTCCATGGAGAAATTCCTGCTGCTGTCCAACCTGAGCCTCCCCTGGCCCAGCCTGAGGCCGTTCCCTCTCCTCCTGTCCCTGTTCCCTGGGAGCAGAGCCCGGCTCCCCCTGAGCCCCCTCCTGTCAGGGACTGTGCAGAGCCACAAGGTCCCCCCTGAGCCTCCTTTGCTCCAGGCTCAGCCCTTTCCCAGCTCCCTCAGCCTCTCCTGGGGCTCCAGCCCCTTCCCAGCTCCATTCCCTGCCCTGGACATGCTCCAGCCCCTCAATGTCCTCTTGCCATGAGGGCCCAGAACTGGACACAGCCCTGGAGGTCCCTCAGCAGGGCCAGCACAGGGGACAGGCCCTGCCCTGGTCCTGCTGTGACACTGTTTTGATCCAGACCAGGTTCCCATGGCCTCCTTGCCCACCTGGGCTCCCAGCAAGGCACCCTCAGGTGCACCCCAGAACCCCAGAGCAGAGCCAGCCACTCTCAACCCTCCCAGTGGAAGAGGACAACTCCTGCCATGCTGGACCCCGCATCCCAAAGAAAACTGAGGACCACAGAGCACTGGGAAATGTCCAGGAGAGAAGCCACCGAGCAACTGGATGGATATAAATCAAGGATGAGGATGGATGTCTATGGAGCAATGGCAGCGAACTCTTGCTGGTCTCCAAAAGAGGGCATGGATCACAGAATCATGGAATCACAGAATGGTTTGGGTTGGAAGGAACCTTAAACCTCATCTTGTTCCCTGCCATGGGCAGGGACACCTTCCACTATCCCAGGGTGCTCCAAGACCCCTCCAGCCTGGCCTTGGGCACTGCCAGGGATCCAGGGGCAGCCACAGCTGCTCTGGGCAACCTCAGGGCCTCACCACCCTCGCAGGGAAGGATTTTTTCCAAATATCCAATGTAAACCTGCTCTCTATCAGTTGGGATCCGTTCTCCTGATGGATAAACCCTGGGAATGCTGTTGTCTGGAGGCCACACAGGGCAGTGTGGGCGCAGCTCCCCAGGGATGTGTTCTGGAGTACATTCAGGGCACATTTTGGGACAAACAGCCCCCAGCTGCTGCTGGCAGCTCCCATGCCAGATTCCACACCTCCCTCCCAAAGTGTGGTTAAGCTAATGGATCTTGAAAGGGAATTTTCACAATCACTTTGTTAGCAGGGCTGAGGCAGCACGGCTTGTTCTCCAAAACCAGCTGGAACAGCTCCGCTAAAACTTGGGGAAAAAGAGAAAAAAGAAATCAACCTGGGGGAAACACAGCATGGAAAATTGAAGCTGTGGCGCTGGAAAGCAGCTGAGGCGATAAGCGATCGGAAAGGAGCCTGCACAATGCAAAATGTCAGAGCCTGAGGCGGCGCAGTGCAGGGAATGATCCTCATTGCAGGCTCCAGAGCTGCTCCGTAGGCTGGAGCTGTGAGTGTGAGCCTGGCACGCCCCGAGCGCCAGGAACGGAGCCACGGGAGCAGCCCGGTGCCAGCGCTGCATCGGGAATGGGAGCACCAGCCTGGGGAGGAGCTGGGAAAGGGGCTCAGCTGGAGAAAAGGAGGTTCAGGGGGTGCTTCGTGGCCCTGCACAACTCCCTGACAGGAGGGGGCAGCCAGGGGAAATCGGGAGCTGCTCCCAGGGGACAAGGGACAGGATGAGTGGCCTCAAGTTGCACCAGGAGAGGTTCAAGTTGGATGTCAGGGAAAATTTCTTCACTGAAGGATGGTCAGGCCCTGGCAGAGCTGCCCAGAGCAGTGGTGGAGTCACCCTGGAGGGATTTCAAAGCCCTGTGGATGTGGCACTTGGGGACAGGGGTTAGTTGTGGCCTTGGCAGTGCTGGGGGAATGGTTGGACTTGATGACCTCAGAGGTTTTTTTTCAGCCTTAATTCCATGGTTCTCTCCCACCCTGTGCTCATGTCCTGAGCACACAAGCCGGTAGGATTTGAATTTTTTAATTCAATATTTGAAATTTCAGCACGGCCAGTCCTCTCACCTCACCTGCAGCCACGGGGAGCACTCCAAGGAGCCCCAGTTCATGTGCCCAGGGATTTGGGAATACCGGCCTGGCTTTGTGAGCCCTCTCCAGTGTTTGCTCCTTGGTGGCTGCCTCTCATTGTTCCCGGGTATTAAAGCTCTTGTGTCAAGGAGAAAAGAAGTGGCATTCGCATGTCTGCCTTTGAACAGAACCATTGTTCAGCTCCATCAACAATTTAATAATCCTTCCCCGCAGGACAATGGATGGGGGGAAATTGTTGGTGCAGGGGGGCCGGGAGCTGCAGAGCCAAGTGCTGTTCCCGGCCTTTGAAGTCATGGAGGTGTTTAAGTGACAAAAAGAAATCACAAGTTTATGAAAAGGGCTCGTCTCAAGGAGGGGATCTGCAAACAAAGGGAGCCGAGACCACTCGGAGGGAAGCAGAGCAGAGAGAAGGAAGAGCCCTTGGAAGAGAGTCAAGCCAAACCCCAAGGAAACTGGGAGAGGAAATGACAGTATGGATTTGCATGCGGACGCTTTGTTTCCTCGCCACAGATCTTTCCTGGGCTGCTCCCGAGGAAAGGGAGCACCCTCACGTCATTCCAGCTCTTTTGCAGCCTGTTCTGACCATGCCTGAGCTGCCCTGCAGACACCGAGGGGGAAGAGCCAGATCCCTGCTGGAATTTTGAGTGGTTGTGAGAAGGATCAGGGGACAGGCACTAAATGCAGGGTGAGGCTTTTGGGCTGTGCTGAGGAGGAAATGTCTGTCCCTGAGGGATGCTCACACAGCCCTGGATTCCAAACCCAGCCCCGGGGAACCAAACACCCCTGAAATCCAACATACAGCAGTCCTGGGAATGTTAGAGCAGGGATACAGTTGGGAAACTTTGGGGGAATGATCCCACATCAGATGAGGGCATTTCTCTGCTGATTGCTCAGAGATCCAGAGCCTGAACCCCTGGACTGCCCAGCCCCTTTCTCTGCAGTGCAGCCGTGCCACAAAGCAGCTGAAAACGCTCCTTATTGACGCCTCCAACGCCCACAGACTGCGAGGCTGAGAATCTGCAGTGGGAGCACCACGGGGAGAGGTTTTGTGGCTGGCACATGGCAGGAGCAGCACTGGGCACATCCTTCCGTGGTGCTGGCAAAACTCACCCCAAGAAATCAACCCTGGTGCCTGAATTTGACCGTTTGTCGTCCTGCTGTGATTCCCAACTGAGGACTGAAAGGATCTGCCACCCTGATGGCCAGGATTGGGGAGAAATCCCCTTCTCCTGGAAAAGCAGGCGGGATCAGCACCAAAGCATCCTGCTGAAGGAGCAAACACAGGATATGGAGAGGTTTAGGAATGGGGCAGCCTGATTATGGCTCATTTGGGAAAAAAACCCCAATCCTGATGAATTTTGCTGTGCCCTGTGTTTGTTTTTAGGATGGCAGCAAGAAGCCCTTGCGGGAAAGCAGGGAAAAGAGGGATAATCGCTTTCGATAGGGAATATCAACCTCCAGCTACCCCTGGGTGCTGCAGTTTACAGGCTGCTGGAGGAGAGATGCAATAAAGTTTGCACCACTCGAGGGAGGCCTGCCAGAGGCAGTCCTAAAGGCTGCCATGAATAAAACACGCTTTAAAGAGCCGGCGAGGATTACAAAATCCTAAAATCCGGGCGGGACAAGAGGGATACATCATCCCCCCCCCAGCCACGTCAGAGGCAGGTTGGCAAACGGGATTTGCCCAGAGCACAGCACCAGGGTGATCGTGAGAAGATTTGGATTTCACGGTCCAAGAGAGATGGATGAAAATTTCCAGAATCGGTCCAAGGGCAGCGTTTGTAGCGGTTATTTTTCCAAAGGGAGGAGGTCTGCTCCTCGTGCAAGGGAAAAATCCTTGTGCAGTCTGTGCCCAGGTGGAGAGCTCCGAGGGATCCGCGATTGGAGAGGTCCAGGCCAGCAATTGACCCTTTGAAAGAAGCCGTTCATCATCATTAAAGAGCTTCGAGTCCCGCGGGACCCGGAGGCGAAACACCCCCGGCGCTGCTGTCCCGGTGTGGGCTGGCCTGGAGAACGCAGGGCTCGGGGAATGACAAATGGAATGCGCGTGGGCGGCGGGGTTCACCTGCAGCCCGAGCACGGGAAGGGCTCGGGATCTGCTCCTCAGGGAAGCTGATAGGGGAACAATAGCCTGCGAGGAGCATTGTTTGCAGGAAAGGCGAGATATTTGCCTTTTCTCACTGATGTTGCTGCATCTCTGTGGGGGCCCCTTCCTGTGTGGCTAATAAGCAGCAAGACGCCAGACGTGGCATACAAAAAATTCCTTTGGCTTTGATTCGTTTTCTTTCTGGATAGAGTCAGCCTTACTTTTGTCAAGATCCCTGTTGTCTGGGTAATTTCATCTAGAGATCCTCAAGGAGCAGAGATCTCCACATCGCTCCGAGTTTAATATCTCGGTTTGAGCTGGCAACTATTCCAGCAATAATTTATACAGCTGAAGAAGGGGGGAAAAAAAAGATTACTTCTGTCTAATTGGCATTACACTAATTACCAGCAAAATACATCAGGCAAATATCACATCTCCTCACTCTCTGTCATTTTGCATTCCCTGCTCCATTTTCTCTTTCCTCGGCAGCAATAAAACAACACGACAGCCATTCCGACATCCCTGAGCAGGGATCACATCCTGACCCCCTCCTCCTTTTCCTGCTGCCTCCTCATTTCCTCACGTCCAGGCAGGTTGTTCTAACCCAGCCACACACACAGCTGATGGAGAACTGCTGTTCCCAGGAACCTGTGCATTCCAGCACCCTGCTCTTCCCTGCTGGATCCCTTCCCCAGCCTCTCCCATGCTCCTTGTCCAAAGGGTTCATGGCCATCCATGGAAAAACATTTTTATATCTGAATAATACAGAACACAGACTACACGAGAGGCACAGGTTTCACTCACGGTCACCTGAGCTGATTTATTCCTGATTCACAGCCTCCCTGCCACTTTACCCCAAATTACTGGGAAAATGACGTTTTTTTAGCCCCACAACACCGGTCTCATGCTGCAGTAAAGCTGCCAAGTGTAAATCCAAGCACGTCCAGGAGCTACCACAAGCAGAGTACTCATCATCCAGCTCATTCTGACGTGAGCCTGTTTTCTCCTGGATCAGAGCAGCTCCCTGACAGACAAGAGCCCTGGAACAGAGCATTTCGGAGGGATCCTTCCCCGTTCTTGTCCACCAAGCCTGGGAATGAGATCTGTCCGGTTTTTTTAGGGATACAGCCCTGGAAGGAGCATCCAGGTGGGACTCGGTGTCCATCAGACCCTGGGAGGTTCTGTGCTCCCACCAGTGAGGTTCAACCCTCCTTTTCCACAAGGATTGAAGCTGAAATGCCTCAGAGGAATCATTTGGGAACCTCATGCCCTGGTCAGAGGCACAGCCCCCTCTCCATCCCAGTGGGGACGACACACACGGACAATGTCCCTGCGTGTCTCTCCTGAGAAAACGGAGCCTTCCAGCCACCAGCACATAAATTCCCCCATTCCTGCTTGTTGGAAGCTTCTTGCCCTGCTCAGAGGTGCTGGAAAGGGAGCCCAGCTCCAGCCACACTGCCCAGGGAAGAAGGTCTGAGCACCACGTGGCCACTGTTGTGACCCTGAGCAAAGCGTGGCCGCCTCAGCTCGCGGGAAATGAGCCCTGGATGCTGGTGGGAAGCTGAGCTCTCGGAAGGGAGGGGCAAACGCAGGGGCTGCCACGGTTTGATAACCTCTGAGGCACAGCAGCCTATCCCTGGCATGGCTCGCTGCGTCCATGACTAATGGGAGATTTATGGAGTGTCCTCTCTGCCGGGGAAGCGGAGTGCTGGCGTTGCAGCCACTTAACGGAGGGGACTTCAAACCAGGATGGATGAGAGCCCGTGGGAAGGAGACAGGAAGAGAGATTCTTTAATGGTGAGAGCACAAAGGATCAAATCCCGGGGAAGAGCCAGCAACTGAGACTGACACCTGACCTGTCTCAACAGCAAAGCTCCCATTGATTTCTGCGGGGACGGGGATGAATCCCTTATCCTCTATCTCCTGCGGGCGAGAGGGATTTTCCATGTGAGGGATCCACACCTGACCGATCCTTCAAACTCAGCCACCTGCTATTTTTATGAGAAAGAAACTGCGGTGTGGAGTCCACGAGAAGCTCAAATGGGAGAGTCTGTAAGCTCCTCTGGCATTAGGTTTAAATCCCACACTAATGCGGGTCCCTTGCACGGGCAGAGGCGCTGCCAGGCAGGTTTATGGAGATATTCCGGAGCGTTGGGAGGCAGATAAAGGGGGAATAACTGCGGTAGATCACACAGGAGCTGGAAATGGCACGTCAAATTACTTCAAAAGGAGCTTTCTAAGGAAGCAGGTCTTTGAAAACAACAAATAGTCTGGGGCTGCTGAGGGATCCTGCCTGTCTGTTGCCTTTACACTTGGTGGCTTTTTCTGGTTTAGACGTGTTCTAAAGATGAATGCCAGGCTCAGAATCCCTGCCTCCCGCAGAATCCCAGCTTCCTGCAAGTTCAGCTCTTTGTGGAGCCACGGAGCAGGCAGGGTGGGAAAACCACTCTGTCTGGAGAGCAAAAATGGCCAAAAAAAGTGACCCAACAAAACCTCAGCCTGGTCACTCCCCTGTCCAGCTGACCATGGAGCTGTGCTGGGACAGCAGGACAGCACAGAGACAGGGGTGAGCCAACCAAGAGGGACATGAGGGACCTGCCTATTCTGCTCTCAAAACACACAGAGTGCTGTGGCTCATCAACAGAAATCATCATTCCCATTCCTGGCTGTGCCCCACCTGTCCAAGGGAATGGCAGCAAGCCCCAAGTTCAAATAAGCATTTTAAATTGTGCTGGAAAACACAAAAGAACAGCCTGAAGCAGCTTCACCCAAGGAAATGTCCTCCCTGGAGAAGAACGTGGGACAAGCAAAGAAGGGCCCCACCCTCCCGTTCCCATTGCGGATCTAATTCGGAAAACTCTTCCTGGAACCGGGTTGGGTTTAACGAACTCAGGCTGAAGCCATGAATAGTTGGAGGCTGACGTAAACTATTTTTGGAAAATCGACTTTCTACCAAAGAAGGGATGTTGAGATTTGGCCCAGAGATAAGAATAGCTGTGCATGACCATTTGCATGGGCATTTGCATCGGAATTTGCAACCATTGCCAGGGAAAGGGAAAATGCCAAGTCCCAGCGGGTTGGGTTCCCTGTTTTAATGTCACCAGGGTCATGTTCTGCCAGGTGAGGACCCTTTCCCAGGCCTGCTGAGGTGGGATGTGATGGAAAATGTTCCTGCCCTGGACTGGAGGAGTTCCATGACACAGTTTGTTGGGGAGATGGGAAATCCTCCCTTCCCTGGGACAGCAGAAGTCGCCTTCCCTCAACGAGCTCGTTTATAATTCTTAGCTAAAAACTTCCATATTCCCATCTGTTTGTAGTTGATTCCCTTAAGGAAAGTCTCAAAGTTTTCCATGGAGCTGGCTGAGCCTAAGAGTGGTTCCAAGGAGCGGGGTGAGTTCGGGGTCAGCAGCTCCCAGTGTGTTCCCCAGGCCCAGGGTCTCTGCAGGATTGCCCGGAAAATCGAGGGCAGGGTCACCTCCCCGAGCTGTGCACTCACCGAGCACAGGGACAGCAGCATCCTGGGGAGGGCTTCCAGATGGAAAGGAATAAAGAGTAGGAAAAATGATAAAATTTTCTCCACCCAGTAAATTCAGAGCAGGAGGAATGTGAAGGACATAACACAGGCAAGAGGGCATTTGTGGGTTTCTGCTGGCTTGCCACAGACAGCAAGAGGGAATGGAAGAGCTCCCAGCCCAGCCCAGGATTGCAAAGAACAGTGGAAAATTCCCAAAATCCTATCCTGGATGCAGCAGGCACACACAGAGCCATGGGGACCTAGATATTCTCCAGGAGAAGGCACCTTCCCACTGAAATACGGAGTTTCTGTCTCTTGGGTGTTGACTCTGAGTGACTTCACTACCTGGACCTTTCACAACCACACCACATGGGCTCAGGGACGGAAACTGGGGGAAAATCAACCAGAACCCAAGAGGGAAAATTGGGATCTTCAAACAAGTCCTCTAAAGATGTCCAGGATCCGCCAAGGACCTTCGGAGAACTCGAGGACAACCTTTTGTGTGCGCCACCACATAATCCTGTGAGGCAAGAGAGGCAGATGAATTATTACAGCTATTTTGGACAACGTCTGAAGCGAGGAGCAGCCTTCTTAGAAGGTCTTGAGAGGATTAAAGGCACTCTCTAGAGCTGGGAGCAATGTGCCTGTTCCTGGGGCAGGGGAAGAGCCGTCCCCTGTTTACCCCGGGCTCCTGGGGACAATTAAGGAAGGTGACCTGGCTGGCGTGGCAGAGCAACTGCCCTGCCCTGAGCAGCTCTGGCGCAAGAGTTTACCCAGACACAGCCACTGGAAAACATGGAAAATAAGGAAATAGGGCTGGAATTACAGCTCGGGCAGAAATGTTGAAACCGGGATGGGGTAATCCAGGGCCATTTGCAATCTGCTGGATGTTGACTCTCCTGATAAAAATCTTTTCCCAGCAGTGATTAAGCAAACCAGGAGACGGCTTTGGGGATGAAACAACATTAAGTGTGGAAAGGAGAGAAGCTGCCGATTTCTTCTGAAGAAATGCAGGTGCTGAAGATCAGTGAGGGACCCAGAGAGAATTTCCAGAGGCAGATGAGGAGCAGAACAGGGTCACAAAGAATGTGGACACCCTAAACCCGGGCAGGAGGGGGAACTGCTGCTCAGGACAAAAGGAATTCCAGCCCTGGAGTGTTAAAAAGGGCTGAAGATCAGTTACAAAACCCCCAAACCCACAATGTCTCAGCTAGAGAGGAGTCCAAGCAGCAGCCAGACCCGAGCTCAGCTGGACAGATGTGTGACCTGCCAGCTCACAGCTTGCAAGGACCAGGGATGGCATGATCTAGCTGGATTCCCACATCCCACATCCCAGACAAAGCCCGCTCCAAAGCATTCCTCAGCCTCTGCAACAAAGCAGAAGTGCTGCAGGGCACATTTGCAAAAAAAAACCCCAACTCCACAGACTGCAAATGTGCCTGGAACTCTGTCTACAAGACAAAAGGGACATTTAAAGATAATGTAGGAAAAAGAGAATAGGTTTTAAGATCTAGAGGAGTCTCTGTGCCAGGGAAGAAGACAGAATGTAATTTTTTTGTCCCATCTGTTGGCTGAGAGGAATTGAACAACAATCGCAGTGAGAACCTTAAAAAGCAGCTCATGACTGGCACTAAAGCAGAGGCAGGAGGCAGTGACTGCCCAGGGCTGCAAATCCATCCTCGTGGTGAGCAGGAAAAAGGGATCTTTGGCTCGGGAACCCTCTGAGCCATCCACCTTCTCAAGAAGCTCAGAGCTGGAGGTGGTCAGTGTGGAGAAAACTCCAGGGACACCTCAGATCCCCTTCCAGGGCCTATAGGGGCTCCAGGAGAGCTGGAGAGGGACTTGGGACAAGGGATGGAGGGACAGGACACAGGGAATGGCTTCCCACTGCCAGAGGGCAGGGATGGATGGGATAACGGGAAGGAATTCATTACCATAAAGGTGGTGAGGCCCTGGCACAGGGTGCCCGGAGAAGCTGTGGCTGCCCCTGGATCCCTGGAAGTGTCCAAAGCCAGGTTGGAGCAACCTGGGATGGGGAAAGGTGTCCGTGTCCATGGCAGGGGTGGAACTGGATGGGTTTTAATGTCTTTTCCAAGCCAAACCATTCCATGATCCCACAGCACGGCAGGGTGCACACTCAGGCAGGTGCAGCCGTAATTCCGTGCCGTGGTCACACTGTGAACACAAACACTCCCAGACACGCCATCCCTGCACCTGGAGCTGCTCTGGATGTCACCAAGTGCTGCTGGGGGGCTCTGGGCCATCACCTGGACACATCCATCCCACCAAAAGCTTGTGGGCAAATTGGAGACCATGCAGGGAGGAAAATGAGCTGAAGGAACGGAAGGCTTGAACTATAATCAGAAGAGTAGCAAAGAGGAGGAGGGAAACTTCTCCCCAGACTGCCTCTGCAAGGGTTGCCAAAAAGCACCACACACATCCAAGATGTGCCAGATGTTGCTGCTGCCCAGGAACGAGGCCGCAGGTCTGTGGTGGTGGCAGGAGCAGATGGCAATGGCTGGGAGGAGCACGAGGAAGAGTGGGAGGAGAGGAAGAGAGACCCAGCTGCCAAAATCTCTTGCCTTGGCTCTGCTCACAGGGAGGGACTTGACTCAGTTTTCTTTCAAAGAGATCTTTAAATGTTGAGTTGCCTGAATGAGATCTCCGAGTACGCACCAGGAGAGGGAATTCTGGTGTTGTAGGACTCCGTGGGAAGAAAAGGGAAGAGCTGAAGCAGGATTCAAGTGTAGACTGGTGAAACTGGGGGCAGAGAGGACCTTCCACTGGGAGGGCTCACCTGGAGTCTCGCACACGGTGCTAACAAAGTGAGAAACTCCCAAAAGGATGCTCCCGGCAGAAATCACAGGCTGTGCATTCCTGCCAGATTCCTGCCTTGTGCCTCTGGAACACCACGATCCCGACACAGCAGAGGGAGGAGCTGCCAGCTCATCCAGGGTCACCCAGAGCGAGCAGCCACCTCTGAAAAGTGCAAATTGCAATTTCCTATTTCATTCCCCACCTATAGCGGAGTTTCTTCCCTGGAACTGTGAGGATAAACTCGTGAACATCTGGGAAGTGCAGATCCTACGGCACGGAGAGCGTTGGGAAAGCTCACGAGGTGATTGTTAATTCCATACTCTGAGCAGGGCTGTAACTGCATGCATTAAAAATGGCATGGGGTCCCCACTTTAAATAACAGCCATGAAACAGACTTTGGGGGTGGAAAAACACGGATCAGCAATGCCTCATCCAAGAAATCACAATCTTGGGTAGGTTTGCACCACACAGGGACAGAGGGAAAACAGTCTCCATGTAACAATTCCTAAATTGCTCGTATTTGGTCCTGAAATCCTGCTGAATTCCCTCCACTGGCACTGCCCCCATCCAAGCCCTGCATGCATTATGGCAGGGCAGAGCCTCCATGGAGCACCAGCACTCCCAGGCTCCTTCCAACCAAAGCAAATCTGGGATCCGGGGGGGGGAACAGATGTCTTTGGGAAAAGCACCGGGTGGCCAAGTGGGAGACTGAGCTCCGTTCCCAGCTCAGCCTGCCCCACCAAGGTGGGGAAATGTTGGGGAGGAAACAGTGGGCAGCGAGGGAAAATAGCAGGGATGACAAACGCCTGGGATGACTGAGGAGCTGCCACGTCAGCACCAAGCTCCTGGAGAAGCCTTCACCAGAACCAGCGCAGTTCCTCCTGCATAGGGCCTGGCTCAGCCCCTGCAATACAGCATTTTACTGCAGTCTGCACAGCAGAAAGGGTCCAAAAAAGGAGGACACTGAGATGTGTGTTAATCAAGTGAAGAACCATCTACAAAGAAAAGGCATGGATCTGTCTTCCAGTTGAAAAGCTATAAATAGCCTTGCATACTTGCTTATCAGATTGGTTCGGCTGCAGGGATAATCTCCTGGAGAAAGCAATGGAAGCCCTGTTATGTTGGATATTTATAACCAGATGAAAGCCGAGAAAATGCACAGTCGTGTCAGCCTGGCGCTCGTGCCGCGGGATGGGGGTGCGGGACCCAGCGCGTCTCCGCGGTTTAACGCAAGGTCGAGAACGGCTCAGTCTGCCCAGCTTCCCAAAATCCCAAGATCTGATCGCTTTGAGGGGCTGGTGCTGCTGGTGAAGTCAAGGCAAGGACGTGGTGGGACAGCCCCCAAAAGGTCATGGTGGTCCCACATCGCTCCTTCTTTGTAGGAAGCAAGACATGACCCTTCTCTGGACAAACAAGGTCTGGCTGGAAGCACAGAGGGGTCGGATGTGTCACACCTTGGGCAGGGGCAAACACAACACCCCCAGTGCCTCCTAATCCCCAAATCACCTTCACAGTCCCCTCCCAGTCTGCTTAGAGGATCATGACCCTGACCCCAGCTCCTCAGCTCTCCTGAACTGCCTTGCCAGATTATCTGCAGAGCACCAGGACTAGCTCGGGATAATGCTGGCGGATTCCCCTGCCACAGCCTCTGCACCTCACACAGGTCAGGACAGCTGCTGGAGCCACTGGAGCCTGATTCCCAACCCCTGCCAGGGGAAGGGAGCCAAGACAGGACATTCTGGGGGATGGAGAGTGGAGCAGGGTTGTGGTAATTCCCTCTGCAGTGTCTGTACCACACATGGATCTGGTGGTGGATGGGCGTGGGGTGATTCCTGTCCTCCTGGGAGGTGAGCACACACAGGAAGGACCGGGAGCCGGGCTTTAGGGCAGGTTTGTGATGCTGTGGGCAGGGAGCCATTCCTGGATGCTCCAGGCAGTGTTCCTTGGCCTTCCTCAGCTCTGTTCATCCCCATCAGGCACAGAGTGAACACCCCAAGGAACATCCCAAGACAGACCTCTCTCTGTCCCCCTTCCAGGTGCTCCTCTCTCTCTTTCCTGTCTCCAATTACAGCCCTGCTCCTCCCTCATCATCTCCAAGTTTCCTGTCTCATTCCAGGGCTCAACCTTTCCTCTTCCAGGTCCGTCATCCCCACTACCTCACCATATCCATCAGCTCATCCATGTGGCATATCCTTGCTCACCACCCTTCCAGCCTCTCTTCCAGGTACTCAAGGACACTTGGGAAGCCCAGTACTGTCACCCTGTGCCAGGGCTCCAGCAATTGCTCCAAACTGCCCTTCCCAGGTGACTGACCAGCACTTTTGGGGAGACAGTGACCTGCACAACACTCATAGACAGGAGGATGCCTCATTGCAGGAGCAACAGATGGATTTGGGAGCCCCACCATGACTTGCTCCAATGGTTGTAGCATAGAGAATTCCAGGGTTACTCCAGGAATAACCTGGGAATTGGGAAGAGATGTTCCACTAGACCCGTCCATTTCCACAACAGAGGGACCCAGCAGCTTTGCGGCTCCCTAAAAACCAGCTGAACACATGCTCAGCCATCTTCCCACCACACATACACCTCTCCCAAAATCCAGGATGCTCCCAGAAACCAGAGGAGACCTCAGGACAACCCCCTGCCACCTCCTCCTCTTCCCTCCCAGAGGATTTCTTTGACCCTGCCACCTCCACAGCCACCTCCCCTGGGGACACGAGCACAGAAGGCAGCAGGTACGGACAGGAGAGAAGATGTTATGTGCACAGCCAGAGCCAAATCCAAGGAAGCAACGGGAGCTGGCCGGAGAAGACAGCTGGGGGGGTGGGCTGCAGCCAGGCGGGGCAGCACAGAGGCAGCACGAGCAGCACGACTGCAGGTGAAGCTGCGCCGGGGTGGGGGGAAGCAGCTCGCCCATGGTGACATCAGACACCTCCAGGGGTTCTCAGGGAAAGGTGGACCCCACCGGGAGGTGACCTGAGGGGCACGGTGAAGGGACACGTCGCTCTGGGGTTTGCCACCACCACCTCCACGCTCGCTAAGCCTCCACTCCGCGGATCTCCTCAGCCCAGCCTGTGCTGCTAAACCTGCTCTGGCTTCTGCCCCCTGGAAACTCCCACAGCTCTGTCCCTAAACGCACGTGGGGAGCTCCAGCACACCCCAACCCCCCTGAGGTGGGGACAGGCACCCATCGGACCTCTGACTGCAGCCCACGAGCTCCCCATGGGCTGGGACACAGCCCCTCGGCTCGGCCCTCTGCTGCCATCTCAGACCACCCTGTCGGGCCCTCTCTCTGCTTCCTGCCACACCCACCTGCCTTCTTTGACACCCACCTGTCCCCTGCCACACCCACCTGTCCCCTGCCACACCCATTTATCCAAAGCCACACCCACCCACCTCCTGCCACCATCTGTCCCCACCACACCCACCTGCCTTCTTTCACACCCACCTGTCCCCAGCCACACCCACCCACCTCCTGCCACAGCCACCTGTCCCCTGCCACACCTACCTGTCCCTGCCACACCCACCTGCCTCCTTGACTCTTCCCATTCCACAGCTCCCCCAGACCTTCCCTCCCTCACCCATCTCTCCCCTCCCCACCACATCCCTGCTGCTCTCTTGCTTTGAGCCTCACCTCTTCTCCATCCTCCCATCCCCACCAAGCCGAGCATGTCCCAGACGAGCTCCACGTCACCCACACTGGGGACATGGATCATGGAGGACCAGCAGCCTCGGGGACAGTCCCAGGGGAGGGGACAGGCACGGGGGACGGGCATGTACCGTTCTCAGGGTGCTCCATCTCCCCGATGCTGCCATCGGGCGTGGTGCGCTCGTAGTGGTCCTCGGGCAGGGCCAGGGGCCCGATGCGGGGCCCCGACGAAGATTTGCTGCTGGGGGTCTCGGATTCCTCCAGCCCGCTGTCGTAGTAGCTGTGCTGGGAGGGGTCCTGCAGGTCCTGAGCCTGGCTGGCCGCAGAGAACGTCACTCGGCGATGAGGTAACTGCAGGCAAGAGAAAGGATGCTGCATCAGCCACCCAGCAGGTGAAGGCAAAGGCTGGGTTCATCCAACCTGACCCCACTGTCAGCTCCCAGAGCCAACCCCCGCCCCTCAGAGCCTTCCCCGGCCCGCCAGAGCCATCCTGACACACTCAGCACCGGGCTCCATCCCAGCCAAGAGCTCCCCATCAAATGTAGGGAGCACACTTTGCACAGTCCCTGTGCCTCCCCAGCCCACCACTCCCTCCACAGCTCATCTGTCACCTATGGCAGGACGGCTCTGGAAGGGTCTCCCCATCAGCGCAGCCTCCTGAATCATTGTCCCCACTCTTCACCAGGGGTCCCCACTCGCCAGGTCCCCAGCCCCAAAGCCCCGCCTGGCCAAGGCCACCCCTAAGCCTCTCTGATGGCATCACTGCCCAGCACAGAGCCACGGTGACCACCAGCTGCCACCCTGCATTCTTGCTGCTTTTGTGTGCTCGTTAAGCGTTTCACAGACCCCACTTCACACTTTCCCTCCCCAGCTCTGCCTCACGCTCAGGAGGAGCTCCCTGCCAGCAGCCATTAAGCCACATCATTATCCCGCTCCAAATCCTTCCACCAAATCCTGCTTTGGTGTGATTACCGAGGAGTGGAGAGGGCAGCACAGAGTTCAAGGGGCAAGAGCGGGGAATGAAACAAAAACACCGAGAGCAGGAAAAAGCCACCACGCAATTTCTCCACCATAAATGCCCAAGATGGGAATTATTTGATGGGGATCTGAAGGTGATGGGGAGAGAGAAGAGCCAACACATCGTTTAGGCTGAAGACCTTTTTCTGTGCTGGTGTCTTTAGTACAAATCAGTGGCAATCAGGCATCCCACACACAGCGAGCACGGGCCAGGAAGGGGAAGGAATTGAGACAAACAGAGGGAAGGAACACAGAGGGAGCATTTAGATGAGCTGCTTTAAGGTTGGTTGGACCTGATTAAATTCACCACAGATGCTTAGAGACCTGATTTAAGTAACTTCAGAGCTGTTAGGGCTGCTTTTTTTTTTTTTTTCCCAAGACTTTTTTTTTCCCTCCTGAAGAATTTGTAGAGAATCAGGGAGCTTCCAGAAGACTGGAAGCGAGCTAAAATAGCACCTGTCTTTAATGATGAGAAAAAAGAAGAGCTGGAGAATTATAAAACAGTTAGCTTAATTTCAGTTCCTGGAAAAATACTGAAGCAGATAAAAGAACTCTTTGTAAGTACCTACAAGATAACAAGGAAATGAGTAACAGCCACTGTAGGTTTGTCACAAACAAACATGTCAAGCCATTGAACTCCTTCCTTTGAAAAGACAGCAGGCCTCGTGGAGGGAGGAGGAGCAGTAAATGTTCTAGCTCGACTTGAGGAAGTTTTTTTTTTGACACTGTTTTAGCTGATTTTCTCATAAGTAATGCAAGCGAACAGTGGAGGTGCAGCACAGTACATCCCTGCCTGGGTAATGTGGGTGCAAATCATTTGGGAAGTGTTATTCCCAAAGGAATTACTGCAGGCAGCCCTTTCAGCTGGGATCATGGATCAAATTCAATCTCTGGGTTGTGTCCCAAGTCCATTGCTCTGGGCTGTGTTTTCATTAACTGCTGGCATGACAGATGTGGGACGGATCTGCCACATCTGCAGCCTCGTGAGGAGTGATCACAGCTGGCTGAGGATCACGGGCTGGGAATCCACCCACAGTGCCAACCTCCCACCCAAAAATGCATCAATAATGGGATAGGATGTGCCAGCTCTGCTGGGCACCAGGAGAGTGAGCTGGGCACCGCTTTTGAGGAGAAGTGCCCCACTTCAGCAGAGAAGAACAGACAAGCAATTGGTAGAAACCACGGCAAAATACTTTTTAAAAAGAGAGAAATTGGTTCAGGGAAGAGAAGGTTAAGGGTGGCAAAGGCTGGGAAGAGAAAGGCTCTGCTTGGGACCACTGGCAGATAAGAAGGAGTGACCTCTACCTTCAGCAGGGAAGACCAGGTTAATCACTATGGCAAAAAAACCACAGCAGCAGGTTTGGCCAAGTGCAATCACAGAATCATGGCACGGCTTGGGTTGAAAAGGGCCTTAAGGCTCGTCTCATCCCACTCTTGACACAGGCAGGGACCTTCCACTACTCCAGGTGTCTCCAAGCCCTGTCCAGCCTGACCTTAGGCACTCCCAGGATGGGACACAGGATGGTTGCCAGAGCAGGGAGTGCAACCCCTGTCATTACAGCACAGGCAAGCCCCTCTCAGGAGCTCTGTAGAGGAGCTGAGGTCAAGGCAGCACTGCCCAGGTGCTGATGACCCCCTGGAGCCCCCTCCCATCCCACGGGGAGCGTGTAAAGCCTGGCACTGCCCTCTCCCTGCACCCTGCCCACCCGGCTGACACCAATTTCCTGCCTCATTCCGAGCTCAAGGCTCCTGCTTTCCCTCCATGCTCGTCCCAGCCCAGCCAGCCCAGCCGGGCTCCTCAGGGTGCTGAGATAACACAAATAAACAACCCCCCAAAGCCAGGCTGTGACAGCCACCATCCCTCCCTGGGGGGGCTCCATCCGAACCTGAAAAACACCTCCTTTAAATGTCACAGCCTTGAAAGGGCTCCTCTCCCTGCAGGGCTCCCAAGCCCTGTCCCCTGCAGCCCCACAGGGCAGTGTGGCACTGGCACAGGGAGTGTCCCCCTCCCTCTGTGCCCTGGTCAGCTCTCCACCCGCACAGCCCCGCTCTGGAGTCACGGAAAGGCATGGAATCAATTTGTCTGGCCCTGACTCGCAGAAATTGGGTTTGTTGTGACCTTTCTGGGGGAGGTTAAAGAGCCTTTGAGCAGGCAGCGGCCTCTCACAAGGAGCTGCTTGTCTGGTGCAATCCAGGCACGCCTGAGCCTTCTGTTTGAGGAGTCAAACACAGCAGACCCGAGTCACAATCTGCAAACAGCGAATCTTTTTTGGGTCCCTCATCTTTGCTCACCCCAGTTTTTCCCCGTTCCTCATCAGAGGTGACCTTTGCAGGTGCCATCTCACCAGTTCTTCCTCCAGCACCCTCCTGCACCTCCAACCTCGCAGGTTTTTCCACCTGAGGCCTGTGCCAGCCTCTTAACCCTGAGCTACTCGTGCAGTGTGACCCCTGAATCCACTTCAAAGCTGGTGCTTCCCAGGAAATCATCCAGCATTCCCTGTTTCTCCAGGCGCAGCTCCGCGCCAGGCTGCGCTAAAACGCGCTTTGTTTAAATGGGCCCAGTTTACCAAGCAATCTGCACTGCTCTGCATGACTGCCCCGTCCTCAGCACCATCTCCCACTCCACCAATCTCCCTGGCAGCTGCAGGTTTATCAGCAGTGATTTTAGATTTCCTTCCAGACAGTTGATTGTGGCGGGCCCGCCGCTGCCGCCAAGGAGCAGCTCCAGGAGAACCTTGCTCCAGCCAAGCTTCCCTTCTCTAAGCTCTGGATAAACCAGACCTGCTTCACAATCTGAGAATCCCGGAATCCCAGGTTGGAAAAGCCCTCCAAGGTCATCAAGTCCAAGCTGTGCCCAGTCCCAAACCCAGAGCACTGAGTGCCACACCCAGGTGTTCCTCAGACACCTCCAGGGATGGGCACTCCAAAGCTCCCTGGGCAGCCCCTGCCAAGGCCTGAGCACCCTTTCCATGGAGAAATTCCTGCTGATGCCCAGCCTGAGAGTAGTGTTCATGCAAAATTAATAATAATAATAATAATAATAATAATAATAATAATAATAATAATGATAATTAAAACCCCCCCATTATCAGCTGGGCGCATCCATCAGTCTCCAGCTGCTCTGTAGCCAACACAAACCAGCTCTGCCTCTCCAGCCCTGCAGGAATGCCCAGAGGAGCCCTTGTTCCTCACGGAGGCCAGGACCATGCCTAAGGAAAGGTTTAAAAGCTGGACCTGTCACGTAATGCCAGTGCCCAGTGTCCCCTGCCATCAGCCACGGTGACTGACGTCAGTGCTATTTCCATCAGCCATTCCCTGCTTTAGCCATTAATCCAGTTGTTCCCTGGGGCTGCCGAGGACAGCGAGCACTGCACAGCTCTTCCAGCTGCTCGTGGCATCACTGCCCTCCCAATCCTGCCCATCCTGGGCTCCCCGGCTCCACAGACACCTCCAGAGCAGAGAGATCCCACTCTTTGGTACAAATTATTCCATTCAATTACGTCAAATATCTCTATTTGGAACGCCCTTGCTGGTTCCCAGCGCATGGGCAGGTCCCACATCCTACGTTGTTATGTCTCAGCCCAAATAACTCCAACTATTTATTCAATATTTTTGCATTTTTCTCCATAATTAACAATTTTGCAATCTCCACTTGGGATCGACAGTTCCTAGATTCCACCTCTTCCCGGCGCATTTTTTAAAGT
The DNA here is from genome assembly GCA_034509425.1 of Eopsaltria australis. Taxonomy (NCBI): domain Eukaryota; kingdom Metazoa; phylum Chordata; class Aves; order Passeriformes; family Petroicidae; genus Eopsaltria; species Eopsaltria australis. Next base: position 225,055 of record JAVTVJ010000916.1, read on the forward strand.
ACTTATTGTGTTGACTTTGTAATAATTGATTTCCCCCCAATGTCTTTGGCTTTGCTTGTTAATTTTCTACACTCCAGAACGACTCATTTCTCCTAATTGCTGTAACTCCCTCCTTTTACCCCCAGTATTTATTGGTTTCCTATTTCCAACTGCTGCCACTGTGTTGGAATGGGATTTGGAGCAGAGCTGTCTATTTTCTCAGCTGAGAAGTTGTGGCTTTGGATGAAAAAAAATCTATTTCCAGGGCTCCCCAGTGCTCTCTGTGACATTCCTGATGGGGACACCTATGCCAGCTCCAGATCTGAGGGACAAAGAGAGCCCCTCTCCCCTTCTTCCCACAGGGATGCTCAGATGGGGATTCATCCCCAGGAAAATCCCGCAGGTTCTGTGCTGCCACAGCTCAGGGATTTTTCCCGAGGAGGAATCATTGTCAGCTCTCCCTCCAGTGACCCCCATCCTCTCTGAAGTGCTCTCCTGCCTTTTTGAGTCTGTGCCTGCTCCGGCCTTCGTGGATCCCGGCAGCAATGAACTCCTGGCCCATGTGCTTGCTGGGAAAGCTCTTCCCTTTGCTCCTGCCTCTGCTGCCTGCTAATTGTGCCTTGAACTTCTCCTTCCTGCAGGGTTGTGAGGGAACAGCAGTAATTGCTCCTCGCTCTGCCCCTTTCCAATTCCACAAATCTAGGCTGCATCCTGCTCTGCCAGATCCTCCTGCAGACACTGGACAGGTCTGGCTGGCTCTGCTGCCCTTCCCTGTGCCCCTTCCAGCTTTTCTGCCCTTCCCTGTGCCCCTTCCAGCCCTACTGCCCTTCCCTGTGCCCCTTCCAGCCCTGCTGCCCTTCCCTGTGCCCCTTCCAGCTTTTCTGCCCTTCCCTGTGCCCCTTCCAGCTTTTCTGCCCTTCCCTGTGCCCCTTCCAGCTCTTCCCCAGTTTTCCAGCCACAGGGAATTCAGGCCCAGACCCACAGCTCCAGTTTTAGGGCTCATCTGGCAGTAGCAAGAACTTGTTTTGGTGAGGAATTTTGGTGGGCTGTCCCCGACCTGCCTGGTCCTGGCTGCACATCCCAAACCCCCCAACACCAATCCCTGCCTGTGCTGATTCCCTCTGCCATGAGGACACGTTAGAAAAAATGATACTGGGAGAAATTTGATATTGGGAGAGATTTCTTCACGGAAAGGGTGGCCAGGCATTGGAAGGAAGGTGGTGAAATCATCATCCCTGGATGTGTTCAAGGAACAGCTGGAATGCTCTGGGCTGGGTGACATCAAATCTTGATGACCTTGGAGGTCTTTTCCAACCCTAATGATTCCATGAAGATTCTCATTCCTGGATGCTGGAAGGGGCTAAGGGGACCCCGCACTCCTCAGACCCTCTGCTCCCTTCTGCCTCCTCCTTCCCTCAGTCAAACATCCCCAGCTCCCACCAGGAGCTGCACCAGGCGGATTCTCCTTGTTAAACCCAGGGAAAACAAACTCAGCGACAGCAGCGCCAGGAGGGAACAGGAATTTGGGATGTCACCATGTCCCCACAAACCCGCGGCATCACCCCCTGTGCAGAGGGCAGGGACTGAGCAGCAGGAGAAATTCCATTGTTCACAAAGGAAACTGTAAAATCTGCCCTGGGCACCCTTTTCCTGCTGGCAGGGACAGAGGGGAGCCACCCTGCTCCCCCCTCCCCAGCACAGTGTGGAAAATCCAGCCCTTGTTAACTGGTTCCCTGCTGATCCCAAAGCGGGATCCGCGGCTCCTGGGCTCCTCTGGCAGCTCCTGTGCCCCCCCACACGCCAGAATTCTCCTTTCAGGCAGCTGCCAAAGGAGCTGCTTCCCCAACAGCCGCCACAATGCAGCAACTCACAGGGCCGGGAGTGAAAGGCAATGTCAGAGCCAGCGCCCGGAATATCAAAATAAGTGACAAGGGAGCCATTGTGGCGTGCGAGTTGCTCAACTTCAGATGGATTCATGGACCCCTCTCCCTTACAAACCAACCTGGAGCCATGCAGCATCCCTGGATACGGGGAGAAAGAGGGAAAGACAAGCCCAGGGACCGTGCTCGGAACGACCCCGAGGCAGCTTTCCGTGGGTGGAGGCTTGGGAATGATTTGCTTTGCCCGGCGAGGAGCGGGGCTCCGGTGCAGAGCAGCACAGCCTTCGGAGCAGCAGGCTGAGGGGAATATCATGTCCATGGAAACCAGGGCAAGCCTCGAGGAAAGCTGGAGCTGAATTGCCAAAACCACCCAGGGCAACGCTCAAGCTGCAGGAAACAGGACACGGGCTCAGCTCGACCATTTCACAGCTCGTCTGAGCCACGAGCGCTTCTGCTGCCGCGCTGAGGTGAGGATGGAGCTGAGACAGCTCTTCCCATCCTTTTCCATGACCCTCCAATAGCACATTGTGCGGCCACTGCACTGATTTTTGGAGAAGAAGCCCCTCCAGAGCCCTCCCTGCTCGTTCTGCACTCACCCTGCAGGTGATGGGAAGAGCTCAGGGCATTTCCTGGAACAGCAGCACCCTGAGGGACAGGGACAAGGGACCAGGCAAGCACTGCCCTGGCTTGGTGTCACCTCCTGGCATCTACAGTTCCCCTCTGCTCCTGCCCTTGGTGGCCTGGGGGTCCTGCCTGCCTCCCTGCCCTGCCCCAGCATCTCCAGGTGTTCCCTTGGCTGAGCAGACCCAGCTGCATTCCCAGGATTGCTCCCTGTTTGCACAACACAAAGGAATTGAGGGAAGGGCTGGGGCAGAGCACAGGATCAGGTCCCAGGGGCTCTGCCTGCTTTGGATGAGGCAGGGAGATGGATGGACCCACCTCTAAGCAAAGGTGGGGCCTGTGCACACCTGTGAGACCCATCCTTTATTCAAAACACTCATCCAGGGCCTCCCAAAATTTTGTCCCTGGAGGTGGTGTCTCCCAAAGAACCCTGACAATTCTGGAGCACAGTTAAAGGCCCAGCTCTGTGATCTGTGACAGTTTATTGGGGTCACTTCCACCAGAGCCCCTGGGATCCCACAGGGGTGACAGCTCTGGTGTGGTGGCTGCCCAAAAATCCCAGTGTCCATCCCAAATTCCCAACAACCCTTCAGCTCTTTCACTGCTGACAAAAAATACCAGAGAAGGAATCCACAACCAGAGGAAAGACACGCAGGAATCCATGGAATCCCACCTCCCAAACCCAGGTATTACCCCGAAAAGCACCTGCCCCCCTTTCTGAGTGGCTGCTCAGCTGACAATTAGCGAGTGCTGACCTTGCAGTCAGCAGAGCCAGTCTCCAAGTCCTGCCGAAATAATGATAGCAGAGCAGCCAGCCTCAAATGGACATCAGCTCCCGAGGCACTATTTAATGAATAAATCCAGGGAAAATGCGGGCTGACTCCACATAGGTGCCCCGAAGCCTCCTGAAATTTGCATGATGCTCAAAGAAGCCGCCAAAGCCCGGTGCCAACCTGCCTGGTCAGATCGAATTTATCTAACTCAGAGCAAGATCTAACGCAATTAGAAACCCATTTAGGCAGCCTGGGGACAGAGCCTGCCTAACCCTCAGCCTATCCCAGCTCTGAGCCCACCCAGGAGGTGCCATTTGGCTTTTCTTTGGGTGAAACGAAGACGGGCGAGGAAAATACGGAAATAAATCATCTGAAGGGCGAATGGTAAAATCGAAAGGGGTCATAATCTTTATGGAATGATGTCTAAATTGGCCTGGAAGTGCTGTCCTGGAATGTCTGTCACCATCCAGCTGATAATGGAGCTATTCTGGAGATGGCTGGCGTGGAGTGGAAATTGCCCTGGACGCAGCAGGAGGCCTCATAATCACATTAAAGCCATCTGAAGATCCCAGGGAGAAAAAGCTTCCGGGACTGGGAGCAACACTTGAATGAAACCCTCGAGGAATCCAACAGCTGCAGAGTGGGGAAAATAATGCTGGGAAAATAATGAGCTAATCTGGCTCCCAGTTGCACCCAGTGGAGCTGACAGGGAGTGTTGGAGGCTCTGGGGAGAGCAGGGGGTACAAAGCTGTAAACTCAGGACTCTATTAAAAAAAAAAAAGGAGATAACCAGGAATGCTTCCATGGAAGCCTTTCCACAGAAAACCTGTCAATTTGCTGAAACCAGATCATTATTCAAGCGAGTTCCTTGTTTCAGGGTTGGGGCATGGGGGAAGATCTTTGCTGACACGTGAAAATGAAAAAATGATGCTCTTGCAAAGGTACCTTTCACTTCAGGACTCCAGCCAAGTATTAATTATGGAGCTCAACTCAAAAAGGTCAGGCAAAATCACGCCTTTAGAAATTACTAGAAAAAAAATATTCATATATAATATATATTCTGATTGACTTGGGAAATAGGGGGGAAAACTGTCAATTCTTCCTGATTTGCTTTCAAATTGAAAATTTTCCTCCGAGGGCAAACCTGTTTTGCAACCAGCTCCATCTCCACAAAGCAAAGGGCAGCAGCTTTTCCTGTTTGCCTGAGGAATCGTGCCTGTTCCAAAGGTCTGGGCACCCACACGCTGCAGAGATGGGCAGAGCCCTCACTTTAGTGGTCTGCACCTCCTGATGAGTGGAGATCCCGGGTGAGACAAACCTTCCTTTGGAGACATCAAACAGGTACGACAAGTCAGAGGAAGGATCCTTAGAGCCACTTATCTCTCCTGCACTGCCCCAATTCCCATTTCCACTGGCACAGGACCCCTGGGATAGACGAGCTCCTCAAATCCCAGGATTGCTGTCATATCCTTTGCCAAACCAGATTGTGGCTTCAGACAAATTTCCTGCACTTCAGCAAAGACTTCTGAGCTCTCTGGGCAAGAGATGCCCTGATAGTCCCTAATAAACTGTGATCCCCTTGAAATACTCAGGAAAAAAAACCACCCGAGCTGCTGCAGGCACTTGCAGAGCCTGGAATCACAGCAGCCCAAAAGGGTGAATGAAAACGAAGGGCTCTTCAAACATCTGAGACACGGGTTCTGCTTTCCACGGGGCTCGAGTGCTTTTGATGAACGAGCAGGAAGATGAATGGATGAGTGTGAGAGGAACATCACACATGGCTCCAGCAGGACACTTCCAGCAGGAGCTCAGCCACGAGGTGCCCCCCCAGCAGGGCCGGATCTCTGCCAGAGCCTCCCCAGCAGCTGCTCCCAAGCACCGGGGAGTTGGGAGGATGTGAAAACCAGGCCGTGTGGGAGCGAAATAGCTGCAGGCTCTCAGGTTGCTCAGGCCTTTCAAGATGTCTCCGAGGAGCTGAATCAGGGCACGCTGCTCCGGCAGCTCCGGAGCGGGATCAGCTCCCAGGGAGAGAGGTGAGGATTCACCACCCGCCCCAAAGGATGGCTCAGAACTTTGATGGAACGTGCCAGGATCCCAGGGCCACGTGCAGATAGGAGATCAGAGGGGATGTTTTGCAAGCCAGGAGGAGCCCAGAAGGATGTTTACACCCCGGGAAAGGGGCATCTTCAGGGATCTCTGGGCAGCACCCACAAGGCCTGGCTGTGAGTGCCAGGAGGGTGGAAATGATGAGGTGGTGGAGCTTTCTCCTGCTCTGCTGGCAGGTCACGGCCCACGCTCCCACCACAAACCCACCCACGCTTCCCTGCAAGCAGCTGAAGGGCTGAGGCAGTAAACAGCTTCCACCACACAAGGCATTGATGCAAAACAACCAGGAATGTTTTTTAAAGGGATCTGGGGGAGTTGTTTTCTTTCTAGCCCTCTGCCTGACCTCCCCTTCCTCTCCAGAGGGTTGGGTTGGGAATCACAGTGGGAAAAGAAGCCTTTACTACAGGTAGGATGTGGAAACGAGCACTTAAGGGTGCAGAGGCCTCCAGAGAAGTTCAGAAAGCCAGAGAAGAGAGTCATGGAATGGTTTGGGTTGGAAGGAATCTTAAAGCTCATCCCATTCCACTCCCTTCCATGGGCAGGGACACCTTCCTCTATCCCAGGCTGCTCCAAGCCCTGTCCAGCCTGGCCTTGGACACTGCCAGGGATCCAGGGGCAGCCACAGCTGCTCTGAGCCAGGGCCTGCCCACCTTCACAGGGAACAATTCCTTCCCAATATCCCATCTAAATCTCTCCTCATTTAGTTTAAAAGAGTTCCCCTTGTCCTATCACTCTCTGCCTGTGTGAAATCTCTCTCCACCTTTTTTGTAGCTCTCTTTAAAGCACAGAAGGGGTCAGGACAAAAGGCAAGGCCAATGCAGGACCTGTTGGAGGGAAGTTGAGTGAGGCTGAGCTGCAGATCTGGCTCCAGAGGTGAAGTCAAAGCTGAGCTTCATCCTGGACTGGTGGATGCTTCAGCCACAGTCAGAGGTAACAAGAAAAGGGGCACCAAGATGCCAGGGGTGACATCCTCACCCTGTTCAATCCTCCTGTGCCTCAGCTGAGCTGTCTGTGCATGCTGGGGCATGGAAGGACCAGGGCACTGCAGGAAGAGCCTCTTTTGGAATAATCTCCACTGACCATCTTGGTGTCTGCCAGGAGCAGAGCTGGGTTGTGCAATGGCAGCTTGGCCCGCCTGGGAGCACAGCCGTGCCCTGGGGATGGGCCGTGCCCAGGGTTCCTGGCAGGTGCTCCCACAGGACAGGATGAGGGCGGAGGGGCAGGAAGGTGATTTGGGCCTGGCACAGGGCTCAGCACTCCAAAGGATGTGCCAACCAGCAGAAGATTTGCCAGGGCACCATGGGGGCTGAGTGCCCAACACCCCACAAACCACCAAGGGGCTCTTTGGGACCTGCCTTTGCACAGCCCCACACGAGGGGATTCACTGGGGGTCCAGCTGGCCACCAGAGCCCAGCAGCCACCCCTTTGCTGCTGTCCCACAGCTCCCAGGGCTGCCCTTCCCACCCCTGACACAATTCCAGCCACTCTGTGCCCTTTGCTCCAGGCATTCCTCAGCCCTTGTTCCCTCCACACCACCCTCCCCAGCCTGTCCTACATCCCGCACCCTCTCATTACTCCAACCTCCTTCCAGAACATCCCAGAACATCCCAGCCCTGTCCTCACCCAGGAACACCCCACCTCCACCCCCTCCAGCTGCATCCCACCCTCTGTGCTTCACCCCATCCACAGCCTCTGGGTGCTGTCTGTGCCAAGGGGCCACCGAGTCCCTGGGGACACGCAGGGACCACGGGGGACACGCCCTGTCACAGCCCTGGGTTCTGCCCCAGGATTTGGGTGTCGGGTGAAGCAGCCTGCAGGGCTGGGCCCCGCTCCAGGGAACAGCACTGCAGCTGAGAGCCCGGCCGAGCGGGCAGAGCAGTGCTGGGAATATCAATCAGGGAGGCTTGGAGCGAGCGGCTGCACACACAGCCAGGGCTTTCATCCCCCAGGATCCACAGCTCGGCCGGCAGAGCCAGCCAGGGGCTCAGCCCCGTGCTGGGAGGGCTCAGCATCCCTCTGTACTGGGGCCAGCACAGTCAGGAGAGGCTGGGGAAAGCCAGGGTGAAGGGAGAGATCAGGAGAGAGGGTGGAGAGGAGCAGACACAGTCGTGAAAGAAGCGGGAAGATTCGGTGGGAAAAAAGGAGTTCCCCAGATCCAAGCTGGGAAAACCAACAGTGGCTCCAAGGGCATCAGGCAGGGGAGAGGCTGAGGCTGTGAGAAGGGAGAGGAAGAGGAGGGCAGGGGGAAATGAGAAGAAGGGAGGAATGGCAGGAGGGGAACTGGGCAGTGTTTTCACCCAGCCCCATGTGGGGAGCCCCAGGCAAGGAGCACAGGCTGGGTGAGCCTTCAAGGGAGAAAGGATGAGGTCCCCAGTGCTGGTGGGGCCAGGGACTGCCAGGCAGGAGAGACCCGATGACCTGCTCGATGGGTTAGGGACAGTGAGTGCCACCATCTCCTTGCAGACACTGCATGCAGAGTTGTCACCTGCCCTAGGCTGCCCACGCTGCTGTCACCTGCTGTCACTGTGCCCACCCCACTGCCGCTCTCCACACAGCACAGCCTGTGCACAGCTCTGGGCCCCTCTCCGTGGGGCTGTGCACTGCCTGTGCCACCTCCTGCCACAGCCCAGGCTGCACAGCCACCACTGCCACCTCCTTGAGGGCAGGGGTTGTACCCCGCTCTGTGCCACCTTCTCCCAGGGGAGGCTCCAGCTGCACCCCTGCATCCCCTACACAGCCTGTACGTGTGACCCTGCCATCCCTTGTCACAGAGACTCCCTCCCCTCTCTGCCACCTTCCTGGGGTGCTGGCAGTGAGCATCCCGCTGTCACCTCCCACGCACAGGGCGCAGGCTGGGTACACCCCGCTGTCACCTCCCCCGCAGCACAGCCTGCGCACACCCACGCTGCCTCTGGCTCTACATCCAGCCTGTACCAGGGGTTGCTCTTCTTCCGCGGCTGAAGCTCCTCATTTTGAGATCCCAAATACCCCACGGTGCCCTCACTCCGTGCTATCAACCAAAGTCCCCAGCACAGACGTGCCAGGAGCCACTGCACCTTCCTGCCTTGCCCGTGGTGTCCTCAGCATCCTCAGCAAGGCCCCAGCACGGAGTACAACCCACTCCCCACCCCGTCCTGTGCTTCCCCAGCTCCCCCAGACACCCCAGTGATGCTCACAAGCTGCTGTGCTTTGACACAGCCACTCTTCCCAGCAGATCCAGGGATCTGCAGCCCCTCAACAACATCTCCCTCATTTGAACTCGGCCTGGCAGAGCCAAATCTGACCCAAGCCCAGTCGATCCCAGGAGCAGGAGCTGATTTACAGTGTGGAGGAACTGCTCCCAGCACAGCATCTCTCTGAAACTGGGGAAAAGCAGGGCAGGTCCCCCATGAACCCTCAGCTCCATCTGCAGCTCCTTGCTGGATCCATTTATCAGCTCATTCCACGTGAACGACCTTGAGAAAACCCACTGACCCAGGACAGTGGGAGACTTTCCCAGACATCTGCCAGCACCTAAACCTGCAATTTATGGAGGCTCTGAGCTAAATTCTCAAACATGACGATTTCATTTCTGTCCATTACAGCTACAATATTCCTCTCCTCCCCTCCCGCAGAGAGTAATTAATGCTGCGCCGCGCTCCGAGCCCGCGGGCAGGTGCAGGAACCTCTGCTGAGCTCGCTCAAGTTCACACCACTCCAGCCGCCTTCCCAGGTGGTGGGGGGCTGTAAGGACCTGGGGCAAGCTTGGGAATGGATGTAGAATATCCCCTCCCAGTAAAAAATGGAGGGAGCCTGGGAGCCAGGCAGAAGAAAGAGCTGCTCCCCACGCCAGCACCTGAGTTCTCACCCCTGGTTCATCAAAGAGCTGCCGAGGACGAGGAAGGAAGGGAAACTTCTCTCAGAAAGTTCCCAAAGGGAAGCAGATAGCAGGGCTGAGCCAAGCCCCCAGACTGCCCGGCCCAGCCCTGAGGGGAGCAGTTATTGAGGTGGTTGCTGGTGTCTCCTTTCCTCCTCTGCAGCCATCACATCTCCCCGCGGGTCCCAGCCCTGCCTGCCCAGGAGGCCCAGACACTTCCTGGATGGCTCAAGATAAAACCTTATGCTGTTAGCAAAACAAACGAGGAGGCTGTGAGAGCCAAGGCTGGCACAGGGCTCAAACCACCGAAGCCAGAACCACTGGTTTCCCCGGCTGATCTAATCTCTCTCAGCGCCAGGACTCCTCTGCCCCGGCAGCCTGGTGCGGCCACTGGAGGCCCTGGGGAAGAGGTGAACTGGTGTGACAGGAGCAGGGATGGGTGCCCCAGTTTGGAAGGAAAACCAGGAGAAACAGGAATGGGTGGCCAGAGAGGGTCCCTGAGATGGGATGGTGGGATGGTGGGAGGGGGTGTTGGACTGTTCCTGCCTACCAGGACCCATTTTTTCTCCAAACAGCTGGAGACAAGACCTTGAGCAAGCCTCATGGCATTGGCATCACCCCCATCCATCCAGCCAGGAGATCCCATACAGGGCAGAGCCATCTGTGTGGGGAGCAGGACCACCCGGCTCCAGCAAGCCTTCCCGGGGGGATTGCTCCTTCCCATCACCTCCCGGGGTGGGGGAGCGCCGGGATCCGGGCGCTGCTGACACGCCAAGGCTCCATCTGCAACCGCGTGCGCCCTCATTGCAGCACTGCGGCGGGCGGGAGCCGGCGGCTGCCAGCCTGCGCCGGCGGGATTTGGGTCAGGCTAGCCAGGCACAGGCATCTGCTCCACCACGCTCTGGCTGTGGGACTTGGGTGTGGCTCAAGAGGATGTGGGGATCAACCAGGAGGATGTTGGGGTGAAATGAAATGAAAGCTGGGCCGGCTGAGCCGTGGCTCAGACTGCGTCCACATCCACGTGCGTACGTGTTCGTTTCTGTGCAGGTGTTGGGAACCCTGTGCCGGAGGAGCATCCTCAGAGGACCAGGCAGTGACTGGACATGGGAAATGTCAACCTGGGGATGAAGGGTCAGCACCATGAGGCCTCTGGACTGACCACACTGGGGTGTGGTGGAGGGTTTGTGGAGATGGTCACTCCTCCTGAGCATCACTTCTGGTCTCTGCAAGGCCTGAGTGCTCCAGTGGCTGAGGACATGGGAAATATGCCTGGGAAATTGCTGGGAGTGAGAGCCTCTTCAGGGGCAGCAGGGAAAATAAGGCACAACTGGTCAAAAATAGAAAACTTTATTGAAGTCAAATCCAACAGGGCAGCTGAGCTCAGCCCCACGGCAGGAGCCCAGCCTGCCGCTCACCGGGGTACAAAGAAGGGGGCAGGAGTCTCATGGAACACAGCGGTACAGCACGGGGGGGAGTGGGTGGTCCTCACCCACGGGGCCCCAGGAAGAAGGCAAAGCCACAGGCACTCGCTCCCCCTCTCCCTCCCTGGCTGGTTAAGGACAGAGGTGCCAAAGCAGAAGTGTGGTGCAAGCTCCTAAGTGACCAGACAGCCCGAGAAAGAGGGTCCTGCAAGCTCCGTGCTCAGCCCACGACCTCGTGGCTCAGCTCCAAGCTCCAGTGCACACCAGCGAGCAGCCAAGACCTGCCTCCGCCCTGCCCCGCACGCAGAGAACCCCCCGGCGACACCAGGAGCAGTGACCCGACCGCAGCAGAGACCACAGTGCCCCTCTCCCCCGGCCCCCAGCACAGCCCCAGCCCCGCCACACGGACGGGGGTGCCACCAAGATCTGCAGACCCTCTCCCACAGAGCCACAGCTCCAGGCCCGGTGCTCGTGCTAAGGAAAGCCTGGATTTCACCGCGCCGGCTGTGGCAGAGGGCCCAAGCCTGGGGGAAGCTGGAGCCTGAGCCTGGGAAAAAGGCAGAGCTTTGCTCCTCCACCCAGCCCCACCTGCCCGGGCAGCCACAGCGGGCGCAGAGCTCCCTTTGAGGCGCCCTGGCGCAGGGCTGGTGGCAGGTTCAGCCACACCAGTAGAGCCAGGCTGGCAACAGCCAGGCCAGAGCCTTCCCAACTGCTCCCTGGAACAGGGCAGGGCTGGAACCCAGCTGTGGCAGGAGCAGGACCAGTCCCTCCTCCCCATGAGCCAGCCCAAGCAGAGGGAGGGATGGGAGGGTGGGCATTGCCCTCCTCAATGCTGTAAGAGCCGTCCCTAAAGGGGATGCAGGCGGGTGGCATTCCCTGCCCAGAGCCCCACATGCAGAGCCACACACATGCAGCGCCCTTCACGTCACCGTCACCCAGGAAGCGCCACCAGGACCCAGCCCCGGGCGCTCTGACAAGGGCTCAGACACTTTTTGGCCTCCCTCCACACCGTCCCCATCCCCTCCCTGCACCACGCCCAGGCTCTGTGGCTCGGCTCCGGGGTAGTCCAACGCCAGCCCCATGGGCCACATGTGCAGGGCTGGGGGCCAGTCCATGCTCACTCCCACACCTCTGTCCAGATGGCTCCCCGGTGCAGCGGGGGGGCCGCTGCCGGTCTCAGGATGAGCTCTCCTACCTGCTTGTTGGTGTATTTCTGGGGGTTGGTGCGGTAGCTGTAGTCCGAGTACTGCTCGGAGCCCGTTGAGTTGTTGTCCCCGGTGCCAACGAAGGTGTTGGTGGCCGGCAGGTCCTGCACCACTTGGTGCTTCTTGGAGGCAGAGGGTGACTGAGGCTGCAGCTGGATGGAGGGCAGCGGCGAGTTGGAGCGGTAGTGGCGGCCCAGGTCCGGGCTGCCTGGAGGGTAGTTCAGGGGCAGGTGGATCCGGGGGCTATCGCTGACAGAGTCATTCATGAGATTGAACTTGAGCGATTTCTGCAGCCCCGTCTCCTCCTCGTCCTCTGTGGGCTTGGGTGGCTTGGGAGACTTGCTCTTCTTCACCTTGCCCTTGCTCTTACCGCTCTTGCTGGCCTGCTTAGGCGCGTACAGGTCCTTGGTCTCCTTCTTGCCCGCCTGATAGCCGCTCTTGGCCTCGCGCTGGCGGCAGTAGCGCACCAGGACCACCAGCACGATGACCAGGGTGACAGCCACGATGCCGGCGATGACCCCGAAGAGGATGTTGCTCCGCTGCTTGCTGCGCTCGTACTCGGGGTCGCCGGCGATGTCGATGTCCAGCGGGGTGTCCAGGCTGTGCCCCACCAGCGTGTCCAGCAGCGTGCGGTTGGCCAGTGTCTCGTTGACGTAGAAGTGCACCAGGGCCGTGCCATGCCGCGAGGGCTTGCCCTTGTCGTTGACACGCACAACCAGGCGGTGAAGGCCATGGTGCTTACGCAGGATCTCCTTCTCCAGGGTGATGTCTCCGCTCTGCGGGGAGATCTGGAAGAGCTCAAAGGGGTTGCCTCCTGTGATGCTGTAGATCAGCTCGGCATTGATGCCCGAGTCAATGTCCTCCGCTTTGACCTTGCTCACCTGCTGGCCGGGGCTGGTGTGGGGCAGGATGTGCTTGTAGGTGGCATTAGAGGGGGAAGTGATGAAGGGGGCATTGTCATTCTCATCCAAGACATTGATGGTCACCCCCACGTAGGCAGACCTGGGGGGATCCCCACCATCCACCGCCTTGAGCCGGAAGGTGTAGGTGCTCTGCTGCTCCCGGTCGAAAGAGATGCTGGAGAGGATGGTGCCAGTGCCATTTTGGATGACAAAATCCCCGTTGTCTTGCTCCACCGACAGCTGGATCCGGGCATTTTCTCCTTTGTCAGCATCGATGACCGTCACCATGCCCACAGGGCTGAGGGGTGGCATGTTCTCCATCACCGAGAAGTTGTAGCCGCTCAACATGAACTTGGGGTCGTTGTCATTCCTGTCCATGACGTTGATGGCCACAGACGCTGTGCCCTTCTTGCTGGGGCTGCCTTTATCTTCCGCCACCACCAAGAACTCGTAGCGTTCCCGCTGCTCTCGGTCCAGCACCGCCTTCACCCGGATCTGCCCGGAGTCTGGGTCAATGGTGAAGGAGCCCTTGGAGGCGGGATCTGACACCAGGGAATAAACCAGCTGGGCATTGGAGCCGCTGTCAGCGTCAGTGGCACTCACCTCCATGACCAGCTCATCGGGCTCGTTGTTCTCGGGGAAGGCCACCTCGGTGAAGCTCTGGCTGAAGACAGGGGCATTGTCATTGACGTCCATCACCTGCACCTTCAAGGAGTTGGTGCTGGAGAGGGGCGGGTTCCCCGAGTCCACGGCCACAATCTCAATCGTGTATTCCTTCACAGACTCGTAGTCCAGTGGCGTGGTGGTCTGCAGGAAGTATTTCTTCTTGCTGTCACTCCCCGTCTCACTGGCCTGGCGCAGCTGGAACGGGACGTCACCGGCCACCACGCAGGTCACCACGGCGTTTTCGCCCTCATCTCGGTCGGACACCTGCACCAGAGCTACTGCTGTCTCTACTGGCACGTCCTCCGAGATGTTGGCCATGCCATCCTGGTGGGTGACCAACCCTATGCCCCGGATCTCTATGGAGGGCGCATTGTCATTCATGTCCTTGATGGTGACCACCACCTGCGTGCGGGCGCTCTTGGGGTTGGCGCCCTTGTCCTTGGCCATGACGGAGAACTTGAGGGTGCCGATGTCCTCGCGGTCGATGGGGCCCTGCACGGTGATGAGCCCCGTGGCGCGGTCCAGGCGCAGCAGCCGCCGCACCATGTCCGAGGCCTGGTGGAAGGAGTAGTCGATCTCGGCGTTGGCGCCCTGGTCCGAGTCATTGGCTTTCACCTGGGGGACAGAGGGACATCGGTGAGCAGGACGAGGGCACGGCGGAGCGAGCCCCTCCACAAACCGCCACGGCCTTCCCTGGGGACAGCCGGGGGGAAAAAACCAGGATTTCCTCTTCTGGGGCCAAGGACTGTGGGGCAAAGAGCCTGGGACCGGCAGAGCAGCTGGGAGCCGCCCTCGGGCATGGAGGCTTTGCCTCACTCTTCCGGAGAAACCGGCTGGGCCGGTTGGCTGCGCTCCCCTCCCAGCCAGCTCCGGCACGCAGGGAATCCTCCGGAACCATGGAACCATGCTGCTGAGACCCAGCCAGCAGCAGGGAGGGACAGCTCCAGCTGTGCCCCCGAGGAGGTGCTGGAGCAGCTGCCTGGCTCAGGTGAGGGCGAGGAGGGACGCAAGATGTGCAGAGCTGCGGCAGCTCCATCGCGGCATCTGGGGATGCAACCAAGCAGGGATTGGGGCTGCCCGAGCCCTGCACGGCACCGTCCATCCCTGCCCACCCGGCAGGAGCCCTGCATCCCCATAAACCTGCCTCCACGCCTATTATTTGCTTTCTAAAGAAGATGAGGTTTGTCTAACATTTGCCTCCCTAATCGGCTCTCTGAGCAGCCTCTTCTCTGCACCATTTGCTGCTCCGCCGTTATCTTGCTCAGCAGATTTGGATGGAGAACGAAAGTTGTTAAATGTAAATTCCACCTTTTACCTCCACTCACAAAACAGGCGGAAGTCATTTTCCCCCTGAAAGATAAAAGCTGAGCAATGGCAGCAGCGGCGTCTCAGCCCATTCTCCTCCCGGCCATGCAGCTCCCTTATCTGCTTCCAACTCCCATTCTCTTAACAGCGAAAAATGAATTCTTAAAAAATTCACATCAGAATTAGCAGGCAGATGAGAGCTGGCCACGCTCTGCTTATTAAGATGGCAGCTGCAGATAAACAGATGTCGACTACTATCATCTCAATGCCCCCTCCAAGCCAAATCCACCAAGATCCAGCCCCCTGGGCTCTCTGGGCCAGTTTGCAGTGCTGCCCGAGATGAGGCAGAGCCCCTGCTCTCTGCAGACAGCAGGGCACCTCCGGAGCCATGGCCAGCCCCGCACATGGGCAGCAGGGATGCTCCCTGTCCCCACCTCCTGAGTTTCCATGGAGCAGCCAAGGAAATGCAATTTATGAAAGAGTCTGTGTCTTGTCTGTGGGCAGCACTGAGACCGAGCTGGTCCCAAGCCAGACTCCTGGTGGCCCTCAGGTCCCAGCCCTCCCAGTAACCCGGAATCCTGCTCCCTGCAGCCGTGCTGCTGCCCCTCAGCCGTGTCCTGCAGCCCTGATCTGGCTGCACCTTCCTGCGCATCCTCTCCCACCTCACTTGAGCAGATGTGACATCCCAAGGAGGGACCTGCCTGCCTGCTGGCCCCGGGTGACACTGTGAGCTCCTCCATTCAACCCTCCCTCCTCCCTGGAGGAACCACAGCTGTGTCGATGCTCCTGGGTTGTCCCTGCAGCCAGGCAGGAGGGGAGCTGGAGAGAAGAAGAGTCCCCTGCACTCACCTGGAGGACAGAGTGCCCCACGGGGCTGTTTTCGGAGAGCTCCGCCTCATACAGGGCCTTCTCAAACTTGGGCGCATTGTCGTTCATGTCCAGGATGGTGATGCGGAGCAGGGCACTGCTTGCCCGTGGAGGGTTCCCCCCATCCTGCACCTTGATGGTCAGATCGTAGGAGTCCCACTGCTCCCGGTCCAGGTTCCCCATGACGATCAGCTGAGGCTGCTTCTCATCCTGATCCTCGGCCACCTGCAGCCCAAAGAGCTCCTGCGCCTCCGGACCAGCCATCAGCTCGTAGGAGGCAACACCGTTGGGGCCCGAGTCCCGGTCCATGGCCAGGGGGATGGGGAAGAGTGTCCCAATGTTGGTATTTTCAGGGATGGAGAGGGTGAGGACAGGCGAGGCAAAGTTGGGGGTGTTGTCGTTGATATCGAGCACCTCGATCTGCCCCTCGAGCAGGCGCGGGCTGCTGTTGGCGTTCAGGTTAGTGATGGACACCTCGAACTCCAGGAAGCAGGGCTCTCCGGGCAGGAGATGCTGGCACTCCCGTAGGTTCTCCCGGTCAATGGAGGTCTCTGTGGTGTAGATGTCCCCAGTTTTGCCATCCACACGCAGGTACGGGGCCCCCACTTCCAGCTTGTAGAGGTGCCCCATGTCCGGTAAGCCGTAGTCGGAGGCCAGGCTCCCTATGAGGCTGTTGGGGGGTTGCTCCTCCTGCACTTTGTAGACTGCACGTGTCCCCGAGGCCAGGGCAGGGAGCTGGCACAGGAGCCACAGGCCCAGGCAGGACGCCAGCGGGTTCATCCTGCGCTGCAGGGGAGCTGCAGGAAACACAGACACCGCAGGTTAGGGACCAGCCCACTTCCCTGGCTTATCCCACCGCACCATGTGGGATCGCACACAGTCCTGGCATGGCTCCCAAAGGGAAGGGGCTGCAGGGGCTGGCCCAGCCGAGGGCTCCTGGCAGCCTCCAATGCCCTGAAGGACCCGTCCTGGCTTGCAAAGTTCCTGCAACGCCCTGCTGGAGTGAGTAACCCCATCATTGAAACCTCAGCCCTGTCACTTGCAGGAAGCCACTCCTGCCACTGTCCACCCTCTTCGTCACCACACCAACTGTAATTAGACCCAACGAGGCACACTAACAGGGTGGACTGCAGGCAGCCTGCTGCCAACAACCCGATGGGAGCCGGCCAGCCTCCGAGACAGCTTCTCACCACCCAAACACAGGAGCATTGTGTGCCACCAGTGCAGGGGCACTGCCTGCCACGCACCACAGGGACACACAGGCACTGCAGGCAGCTGCCAGCGCTGCAGGAACAGCAGCACCAAACAAGGAGCTCTACCTGCTCCGTGGGGATATGGGGCTGACACCCATCCAGCACCACAGGCACATGGGACACTGAAGGGATGTGGGGCTGACACCCATCTGGCACTGCAGGGACATGGGACACTGAAGGGATACAGGACTGACACCCACCCAGGGACACAGGGCACTGCAGGGCTGCAGGGTTGCCACCCATGCAGGGATGCAGGGCCATGGATTGCTGCAGGGATGCAGTGCTGCCATGCACCCAGCACTGCAGGGACACAGGGCACTGCCAGCACACAGCTCGCTCCCATCCATCACTGCCTGCACTGCAGGAACAGCAGCAGCCATCGCTTCAGGGACACAGGACATTGCAGGAATGCAGGACTGCCACTCGCCCAGCACTGCAGGAACATGGGGCACTCCAGGGATGCTGCCTGTCCAGCACTGCACGGCTGCAGGGCACTGCCTGCACTGCAGGAACTGCGCGCCTCCACCACTACAGGGCCATGGGTCACTGCAGGCATGCAGGGCTGTCACCCCTGCAGCACTGCAGGGCCGTGGGGCACCGCTGTGGCAGGGACAGAGCAGCACTGCCCTTGCTGCACTGCCAGCACGGCGGCACTGCCAGCCTCGCACTGCGAGGCACAGAGGCACCACCCACCTGGCACTGCAGGGATGCAGGGGCCTTGAGCATCATCCCTGCTCCACTGCCCGTGGAGCACTGCCACCCCCGGTGCCCCTGGCCATCACAGGTACACCGGGTCCCTGCCCAGGCTGTGCTGCAGTGCAGGAACCCCCCGGGCAGCCCCCGGCAGTGCCCAGCCCCGGCGCACTGCAACGGCAGCACAGCATCCCCCTCGCTGCACAGTCACTAGGCAACCCCACACCCTGCGCCAGCAGCTCCTGTTCCCTTCCTCGCTGCAGACACTCTGTTCCTTCCCATTCCCTCCCACTCCAGTCTGGGACATGGCACGCACTGGGTGCCCACCCCGTGCCAGTGCCCACCCCGCTGCTGCAGCAGCAGTGCCAGGAGCCCCCTGCATTGCAGAGAACCCCTGCACTGCTGCACCCCTGCACTGCTGCCCCCACCACTGGCACCTCTTCCCCATGCCCACACACTGCCCAGGCCATGCCAGGCTCACCGCCAGCCCCACAGACTGTCCCCTCCTGTGCCAAGCCACATGCCCTGCCACCAAGCCCCTGATCACTGCTGTGCTTGGCCACCAGCTTTCCTGTCCTCTTGTTTCCATTCTGGGAACACATTTTCCTCCTTCACAGTCCAGGAGCACCCACACAGCTTCTGCTGAGCCGTGAGCGTAAAGGGGTTCAACGCAGCTCACTGGCACCCAAAAACCCTGGGATTGGGTGCCCTAAAATTAACAGTCACAAATATCTGCCAAGGCCCCACAACATCACCCTCCTCTCACCGCTCCCATCACTCCCTCTCTCCATGCTCTGCACCCAAGGATAAGCAAACGCTCCATGGGCAAGTGCTCCATCACCATCCCCCTCCGTGATGCCATACAGCAAGTGCCAAATTCCTGGTTAGCCCGGCATTGTACGGATCATCAGCAAGTGGAACACCCTGCACAGTCCTCCTTGGTGCTTCCCACAAGCCATCAGTTCCCAGTCCCTCCACCCCTTTGCTTCCCCGTGGCCATGGGGACATGGAAGAGATGAGCTCTGCCTCTGCAGTGAAAATATATCTCCATGCCTGGAGGGGAAACTGTGGCCCTGAAGCCAAGCTTGCCTCTGCTCCCTTGTCCTGTCGCTTCCTTCGTGCAGAGCAGAGCCATTCCCAGCTGGCTGAGCCCGTGCAGAACTGCCCACACCAGCACTGGGATGTGTGACTCCAGGAGGAAGGGATGAGGAGAGCAAGACCTCTTCCATCTCTGGACCAGACAGAGGATGGAGGAGGCCGGGAGCCGAGCAGAAACACAACAGATATCTGCATCAGCACAGGCAGTGTGTGCACACACGAGTGTGTGTGTGTGTGTGTGTGTGTGTGTGTGTGTGTGTGTGTGCTGGGTGTGCACTGTGAGCATTCCAGGGGTGTGCACCTGCCTGGAGCACGGCTTTGTCCATAGGAAAAGGCACACACACAGCACCTAGCAGGGTGTTCAGGTGTGTCATACGGGGTAAGGAGCACATCCCTGCCTGCTCCAGGCCTGTGCCCCAGGTGTGAGCTGGCGCTCCTGCACGTGAGTGTGCCTCACACAATGCGTGTGCCCGTGTGCACGCATGCCCCCAGCGCCGCCGCCTGCGGATGTGTGTGATGTCACCTGTGCGGGGGCACTGCCACCTGGGTCACACTCATGTCTGCCACAACCCCGGGGTGCGCTCACACCAGACCCCCCACATCCAGCTGCCTCCACAAGGTGAACCCCAAGCTCCATCATCCCTGCTGGGGATGGCTGTGAGTGAGGACAGGGAAGAGGGGCAGCTCCAGCAGCTGGGAAGGGGCTCCCGGAGGATGCCCGGGCTGGGAGAGGTGCTGTGCCCGCCGCTGGGCTGCTTGTACCGGGCTGTTTGCACTGGGCTGGGCCCTGGCTGCTGGTGACGTAGCCACATCCTGACTAAGCCCCGGTGCGAGGTGAAAGATCGCAGGGAAAGGGGAAAGTCTCAAGGCAGGGCTGATGTCTCACACGGCTGAGGCAGCCGGGAGGGAGGGCCCAGCAGCTGGAAACGCCAGGAGCCCCGTGCCAGCCTGGAGGAGGAAGGGTGTCACCCAAAGGTGCCCAGCACCCAGGATTTCTGCTCCAAAAACAGGACTGGAGTCTGAACCCAAGCCCCGTTCCTGCAGGTGAAGGAAGGAATCCAGCAGAGCAGGGAGGCTGGAGGAGGAGAGGGGCTGGGAGCCTTCGGGGCTGTGCTGGAAGGCACAAGGGGCCCTGGCTTCGGTAGGATAAGGAACCAGCAGGGTGAAGAATCCTGCTCGGCACCCAGGGGTGCGAATGACACAGCGCAGACGCGAGAGCCCGGAGCTGGGCGTGAGGAGGAGGAGGAGGAGGAGGAAGCCTCCACAAGCACGTCTGTGCAGGAGACACAGGCTTCCCAGGGGCCAGTCCAAGGCACCAGGCTATTTTCCCATGGGATCTAAGGACCATCCCACACTTTCTTCTCTGGTGCCAGGCACCTTTTTCCAACCTGCTGGCAAAGCACAGAGCGCTTAAAAATAAAAACCCCTCCCAAAACAACTATTCCTCCGCACACACAATTCTCCCTACGGGGAGAGTGTGAGAGAGACTGAACCACATGAGAGAGGCGTTAGTCACGCTGCTTAATGCATGACTGGGAAGCTCTCGGAGGACAGTGGCATGCAAAATCCGACAGAATTCAGCCATCCCCACCAAAAAAAAAAAAAACAAGCCTTAATGAGAGAGAGAGAGGTTATAAAGCGCCGCGAATTTAAGCAACTGCTTGAACAAGCCTGTGCTCCCTGTGATTCCCACAGCCTCCTGGCCCCGTTCCACGGGAGGCAGCACCGCTTCGGGAATGGGCACCAAAGTCCAGCCTCTCCTTGCTCCCAACGGCTGATTGCGTGGCTCCGAGCCACGGCGTACAAGTCTGTCCAAACCCTGCACTGAGCACACAAGTGCTAATCCCCCCCACGCTCCCCCAGCCCGGCTTCGACACCCGGAGCTGGAGCAACATCCCGGCAAAGCAGCAATCAGCTCATCCCAGCTCCGCTCGGAGATCAGCGACCGCGTTAGCCGAGAAAACGGCCTCTGATGGTCAGCCCTGCGCCGAAGGCACGGATGGGCTGAATCCTGAGTATTCCGTAGCACGTCCCAGGGTTTGCTCCAGCTCCGGCTGCCACTGCGGCTGCTCGGCGTTTCTGCAGGCTGGGCCCGAGCGCCCGGAGCCAGAGCACCCCGTGAGGAGGAACCCCACTGGCGTGGCAACAGCGTCACCCCAAAATCATCCCTGATGAGCTGGGCAGTGATGAAAAGCCGGCAAAGCCCAGGGCCCTCCCTCCTCTTGCTGCCTTCTCCACATCCCTTCCAACTCTGGCAGCCAGCGAGGCAGAGACCTGTCAGAGCCTCCCTGGAGTGGCAGCCCCTATCCTCCCACCCGTGGGTGCCCCACAGCCACTCCGGGCTCCTGTCCCTTCCCGCCACCGTCCTACCCTCCACCTCGGCTGCAGAGGGGCCCTGGGGAAAGACAAAAATGTCGCCGGCCTGAAACACCCCGGCAGGGCCGCTGGGAGCTGGGCACAGCGGGAGCGGCTCCGCTCCGGGGATGCAGCCAAGAGGGCTGGGGGGACCTTGGAGAAGGGGGACAGAATCCCCTCCGGCCTCGCAGCGAGCCGGGGGAGCCGCTGCTGCCGGCTCCGGCGGCAGGCAGGGAGGATGGAGGCCGGGCTCCGCTGGCGGCCGCCGCGGCCGAGGCTCCCCGGTCCCCGCGGCGCTGCCCGGGCTGAGGCTCCGGCTGCCGCCGGCTCCGGCTGCGGGCACGGAGGGGAGCGGAGCCCCCGCTCCCCCAGGCGGCTCCGCCAGCCCCGCGCACACGCACAGAGACACGCACACACACACACGGACACACGCACGCAGACACTCGCGGAAAAACCACGGGAGCCGCTCTGCCGACACCGGCTTCGCGCTCAGCCTCGCGTACCGGGAAACAGGGATCCTCCGCGGCGCGGACACGCACAGCCCGCCGGCACAGCCAGAGCCGGCTGACACACTCACCCGCACGCACAGAGCCCGCTGACACACTCACCCGCACGCACACACACGCACAGCCCGCTGACACACTCACACGCACACACAGAGCCGGCTGACACACTCGCACGCACACCCCGTCACACACACACGGCACCGCACGCAGACACGCGCACCCCACTCGCATCCCCGCACCCCGGTGCCACCCGCACCCCACGCGGACACCCCGGCGTGCGCCCCCGCCAGCCCCCCGCGCCCGCCGCTCCGGCTCACGCACAGCCCCGCTCCCAGCCGGTTCCCGGCTCACCCGCAACTTCTGCGGCTCCCACGCAGCCGCGCACCCCGCGGGCGCACACACCCAGGGCTGGACGGGGGACACACACCCAGGGCTGGACGAGGGGCACACACCCAGAGCCACCCCCACGTCGAAAAATAAACACCTGAAACACTCGCGCACCCCCTGCCACAGCCGCCCTTCCGCAACCACCGCCCGCCCTGCGCTGCGCTGTGCGGGGCTGGCTGCGCTCCGCTCCGCACAACAAGTGGTAGCGCCGGGCGGGACCGGGGACAAGCGGGAGCCGCCCCGCTGGCCGCGGAGCCCAGCGCAGCCCGGCGCGGAGGAGAGCGGAGGGATGCGGGATGCTCGGGAGCGGGATGCTCGCCAGCGCCGCTCCCGCCGCCGCCCGGCCCCGCGCTCCCACACGGCGTCGAGCTACGGCGCGGGGCATCCCGCTCCCCCCCCCCGCCCCCCCGCGGCTCTACCCGGCTGCGGGCGGGGGTCCCGGCCCCTCCGCAGCTCTTACTTGGATGGTGCCGGCGCTGCGCTCCGTGCTGAGCCCCTGCGCACTGATCCCGCGGCGTCTCCATCGCCTCCTTCCCGCCGGGACCGGGCTCCCCCCACCCCCCCGGCTCCTCTCGAGCGTTATCCACGGATGAAAACCAAATGGAAAAAAAAAATTTAAAAAAAGAAAAAAAAAAAAAAAGAAGGGGAGGGGGGGCAAAAAATATATAAATGTCCCGTGGGAACCGCCCCCCTCCCCGGGCCGGAGCTGCGGCTCCTCCGGCGGAGCGGCGGCTCAGGCTGGAGGCAGCCCCGGTGGGCAGCTCGGTCCGTGCCCGCCTCCGTCCCTCGGTGTGTGTGAGGATGTGCAGGGGAAGCGCAGCGCAGGCACGGCCCCTTCCCCCCCCCCCGCCCGCCGCTGCCTCCGCCTCTCGCCGCCACCACCACGGGGAGGTGGAGCTCCGGCTCCTTATCAGATCCCGAGCCCGGCCAGGCTGCCGGGACGAGCGGGCAGCGGCTGCTGGGCAGAGCCGCCCGGCTCCGGGCTGCCGGCACCGCGCCCAACGCCGTGCCCGTGGACAGCGGGGGTCCCCGCGGCCCCCCGGACCCCCTCACCCCGGGGACCCCTCCGCTCCGCGCCCGCACACGTGCGACTCGGGTCTCCCCTTTCACTCCCTCTCGGTGCTCTTAATAATTAATTCACTCATTTATTCGTCCAGCCGGCGCTTCACAGCCCCACAGCCCCATTGCACAGGGCCAGGGACCGGGGCGCAGCGCACCGGGAGGCTCCCTCCGTGGGACCGAGCTCAGCGGGGGCTGTGCCCACCCCTCCCCGGGCCCCCAGCCCAGCAGGGCTGCGGGCAGGCTGCAAAGCTGCCCTGCTGGCCGCGGTGGCGGGGCTGGAGCGGTGGCTGTGTCCTGCCGTCACACCTGGGTGTATCACGGCTTTTTTTATCGCGGGGTGTCGGGGCGCAGCAGGCACGGAGCACCTGCGGCTCCCAAAAGCACCCGCGATTTCCCAGCGCCTTTGTGATGCCTTCACAAACTGCTCTCCCTCACCCTGGCACCTCGGCTGGCCAAGCAAAGTCCCCGCGGGCCTGGCGACACCGTGTTCCAGGGCTGCCCATGCCCTCGCTGCCTCCACCGCCACCGTGCTCCCGCAAGGAGCGGCCGCGCTCCCTGCCAGGGGCTGGAGCTGCAGCCCGGCCCTGCCAAAACCTTCGGCACCCTCCAAGGGTCGCGCAGCCCGTGGCGCTGCCCCTCACCCGCCTTCCGGGCCGGTTGCGGCGCGGATTTCTCGCCAGGATGCTGGAAAGTCCTTCCCGCTCCGCCGCAGCGAGGATGGGAGCGCGTCTCCCCGCTGTGCTACGCCAACCTGTTGCGCAGAGCCCTTCGCTGCACACATGCTCAGCTCGGCTGCATGACTGCACCATCTAGAGGCTGCGCCTGCCTGCTCGGAGCAGCCCGGCTCCATCTCACCCCCTAAATCACCCCGTTTTCTCCCCAAAATTGCCGTGCTTTTCTTCCAAATCTGTCCACTTTTCCCCGGCAACAAACCGGCTCAGCCCGTGGCAGGGCTGCGTTCTGCTGGGCAGGAAAAGGGGGCTGGAGAGTCAACCCTCAGGATGGAGAGCCCAGCTCTCCTCGCAGACTTTCTGCTCCTGCAGAGATGTCGGCTCCTCCGCGTCCGTGTGCGCGGGTTTTTTTCCGAGTGTCAATTCACATGAAGCCGATTTAGCAGAAGATGTGAAATGAGAAGGCAGGGAAGGTCAAAGCCCACCTTTGGGGCAGGGAGAGGAGCTGTGGGGTTCGTCAGGCTGTGCCCTGCTGATCCAGAATGAGCTGGGCAGGGAGAGGGAGCGAAATTCTCTGAAGACGAGGGGAGATTTGATGGATCAGTAACTGGCAGCCCTCCTTGGAGGGACAGAGAGCTGGAGCACAGCGAGAAACCCAGGGAGTGACCCTGTGGATCCAAGGCTGCCCGCGGAGCAGGGACAGCAAACTTTAGAGATTGCTGGGGACCAAAGGTTTGCATTTCACAAGAGTCACAGGGCGGCTGCACGGGGAGTGCCGGGGAGCTGGGCACGTGCATGGATCACTGGATGCCGCCGATTTGCGGGGCACCAGTGGCTGTCACCTCAGATGTGTTTCTGACGGACAGGTCCAGGCTCTGGGAATGCAGGGGGAAAGTGTCCTGGCATCAGGAACCACCTCTGTGCAGCCCAGAGGAGCAGCCTGGCAGAGCCCTGGGCAGTGCCAGCAGCACCTGTGGCCTGAGGAGCTGAGGGGACACCATGTGCAGGCCACTGCTGGCCTGGCATCCCAGGGCTGCCTTATCCACCTCCACCTTCCTCCTCCACCTCACTGCCTTTCAAAGCCCCTCCCAGAGTGCTCCTTGCCCTCTGACAGCACAGCAAGCTTTGCCATTCCCTGCATTTCCTTCTCCTGGGCGTTATTGTAGAATCCCGGAATGGTTTGGGTCAGAAAGGACCTCAAAGACCATCTCATTCCACCCTCATCTGCCAGGGACGCCTTGCACTATCCCAGGCTGCTCCAAGCCCCATCCAACCTGGCCCTGAACGCTTCCAAGGATGAAACATCCACATCTCCTCTGGGCAACCTGTGTCTCACCACCCTCACAGGGAAGAATTCCATCCTTATGTGTACCAGCTCCAGATGAGTCACCCATCCTCACCTTGTCTTCACCATTCCCAGAAAGCAGAGCCAGCCTGAGCAATGAGAAACCCTCAGACTGCGGCTCTGCCTGCAGAGTTATTCCGTGAGACCCTCCAGGGCTGGCAGTGCCACCATCCCCAGAGCTGCTGCTGGAGGCTCTGGCTTGCCCCGAGCTCCGTGTCCCCCGTGCTGGGCTGCTCCAGGTACCCCGTGCTGGGCTGCTCCTGCATCACACAGAGGCAGCAGCTTCGTGGTGCCAGTGGGGCCTTGTCAGAAGAACAAAGCCTGCGAGGGAAGAGCATCCAGCTAAATCTCTGGGAAAGCGAGAAGAAAGGGAAACACGGAGAGCAAATGAACCTTACAAGAGAATAAATACCCCCTCCCCAACACACACACGCAGCAACCTGGCTGCCGTCTGCTGCAAGGAGTTCAAAGGCTCCTCTGTTCTCTCTCTCTCTCATCAGCTCTGGGCTCCGCAGGAGAAGCAGCAGCTCGGATTTGGGCAGCAAATGCTAATAACACAGATGTTCTGACAATCCGCTTGTTTCTACAATTAAAAACAAAAAGATCCTCAGAACCCAAATGCGAGGAAATGAGCACATTAAAGAACTTCTCCTCCGCTCGCCTCCCGCGTCACCCAGGGCTGCGGGTTTGCGGGGGAAGGAGCTGGGTGGGCGCAGCCCCATCCGGAGCGTCGGTGGGATGATGTGGGAGCAGTGCATCCCTCGGACCACGGCGATGCTCCGGCCACGGGATGCGAGCAGCCAAACCCAGCCGGGATCCGCGGAGGAGCCGGAGGGCTCGGATGTTCGCCGCCTGCCTTGCCTGTGGGATGCTCGCTGCCAAATTATTGGGAGATTGTTTTTATTACTGTTTTAACTCTTTTTTTAACCTTGTTTTTCTCTTGGCTGCTCTTTCACTCACTCATTAATTTTGGTATTTTTCTCACGGTATATAACCCCTGTCACGGCTGCCATGGCAACAGGAGGGAATGTGCTCAGCGCTAAAATATCCTCTCAAAAATAACAAAAATAAGACAACAGAGGCAGCTTCTGTGGGCTGCTGCAAATGCAGATCTGGCCTGGCTTCGTGGTGACGGAAGATGAAAGATCCTGCACGCTGGGGAAGCCCCTGAGCCCTGGTCCTCCCACAGCCCTCAGCCCACCCCACATCCCAGGGCACGCGGGCTGCCCGGCTGGGAGTTCCTCCTGGGGTGGACATTGGCGCTGAGCATCTCCAATGTCCTTGTCCAGCCTTGAAAGCTCCTTCCCATCCTCAGGACCACTGTCCCTTGTCCCTCAAGGCCACATGAGCTCCACCATTGTCATGCTGGAAGCTCTTCCTGGGATGGACATTGGGGCTGAGCATCTCCAGTCTCCTCATCCAGCCTTGAAAGCTCTTTCCCTTCATCAGGGACCTTTCCTCAGGGACTTTTTCTCAGGGATCACTGTCCCCTGTCCCTCAGTTCCACGTGGTTTCCACCATTGCCATGCTGGAAGCTGCTCCTGGGATGGACATTGGGACTGAATATCTCAAATCTCCTCATCCAGCCTTGAAAGCTCCTTCCCTTCCTCAGGGCCATTGTCTCCTGTCCCTCAAGGCCACATGGGCTCCACCACTGCCGCACTGGAAGCTCCTCCTGGGATGGACAATGGGGATGAGCATCACAGAAAGCTCCTCCCCTTCCTCAGGAAGCACCATCCCCTAAATAATGAGGAGGAAACGTGGGTCTGTGCTTGGAGAAGGTGCTGAGGCCGTTGCTCGGGGGGGTTGCTGATGTCCCAGGGGTTTCCATGCACACGTGGATCCCTGGGACAAGTCCCACCTGGTGATGTGATGTCCCCAGACTCGGGAGCTGCAGCCAGAGCTGGTGGCAGGGCCAGCAGGGTTGTCACCCTGACCTGTAGTCTCGGTGTGACAGGATCACCGGGCTGGGGGAGAGAGGCGCTTCTGTTGATGCAGCGCACTCGGATCTCTCCGAGGCATTTGCCTTCCTTCCACCTGACATTTTGATTAAAACTTGCATTAGAAGGAATTAACAGGGCACAGATGAGATGGATTCAAACTGCTTCCCTGGCAGAACTCCGAGGGGGCTGCTAATGGGGAGAGAGCAGAAAGGAGCATTATTCCCACCTCCCTCCCCCGGGGCCCTGCACTTCGTCCGCTGCTGTGAAACATTTTTATCAATGATGGAGATGAAGAGATGAAATCTTTGCTGGGAAAGCTGGAAAATGACACCCAGAGTGATGAGACAGAGAGGGAAGAGGATGTTTTCACCCGGTTAAATGGTCAGGGGGTATTTGACTGCAGATATCCGGAATATATCTGGGAGTGCAGCTTGGATTTGAAGCCCTCAGGCTGGATCTTGGAAAGCAGTGGCTCTGGACATGCCCATACAGGCTGGGGAGAGGAACCCTGGCTTTTAACCAGCAACCAAGGGAGCTCCTTTAAGCCCTCCCAGGAATATCTGCCTCGTCCAGTGATTCGGATTTATCTGTGAAAGATAATTAGGGATCATTGTGTACTGGTGTGCTGAAAATCAGTGAATAGCACCCTGCTGGAGCTCTTTGTCTGGCACCCACACTCGGGGGTGTCAGGGGAATACCAGGAGAGCTGGAAGGAGCACCACAGACCCGACCACAGGCTGGAAAACCCAGGCCTGGGGTTGTGATGCTGCTAAAACTCAGTTATCAGGTGATCTGAGCACCTGGCCTGTGTCCTCCCACATGGAAAACAGAGCAGGGAACCCTTAAATCCCACAGCAAGGAGTTACAAGAGCAGGGCTGGAGCTGAAGAGAGGCAGATTCAGCCTTGGATTGAAATCCAGCATCTGAGTGGTGAAAGCATTTGAAGGCTGGAGGAGCTTTTCTCGGGGAGATGATGGGCTCACAGCACTGCTGCAGCTTTTGTCACCAGATTAGATCTCGCTTTAAAAAAGAAACCATTTAATCCTGGGAGCAGCTCTGAGGCCGAGGCGAGGATGGGCTGGGGTGAGTGACCTCCCTGGCCCGATCCTCCGCCTCATCCCTTCCCTCCACAGGCCACTGGAACAGAATGTCTGCAGTGCCCTGCAATTACTCAAGCACTGATTAATCAATCTCCTGCTCCAGGGTTCAGGAAGGTTTCTCCAATCCCCACCCATCCTCTGCAGCACCGGAGATCTCTTCAAGAAGAAGCAGCAGAGCCCCAAAATGAAACCCTGGTGGCTGACTGAGCTTTGGTGCTCAGTGCCTGAGCTGATCCTGGGATTCAGACTGGAGAGGAGCTTCCCTGGCACTCCCAGGCTGTTGGAAACCTGGGGGGTGCTCCAAGAGCTTCCCCAGGCTGGGAGCCACCCCCAAGGGCCAGCTCCTGCTGTTCCCAGCACTGTGCCCATGCCAGAGATTTGGGCTGTGGTGGCCTCCCTCCCATCCCTTGACTCTGGCACTCTCTTTATTCCCAAAATAATCAGATTCCTGCTCCTGGTGTAAGGAAGGAGTGAGTGGTGTTGTACAGGAGGTGTGGGGTCACAGAGTCATGGAACCACAGCATGGTTTGGGTTGGAAGTGGCCTTAAAGCTCCTCTCATCCCAAAACCAGGATGTCACCCACTAGATCACATCACTGAGGTCCCCTGGCCCCCTTGGCTGTCCCCAGCCCGGGCTCCCCATGACCTGGCAGGAGCAGGTTTGGGAATAGCCACCCTGGCCAGGCCTCTGGTGGTTCCTGTCCTGCTGCTCCGGAGCTGCTGAGGGTCTGGGGAGAGGCTGGAGAGCGGCAGAAAGGGGGGGGCTCTCTGGAAGCGCAGCCCTGCAAGGAACGAGCCGAGTTTCTCACGTCGCTGCTGCTCCCAGAGCTGGCCTCGCCTCCTCCGGGGATCTGCTATTCATTCCTCCTCCAAAGGAGAATTACACCCATTTCCTGCCTTTGTTAGGGTCCAACAGCCTCCCGCCAGAAATCCCACCTCCAGCTGCTCCCGGGGGATGGTCCAGCCCTGGAGACAAGCAAGCAGGCACCGAGGAAGGGAGGTTTCCACATCCTCCTAACAGGGAGCTGTGACCTCCCTCCACGGCATCCTGCGGTCCAAGGGAGCAGGAGGAGACTCGGGGAGAGGAGACCAGACCAGACCTGCCCTGCCCGTGACTGGCACGGGGATGGGACACACAGAAACCTCGGCTCAGGCTGGGGCTTGCCCACGGAGACTGGGCTGGGCAGGAGAGGAGCCGCTCCGGGCATGGAGAGAGGGAGAGGCTTATCCCTCATCCCTGTCGAGGAGGGACTTGGGACCCACGGCCAACCGAGTTCTGGAGGATTCAGGAACAGGGGAGACCGTGTGAGGGTTCTGGGTGACAACAGCGGGTCAGGGGCTGTGGTGGGGACACCAGAGCATGGAGAGCTTGGGGTGAGCATGGATTTGGCAGGAGATGGCAGGGACAGAACTGAGGGCAGGGTTGGTGCATGGGGACAGGGACCCGAGGTGCCACGAGCACCGGCAGGGCAGGAACAGGCAGCCCTGGCACAGGGCTGGCAATGGGAATGCAGCGAGGACAGGCCATGGGGGGAGGTCGCTGTCCCTCTGAGCTGGCACGGGGCCAGCGAGGGGCTGGGGTGGGAAGTGCTGGTGGCAGCGATGGGCCCGAGTGACCTCTGCAGGGCTGGGGCTGTGTGTGCTCCGAGGGGCTGATGCTGCCCCTTTATCTCCACGCTGTTTGCTCTGCAATATCCTGGAGCCAGCACTTCTCAGGGCAAAATCCAGAGGTGCTGGGGTGAGACTCCGAGAGGAACGCAGGGCTAAACAAGTGGCAGACAGGCTGGGAAAGGTCAGCCAGGATCAGATACAGCACCTCCCGAGGGAGAGGATGAGCCTCAGTGGGGTGACTGCAGGTCTGGAGTGGGGGATCCTTGCTGGGATCTTCTCTTGGGGTTGGGGCACGGTGCCAGTGCTGGCCCTGGGATGCAGTGGGTGGAATGCTGGGGATGGGACATCACTCCCAGCTGTGCCCAGGTGCCAGGGAGGTGGCACAGAGCTCACAGCATGACCTCCTTCCCCCCTGTGCCTGAGCATCACCGCCCCAGGCTGGCATCCAGCGTGGACCTTCACTCCTGCTGAGGGACAAAGTCCCTCTGTCCCCAGAGACAGAAGCTTTGCTGGGTGCCAGGCAGGCCAGAGTGCCCTGCTCAGAGCAGGAAGGCCGTGGAGGCAGGGAAGGGTGGCAGGGCTGAGCGGGAAGGGGGTGAGGCAGCTTTGGGGCAGGATCCTGAGGAGCTGGGAGCAAGCAGGAGAGCAGACTTTGCCCGTCCTGGTAAACAAACAGCATGGATCTCTCCAAAACAATCCCAGACTCCACCATCCCTGACAGACACAACCTGCAGGACCCTGAACTTCTGTGTATTTGTTTTAGGACAAAAGCATTAAAGGGAAAATACCAAACAACAAATGATCTCCGTGCACATCGGCTTGTCCTCTGCTCCCCAGGGCAGGCTGGCAGGCACAGCCCGTGCTGCTGAGTGCCACATCACATCTGCCTGTCCCCAGACCACTGCAAGGTTGGCCCCTCCACACCAACCCCTCATCCAGGGCCTCAAACCAGACTAGCCTGGGTGGGTTCCTTCAGAAGGGGAGCTTTTCTTCAGGCTCATTTGCTGCACTGGCCCTTGAATTCATTTTTTCCATTAAAAAAGGGCCCTGTGGGTCCTGGGGACTGGAGGATTTGAGCAGCCCCTCACAGTGCAGGGCGTGCTTTGAACATCTCCAGCATCTCCACATAATCCTCCCTGCCGTCCCTTTGTTGGTTGCCTTTCATGGCTCACAATTCCCTGGTGGAGCCGGGTGGGAATGAGTCAGAACAGCTCGGTGCTGGTGGGCTCTGCACCAGGGGCAGCTTCCAGCCTGGAGGGCAGCTCCTGTGGCCAAAGTGCCCAGCCCAGGGCACCCCCAGGCCACTGCCCCGTGCCCCCCAGCCGCCCGGTGTCCCCAGGAGCTGCAGCTCGGCAGCGATTGCTGGTGCTCGCAAACAGCCTTGTTTCATCTCCAGAGGAAACTCTTCAAAGCCACCCAAGCACTTTGATTTCGGAAAGGTTTTCATTCCTGTGAAGATAAGAAAAGCTCCCTTGGCACGGCGCAAGGGCCCCCAGGAGGGACTGCAGCCCACATGCCTGCGAGCCTGGCAGCCACGGGCTGAGAGAGCCGGGCAGGCAAACGAGTCCATGGCCACCGGCAGCGTCACTGGTGGCCTGGCACAGGACAGGAGCTGGCCCTGCTGCCACCGGACTGGGCCCTGCCCTCTGCCAGGGTCGGGGATGTGGGGGAGAGGCTGTCTGGGATCTGGGGAGTGGGGTGGGCACCTCCAGGGACTCGGGACAGGGAGGTGTCTCCTTCCTGGGCTCTGGGAGGAGGTGGGCGGGGTTCCTGGCATGGCCTCCTGCAGGGATGGTGGGTTGGTGGCCCGGATGCTGCTCCCAGTGGTGCCTTTCCCTTGGTCCTAAAAAATGAAGAACCAGAGCATCTCGGTGCATTCATCCTTGGTGAAGTGGTGCACCATAAGGACCCTTATTAAACACCGAGGTAAAACCCTTTATCCCTTAACCATGTCTGCCTCTTAATTTTTAGGACCAGGGAAAGGACATCACCAGCTCTGGGCTCTGCTGCCCAGGGGCTTGGTTTGGAAACAGGTGGAATGTGCCTGGATGTGGGAGCAGTGAAATGAAGCACCCAAGGGTTGATGGAATGGGCTGGGAGCAGGGAATTTTGGGTCTAAGAGCCCTGTAGGGGCTGGAGAGGGAATGATGGGGACAGTCTCACCATGGGGGTGGGTGTTCTTCCTGTCACCCCTCCTGTGGCCAGAGCCTGGCCCTGACCTCCAACCCCATCCTGGCTCAGAGTCATGAAGGATTTAACCACAAAAGGAACTTTGAGCTGCAGGATGGGGGGTCAAGAAGCAGAAGCTCTCTTGATGTCTGGGACTTCTCCACAGCAAGGGGTAAAATGAATGTAACAGTTTGGAGGGGAGCTTTGGATAATGAGATCCCATTGTTATGGGATAATGAGATCCCCAAGCCACCTCAGCTTGAGGTCCTTGGCTAAACCACCATGAGCTGGCCCAAAAGCTTTTTGGAAATCAAAACTGTGTGTGGAGATGGCACAGGGGGGTCACAGGGAGCTGCACCCTTTGGGAGGAGCTGCAGGAAAGGGAATCCACGGTCTCCCCATCCAGCAAATCCCACTGAGCTGTGCCAAGGTGGGAAGTGCCAGCAGGGTTAGGGAGGGCAGTGCCAGGCACACCAAGTGAAGGGACAGAGGAGCAGAGGAAGGAAAATCACTGCAGAGTGCTGGCCTGGCTCACAGAGAGACATTTGGAGTGAACCTGGTCACAGTCTTGCTCACAAAATGAAACCTCTTGGCCTGATTGCAGCAGCACCACTTGGACCTGGAGTGGGCTGGGAGCACATCCAAGGGCGCTGTGGAGTGGGCAGGGAGCTGCTCAGCCCCTCTGGAGTGGGAGGAAGGTGAAGGGGCAGTGCTGGTGTCACCGGGGTGCTCGGGGACAGGAGGTGAGGGCACAGCCAGCACCCAGACTGCTGAAATCCAGGAGGAGACCTGGGCCCCCTTCCTGCTTCCCTGCCCTGAGCAGGGGCTGCCCCACAGCCCACGCTGCGCTGATCCAGGTGACAGCTCTTGGCCCTTGTGTGACACCCACAGTGTCACCTCACAGGGAGGGGGGATGTGGCAGCTGCAGAAAGCCAAGGAGAGATGGGGAGGACACAGAAACTGTGCCCCATTGCTGCTGTGACACCACCATCACTGCTGTGACACCAGTGCTGTGACACCACCACCATTGCTGTGACACCACCACCACTGCTGTGACACCACTGCTGTGACACCACCACCACTGCTGTGACACCACCACCATTGCTGTGACACCAGCATTGCTGTGACACCATCACTGCTGTGACACCACTGCTGTGACACCAGCACTGCTGTGACACCACTGCTGTGACACCACTGCTGTGACACGACTGCTGTGACACCAGCACTGCTGTGACACCATCACTGCTGTGACACCATCACTGCTGTGACACCACTGCTGTGACACCAGCATTGCTGTGACACCATCACTGCTGTGACACCACCACCACTGCTGTGACACCAGCACTGCTGTGACACCACTGCTGTGACACCAGCATTGCTGTGACACGACTGCTGTGACACCAGCACTGCTGTGACACCACTGCTGTGACACCAGCACTGCTGTGACACCAGTACTGCTCTGACACCACCATTGCTGTGACACCAGCACTGCCGTGACACCGCTCCTGTCAGCCCTGCAGGGACACCAGCACTGCACTCACTGGTGATGCTCATGGTGTCCATCACCTCCTGGGGATGCCAGGGAGTGCAGGTGCCTCAGTGAGGACCAAGAGGCTCCTGAGTGGTGAAGGGGCAGTCCCCAGGCTGGGCACTTCCCATTCCTCTTCCCTGACCTAACTTTGCTCCGTGTGACCCCACAGCTGCCCTGGGAGGCACCAGACAGGCCCAGCTCAAAGCAGGGCGATGGAATCGGGGACTCTGTTGGGTTTGAGGATCACGTTGGTGGAGCAGGAGAGGGCAGGGTTAGCAGAAATGAACTGGAGACAAGCTGGGACTGATGGAAGGAGCACGGCAGAGCCTGGGAGACCTGTCCTACTTTTCCAACACAGAAGAGCCAGGGCGGGGGGTCCCTCCTGATTTCCCTCCTCGGGCCCCTGGGCTGATGCTGCGGGAGCTGCATCCCAGCCCAGCATCCCCCCGGCCCAGCCCGCAGTCCCGGAGGTGCCAAAGCTCCAGAGGAAGGTGCACGAACGCCCCGGGGCACAAGGCAGGCACAGGAAGCCCTGGAGGGAGGTGCTTGCTCTCCTTTCTGCCGAGAACAGCCTGGGGCAGAAACGCTCCCCTGTGCCCGATGCCTGCCCGGCCCCCACCCCAAACAAAAGAGGGGCACCCCGAGCACCAGGGTGATCCCAAGGGTGCTTTTCAGAGGGCTTTGTCACCAAAAATATTACAGAAAAGTCTCTCTCAGCTGGGTTTTTTTTGTTGTTGTTTTTTTTTTTGGTGTTTTATTCCAGTCTGAGTCAGGTATTTAAAACCCTGTGGACCTTTCCGTGCCACTCTTTAAGAAAGAGGGAGGGGTGGAAGTGATACAGAGGATCCCATAATTGAGTTTTGGGTTGTGATCCTATTGTTATCAAGGCAAAAATGAACCCCAGAGCTGCAGCAGCAGAGGGAGGCAGCACCCCCAGCCCTGCCAGGACACCTTGGTGCCTCAGGGCACTGCCAGGGACTCGGGCACTGCAGGATTTGGTTTAATTTCCTTCTGTTTCAGCCAGGTTTTCTGAGGGAATGAGGTGATTTTGGCTCCTGGCTGATGTCACCGACGTGAGGGAGCTCTGCAGGGTTTAGATCCCAGAATGAGAGAATTGTTGAGGTTGGGAAAATCTCCAAGGTCACCAAGTCCAACAGTTTAACCCAGCACCAGCGTGCTCACCATGAAATCGTGTCCCCAAGTGCCACATCTGCACATTTTCAGAACCATGGAGTCACAGAATGATTTGGGTTAGAACAGACCTTAAACACCATCTTATTCCAACCCTCCTGGCCGACACCTTCTCCCATCCCAGGCAGCTCCAAGCCCTGTCCAGCCTGGCTTTGAACACTTCCAGGGACCCACTTCCATTTGAGGCATCCCCAGATCAGTGGCTGGATATGGGGAGATGCAAAAGGTGCCCTGGAGGAGGAAAAAATCCTCCAGGAGCAAACAACAACCTCTGGCAGCACTTTCCTGGCACTGCAGCCCCTTGAGCTGGTGACCTGCAGCTCTCAGGATGGGTTTCAGGAGCTTGGCAGAGCCTAAACCCCTCTAAAACTGGGTCCTGCTGGCCCTGAGCCCCTAAGCTCTCAGGCTGGGATGGACTTGCAGCTCTCAGGGTGGGTTCCAGCACTTTGGCAGAGCCTAAGCCCCTCTAAAACTGTGTCCTGCTGCCCCTGAGCTCTGCTGGGTGGGACCTGCAGCTCTCAGGGTGAGTTCCAGCAGCTTGGCAGAGCCTAAACCCCTCTAAAACTGGGTCCTGCTATCCTTGAGTCCCTGAGATATCTTGTGAGGGACCTGCAGCTCTCAGGGTGGGTTTCAGCACCTTGGCAGAGCTTAAACCCCTCTAAAACTGGGTCCTGCTGGCCCTGAGCTCTGCTCACAGCTCTCCTCGCTGCCAGCCCCTCCATCTCAGCCCCAAACTGTGCCTGCTGTTGCACGGGCACGACTCTGTGCGTCCGTGGGGGGAAGCAGCCCCAGGAATAACCCAGCCTGGAAACCAGGAGCTCGTGTGCTCGTTTGAAGTGCTGGATACGGCAGCTCAGGAGCCCCTGCTCGCCGAGATTTCTAATTACGCTTCTGCATAATTGTTCCAAGCGTTTGCTCACGCTGAAGCAAAGCTTATTGGTTTGTGAGCCCGAGCACACCCCGGGGCCTGCTTTCAAATGTAGGCCCAGCCTTTACTGCCCCCGGTGCCACAGTTGGAGGATGTGAATTTGTGTGTTATTGCTGAGAGCTCCGGCACCGGCTTTGGAGCTCTTGGAGGACTCCAGATGTGTCATCTGGGCCGGGGGATTTGCTGCCTTTTGTGCATTCCGGCGTCGTGGCTGTGGCTCCTCCATCTCTGCCTTTGCCTCCCTTCCTGAGGAGGAGGAGGAGGAGGAGGAGGAGGATGAGTTTGGGAACACGGCTTCTGCTCCTGCACGAGGTTGTCCCAGTGTTTGGCCGTGTATTCCCAAATCTCCACCACATTTTCCCTGTGCTCCCCATGCTCCCCGTGCTCTGTGTGCTCCCAGCCATCTCTGCTTCCCCATTTCCACCCCGTGTTTTACACCCTGCATTCTCTCCCCCTCTGTTGGCTCTCTGTGGGTTAATCCCTATTTTCTCCACAGCATTTGGCTCCCTCTCATGCTTCTGCCATCAGAGCAATATGAACCTTCCCCGTTTCTCTTCCCAGCATTCCCAAAGCTCTGCTGAGCAGGCTCGATCCCATCACATTCCAATCCCTGCCTTTCCCACATACCTGGGACTGAGCCATCTCCATGTCCTAGGAAATGTGGAACAGTGGGAACTGCTCTTGCTTGACCCCATCCTGGCTCAGTGGCTCTGGGATTGCCTTGTGGGAGTCACAGGACTCCTGGGAGGTAGGATCAAAGCCTAAGTTAGGACAGGGGCTGAGATTAAGCCCAGCTGTGGCTCCTGCCAGGCTTATGGGACAATTGGACGGGGCTTGGAGCTTGCTGGTCTCTGCCTGTGGCAGGGGCTTGGAATGGGAAGAGCTTTAATTTCCAGCCCAAACCAGTCCATGATTCCATGATTCTGTGAGAACCTTTCCCATTTCTTTAAGCCTTTGTGGAGGGGTAGGAAGTGCTGAGCTCCAGCTTGCCGTGCCAGCAGGCAGGAATCCGTGCAGGGTAGAACCCACGAGCTTCCCCTGCCCTCCCAGATTGCTGGGATTTAGGGGGCCACCCCTGGCTGGTCACACGTGGGGAAACACAGAAAACTGGGAATGTGTCTCCACCAAAGCTCCAGTGAGTCTTGGGAACATGGTGCCAAAGCCACCCAAGAACTGGTCCCAGTTGAACCACTGGGAACAGGGACAAGTGACATCCAAATGGCTCCTTCCATGAGCCCCAAATCCTGGGGCTGCTGGGATGAGGGAAGGATTCCTTCTCTCAGAGCCCTGGGGGCTCGTGAGCAAACAGGAGGGAGCAGTTCTGGGCTCCAAGCAGCAGAGCCTCCAATGGAGCAGCAGCACCAGGGGAGAAACATGCCCACAGCAACAATCCCCCTGCTCCAGGGATGCTTCCTGCTGCTTGATTGCTGATCCACTTATCCAGGCTGGAGCTCCCAGTGCTCCCCTCCATGGACAAAGCCCCTGGAGCATCTCCAAAGCTGCTGATTTCACCAGAGGAGCGCTGAGTACCCCAGCCAGGACACAGCCACCCTTCAGCTGGGCAGGTTCTCTTCCAGGGTGAGGCCAGCACAGGTCCCTGGAGAGCCCCCAGGCCGTGGCTGTGCCGCGGTGTTGCCCAGGAAGGGGAGAAGGGAAGAACAGCAGCAGCAGCAGCAGCCCTGCACAGTTATGCAGCAATATCCAAATCTGCTTACTGTCTGCCACTGTGATTGAAGGAGTTTCTGTAATAATGTATTAGCTAAAGCTTCCAGATTATCCCAAAAACATCAGCTTTAACAAAGGGGTAATGCCTCTTTAATCCCCGCATGATCCCGGTTCCCAGTCTCTGCAGGACATTAATTCACGGCTAATACACAGACTCCAGGCAGGCTGCTAATGTGGGCTGTGGCCCAGCGGGGCCAGCCGGCCACTGCTTTGTTCCCCCTGCTCCTGGGAATGCCGGGATCTCCAGCCTGGCCCCGCTTCCTGAGCAGAGCTCCCGTATTTGGTCGCTGTGGTTGGTCTGGGAGCGATTTGGATTGTTCTCATCTTCCCTGCACTGTGGGACAGCCTGGCACTGGGTGCTGGATGTGGGATGGGCTCCTCACCCCCACATCCCTGGAGGAGGTGTAAAGGACACCCTGGAGCAGGTAGCCCAGAGAAGCCATGGCTGTTTCATCCCTGGAAGTGTCCAAGGCCAGGTTGGACGGGGCTTGGGATAGTGGAAGGTGTCCCTGCCCGTGGAATGAGATGATCCTGAAGGTTCCTTCCAACCCAAACCATTCTGTGAGTTTATGATCCCATGGAAATCAGTTGTGGTTGTGTTGCCCTTGGCAAATGACTTCTCAGTGGGAAATGCCACGGCCAGGGGTGGTGGGACCACGAGGATCTCAGCAGGGCTTCACCCTGGGCCCAGCCCTCGTGCCAGTCCTGGGGACAACAGCTCAGAGCTGTGCCAGGGAGGGTCAGGCTGGAGATCAGGGCAAGGTTCTTCCCCCAGAGGGTGCTGGGCACTGCCCAGGCTCCCCAGGGAATGGGCACGGCCCCGAGGCTGCCAGAGCTCCAGGAGCATTGGGACAGCGCTGCCAGGGATGCCCAGGGGGGATTGTTGGGGTGTCTGGGCAGGGCCAGGAGCTGGACTTTAGGAATCTTGGGATCACTTCCAGCTCAGGACTCTGTGGGGTTTGGAAAAGGACACTTCAGGCTCCTGAGAGTCCAGTAAAGGCAGAGCTGCAGATCAAAAACCCAGAGGTGTGTGTGGACAAACTGGGAAATGAGACAGGACAGGATCTGGATGGACAAACAGCAGATGGGGACCAGGCCATGCCTGTCCCCTTCAGCAGGACCTCGAGAACCCCTTTTTCCCACAGACAGGTTGTACAAATTGCTGTTGTCACCCTGGTTTGCTGCAGCTGAGCCTCCCCTCCTGCTGTCCCCAGCAGTGCACAGGGCAAGGATGCACAGGGCGAGGATGGATCAAGGAGAGATCCCCTGTGGAACAGCTCCTCAGCCTTCTCCTTCTGCACCCCTTTCTCATCTCCCCCAGGCCCAACTCCACCAGCAGAAGGACCTGGAACTGATGATGGTGGTCTGAAATCTGCTGTGTGAAAGAGATTCTGGTGGCAGCCTCTGGCTGGTTCCAGCCAACTCTGCAGAAAGCTTCTTGTCTCAGAAGGAATTCCCTCCATCCCGCTTGGGGTGGGCACACAGAAATGTCTGATGGTGGGAGGAAACCCTGGGGTTTTGAGTTCCCCTCCCAGTGCCCATCCCCACCCCTGGGACAAGGCCGGGGTACAAAGCACAAAACAAAAAGCTGAGAACATCCCCAGCACAGCGGTGAAGGCCTCAGAGGTGGCAGCTGTCCCTCACAGGTGGGATCCCTGGCCGGGAGAGCTTTCATCCCACTGCTCGTTCCCTCACAGAGCCAAGAAAGCCATCGACAGGTCTGGAGTCTCATCTCAGAGCTACCTGAGGATGTCACAAATTGTCTTCTGGGGGTGTCCATCCTCCCCACAGCCTATAAAGGGCCGAGTGAGCGCGGGCTCCACGGGGAGGCAGTTTGAGGTGCAAGGAGCTCGTCCCACCCCATCTGCTGAGGCCAGTTGCCATCTGGGCGAGGACCCGAGCACAGCTCAGCCGCAACCTTTGGGCTGCCTTTTCTCAGCTTCCCCTTTTGATGTGGAAATCGAGCAGCTACCTCAAAGAGGCTGAATTCAGCAGCAGATGCCTCTCGCGGTGCTCCTCTCTCCCCAATTACCTTTCTGGTCTCCACGGTGATGGCATCATTCAGCCTCGGGGAGGTTTCTCTGCCTGTCCATCCCTCACCTGTGGGGCATTGCTGCACTCCTGTCCTGCCCTTGGGTCACAACAACCCCACAGACACTCCAGGCTGGGGTAAAGTGGTTGGGAATTGTCCAGCAGGAAAGGCCTGGGAGTGCTGGTGCCAGGCTGGACAAAAGCCCAGGGGTGCCCAGGGGGGACAAGAGGTCATTGGTACCTGGTCTGGATCAAACCAGTGTCACAGCAGGACCAGGGCAGGGCCTGTCCCCTGTGCTGGCCCTGCTGAGGGACCTCCAGGGCTGTGTCCAGTTCTGAGCTCTCATGACAAGAGGACATTGAGGGGCTGGAGCGTGTCCAGGGCAGGGAATGGAGCAGGGAAGGGGCTGGAGCCCCAGGAGAGGCTGAGGGAGCTGGGAAAGGGCTGAGTCTGGAGCAAAGGAGGCTCAGGGGGGACCCTGTGGCTCTGCACAGTCCCTGACAGGAGGGGGCTCAGGGGGGGTCGGGCTCTGCTCCCAGGGAACAGGGACAGGAGGAGAGGGAACGGCCTCAGGCTGGGCCAGGGGAGGCTCAGGGTGGATATTTGGGATAATTTCTTCACTGAAAGCATGGTCAGGAACTGGAAGAGGTGTCCAGGGAACTGGAGTCACCATCCCTGTAGAGTTCAAAACCACACAGATGTGGCACTTAGGGACATGGGTCAGTGATGTCCTGGGCAGTGCAGGGGGAATGGTTGGACTGGATGTTCTTAGAGGGCTTTTCCAGCCTCAATGATTCTGTGACTCTGTGACCTTCCCTGGCTGCTCCAGGCACTCGACTGCCCTGGGATGCAGCCCTGGGGACATCAGGCACCTGCCCTGGCCATTTCCCCGTTTGTGCCACCCCTCTGTGTGCAGAGGGACACTGGAGGTGTTGGGGCAGGGGCTGAGCTCCTGAGGGGACACTCCCATGGATCTTCCACCCACACGGGAATGTCACTGGGACACACAGAGGCCAAAGCACGGCAATTTCACCCTCAGTTCTTCCCAGGCAAGGTGAAATCTCTTGGGTGGAGCCTCTGCTGCAGCTGGCAGTGCAGCCAGGAGCTCTTACTGGTTATACTGGGATCCTGGTGGAGCCGAAACCAGCCCTCCCACAGTGTCTGGGCTACAGTGAGTCAGTCACCCCTGGCTGCTCCCTGCCGTGTGGGACAGCACAGGCTGCTGCTGCAGGTCCCTTCCCAGGGACTTTTCCATGGCTGGGCATTCCCAGAGCCGTGTCACTGCCGGGAAGAGGCCCATGGACACAGCGAGACACTCGTGTGACACAGAGGTGTGCAAGGGACAGGGCTTGGAGCCACCTGGGATGGTGGAAGGTGTGGAATGGGATGGACTTTAAGGTCCCTTCCAACCCAAGCCATTCCAGGATTCCATGATGTTATCAGGGATGAGCCACAGAGGGTCTGGAGCAGCAATCCAGCGTGAGCACCCTCCTGTTCAGCCCTGGGAGGTGTCACCAAGGTTCATTTTGGCAGCTGCTTCCCCGGGCTCTGTTTCATCCCCGCGCTCCATTCCCGCTGAATAACACCAGGAATAACACCAGGAATGCTCCCCCTGCCTCTGCTCGGGGCTCCCAATGCCAGCACGAGGAGCTGCAGCAGCAAACCAGGCCCGGTGCCAGCTGCTGGAATTCTGGCTCTGCCACACCTCGGAATGCTCACAGGGAATCAGCCCCTGCAGGGACACGGGAGCGGCACGTGTGGATCCGAGGTGTGACATCCAGGCATGGATGAGGCTGGAATCACCACCCGCGTCCCCCAGCGTGTCCCCCGCACCGGAGGGGACTCCACGTGCAGACACAACATTCCTGCTCGCGCCCAGCCCATCCTGGAGCTGCCTCTGCCCCATGCCAGGGAATGCGTGATGCTCGCAGGGAGGATTCCATGTGCCAGGGAGGCTCCGGCAGCCTGAGGAGCTTTGGGAAAGGCACCTGACGGGTTGGGCAGCGTTTTCCTGCGGGGCATCATTTCACAGCTACAAGGTGTTTGCTCCACACTGAGATTCGTGTGCAGGCATGGAGCAGCAGCACAGGCAGGAGCCTGGGAATGCCAGGAGCTGAGTCAAGGCACTGGCATGAGAAAAAGTGGGTCTGGTTTGGGCATGGGCACGTGGAGGGGAGGAGGCAGCTCCCAGGGGCAGGACACAGAAATGCTTCCACACAGAGCCTGAGCACGACTCCCATGGATTCACCTGTGCTGGCCAGGCTGGGTGAGGCCCTGAGCAACCTGGGCTAGTGGGTGGCATCCCTGCCATGGTGGGGGTTGAGATGGTTTTCAAGGTCCCTTCCATCCCAAATCATTCCATGATTCCATGATTTGTGACCCTGGAAGTTCACCTGTGCTCTGCCTACCGCTTATGAGCAGCTCATTGGGTCTCTTGCAATTCAGCCACGCAGCTTCCCTCTGACCTGGGCAGAGCCCTGGGCTCGGGATGGGGGAGAAAGCCCCTGGGACCACCCCAACAGCCAGGGATTTTGGGGTCAGGACGGTGCCCTGAGCCCGCGTGCGCGCCGTGCCGCCGCTCGTGCCGCCTGCCACCCAAACTCCAAATACTTCCACGACAAATAAATGCCACACACCGCCCACACCAGAGGGAGGGGAGAGCTAAAAATACCCTCCCCTCACGGCTGCCAGCAAACCCCAGCGGGGCCACCTGCCAGCAGGGAGCCAGAGCCACCCCGAGAGGAGCCGGGCACCCTCCGCACGCTCGGGAACAGGAATAATTCCTGTGGCGTGACCTGGAGCTGCTGGAACGGGCTCCTCGGAGCCGGGATGGGTGCCCAGGCAGCTCAGCCCAGCTGGCAGCTCCCCACGCTGCCTCCAGACACAGTGGGAGGCACAGATTCTGGGGAGACAGGCGAGGAAAACCCCGAGGAGGGGGTGACATCCTTCTCTGCCACCTCCCCAGCAGGGCAGCGGAACTGCCAGACCAGGGGGAACGGCATCGGCAGGGCCATGGAGATGTTGGCAGAGGGGTGGGGGACACTGCTGGGGACAGGGGACGTGGCTGGGGGGACAGGGGCATTGGGGCATTGCCGTGCGGTTGGGACAGGGACATCAGAGCAACCTGGAGGGAGGGATGAGGATGGTGGGGACCTGCTCCTGAGCACGAGGTATCCCCAGTTCTGGGGGGTGGTGGCACCTTCCCAGGGTGGCCATCAGTGTCCTGTCCAAGCAGGAGGGCATGGGCAGCTGCCCTGTCCCCAGGTGTCCTGCAGGCTCAGCCTCTCCCTTGAGCAGCACTCACCAAAGTGCCCATAAAGGTCTGGGTTTTCTCCCCCTCTGGAAGCTCCCGGACTGAAAATGGACTGAAATTCGCTGATCTCGGGGCAGGCAGCACCTCAGGAGCTGTGGGAAGCTGCTCCCTGCAGCTCCCCTGGCTCAGGACAGCTCAGGGACAGGATGTGACAGGGAAGCAATGGGCCCCACGCTGCCTCTCGTCCCCCAGAATGAAAACCTGAGATCCTGGAGGACACATTGCAGCGTAAAGAGCGTGAAACTAGAAAACATCTCGCAGCTCCCTGCCTGCCTGGCTCCGCAGAGATCTGCCCACTCAGCCCCAATCCGGAGCCGTGGAAAAGGAGCAAACCAGAAGAGCTTTGTCTCTGTTCCAACCCTTCGGAGATTTGAAACTTGACAACGACGCAGGAGAGATTTTCACCCTGTTTTTACAGATTATCAGCGCATGAAAACGCTGCTGCACTCCGGGCCAGACCCAGGGAGCAAACCTGCTCCAAGTGCCCAGGGAGAAACCACAGGCAGCAGCCCCTGAGCTGTGTGTGTGTCTTGTCAGCACCAGAGCACCCACAGCCGCCTGCAGCACCCAGAGCTGCACCCACAGCCCCCTGCAGCAGCACACCATGAGCAGGACCCACCCCCTGCCTCCAGCTCTGGGGGCTCCAGAAGGACCTGGAGCTGCTGGTTGAGTCCAGAGGAGGGCACGGAGATGCTCTGAGGGCTGGAGCCCCTCTGCTCTGGAGCCAGGCTGGGAGAGCTGGGGGTGCTCACCTGGAGAAGAGAAGGCTCCAGGGAGAGCTCAGAGCCCCTTGCAGGGCCTAAAGGGGCTCCAGGAGAGCTGGAGAGGGACTGGGGACAAGGGATGGAGGGACAGGACACAGGGAATGGCTTCCCACTGCCAGAGGGCAGGGATGGATGGGATATTGGGAAGGAATTGTTCCCTGTGAGTGTGGTGAGGCTCTGGCACAGGGTGCCCAGAGAAGCTGTGGCTGCCCCTGGATCCCTGGCAGTGCCCAAGGCCAGGCTGAACGGGGCTTGGAGCAGCCTGGGACAGTGGAAGATGCCCCTGCACAAGGCAGGGGGTGGAATGAAATGAGATTTAAGGTCCTTTTCATCCAAACCATTCCATGATTTCATGACCCAGAGCCCCCCCAAAAGCTGCAGAGGCTCTTGCTCAGGGTGGCTTTGCTTGGGCTGCTCTGCATCCCAAATGTGACCCCTTCTCCCTGTTCCCCTATGGATTCAGGCTTTCCTGCCCTGATCCCGTGTTTGCCAAACCTGGGAACCCCCACGAGCTCACCCCACCCCCAGCGGGACGGGCCCAGGGGAATCCAAGCCGGGAGGATCCCGAATTTCCCGCTGGGAAGGGATTCATCCAAAGGGAGAAACCCCAGGTAGGACCCTGAGCCCGTGGCAATCCTCAAGGCACAGGAAGCCGCCGCAGAGGAGCTGCATTGCTCAGGACTGAGTCATCCACTCTTCCTGCTGCCTCTTGTCGGATATAATGGACATGAGGAGAAAAAAGCAGGATTACATTTTCTCTTCTTCCGCCTGCCGCGATCCTCAGGTGTGGCACGGTGGGGACCAGCCTGGCTCCTCCTGGGGCACAGCTCGACCCTGAAAAGCCTGGAAAGGTCTCTCCCGGCTGTGCGGGGGTTTTCCCACGGGCAGGGAGCAGGTGTGATGCTTCCCCCGGGATCTCTCCCGGGATCAGGGTGCCCGGAATCAGTGGGTGCCACACGGCAGGTTCTGAGCTGTTCCTTTGGCATGTTTATTCCAGCTGAATAGCCGGGGTTAGGAAAGGCTCTGATTCACCGGGTGGGCTCATTCGAGGGCAGTTTCCTGCCCCTGCTCCCTGCTCCACCCTCCACCCGTGCTGCCGGACTGGTTGTGCCGCTGCTGGAGCAGGACAAACACCCCTCGGGGCTCCTCCAGTGCCAGGGGCATTTCCAGCCCCACAGGCAGCCAGCTCACCCCACAGAGCCCAGGCAGCTCGTGGCAGGTCCCCTTCACTCCTGAATCCAGCCCAAAATGCTCCTGCTGGAGGCTTCTTCAGTGGATGTGGAGCCCAGCAGAAATTCTGCTCCTGGCTGGGCCACACTTTCATCACTGGGCTGGAAATAAATCCTCAATCTTTCTGCTGATATTCGCAGCTGACACGGGCAGTAAATAGTGATGAGGAGCCAGCAGCCTTCAGCCCAGGCCGATCCAGGCATCCCTATTTCATCCCCC
The DNA here is from genome assembly GCA_034509425.1 of Eopsaltria australis. Classification (NCBI taxonomy): domain Eukaryota; kingdom Metazoa; phylum Chordata; class Aves; order Passeriformes; family Petroicidae; genus Eopsaltria; species Eopsaltria australis. The sequence goes on from JAVTVJ010000916.1 coordinate 269,761, forward strand.
AGCTCAGAGTTCGAGCTGGGAACAAGCAGTGCCGGCTGTTCCTGCCAAACTCAGCCTGGGGTTTGCAGAAGAAATATGCAGGAGCAGTAGGAAGTGAGGCTTAGCATCCCTGCAAAGCTGAGGGAAGGGCAGAGCTGCTGCTGGGGGCTGAGAGAGCCCAAGGTGGGCTGAAATTCCCATGAAAGACAGGCAAATGTGTCTGGAAGAAACAGGAACGGTGAGGGGGGTGTTGGTGCTGGTAGAGCCCTGGGGAAAATAAATGCTCTCATTTGCAGGGAATTCCCGTTTCCCCCGGGAATAAAGAGTCCAACTCCATCCCTGTGCTGGGAGCTGCTCCTCGGGCCAGGGGGAGGCTGTGGAGCAGAGAGCTCAGGGAGACACCCAGGGAGGAAGGGATACTGCAAAGGGAAAAGGGAAAAGGAGTGGTTTTTTCTCCCAACTGACTCATGTCTGCATTGCCGTGAGTCAGCATGGCCGGATCACCTGCCCGGGGCAGCCTCTGGAGAGAAATGATCTGTGAGGCTCCTTCCCAAACCTCCCTGGCATTCCATGGCCGTGCAGGATGGGGTGCCTCTGCCCCTCTCCTGCCTTGGGGAGGGTGGAACCCGCCGGGGGTGTCCCTGTGTCCTGGTGTGTGTCCTGCCAGCTCAGGGGACCCTGTCCCACACCCCCTTAGTGCCGCCCCGGTGCCACCCAGCCGCGCTGGCACAGCCAGGGGGTCACATCCCCACCCAGGAACTAATCCTGGCTAAAAATAGTCCTTTTTTTATTGTATATTTAACTGGCTCTGTTCTGCAAGGCGATTCCCCCAGCCCAACGCTGTCCCACCTCTGCCCCAGTATAACCAGTATAACCAGTGCAGTGGGCAAGGCCGGCAGTGGGGGGAGTCCCCCCAACACAGGGGGAGCACAGAATGCCAGGACTGCCCCGGTGCCCTCGGTGCCCCGGGCAGTGCCCTGCGCTGCGGGTGAGCAGCACGTCCCCGCTGACTGTCACAGGGTGCAGAAGGTGACAAACCCCCCCTCGGGAGCAGAGGAGCGCCCGGATCCGTGCGGGAGAGAGGAGGGAGCGGGATTTGCATCCGCCAGGGAGCCGGGCGCAGCCCCAAGCCCGACTGCAGCGAGGCTCCCACCTCACCCCCTCCCCTCCCCCTGGAATTCTGCCTCGCTTTCCCACCCGCACTGCCTTCCCACCCTCTCCCACGCCAGCCGGCTCCCGGGGCTGCATCCCGGCAGAAGCATCCTCCTCCTCATCCTCCTCCTTCTCCTCCTCCTCCTCATCCTCCTCCTCCTCCTCTCCAGGCAGCCCCCGCCCAGCCGTGGCAGCTCCCACCCCGCTACCAGGAAAGCGCAGAGTGCTGGGATCCCTGCCAGAGCCCGGCTCTGCTTCAGCTTCCAGCGAAATGCCAGGAACGTGATCTCCGGAGCCTGCCAGGTGCCGTTTCTGCAGCGCTGGCACTGGGGTGGCTCAGGTGGGCCATGCTGGGCTCCTTTGGGGCGCTCACATCCCGCTCTGAGCGCTTCCTCTCTGCCCCTTCCTGATCCAAAACCCTCTGGAACCTCCCGAGCATCAGAGTTGCTCACAAAAAAATATATGCGGTGGTCACCTGCAGGTCGGGAAGCTCTGGGGGGAATGGGAAGGACCCCACAGAGCCTGAAGGGAACTGAGATCTCACCCAAACCAGGAGTTTGCTCCTTCCCTGGGCAAACCGAGGTGGAAAATCACCAAGGAACAGCCAGGACATGGGTGGGAGCACCCAGACCCCATCCCCACACTCCCACTGCCCCTGTTCTCTCTGCTGGGAGCCCAGGGAAGCCATCGGGAGTTGGGGATGGGGATCCATGGAAGAGGCAGCAGCGGGAAGGAAGCAGAGGATCGCTGCCCACCACACTGAGGAAGGGAGCTCCCTCAGGCTGGCTGGTGGAAACCTTTACCCAAGGGGTTTTCTTCTCTTTTTGTCCGTTTTTTTCCCCTTTCCCTCACCATTCCTTGTGTTTATCCCACATCCCAGCACTGTTCACCGCCCCTCCAGGGATTGCAGGTTCCCTGTGACCTGCACAAAGCACCCCCAGGCACAGCCCTCTGTGCTCCTGCTGTATGGCACTGCCATGCCAGCCTCCAGGGACATTTGGGTGATGTCCCCTCCCAGCCCTGTCACCATCAGCAGCTTCTGTGAGGCCATGGGACACTGTCACCCATCAGCCCTGCAGGGATGTCCCTGGGAAGAGGAGGGATGGGCACGGTGTTCCTGGCAGTGTGTGCCCTACCAGCATCCAAAAATCAGGGGGAAATGCTGCAAAATGCCCATTTTCAAAAATAACACGGCAAAAGGCAAAGGATGTGAAGGCAAGGCTCTGCTTTCAAACCTCCTCCCTCCCCCTGGGAATAGGGAAGTGAGGGAAGCACGGGGAACTCTGGTGTGACCCCTGCACGTGGCACACTAAGGAGAGGCATTGAAAGCTGGGCACACCTTGCTGCCAGTGCCCAAAAAGGCTGTGCCACCCCTCCAGAGGTGACCAAATCCTGCCCTGTGGCCATCCCTTGGACACAACGTGAGTGACCACAGAGCTGCTGCCACGAGCTGGTGACTCTGGTGCTCCCCGGGTGCTGGGAGCAGGTTTATTGCCAGAGCTGTGTCACCCTCTGCCTGCTGAGGGACACAAAGGCCACCTGATCCCCACGGCACGTGGCCCCTGATCTTTGTCACTCCCGGGCAGCAGAGTCGGAGCTGCCTGGGGTGAGAGCAGCACCGGCAGCTGAGCTCCCTGAGGGTTTGTCCTGGCTTTGCTGTGGGAGAAGGGATGGCACCTGCAGCATTCCCTGCCACCCCACATGGGTGGGACACATGGGGCCCGAGTATTTTTATCCTCCCCAAGTGTGTGTGAGTCACTCATTTGTCTCTCCTCCACATCAAACCGTTCCAGCACAGCGCCAGCTCAGGGGGAGCGAGCAGGGGAAAAGGATTTCAAACCCAGCTCTCCTCACGGGCTGGAGGAGAGGGAAGGATGGGAACCATCCCTGCTCACCCCAGCCCCAGGCAGTAACCCCCTAACCCTCCTCTGCAACCCCCAGAGCTGCAAATCCCCTCTCTCCCAGCATGGCCAGTCCCAGAACTGCCTGCTTTTCTCCCAAAGAACTGGTTGGGAATGGGCTGGCACTCAGCTGGAGCCAGGCACCAACACATTGCCAGGAAAGACCTGATATCCTGGTTTTCTGAAGGTCTGAGTGTGGCTGCGCCCAAAGCAGCGTTTGTACATTTCCTTTGTAAAGAAGAAGATTTCCCTGGATGCAAATTCTCCCTCTGCAAACGCCTGTGGCTGGCACAGGGAGCTGGGGGTGCACTGCCCACGGGTCCATCCATGGAATGGCTGATAAGATAAGGGGGAATGGCTTCAAACTGCCAGAGGGCAGGGTTAGATGAGATTTTGGGATGAATGTCCTCCCTGGGAGGGTGGGGAGGCCCTGGCCAGTGCAGCTGTGGCTGCCCCTGGATCCCTGGCAGTGCCCAAGGCCAGGTTGGATGGGGCTTGGAGCAGCCTGGGACAGTGGAAGGTGTTCCTGCCCATGGCGGGGCGTAGGATGAGATGAACTTTAAGGTCCCTTCCAACCCAAACCATTCCATGATTCCATGAGTGCCACACCAGGCAAGGTCACCCTGAGGGGGGAGAAGAGGGACCTGAGCAAAGGGCTCTGTGTCCCTCCGAGCTGATAAGGACAGATGTGACTTTGGGACCCTGGACCTGCTGCCCTCCCTGCAGCCCCCCGAGCTCTGCTGCTCTGGCCAGGGAGCCTCAGCCACGAGGAGCTGCAGGACAGGACCCCCTGCACCCCCTGGTTCCATCTCCTGGTGAGGCTTTGCCAGGAGCAGATCCAAGTCCTGGTGGCTGGGTCAGGTCAGGGAGCTGGGCTGCATGAAAAGCAGACAAATGGGATGAGCACTGGGATGTGGGAGCCTGGCAAGTGTCCCTGGCACTGCCACCATGGCACAGGGCTGCTGCCAGAGCCCCCAGCTCTGGAGCAACCAGAGACCCACGGCTGGAGCCTCCAGCTGCTGGTCCTTGGCCATTCCAGCTGCTGGTCCTTGGCCATTCCAGCTGCTGGTCCTTGGCCATTCCAGCTGCTGGTCCTTGGCCATTTCAGCTGCTGGTCCTTGGCCATTCCTGCTGTTGTTCCTCAGCCATTCCAGCTGCTGGTCCCTGGCTATTCCAGCTGCTGGTCCTTGGCTGTTCCAGCCTCTAACCTCAGGTGGGATTTGCAATTTTATCTTCACTCCTGCACTGCAGAGCTGAGAGCTGTTCCCCTGCTCCTGCTCCCAGCCCAGCTGAGCTCCAGCAGTTCCTACCCCATATCAGTGCTCCAGAGAGGAGCTGGGAGCCTTGGGGACACTCGGGGAGCAGGGGACTGACAGAACAACTCCATCCCCCCCTGGGGCCAGCCAGGAGCAGCTGTGCTGGCACCTCCTGTCCCCTCAGAGTGCTGCTATGAGGGGCCAGGGTGGCACAGAGGGTCTCAGAGCCAGGAGCTGCTGCTCCATGTGTCATGAATGAGAGGTCCCTGCTGGCCATGGGGGCTTGAGGACAGCTCATGACATCATTTTTCTACGGTTTCCTGTTCTCCATGGTCTTCCCACGTGCTGCCCCTGCTTCCTGCCTGCTCCACGGGTCTGTGGCCCAGGTGTGCAGGAGTGGGGGAAAGGCTGAGTGTGAAGATGGGGAAGGGGGGATCAGGCCAGGTTTGGGCTTGGTTGGCACCACACGAGGTGGGCTTGCATCCCACTGAGGGGGTGGATCCCAGTGAGTGGGCTGGATCCCACCAAGGCGGCTGGATCCAGGGAGGCTGGATCCTTCCAGGGGGCTGGATCCCATCAAAGAGGCTGGATCCCACCCTCTTTGGGTGGGGAGAATGGGCAAAGTGTGTTTTCTGCAGCTCTGTGCGTGGCCCTGACACCCTGGGCATGGACCCGTGAGGGACCAGCAGCCCTCAGAGATGGGAACCCAATTTTGGGGCATCTCAGGAGCCCTCCAATGCCTCCAGCCCAGTTTTGGCTCAGTTCGCTGCGTGGCACCAGCGCAGCAGCCCCGCATCCCACAGCACCCCCCACACTCCTAATCGCCCTAATCCCTTGAAACAAAATCTTAATCCCGGGGAGCTCAGTGAGGCAGAGCGGGGTTCCTGCCCCGTGCCATGGCTAAACAGTGCTCTAATCCCGGAGCAAACTGCTCTAATCCCGGAGCACGGCTCCCCGCCCCCGCCTCCCGCGGATCTGTAAGCGATCGGCACCGGGGCAGCGATGCCGAGGGACCGGGGCCACCCTCGCGGTCACCAGGGAGCGGTCAGGAGGATGTGGGGGCACTGGACAAGGGGACAGGGCGCTGTGGGGCCATGGCTGAGCCCTCTCCGTGCCGGACAGCGCTTGGCAAGGGCCGCTCTGGGCTCCTGCCCACGCCATCGATTGGCTTCAGCAATATTTAAAGCTCCCGTTTAATTTCCAAATGCAGAGGAGCGGTTTCCACTTGTCTGGCTGGCTGTGAGCGTTTCCAGCTCTGCTGGGCTCTGGGAAGACGGGCAGGGAGCGGGGACAGAGGGCCTGCAGGGGGTCACGGCGGGGTCAGGTGCCCAAAAAGGATCCCTGGTGTTGTAGCCGAGCTGGCTGTGCCCGGCTGGCCTGGGGACGTGAGCGGTGCCGGGAGCTGCAGAGCCCGAGCCGGCCAAGCCAGCCGTGCCTGGCAGGATGCCCGTGGGGCCATTTCGGAGCACGGGCGGATGGGGAGGGCTCTGCAAGCGGGAATTGCCTCCCTCTCCCCGGCAGACGGGAGGAGGAGGAGGAGGAGGATGATTCCCCCGGGGCTTTGAACCCTCCCCTGCCACTGCTCAGCTCATCCTGCAGCACCAGGAAGTGCTGGAGCCCGGATCCGCAGCACCCACAGCAGCACCCAGAGCTCCTCATCCTCCCAAACCCCCTGCAGGGGCCTCTTCCACCTTCCCAGGGAAGGCAGATCCCAGGGTGCATGTGCCCCGTGCTGCAAATCCCCAGCTCAGCATCCTCTCCATGCGTGTGGCGTGTCAGGGATGCGGATCCCAGCTCCCATCCCTCCCAGCTCTCAGGGAAAGTGGTTTTATCCCACTGGAACAGCTCTGCTGGGAGCAGTGTCACAGCTCGGGCCGTGCTGAGCTCTGGCCAGGGTGATTCAGTGCCTGGCTGGCTGAAGCTGCTCCCCTCAGAGCCCTTTGAAGCCCGCACACGTCGTTAAAACACCGCCTGAAATATTTATCGAGTCAATTTTCAACTCACATAAACTCCGTGCTTACCAAGGGGAAAAAATAATAAAAAAACAAACTTCTCATTTTCCGTGAATCCCTGAAATGCAAATCGAGCCGCCGGTGCCAGGTGGGCTGGGTGCCATCCCATCCCTCGGGATGCAGGGGATGCTCTGCCACCTCCTGCTCCCCGTGGCCTCGTCGGGCTGTGTGCTGTCACTGTCCCTGTCCCCGCATTCTACCTGGGTCCCTCTGCTCCTGGCACAAGGGAGATTTTGGAGTTTCGGGCTCCCCCCGAGCTGATGGAGCAGCTGCTGGGGCCCTTTGCTGTGCAAACACCCCTGGCTGGCTCAGCCCGAGGGTCCCCGAGCAGCCCCAGCCGGGCGAGGAGCCTTTGTGTCCCCGCCGGAGCGGCGGGGAAGGGGCGGGGGGAGATTTGCAATGAAAATGGAGCTGTTTGAACATCCCCAGCAGAAGAGCCATTAGCGCTAATAACAGAGCAGAGGGCACTCCCCATCCGCAGCCTCGGAGCTCTTTGCGCGGAGCCATTTCCCCCCAGCTCCCCCGGCGGGTGCGGGATGCCAGGGATGCTCCTTCAGTGCCCTTCCAGCACAGGGAAAAGGACTGGGATCGTCTCCCTGCCCCACAGCTTCCAGCAGAGGTGGTGTTTCACTTGTACCCTCCTTCGGGGACTTCCAGAAGGTCTCTCGGGGACTCTGGGGTTGGGGATTGGTCTCAGGGTTCATCCTAAAAAATCCTGCCTCATCTCGGCCTGTGGAAGAGGGGGAGCACAGGGACACCTGCCCAGCGATGCCATCAGAGCCTGGCAGGGGCCAGAATATCCCAGCCAGTGCCAGGAGATCCAGGGAGTGGGAGAGGGACAGGCCGTGGTGGGAGCTGCCCTCTCTGCGGGGCAGGGGGATGTGGGCGGGTTTGCCAGGCAAAGCCACGGCTCTGAGCGGAGCTGTTGCTGTGAGAGCGCTGCAGAGGGGCTGGGAGAGCAGCTCCCACAGGCTCCGCCGATAAGCAGGAATTAGAAATGCATTAGGAGCCGCTTCAAAACCCTCCCCGATCGGAGCTGCGGTGTCTGATGTCACAGATGCAGGGGGAGCGGGCTGGCACAGGGCTCTGTCCCCAGGGCCACCACAGCGGTGCCAGGACTGCCACACCCGGGGGAAGAGCCGTGCTCCCCTCAGCACACAGCTCCTGGCAGCTCCCAGCCCATTCCCCTGGATGCAGGAATGTGTGGGTGCTCCCGGGATGTCACCCCCGGGTGCCCAGGGCGGGTGGGATCTGCTGGGATCACACAGGGTTTGTGCCCCGAGGCTGCAGCAGCGAGCAGATCCCCTCTCCTGGGGCAGGGGGGAGGGGGAGATGGGAAAATCCCAAATGCTGCCGCCATCCACCCCTCTCACACAGCCGGGCTGGCTCTGGGGTGGGGTTTCCACCTGCCCTTCCCACATCCAGCCCCTCTCACACAGGGTGCTGGCTCCTGGGGTGGGGTTTCCACCTGCCTTTCTCACATCCAGCCCCATCCAGCCCCTCTCACAGAGCTGGGATGGCTCTGGGGTGGGATTTCCACCTGCATTTCCCACATCCAGCCCCTCTCTGCCAGTCAGATCCCTCTGGGCACTGGGAGAGGCTCCTTGTGCTGCACCCCCTGGCAGAGGATGTGTCCAGCTGCCTCGGGCACCTCTTTGGAACATCCCAGATCCATTTAGGGCCATTCCCCCTCCCTCCCCCGAGCAGGACATTAACCCCAGGTCTGTTTTCTAAGCCTTGCCAGGGAAGCCAATCTGCCGTGAGTCCCAGGGGGCCCTGCAGAGGCCCAGGCGCAGCTCTGGGATCCCGGCCAAGGATATTTCCAGTGGAAAATCCTGTAAGGCAGAGATGTCAGCCCCCAGGCCCCGTCCTGCTGATCCCTGCTGCGTGGAGGGGGATGAGGAGACAAAGACAGGCTGCGGAGTTGGGGTGCAGGGGTTAACTCCGGGGTGCAGCTCCTCCTGCCAGCCCCAGGGCCCCTCTCCACGCTGTTTATTTTTATCCTGCTCTCGATGGATCGGTGCGCGGCATCGACGCTGCCAGAAGATTCCCCCCCCCCCCGCCCAGTTCCATCACAGAGCAATTTAAGGTTAGTCCTGCCTGCCAGAGTGAGTCAAAAGCTTTTAAAAAGCCTATAAAGCAGGCATCTATCTTGCCCTGGTTTGATTCCACCGCTTTGTTTATGGCTGAGGTCACCGGCTCGTGTCTCCGGGAGGAATCCAGGTCACCGCTGGCAGTGACGTGGGGCGAGGGAGGCACTCCCAGCCCGGCTCAGACACCTCTGCTCCTGCGTGGAGCCCACGTGATGGGCTCGCCTCTGGATGCCCACACCCCTCTGGCACGGACCGAGGGCACAGGCGGGCTGGGAGAGCCCCTGGGAGCAGCAGGGAGGCCCAAAAACACCTCCCCAGGGAGGAGATTTCTCCTTGAGGAGCTCAGCGGCCTCAGCAAGACCCCAGGAAGCCAAGGAAGGATTCCAGGGAGCAGGAGGCTCATCCCCATCAGGGCACGGGCTCACCTGAGGGTACTGAGATGTCCTGAGGGTGGGTTTGATGCAGGTCATGCCCAGCTGATGGGGTTTGGGAGGCACTGGGGGTTTTTTTTCCCCCAAACCAGCGCTGTCTCTGCTGCCAGGCCAGATGTTGGGCCCCCCTGCCGGGCAGCAGCTGGATGTCCCCTCCAGCCCAGCTGGTGGAAGGCACAGGGACACCCACGGTGCTCCCAGCCCCTCAGGCAGTGGCTTAGGATCAGCAGAGCCAAAGCGCAGCCCTTAATCCTCCTCCCAGCCCGGCAGTTGCCATGGAGAGCGCCACGGAGCGCTCCTTGTCACCCCCTGCCCTGCCTCAGACCCTCCTCCCAGCCCTCCCTCTCGCAATTTCCCCATTCCAGGTGGAAATCCTGCTGGTTTCCCCCAGTGCAGCTTCTCCGGGAAAGCTTTTCCAGCCGGGATTTCCTCATCCTCTCGGCTGGGACAGTTCGCATCTGCCTGTGCTTCCCCCAAACCTGCCAAAGGCATCCCCACCTCCCTGATCCCAAATCCCACCTCCTGCCACGTCTGCTCGTGTCCCCTAGCTGCCTGTTCCCAGGGATGGGTGACAGCTGTGGCCCCGTGGCACCTGTGGGGCAGCAGCGGCAGCTCCCAGCCCGCGCTGGTGCAGAATTCCCAGGTTTTCCATTAAAAAATCCCGTGCACACCAATCTGGGCAGCCAGGAGGGCATCCCAGGCTGCTCCCGGCTCCTTCTGCTCACTGCCAGCCCCTGCCAAGCCAGGCTGGGGTTTTTTTGGAGGGTTATTTTTAAGGCAGCTGCTTTTGAGCTGCGGCTGGCACTGAGGATCCGCGGGGTTGGAGGGACAGCAGCTGGAGCGGGGCAGGAGCAGGCGAAGGGGCGGGATCCCTTTATCCGGCATCTCTGCTGCTTCCAGGGCATCCCTCGGCCGTCAGGGGAGGGGATGCGACAGGAGGAGAGGACACACGGCCACGCGTCACCTCCGTGCTCACCTCCAGTGACCCCCGGGCTGCAGAGCAGCTCTGCCTGCGCCTGGCTCAGGGCGGTGCCAAGGGAGGATGCAGCAAAGCGGTGCCAGCCGGGCCCAGGAGGAGGTGCAGGGGGATGAGGAGCAGCAGGAGGAGCAGGGAATGTCCCCTGAAGTCTGGGCTGACCTGCTGGTGCCCCCGCAGATGGGGTGATGTGGGGGTTTAGGGTGTGACCCCCAGCATGGTGGCTCCGGGGGTCATCTGTGCCCTTGTAGGGGTGTGGACCCCTGAAATCCAGCCCAGCCTCGTGAATTTGTTCTCTCTGGCCCCACCAGGGAACAGGGGAAGCCACAGCTACCCCTGAAATCCAGCCCAGCCGCCTAAATTTGGTCTCTTTTTGGCCTCTCCAAGGGAACAGGGGAAGCCACAGCTGCCCCACAGGCCACGGAGGAGCCCAAACTCCCTGAGATCGATCCAGCTCTTCCTCCAGGGTGTTCCTGCTATCTGCCCACCGCCCACCTCAGCAGGGACATTTCCATCCTGCAGGTAACCCCAACGAATGGCTGTTGCTCAAAGCTTTGCAGGATGAGAGGTTCTAGGAGGATAAATCCCTCCCCAGGGGTGCAGCCGCCTGGGAGCTGCAGTCTGGTGCAGGTGTGGTCACAGTTCCAGCTGTTTGCTGCTCCCCACAGCCTCCAGGACATCCCGAGGTTGTGTGTGAGGCGCCTGCGTGCCCCACCTTCCTCCCTCTCCACACGAGTGGTCCCCAGGGAACTCCAGTGAGAAATCATCGGCCGTGAGTGGCTTTTGAAAGAAAATCTGCTCAAAATCAGCTCCCAAAATCGTCTGTCCAGAGCAGGCAGAGCCTGCTGGAGCTGGGGGATGGCCTGGAGCTCAGAAGGAACAACAGCTGCTTCCTGCACCAGCCCAGCATCAGGATCCACGCCCGGAGCTCCGACGGTTTCCTTGTGCCATGGGAAGAGTTGGGCACCTCTGCCCATGCCCTGGGCCAGGCTCTGCCCTCACACCGAGATCAGAGGGGGTTTCTGTGCTGCCTCCAGCTGGGCAGTGCAGGCGCCCATCCTCCTGCTCCCTGGATATTCCTGGTTCCCAATTCCTGGCTGCAGATCAGGCTGGATCAGCCCAGGGCTGCTGTCCCCACCGTGAGGGGATGTGGATTTTCTATCCCCTGCTCCTCCCTGCAGGGAGCCAGCAGGGCCTGGCTGTCCATCCACCACAGATGGGCAGCTCCAGGCTCTGGAAACACACTGGAGGGTCTGGTTTGGGCCAGAACCTCTGATTTTGGGCAATGATGGATAAGCAATAACCATCTGCCTGCACAGTGGCCTCTCGGTTGCCACTGGGAGCAGCAGGGTCCATCCTGGGATCCTTCCTTTGACCCCAGCATGGGGCTGGGTTTTCCTTTGTCCCTTTGTCACGATGAGCCACAGGACCCTGAGGAGTCACAGAGGGGGTCAGGAGTGGCTGGGATCTTGGCAGGGTGACCCTAACCCTTGTGCCATATGAGGTGACAGGGATGAAGCCCCTGCCCTTCCTCTGGAGCCTCCTGCTTCAGGGTGCCCTCCCTAAATGTTCACTGCCCCCCAGGCATGGACCACAGCCACCCCTGACGCCCTCCAAAAATCCCAAAAACGGGGATGGGGCTCCTACACTCAGCTCCATGTCACAACGACCCATCTCTGCTGCTGGCAGGTCCCTGCCACCACCACCTGCAGTGTCCTCTCAGTCCCCACTGCCCTGGGACCCCAGGCAGCCCCACGCTGGCCAGGGGCTCCTCGGGAGGGGCACGGAGCAGGAAGCAGTGGGGGCTGGCAGTGCCAACGCTCCCACCCATTTGTCTGTAATTAAAAGTTGTGTGTAGAGATTTCCTGTGACACGTCCCGCGAGTCCAGCTGCAGACACGGTGCCGTTGCAAGCAGGAGATGCTAATGAGTGCTTGTGCATATTAAATACCTTGTTTACACTTAGACAACAGCCGGTGGAGCTGGGGGAAGGAGGGGAGGTGGCTGGAATCTTCTTCACTCAGGCCTTCTGCCCCACAGGAGCTGCTGAGTCTGGGTTAGGCCAGGCTCTGGCTGCAGGACTCTCAGCAGTGATGCCACCACCCTGTCTCAAGCCCTGAGTGTCACTCAAGTCTGCCCAGGGGTCCCCCGTGTGGTGCTGAGGCTCGAGGGGGTTTGGGGGAACAGCTGCCCACCCTGCCTGAAGCCTGCCAAGAGGGTGGGCAGCTCACCTGAAACTGGGCATGGGGGCCTGGGGAGAACTGGGAGAGAGGAGAAGGCAGCAGGATCAGGGGGGCAGCAGGAGCCACCCTGCCCAGGCCCTGCCCACCCTCAGGGGTCAGTTCCTCACTGCCCAGTGGCTCTGCACAAGATGCAGGAAAGGTCCCCAGCCCTCCCCTGTCCCAGGGCACAGTCCCACCCTGCCCAGAGGGACAGTTCTGGCTCTGGGATGTGATGGGACTGGGATCACCAGCACAGCCTGCCCCTCCCCAGCAGTGTGGGGGGCTGAGGTGAGGGCTCAGGGGCTGTCCTGGCTGATGGTGGCCTTGGGCTGCCATGGGGCCACTGTCCCTGTCCCCTTCCCAGTCAGGTCCCCCTCAATGCCCTGCTGAGCCAGCAGGAGCCCCCAGCTCAGAGCCCTTTGAGGCTCCAGGAGAGTCCTCACATCCCTGAAAATATGGACGGGCAGGGACAAGGGCAGCAGCTCCAGCCCTGGCACTCCCCAGGCTTGCCAGGCTCTCAGCAGGGCACGGATCAGGCAGCTCCCTCCACCTGCATTCCAAGAGCTGCACAAACTCCAGGAAAGAGCTCTGAGGTCATCAAACAGCCCCTGGTGTGACCCCAAGGTCGCTGCCCAGGCTATGGGTCACCCTTCCCTGGCCAGCATCCGCACCCAGCAAGCTCCCAGGACACCGTGGGCAGGAGCTCTGCCAGCTCCCCCCTCTCTGGGGCATCCTCAGGGGGCTGCTGGGTCCCTGCTGCCCTGAAACCACAGCTTTAGCTCGGCTGCTCATCGCTGCTGCCTCGGGAAGAGGCTCCCGGGGTGACGCACGCAGGTCTCACATGTTCCACCCCACGGGTTATCCCAGAGCCTCCTGTGAGCCGGTCCCGGGAGGCCAGGAGGGCTGAATGGCTGATGTGGTCGCTGACAGGCTGAGCTGTGCACTGAGCTGGGCACTCAGGGGTTGTTTCTCCCCCAGCTTCCTCCAGGGGCTGGCGGGCAGCAGAGCCGGGAGCTGCTGGGGAAGGCTGGAAGGGCTCTGCTCTGCAAAAACAGAGGAAAAGTCTAGCTGGGACCCTCAGGGACACTCCCCACATCCCACCAGCAGCAGCTGGACCCCGGAATCATCGCTGCGGTGTTTCCCCCGTGTTCCCTGTAGTGCCTGGAGCAAATTCCAGAGCGTGATCCCCAGCCGTGCACGCCTGAGTGAGCCAGGAGAGGGGACAGCCCCTGACTGGAGCCACGGATGCCTCCAGAGGAGGAAAACCGAGCACTGGGAATGTGGAGCTGCCTGGGCTGGTGCCAGGCTGTGGAGGAGTCGGGAGAGCAGGAGGATCCTGCGTGTGCCAGGTGACAGCAGCAGGGCCCTGTGGCAGCTCCCCCACGGCTCCGGACACCCAGAGCCCACCCCTGTATCCCTGGGACTGTGCCCTGGGAAAAGGGATGGTCCAGGGAACTCTGTGTGTGCCCCCAAGTGATGATCTCACACAGCCAGGGCTGCCCACTGAATTCAAGCCCTGAGAATTCCCAATCCCCGACTCCAGGAATTCCCAATCCCCATCTCCAGGGCACCATCACTCTCTCCTCACACCTCATGGGAGAGGGGATCCTGTTTGCACCCCTGCCTGGTCCCCTCAGGGTGTTCCCCACCTTTCAGGGCTCCCCGGGCACCGCGGGGGCGGAGGGATGGGTGGGGCTGCGTGGCACCAGGGGCACACGGGGCATGTGGCACCACTGGCACCGAGACAGGCTGACCCCAATGCTCGTGGCTGCTGTGGGGGGTCTGTAGCAAAGCTTTTTGGGGGGGAGAAAATGCTTTTAAGGGTTCAAGAAAGCCTTGGGGCAGCGGGGTGAGCCCCTGGAATGTGATCACTTCTCCCAGAGCCCCGTGTGCCCAGCGTGGGGGAGGGAGGAGTCCCTGCCGGGCTCACAGATGTCCCCTCCCCTGCCTGCACTGTCCCCAAAGGCTGCAGCTCCCAGCCAGCAGCCGAGATGCCACCAAAATGCCACCAAGCGCCAGGTGCTGCTCCCTGCCCACACCCACTGGAGAGCCGGGGAGGATCCAATTCCCTGCCACGCCATGGTGGGCTGGGGGCTGGCAGGAAGCGGCTCAGTGCCACCCTCAGCGTGTGGGTCCTTGTCCCTGACCCCGTCAGCAGTTTCCCCATCCCACCTGCACCCTGGAGCTCTGCCCACCCCTCCCACAGCTCCCACCCAGCCCCGGCTTTCCACGGAGCTGCCAATCGCGAGCGTTTTAAATGTTAATGACGACGTTTCAGATTTGTAGTGGAAACTAATTAAAATTGTTATTGTTAGCGGGTTTGAATTGCCCAGGTGTGAATCATTATCCTCATTAAAATAATCAGGGAGACGGCGATGTGACAGGAGAGCAGATGGATGAGGAGCAGCCTGAGCCAGCGACCCGGCCGGCCGGGGAGCCTCGGTGCCCGCGGGGAGAGGGGGCAGCGCTGCCAGGCGGGCACAGGACCCGTGTCCAGCCCAGTCCGGCACCTCCTGCCCCATGGAATTGCCCCACACGCAGCTGCAGGCGGGATACTGGGAATTTTCAGAGCAGGAGCAGCATTGGGGAGAGGCTGGATGGGGTCATCATTCCCTCAACATCGCTCCTGCTCCCACCTGGGCCACCCCGCTGTGTCCTGGCTGTGCTGCCCTGTGTCCCCCCAGCGTGGGGACCGTCACCTTCCCCCGCACGGATTCCCTGGAGCAGCGGGCTCTGTTGTCTGCCCCGGGAATGGGATGACGTTCCCCAGGCTCGGGTGAGGAGCCGGAGGCCGTGGGGCCCTGCCTGTGCTGCTGCCGCAGCTGCCAGCCTTGGGGACACGGGGTGGCTCCCGCCGCAGCCCCGCCGGAGCCACCGGGCCGCTCGTGCCCCGGGGCTGCTGGTGGCCCGGGTGGCCCCGCGTCGCCGCAGCTGCTCGGGGCCCTGCGGTTCTGTCTGCAGGGAACAAGGGCCCCTTTCTGCCCCGTGAATGGGCTCAGTGTGCGCAGCCCCCCGGCCGCACCCCGCAGCCCCCGGCCGGCGGCGCTGGGGTCAGCGGGACCCCGCGGGCACGGAGCTATTCAGGGAAAGGGCACGGACCTCCCCGCGCTCAAGGTCGCCTTTGTGCCATGAATCCCAGAGCCGGGGCTCCCCTGGGGACGGGCGGTGACACCAAAGGGAGGAATGGTGGCACAGGGCCAGCGCTGGGGCTCTGTGCAGCCAGTCTGAAGCTCTGTCTCATCCCTTGTCCCCAGCTGTGTGGAGTGGCTCTTGCTGGATTCCCCAGGATTCCAAGCTGGAAAGGTGGCACCGGGAGCTGTTTGGCCACGGGTGACAGCGGGGATGTGCTGGCCAGGTGGCACTCAAGACTAGTTTATCTGATGATGTTTTCATCTATTGACAAATCTATTATTGATGATGCACTTTCCCGGGCTTGGCAGAGCTCTGCCCGCGCTCCAATCGCATCCATCCAATAAATCTGAGCCCTTGCTGCTGAATTAATTATCCCCAGATTGTTTTTTCATAAATATTTGACAAGCACTAACAATGCGAGGCGTGAAGCCCCCTGGTAATTCGGTGGCTCCAAATTCCCCTTCAAAGGGAGCTGTCACCTCCAGCACTGCGGGACCAGGGTGGCTCTGGGAGGCACGGAAAGGCTGGGGCAGGACCTCGGATGAGGAGCAGCTGCTCCCTCCTGGGCTGGGGGATTTCACACAGGGAGGTGTAAATGGGGCACAGCACCCAGACCCATCTAATTCGTGCATCAAAGGAGCAGCAAGGACAACAAACCAGCCCCACATGGATGGATGAGGACTGGAGAGGATGAGGACAAGGTGTGGTGCTGCTGGGATGCACAGCTGGGATGCTCGACCCCCTCTGTGACAGCACAGCTGATGAATCATGGAATAGCCTAAGGTGGAAGAACCCACAGGGATCATCCAGTCCAGCTCCTGACCCTGCACAGGACACCCCAAAAATCCCACCCTGTGCCTGAGGGTGTTGTCCAAGCTCCTGCACCTCCTTGGGGTTGTCATCACTGCCCTGGGGTGGGGGATGTGCTTGGGGTGTTGGGAAGTTTGGGCGTTATCCAGCAGAAAGTCTTGGTGTGGTGTTTGTGTGGGGTCACTGAGCTGTGATTGGGGTGGAGTGCAGCCCCTGGAAGGGGTCACTCGGTATGGGGTGGTCTGTGGGGCACCTGTGCCCAAACCTCTCTGCACCCTGATGTCCTCAAACTGCTCCTCCTGGAGACACAACCTCCACGCCGAGCCCCTGGAATGGGAAAATGTGGAAAGGATGGAAAAGCTGTGGGATCAGCCTTGGGGTTGGGCTCCAGGCACCCATCCTGTCCCACAGCCAGGCCTGCTGCAGCACCTGGGGAGGGGCACTGGGAACAGGGTGCCAGGAGGCTGACCCAGGGCTGATCCCATGAACCCCAGCCAGCCGTGCTGGGGGAGGCAGCAGGGATCCAAATGCAGCCAGGAGGCTGCAGGGAGCACCACAAACCCAGAGCAAGCACTGGAGGCAGCACAGGGCCGGCTCCAACCCAACCGAGGAGAAAAGCTGGAAGCTTCCCAGCAACGCCTGCAGCTGGGAGGGAGATCTTTGCTGGAGCAGGAGCCACCACAGCTGGACTGCAGCTCTCCCTGCCGGGCCTGAGGGGCTGGAAGAGCACCCAGGATGCTCTTGGAGCCCAGCAGGTACCCAGAGAGTCAGCAGGGACTCTGCAGAGCTCACAGAGCAGCAGCTGAGGGGGGAAATGACCTCATTCCATGGCACTTGGAGCAAACTTTGGGAAGGGCTGTCTCAGCATCACAGAATCCATCCTCTGCTCTTCTACTCAGCCAAAAGCCAGGCAGGGAAGGGGTGTCGAGGACCAAAACCCACCTGAAGAAGCTCTTCCCACCAAGTCCTGGCATCCTCTCTGGGATGGGTCTGAGGCCACAGCTCCGAGCTGTGGCACTGCAGCAGGAAGAGCTCCACACTGCAAGGATTCCCAGGATAAACTGGCAGTGGACCAAAGCACGGATGCTGAATGAGGCTGGGCAAATTAAACTGAGAGAAAGGAGGCCAAAAGCACCCGGGAGAGGCTGGGAATGGCTCTGAGGCTGGAATTCTCCTCGCTGAGATGTGTCCACAGCGCACCAAGACACGCTGGAGGTGGGAGCGTGGAGCCCTCCCTCAGGGAAGGGGCTGGCACAGGGCAGGGTGACTCTCAGCTGGTTCCTGGAGTTATCAAACAATTAAAGAAGTGATAAATTTAGCCCGTGGAACAGGAAATTGGCAATAATGCCAAAAGGAAAGGAAGCAGTTGAGCTAACTGCTGGGCACTCTACAAAATTGGCTATAAAAAAGAAGGACTGCCATAAATACGAGGGCAGCCAGGAAAGGACATTGCTGGTAATGAAACCCCTGCTCCCCATGCGGGAAATGGGAAGGCACAGAGCTGGAGATGGGAAAATATCAACTGTGGCAGGAGGAGTGGCAATGGACGGTGTAGAGGTGGCTTCTCTCATCCCTGAACTGATGGTGTTGCACCGAGAGGCTCCAAAAACTACAAAATCCTCAGAGTGTTGTCCTGAGCCCCAGCAGTGACCCTGAGGAGAGGTGGGAATGGGCTGGGACAGGCGCTGGGATAATGGGAGAGCTCATTCCCTGGGATTGCCTCGCACAATCCAGCACATTATAAATGCCAGGAGCGGGGTCAGGCAAGTGCAGCCCGTGGAAATTGCCTTTGAAGGCCTCTCCCCAGTGAGCAGCAGCCTTTGGGAAGCTCTGGGCTCTCCGTTCCCCTCCTCACAAGGCAGCAGCAACAACAGCTCCAAGACCAAACCGAGCTAATGAATTGTTAACAGTGACTGCAGCTATTTTGAGCTGATCCAGGACTAAACATTCAGCAAAATTCCAGCTATGGGAGGGGAAAAAACCCAACAACACAGCTGCCTTGTGCTCCAGAGGCAGGAAACTGGGATCTCGTGGAGTGCAGGAGCATCCAGAGCCCCCTGGGCTGGTGGCCACAACCCCTCCGTTCCCTCTGCCATCGTGTGGAGAGGGTTTGGGGGGGTTCCACTGCTCTGCTGCCAAGAACGGAGCAGGGTTTGGCTGGTCAAGGCCACCCTGGGTTGGTGGCATCCCTGGTAGGACACAGAGAGCTCAGGCATGGCCAGGGTTTGTCCTGTGGGGTTGGTCACCACATATGGAGGAGCTGCTGGAATTCTGGGACCATGGCTCAGGCACGAAGCTGCTCTGGAATGTCCATGCCAGGGAGGGAGGGGGCTTCTCTCAGCACGGGGCTGTCCCACAGCCCCCAGGAGGGCTGGGACCTCCCCTCCCTGCCCTCATGAGGGGGAGTAGGGAGCTAAAGGGACAGGTTTTGGGTCACCTCTGTGGCCAGGAGAGCATCTCAACATCCATCCCAGGTTTCATTCCCATGGAACTGAGGTTGCCTTCAGGCACAGCGACCTCAGGGAGAGGCAGTGCAGAGGAATTGCTGTTTTATAACACCCTCCCACCCATCCGTTGTGATCCTGAACCTCACTCCCAACCAGTGTCACTTCCCCCGCGCTGAGGTGGCCCCTCCTCAGCTCCCTGCTGGCTCCCTGCCCCCCAGCAGCCCCCAGCCCCTCTGTGGTGCAGGTGGGTCCTGCCCCATCCCTTCCCTACACCCAGCCCATCCCCACAGCCCGGGTGCCCCGTGGGGACCATGGGCTGAGCGACTGCGGGGGCTGAAGTGACCCTGGCAGTGCCCAGACCTCCCCCAGCACTCCTGAGCCTGCAGGAACGCCAGGGTGAGCATGGTGGGGGTAAAAGAGAGGGAAAACCCCACCTGGCTCGGAATGGGAGTGGATTTGGGCACGTCCACCGTCCAAACCCCCCAACACAGCCACAGGAGAGCTCCAGCCACGGGAGGGGACACCAGACCTCCAGCACAGGCTGCAGAAAAGCTGCTCCGAGTCTAAAAATCCTCTCACCTCTCAGCGCAGGCTCGGCAGGGGAACCGGCTCCTCCAGTGGCAGCAGCCGGAGCTGGGCAGGGAATTTGCAGCGGGCACCGCGGGGTCCGGCCGGGCACGTGGAGCTGCCCCGAGCTGGGGACGGCTGAGGCCACGAGAGCCACGGCACGAAGGAGAGGACAGCTGAGTCACCTCGGAGAGAGCAGCCCACGCTCACCCATCTCCCACCAGCAATTAATGCCAGCACTAAATACAAACACGGCCCCGTTAGTCACCAGCGGGACGCGGCCGGGCGGCAGCGCTGAGCCTTCCCCGGCAGCAGCTTTAAAAATGAAACAAACTCCCACGTGGAAACCTCCAGCTCCTCTTGGATCTGCTAATTTATTCCCCTTGCTGCTGCTGCTCAGCCTGCAGACAGGCCCTGGCGTGTGGGATGAGTCCAGAGCTGCCCGTGCCCACCTTCCCCGGGAAAAGAGCAGACAGAAAGGGGCAGGAAAGGGAGAGAGCTTGGGATGGGATGGGATGGGATGGGATGGGATGGGATGGGATGGGATGGGATGGGATGGGATGGGATGCAGGATGCAGCTCTGAGGCACAGGGGGATGTGATGGAGAAGACCTGAGGGAGAACAGCCCCTGGCTGAACCACGCAGGGCTTGGGCTGCACCACTGCGGCCCCAACATTCCCTGGATCGTGAGTCCTGTGGGTTTTTCTGGATCACAGCTCCCTGCTCTCCCAGGACACATTCTGGCAGCTCACAGTGCTCAATGCAGCCGGTGGCCGTGACCCCGGTTCTGCAGGAGCTGGGAATCGATATTTTCTCACCACCAGGCACTGTGAAATCCGTGGGATGGCTTGAAAGGACACCCTGCTCTGCCAGGGTTATCCCGGGACGGGGCAGCCCAGGGTCCTGCTGCTCTCTCAGGGGCTGGGCACCAGCATTCCCTGGTGGCACGTGGGCATTTTGGGCCATTCTGCTGTCATTTAATGTAAATAATGAGGCTGGACCCCCGCTGGGATCTGTGTCACCCCTGGAGCAGCAGCCTGGGCTGAGGGGAGGTGGCTGGTCACTGTCACAGGTCAGAGTCCTGCTGCTCTCAGGGGCTGGGCAGCAGCACTGCCAGGGGCACGTGGTGATTTTGGGGAGCATCTCCTGCCATTTAATGTAAATAGTGAGGCTGGACTCCCAGAGAACCCCAACAGGCTCTGTGCCATCCCTGGAGCAGCAGCCTGTGCTGAGGGGAGGTGGCTGGTCACTCACTGTACCCACCCTGCTCTGCCTGGGGCTGCTGCTTCTCCTCCCTCTTCCTGCCATCTCCAGGCCACCTTGTGCAGAAGCGAAGCAGGAAAGGGACCCAAGTGTCCCACACAGAGCCATGGGACAGCAGAGCCACAAATTCCCCAGACTGAGACTCCCAGAGATGGGAACCCCTCTGGGATGGCTGCTGCTCATTCCACACCTCCAGCGGGATCCTGGGACCAGTATCGGGCAGGGACAGGGTGTCCCAGCCCCCCTGGATCCTGGGGTCTGGCAGAGCCCCTGAAGGGCCATGGGACACTGGGAGCTGTGTCTGGCAGCCCCCACGCACCCCTCTGGCAGCAGGGCCCGGCTGCCCGGGCACCTCTGGATAATCCATCTGCTGAACATGCTACAGGCCATTAGCTTTAACTAGAGGGAGTTGCGGGGAGAATCATTAAAGGAAAAGTTCACAATGCAATTAATAAAGCACCTCATTAGGTCTCCTTCCTCTCTGAGTGTGCAGCTCCCACTACCGGCTCTGGTACTCCTGCTCCCTTGCTCCCAGGAGATGATTTTCCTTTCCTTTTCCTCCCAGGAGATGTTTTTCCTTCCCCTTTCCTCTCCAGAGATGCTTTTCCTTCCCTTTTCCTCTCTAGAGGTGCTTTTCCTTTTCCCTCCCTTTTCCTCGCAGGAGATCCTTGTCCTTTCCCTTTCCTCTCAGAAGACAGCACACAGCTGGAGACAGCACTGATTTCTCTGGGAATGTGATGGGGCCTGGATGGTTTTACCTCACCAGGATCCTGCCCAGGTGTTCCCCAAACCCTGGGATCCTTCAGGGCAGCTCTCCATGCCCAGGGCACAGAGAGGGACAAGCAGGATGCAAATCCATCCCTGGGAGGGGGATGCAGATTCCAGGCCCCATCCCCTGGATTGTTGGGGGATCCAACAGACCCTCCAGAGCTGCTGACACTTCATTCCTGTGGTCCTTCATTCCAACCCCAAACTGGATTTTTACGCCCCTGGGCTCTCTGCACTCCTCCCCAGGCTCATGAGAGCCAGGCAGGGCCAGTGCAATGGGGCAAGGGGGTCACCGCCCTCTGGAGCCCAAAAGGAGCCAAGGGCTGCATTTGGGATTTGCCACCCAGAGGCTCCTCCAGTGGCATCTGGGGGTCTCCTGGGCTGGATGCTGCCTGTCCAGAGGGTGTGGAAGGGCAGTCCAGGCTCCAGGCTGGCTCCTGGCTGAGGTGGCTGGCGATGGTGGCCACAGGCAGGGCTTTGTTGCCGCCTTGGCCACAGCCAGACACCGGGGCTGCTCTCAGGGGCCGATTTCACATCTCCTCTCTCAGCTGCTCAAGGTCCCTTTTGCTTCCCTCTGCCAGTGCCCAGGGAAGCTCCTGGGAGCCACTCCCAGCCATGTCTGCACAGCAGCCCAGGGGGACACGGCTTGGAAGCACCACAGAAAGGGAAGTGCCGGGAGGGGCTGTCATTCCCGACTGCTCTTTTTCTTCCAGCCCCTGTCTCCACCTCTGGCTCTGTTTTGCTTTCCTTCATCTCATCCTCACCCTTGCAAAAGCTTCAAGGTCCCTGCTCCTTTTGGGATGGAGGATGTTCCCAGAGCCTGGGCTGCCAAATTTCAGGGGGAGCAGCATCCTGATCCCAGCAGGGATCCCACGGCAAGGAAAGACCAGCATGGTGGAGCTGGGGGCTTCAGGGGGAGCAACCAGGAGAGAGGAGAAGCTGGGAAGCAGTGGCAGTCCTGGACAGTGGAGCATCTCCGTGGGGTTCAGGGCTGGATTCAGCTGCCCCTCCTGGCAGGTGGAATTTCAAGGCTCCCTTGGAGCAGGGAAAGAGTCGGGCAAGCAAGGAGGTGTCCCTTGGACAGGGCTGGAGCTGTGGGAGCTGTGGCAGCACTGGAGATGGATCCCTGTGGGAAAGGGAAGCAGGAAATGCCAATTCCTTCCATCTCTGCTCATCTTCAGGTCCAACAAGGGGCTTGTCCAGAGGGGAGCAAGGCAGGATCCGATGGGAAGCCATCAAGACTGATGCTGACCATGAGGAAGGAGGTGCAGGCACTTCCAGACATGCACAGGAGCCCCAGAGAGGGAAAGGAGCTCTCCAGGCCCCATTCCTGCCCTCTGAGCTGTCGCACTCCTGCACCACGAGCTGCTGGAATGTGTGGCCAGGCCTCCGAGGGGGTGCAGCAGATTTCCCATCTAAATGAGACTCCTCCTGTCTTAATCTGAGCTGGTACAAGTGGCTTAACCCATCGGAGCAGCTCCAAATCCTCCTCTCCTCCTCCCGATCCCACTTAAGCCCCGAGTTTTGCCCCTCGCTAATCTCTGATTCTCCGGGATCACGGGATTGCTCTGCCAGCTGCACAGATCCAGATGCTTTGCTGCTGGCCGGGCTCCCAGCTGGGGATGGATGCAACTGGGGGATCTCAGGGGCTCCTCCCTGCTCTCCTGCCCTGCCCAGCCCTGCTGCTCTCCTCCCGTGGAGCCCGGGAAGGGAATCCAGGGCACTGAGCAGGGAGAGGTGCCCACATTCCATGAAATCCACAGGTTTCCATATCCCTCTGGGAACCAGGATGGGATACAGTAGAGCTGGGATGGCTGGCCTGGGACAAGGGCTGGGTGTGGGCTCTGGAGAATTCCCAACTGAGGGATGGAAAACAAGGCCAGGGATGGAAACCAAGGGCAGGGAACGCTCTGCCCTACCAGGCTTATCCTTCAGGCTCTGTGCAACACCCTCCCTGCAAGGAATCTTGCTTCAGCCACACAGCTGTGGGCTCCAGAGGCACAGGCAGGGAGCTGGGAGCATCTCCAGGCTGCTGGAAGCTGCACCCTACGGCACATGGCTCCTGCAGTGGGATGCTCTGATCCCAAAAAACAGATTAAACTCACCCCAGCCCTTCCCCTGCTGCTGCACAGTGGTTACTGGACAGGACAAAAGCAGGGAACAGGCTGGGAAGAGCCTGCCCAGCCCATGGCATGTCTGAGTCCTGCCTTCCCCCTCTGGACACATTGTCCAAGGGGAAAATCCTGACATCAGAGGGCAGGGAGTGGTCACACAGGTGGGCAGCACCCAGCCACACACCCCACACCACCTCTTCTTGTAGGGAAACTGCCTCAGATTTCCCCCTCTAAGCTGGGAAATCCCTGCCTGCCAGGAATGAGGCTCAGCGTTGCTGTCTTGCAGCCATTTTAGAGGCATGTCCTTCATAACTGTCTATTTTTTTTTTTTTTGGTGGTTTTCTTGTTTTGTTTTGTTTTTTTGGTTGGGTTTTTTGTTTGGTTTTTTTTTTGTTTTGGTTTGGTTTGGTTTTGTTGGTTTTTTTTGTTTTTTGGGTTTTTTTTTGCAGCCTGAATTCCCTACAGTGTTTTCTGTCCTTGTGGGCTTTCCCTCTGGAAACACAGAGCACCCCCAGCATCTCATGTAGGGCAGGATGGAGGGGTGGGGGAGTGCTGGAGGAGCCCGGTGGCCTCTGCTCCCACATCAGCCTCTCCTTCATCTCTCCTACAGCATCCTCCCGCCTAACGACATTTGCCTAATTAGCAACGTGCCCAATTGTTTTACCCGGCAGGAGAAAGGGCTGCTTGCCTGAACCTCGCAGAGCTGAGGGGGACCCAGAGCCCTGAAACGAGGAGCTGCAGATGAGAGAGGAACATTCTCTTCAGGTGCTCTGTTGTGGCAGCGAGCCTTTGATTGGGGGGATCGTGCAGCACGAGGGGCCGGGCTGGCTGCAGCCTCTGTGCGGCTGAGAGGGAGATATTAAAGTTTGATGCAGTGCTCTGGGAGAGGCTCCGTGATGGAGAGAGGAGCCTGCCAGGGGCTGGGGAGGCTTTGGGATCTTCGGGGGCTGTTTGTTACATATTTCCCCTCCTAATGGGCTGCACGTGAGCGGAGTGCTGAGGTCGGAGCCGGCACAGTTGTTGCTGTGACCTTGGCTGATGGTTTTTCCTGGGCAGGGAATGTTCGGTTCCGCGCCGGGAGCGGCTCCTCATGAATTGCAGGCGGTGACCCTGGGTGTCAGCGAGCCACCTCCGCCATTTCATCGCTCAGCTCACGCTTCCAAAAGAGTTATGGCTTGGATTAGTCGGGTGTTTGCTCCGCGGCAGAGTGGGTGGGAAGGATCCTTGGGGATTCCTGCATCCAGCACTGCCTCAGGCCATGGATATTCCCTGACAAACATGGGGATTCCTGCATCCAGCACCGGCTCAGGCCGTGGATGTGCCCTAACAGCCTCCAAGGACAGAGGTAGCCCCGGATCTCCCAGTAACTGCTTGGCACGGGGCACAGGCACCAGAATTTGGGTTTGGAATGGGTTTGCAGCAGGAACTTCCCCTCCCCTTGCCCAGGGATGGGAGCCAGGGCTGTGGCGAGGGACAGGGCCCTGCTGCCACACACCCCACAGAGATCTCAATGAGCTTGGGATGCCAAAGCCACTCCAGGCTTCCTAAACAATGGATCCTGGACAGCAGCAGCCCGGCCAGAGAGGCCTCTCCAGGCAAACCCTGGGGCTCAGAGCCTGCTGGGCAGTGTGGCCATCGCAGAGCTGCCTGGTGGCATCCCTGGAGCACCCCAGGGGTGCATTTGGAATTCTGTGCTTGCGTTTGGCAGTCAGGGCACAAGGTCAAGCCTCCTCCAGCTCCTGCCCAGGGCAGGGCACTGGGAATGGGGGGCCCTGGCAGTGCAGATCCTTCTGCTGCTGTGCCCACATCCACAGGGAAGCCTTCCCAACACCAAGCACCACGGCTGCTCCATCCCAAGGATGCTCCAAGGACTCCAAGCTCCGGCCCTGAAGCCGTGCTGGCTGCAGGAAGCGATCAGTCCCCAGGACAGCTGGGCTCTGACACATTTCCCAGGACTGAGTCTTCCATTCTTGCTTTAACCTTTCCTGGTGACTCGTGGTGGCTGTGTTAAACCATGATATGCCTGCGACATGACAGTGATTTGTTTTAAGAGCCCACACTCGTCCTTGTTAGCGCTCACTCGGGGCTCTGACAGTCCTGTCAAAGCCTCGGCACATTTTTCTGCTCTCTCCCTCATTTGCCGCTGTCACCACGGGGAAATATCAGGATAACAACGGCCCTGGTGGCATTTGAGCAGCTCAGGGGCCTTGGCTTGGCTCCTGGGCTGTGCCCAGCATCCTGAGCCTGGCCCTGAGCATTAGCAGCACCAAGGAGCAAAAGGTTTCCCAGCTCCCAGGCTGGAGCAGGATGCTGATCCCAAACCTCTTCACAGCCTGGATTTTGCATGCCCAGATCCTGGGGATGGGCTGGGCGAGCAGCAGGTGCTGTTTCCTGCCATGGGGAAGGCAGTGGAGTTTGGGAATTGAGCAGCTGTCCCAAACCCAGCATTCTCCAGCTCAAAGAGATCCCTGCTGCCCTCTCCCCAGCAGATGAGCGAGCAGAAAGGGGATGGTGCTACCAAGGCCTTGGATTGAACATAACCAGGCAGAGCATCAGGAATGCAGAAACCAGTCCTCTCCAGGGAGCTGCCGGGGAGTGAGGTGCCTTTCTGAGCGTTTAAGAGCTAATGCTTCAGTGTCCAGGGAACTCCCACGTGAATGAGCTTCAGGGCTGAGCACGGCAGCCGGGAGAGGAGATTTATGCTGAGGTTTGGGTAAATCAAAGTGAGCTCCGAGGTGGTGTGGGAGGGCTGGCAGCAGGTTTGGTGTGCTGGGAGTTTCCAGCCTGGACCATGCTGGAAACGTTGGGAAATCCAAGTGGTCCCTGTGCTGTAACACCTGCAGATATCCCAGAGAATGAGGCAGGGGGAGGGCAGTGGAGATTGAAGTGTGAGAGAGGTACCCAGAACTGCCTGCAGCCCTTCCCAATCCATGCGATCTCCTCCTGCCTGGCGTGAGCACCACAAGGAATCTCCATCAGAGCCTCCTCGCACCCAGCCAGCCCCTGCACCCTTCCCAGGGCATCCTGTCCCCTGTCCCTGTGCTCCTGTCCCCTGTCCCAGGTGCAGGGGTGTCACCTGCCACTCCACTGCCTCACCTGGCACCTGGGAGCCTCCATCCCATCCTGGCACATCCGAGACCCTCCAGGATCCACGGAGCCACCGGGAGATGCCGAGCCCAGAGCAAGCCATTTCCCAGAGATAATGTTGTATTTCCAGAGCGCGTGTAGACAAATCTGGCCAAATGTTCCCCTCCCCGAAGCCATCAAAGCCCCAATGAGTCTGTAATATTTAATGGCTTGTTTTGCTCCCTAAATGATACAATGAAAAGGATTATTAATGTTAATAGCGTTGTTATCATATTTTAATAGCATCATGTATAACCCAAATGTCATCTCGGCACATATTTCTCCTGCTCTCACCCAGGGCGCGGAGCAATCACACTCCAGGGATGTGGAGAGGGAAGAGGCATCGGGCAATAGGGTGGAAAGGGGGGCTGGAGCCTGAGGAGGAGCTGGACTCGGCTGGCTGGAGAGAGGAGATGCAGAGATGAGTTGGGAAGTGGTTCCCTGGCAGCAGGGGGAGGAGGGGATCAAAGGGATGCAGGGGGAGATGGGCAGGGAAAGGGCATAGGGTGGGCAGGGGAAGGATCTCCAGGATGGCAGGGGAAGGAGGCACAGGATGGGCAGGAAATTGGTGGCTGGGATGGGCAGGATGCCCAGGATGGGCATGGGAAGGATGCACAGGAAAAGTTGTTATGGGATGGGCAGGGGAAGGATGCCCGGGATGGCAGGGGAATGGTGGATGGGATGGGCATGGGAAAGATGCATTAAATGGGCAGGGGAAGGATGGATGGGATGGGCAGGGGAATGATGTGGGATGGGCAGGGGAAGGAGGCACAGGATGGGCATGGAAAGGATGAACAGGGAAAGTTTTTATGGGATGAACAGGGGAAGAATGCCCAGGATGGGCAGGGAAAGGATGGATGGGACGGGCATGGGAAGGATGGATGGGATGGGAAGAGGAAGGAGGCACAGGGAAAGTTTTTATGGGATGGGCAGGAGAAGGATGTGTGGGATGGGTAGGGTGTGTGGGATGGGAAGGGGAAGGATGCCCGGGATAGGAAGGGGAAGGATTCCCAAGGCAGCTCCAGGCAGCCCTAGGGATGCACAGGAACCCTGGGCACTGAAGGAACCACTCCTATCCAGGGGGTGAAAAGGGCTCTCATCCCCTACAGCCACCAGATCCCATTAATCCAGCAGGCCTGGAACGGGCTGGATCCCCTGGACAAGGAAGGCCAGGCCACCAGTGCAGGGCAGGACCCCCCAGGACCTGCCAAAGCTGCTGCTGCTCCCAGTTCCCTTCCCAACCCCCAGGACTCCACCAGGAGCAGCTGTCAGCAACACACTCCAATTTCCAGCAAATCATTTCACAGCCCAGAGAGCATTTCCCTATTTTTTTCCCCCATCCAATCCATTTTCCAAGATTAGTTTAACTAGGCTGAAATCCCCCATTTTTCACGTGGGGTTTGTTTCCCTTGCATCCAGCCCTCACCTCCTTGCCAGGCAGGGATGGGCTGGAATGCACAGGGACATCAAGGACAAAATAATTTCATTTTTCCCAATCCTCAGACCAAACCAGGACATTTCCACAAAGGAATTGCAGAGAAGAGCCAGAAAGTCTCAAGGAGAAGCCATGAGTTGCTAAAGCTCCCAAAAAAAAATGCTGTGCACCTGTAAGGGCCTTGGACACGTGGAATTTTCACTGCAATGTGGATGGAAATGAGTTTTCCTCCTTATCCCATGCCAAGGGCTGGGCACAGGGGCAGCACCAACCCCTGCACACCCACACTGACCCCAACCCTCTCTCAGACACTCGAGCACTGCTTTTGCAGCCCCAAACCCACCTGTCCCAGGTGCTGGGAACATCCCCCATCGATGTGAAAGTATCCCCCATGGATTTGGGGGCATCCCCCATGGATTTGGGAGCATCTCCCGTGGATGTGGGAGTATCCCCTGCGGATGTGGGAGCCCACGTGCTCACCAGAGCCAGCTCCCTCCCATCCAGCTGCTTTGTGCTGGGAGATGAAAGGGGGCAGCTCGGCTCTGACCTGCTCATATTTCACTAAAATGTTATTTTAACACTTAAAAGGGTAGAAAATACCATCGGCGGCTCCTCGTTTATCAGATCGATGTGCGGGGAGCGGAGCACGCACGCGCTCCACGTTAATGAGCCCAGGGGAGCTGGCAGCTTCCTGGCACTGCTCTGGTGCTGCCCTGGCACTGCCCTGGCACTGCCCTGGCACTGCTCTGGTGCTGCCCTGGCACTGCTCTGGCACTGCCCTGGCACTGCCCTGGTGCTGCCCTGGTGCTGCTCTGGTGCTGCCCTGGCACTGCTCTGGCGCTGCCCTGGCACTGCCCTGGTGCTGCTCTGGCACTGCCCTGGCACTGCCCTGGTGCTGCCCTGGCACTGCCCTGGTGCTGCCCTGGCACTGCCCTGGCGCTGCCCTGGCACTGCTCTGGTGCTGCCCTGGCACTGCTCTGGCACTGCCCTGGCACTGCCCTGGTGCTGCCCTGGCACTGCCCTGGCGCTGCCCTGGTGCTGCCCTGGTGCTGCTCTGGCACTGCCCTGGCACTGCCCTGGTGCTGCCCTGGTGCTGCTCTGGCACTGCCCTGGCACTGCCCTGGTGCTGCCCTGGCGCTGCCCTGGCACACGGGAGGCAGCGATAGCAGGAGGCAGGGATGGGGTGGAGGCTCATTTCCCTCTAGGGAAGGATGCAGGTGCTCAGTGACTCCCGTGGGGAAGGGGCAGGGAAGGGAAGGCAGCAGTGGGGGAGACCCGAGGGCAGGGATGGATGGGATATTGGGAAGGAATTGCTCCCTGGGAGGGTGGGGAGGCCCTGGCACAGGGTGCCCAGTGCAGCTGTGGCTGCCCCTGGATCCCTGGCAGTGCCCAAGGCCAGGCTGGAGCACCCTGGGACAGTGGAAGATGTCCCTGCCCATGGCAGGGGTTGGGATGGGATCATCTTTAAGGTCCCTTCTCACCCAAACATTCCATGTGGAGGAAGGGCCAATGCTGAGCTTGTCTTCCCACAGGACACATTCCCAGAGCAACGTGGTGGCTCCAGGATCCTGAAAGGTGCCACAGGGACACTGCACCCCAGACAACTGCAGTGCCAGGCATTGCTGACCTCAGACAGCCCCAGGGATGGTCACTGGCACAGGGATGGAGACACTGGCACAGGGATGGTGACACTGACACAGGGATGGTGACACTGGCACAGGGATGGAGACACTGGCACAGGGATGGTGACACTGACACAGGGATGGAGACACTGGCACAGGGATGGTGACACTGACACAGGGATGGAGACACTGGCACAGGGCTGGAGACACTGGCACAGGGATGGTGACACTGGCACAGGGATGGTGACACTGACACAGGGATGGAGACACTGGCACAGGGCTGGAGACACTGGCACAGGGATGGTGACACTGGCACAGGGATGGTGACACTGACACAGGGATGGAGACACTGGCACAGGGATGGTCATCCCTCCCAGCAAAGCCTCAGGCAGTGCAGGAACTTTGTCCACACCTCCATCTCCACAGGGAAGTCTCTGCCCGTGCTCTGCCCACCCTCAATCCGAGGACAAAGGACGGTCACAAAGATCAGGCAGTGCCAGGAGAGCTCCAGGGAGCAGGGCTGGCTTTGCTTGTTCAACACCTCCGTTAATAATCCTGGCACACAGAGTAAACAGAAGCAGCAGCTGTGAGGGACTTGCTGGGACTTTCCAGTTTCAAAGCAATATTTGGGATTTTTCACAGCCCTCAGGGCACTTGCGAAAACAGCTTTGAGTCCTAAAGGTCTCACAGCTTTAGGACAAGGATTTTACTCATCGCTTTTTCTTCTCTGACTCAGAAGGCAGCACCAGAAGGTTTCCCAAAGGGCCCTGGAGGCCACGGACACAGGGAACGGAGAGGTTCCAGTGCTCCACAGGCACTGAGGTGGGAATGTCCTCGCTGACCTCACTGAGACCTGCTCTAGGAGTTACCTGTGCCTGATGCTGGCTGTGAAAATATCAGAGATGCCCAGTCCTTTCTGCCTTCACACAAGACATGGAGTGAGTCATAAAACCTTTTTCCATGAGATTTCCCACAATCTTTTCAGCGGGTTTTGGGACTTGAGGGCATCCCATGGTGGCTCTTGAAGCATCCCCATGGTGAGGCAAAGCAGCCAGGAGGAAGCAGGGAGTCCCCAGGGACCTCTTTGGTCACAGAATTTGCACTAAAACCACTGTCACACAAAATGTTTTCACCCAATTGGGTGAGAAAACAATCAGAGAAAAATCAGGAGTTTTGCAGGAATGTGGAGGAATTTTTTTAAGGCAGAAACAAAAGCGATATTCCCAAGCGGGAAGGAGCGAGACACTGCTCAGCTAAATAACACATCCCTGAGATCTGCAGATGAAACCGAACTGGGGGAGAGCTGAGAATCCCGAGGTGGAGAGAAGACCCCACTGAGCCGGCAGGCGGGATGTGATCCACTTGGGAAAACACAGCCAGGCCATTGAGGAGAGAATGATCCGAATCCCGGGCTGAGGCGCCGGCAGGGGAGCTCCGTGGTGCAGCGAGGCTGAGCAGGGCTGAGCGCTGCTGCTGAGGGGGTCTCACCACTGCTGCTTTCCTTCCTCCCCATCCATCCCAGTTTCCAGAGGATTGGAGCCTGCTGAAAACCCTTCTGCCGTTGGCAGAGTTTTGAGCCAGGCTGGCTCCCCATGAGCCTTGGGATGCTGCCCCAGGAGGGTGGCGATGCCTGCAGGGAGATGAGCTGGATCAGTGCCTAACCAGAGGCTTTTTTACGGTTGTACAGCCCAAAACGCAGCCTCTGTCCCAGTTCCCTGAGATTCCAGGAGCCCTGGGTGCATTCCAGCATTGCCCATCCTGGAGCAGCCTCACCCAATCCTTGCCAGGACAATTCCAGCCTCAGAGCCTCAGGACCATCCTCCCACAGGTCTTGCATTCTCTGGAGAGGCTCTGAATGTTTTTTCTGCCCGCTGGGGCAGGGATTCCCTGCAGGAAGGCACCCCAGGGGTGCGGCAGAGCCCCGGGATGGGGACAGGAGCTGTGCTCAGGGAGCAGCTGCGCCAGGATCCGAGCGAGGGCTGTGGGCATATGGCAACCCATTCGCTGCAGGAAAAAATGAAATTACCCAGCACTATAAACCAGTCAATTTAGAGCCATATCCTGACTGTAATCAGGCAATAGTATTTCATTTACTGCCACTGAAATGATGCTGTGAAGGAGCAGAGCTTTGGGGGGTGATTTTGGGGGACACCCAAACGCAGCCGGGTTAAGAAAAGGGGTGAGGTGCCACAATTTGGGGTGTGGCACCCCCCACCCTGCAGTGGCAGTCCCTGCTCTTGTCCCACTCTCTCAGGCTCACCGTGGGCACTCCAGTCTCCAGGACGTGCAGCATTAATGTCACATCAGCCTAATGGGCAGTTGCCTCATTTCCAGGTTTCACAGCCTCATTTTGCAGGCGCAGATGAGATGTTTGTGCCACGGCTGGCGCTGCCTGTCAGCGGGAAACGCTGCTGCTCTTCCCTCTCCTTGCTGGAAGGTGGGAAACGCAAGAATGCTTTGTAACCTGGTTGTGTGCACCCTGAACGTCTTTCATCTCCTGACTTTTTTTGGTTTGTTTGTTTCTACTCATGGAAATCCTGGATGTGAGGGACGGGAGGTTTGCCCAGAGAAGCTGCGGCTGCCCCTGGATCCCTGGAAGTGTCCAAGGCCAGGTTGGATGGGGCTTGGAGTAGCCTGGGATAGTGGAAGGTTTGGGTTGGAATGAGATGAGGTTTAAGTTCCCTTCCAACCCAAACCAGGCTGGGATTCTGTGATGAGGATTCTTGTTTCTGCAGGGTTGCCATTCCTCAGGGACCCCATCATCCCATCCCTGTGGGATGCACCTTTCCAGCGACACAGAGGCTGCAAACACCGGGCTGAGCATTTCCTGCAAACTCCCTGGAGTGAGGGACCAAAAGCTCTTTAAGAGGAGCCGTGGAGGAGGGGGCTCTGATCATCCCCGAGGCTCCAAAACGAGCTGGGCAGGATCGAGAGGGAGCAGAGAGGAGCTTAGGCCACCCTTTGATGCTGCAAAGAACTCGGCAGCCTTAACTGGCTCTCCCCAGCCCTTCTCCCTTCAAAGCACACCCAGGCAGAGTTCAGCTCCCATCCCCATGGATTGGAGGGATCGTGCAGCAGTTCCAGGAGTTATTTGGGGAAGCTGCGATAAGAGCAGGCAGGGAACAGCCCGCCTGGGGCAAAGAGCCGGAGCAGCCCCGCGCTGGTCGGACCTGCTCTCCCCGCCCTTCCCAGGCTTCCTGCTCCTCACCCAGCCCTTTCCCTGCCCTTTGGCTGCTGCCTGCCCGTGTGGACGTGAGCCTCGCCGGGTGCCACGGGTCCCCACCCAGCTGCTGGAATTGCAGGGGCAGAGCAAAGGCAGCGGCTCCAGCAGCTCGGTTTTGGGGTCACAGCACAGATCCAGGTGTCCTGCAGAGCCTGTAGGTGCAGGTGGAACCCAGGCTGGCTGCAGGAATCATCCCCAGCCGTGTCCCATGGTTCTAGGGACCACGTGTGGTGGGGGTTGGAGTGCTCTGTGCCCCGCAGGTGGCTCGGGGAGGGGACAGGAGGGACGTGCGGGCTCTGCAGTGTTCCCGGCAGTCAATCACCCCGGGGGAAGTGCTTTGGAAACCGGCTGGCCTGGACATGCAGAATTCCTCTGCAGGAAGGAGGATTTAAAAACACAACACCTGCAGATGCTGCTTGACACCCCAGCTCCTCAAATGATTTCCCAGAGGGATGGGACAAAGTCAGGGAAAAGGTCACCTCTGACATGCTCCCTCTCTCTCTGCACAAAGCAGATTCGTACAGGGCTCCAGAGCTCTCCAGGAATCCTGGGAGGGATTCTCCTGTTGGCTGGGGATGGTTCTGTGTGACTCAAACAACACCATGTGCAGGTCATAGACTCATGGAATCATGGAATGGTTTGGGTGGGAAGGGACCTTACACCTCATCTCATTCCACACCCTGCCATGGGCAGGGGCACCTTCCACCAGCTGAGGTTGCTTCAAGCCCTGGCCAACCTGGCCTTGGACACATCAGGGATGGGGCAGCTCCTCCTGACCAGGCCTTCCCCAGGCTGATCCCATTCCACCTCCACTCTCCCTTCACTGTGATTTTCACGTATTTTGAATTTTTTCAGTTTTCTGACTTCCTTTTCCTGCCCTGCTCCTCTCTCCACACAAACACAGCCAACATTTCACTGCTGACACAGGAGAGCTCCCCCTGACTTATCCCGTGCTTGTGCTGGGCTCAGTCCTCATGGAGGACCTTCAGGAATTGCTGCCAAGAGCAGCCCTTGGAACAGGTCATGGGCTGGACTATCCACACAAGGATTTTCTTGTTGACTGACAGCAAGAGCTGCTAACTGAGACATCTCCTGTGGGAAAGGAGTGGATAATATTCCCTCTGCTCCCAGCCCCTGCCAGGGACTCAGATCCTGTGCACGAATCCCTTTTGTCCAAGCTGTGCCCCCATTAACACCTGCCCTTGGAAAGGAGCTGGTTGAGCTCTTCTGAACCAAGATACCCCTAATTCCCACCTCATCTCAGGAGCTGCTGCCCCGTGGCTCCTCACATGCTGGATGTCCTGGCAGACGTCCCCTGGGTGCTCCCTCATTCAGCCAAACACACCCAGAGCTCACCTGTGACATTGCTGGGGTGTGACAAGGACCAGGAGGGTCCTGCCCCCCTTCACCCCAACTGTGAGGGAGGGGTGAAGGGGGCTGGGGGATGTGCCTGTGTCCCACACAGAGCCCTCATCCCCTGGCTCTGCTCTGTGGGTTTGTGCTGCGGGGACCCTGAGTCACTGATGGGACACAGGGACGTGTCTGCTCTCAGGAATGCACCCAGACAGCCTCGTGTCCCTGCTGATGTCTGTGATCTCTCAGAAATGTCCCAGCAGCGTCCCCTTTGCAAACTCTCCCCATTTGGGGCCGTTCTGGGGCAGTCAGGCCCCAACGTGAAAGCCTTTGGATCCTGACTCATCCCACCACTCTGATTTCGAGTTCCCTGTCCTCTGGAGGAAGCTTTGGGTCGGTTTGGGAGGAACTCCAGGCTTTGCATGCTGCTTTGCATGGCAGATGAAGGGCTGGGGCTCCCTGCAGGGCCAGGTGGATCCTTCTCCTCCTGGGGACACGCGGCCACTCCGTGCTCCTGCAGCACTGGTGCCACCTGCGGCCCTTCCACCTGCCAAAAACCCCTGGAAGTTCAGGTTTAATCTGCTGTGAACTCCTCTAAACAATCTGTCCCTCCAAAATAACGCTGTGTTTTGATGGGCTGGTGACAAGGACATTTAATCCTGTGAGCTGATCCTTCCGTTCATTTGACTGGTGGCCCTTTCATGTCAAAACTCTTGGAGCCACTGAGTGAGAGCTCAAAGGCTGCTGGTAAATTGTCAGCCCAGCACCCTCGGAACAGGTCCAACGTGTTGTGCTGCTGCTTTTTCCCCAGGGAATAATCACATCCCTTCTCCCTGCCCTGCGCATGCACAGGAGGTCGGGATTGTTGTTTCTGATGAACTTCAAGGCGCCTCTCGCCGGAGAAATAACATTTCTGTGGGTTTATTTATTTATTGATCTGCTCCCTTCCAAAGCGAAGGGAGAAAAAGAGGCGAGGCGAGAAGGCAGAAGAGAGGGAGATGAAGAAGTAGGAGGGGGTGGGAGGCCGGGGAGATGAGCACCAGCTCAATCCCAGCTGCCACGGTTTAATCAAAGGTTTCTACAAAGGGAGACCAAATCTTTTCAAATTTGTCCTCAGTGCTTTGCTGTGAAGCTGCAGCCCCCGTTTGCCAGCGGCCCAGCGGAGTCAGGGCACCAGAGCTGCTGTCCCCAGAGGCCACGGCCACCTCTGTGAGGTGACAGAAGCCTTTTAGCTCCGAGCTGCAGACAGGAACCGAGCAGCAGCGGTGTCAGATCCGGGGGTGAGGGCTGGGTGCTGCTCCGGGTGAATCCGCTGGGAACGGCAGCGATTGCTCCCAGATTTCTGCAGCCTGCCCGACCCTGGGGAGGCACAGCAGCGCTGCCAGGGCTTAATTGCAGATGCACCCTCTGCAAAGGGGCTGATTTCTGCTGGCAGCCTTCGGGAGGAGTCATCTGCTGTTCCAGTAATGCCTCGTGCTTCCCACAGCACGGGTCCCTCCGAGCTCCAGAACCTGCGGGGGTGATTGGCTCCCCCAGCGCCTGCTCCGAGCTCCTGGATTTCCTCCAGCTCTTTCATTTCCTACCAGAGGCCTCGATGGCAAACGGGGTCAGCCCTTTAACCCCAAACCAGAGCTCACAGTGCTCTGCCTGGCCCCTCTCGCCCCCCTGAGTGGTGCCACTATTGATCCTGGGATGCAGAAGCTCTGCCAGTCGTGTCTGTGCCAGGGGAAACTCCAACAGAACAGAGAATCCCAGAGTTACTGAGGTTGGGAAAGGCCTCCAGGACCATCCAGTCCAAGCTGTGCCCCATCCCCACCTTGTCCCCAGCCCAGAGCACTCAGTGCCACCTCCAGCCCTTCCTTGGACACCTCCAGGGATGGGCACTCCAAACCTCCCTGGGCAGC
Source organism: Eopsaltria australis (assembly GCA_034509425.1). NCBI lineage: Eukaryota > Metazoa > Chordata > Aves > Passeriformes > Petroicidae > Eopsaltria > Eopsaltria australis. The sequence continues at coordinate 305,546 of JAVTVJ010000916.1, forward strand.
CCCTGCCAAGGCCTGAGCACCCTTTCCATGGAGAAATTCCTGCTGATGTCCACCCTGAGCCTCCCCTGAGGCCTGAGGCTGTTTCCTCTTGTCCTGCCATAGGATCCTGCCACTCCCACGGGGCATGGTGGCCACACAACCCTGCCACATCAAGGCTTGGTGATGAAAGCATGTCCCCCCAGGTTCCCCCAAGGTTTGGGACCTTCCCGTGGAGCAGAGCCCTCCCCAGGGATCGAGAAGGGCCATCAGCCCCACTTTTGGGGCAGTGATGTCAGCCAGGCTGCTGCCCTTTATCTCCAGCTTTATCATCCACTGCTGCACTCCACAGCCCAAGAGCCTCTGAGTGGAAGAGCTGCGATGTTTATTCATCCAGGGCAGCCCCCAGATAGGAAAGGGCTGATAAGAGCCACCACAAGGGCTGCTGGAAGCGGCAGATAAGATCTCGGTTCTGCCTTCAGCCCTGTGTAATGCAGCGCCTTCATGAATATGCAGCTCCATTGTGCTGCCGGGACAGCAGGATGGGTTTGAGAGCTGAACTCGGCCCTTGTCTGGGAAAAACCCAGCCTGGGGGAATAAATGCAGAGAGATCCACATCCAGGGCATAGAACTCATCCTGAGATCCACATCCAGGGCACAGAACTGACCCTGAAATCCCCGTGCCCATCACTGCAGAGTGGGATAGAGATCTGAGCAATGCTGGGAGTCCTGGAGTGGCAGCTGGGGGGGCCATGGTGGGGACCACTATGCTGCAGGAAAAGGGCGGGACAAGCTGTCACCAAACCAGCCCTTTGCAGCAGGATTTCACCAGGCTTTACTTCAGGAAGAAATCCTTTACTTAGGAAGAAATTCTTCCCTGTGAGGGTGGTGAGGCCCTGGCACAGGATGCCCAGGGAGGTTGTGGATGCCCATCCCTGGCCAGGTTGGACAAGGCCTTGAACAGCCTGCCCTAGTGGAAGATGTCCCTGCCCATGACATGGTGAGTTGGGATGGGATGATATTCAAGGTGCTTTCCAGCCCTTAAAATTCTAAGATTTATGGGCTGGATTTCTCCCAGCCTGGGTGTTGACTCAGGAGGGCCTTGCAGGGCAGGGAGAAGTACCCCGGGCAAAAATTAGGATCTGACAGGAGCTGGAAGTGGCGAGGACCTGAATTAAACCCTGCCCAAGGAGCAGCGGGAGATGCCAGCGAGCCACCTCCTGCCCTGCAGCGGTGCCCAGGGGTTCCTGCAGCCCACCCAGGCTTGGTGGCACTGGGGACGTGCCAGGGTGGCCCTGTGTGCCCTGGAACCCCGCTGGCCGCAGGGTCAGCCCTGCCCCAGAGGCGCCCGCCCGGCCCCGCTGCCGCTGCCGGTGCTTTGCACCACCGAGCCTGGGAGCTGCCTGGGAGCTGGGAACGAAGCATTTGTGAAATTAATTAAGACAACAGAGGCCCGAAGAAAGGGAAAGTTAATTAGTCACGGCAATCAGTTAGATTTGATCCAAAAGAACAAACAAAGAGTTAGAAGCGTGTCACTGGCGGGCTGCTTCTCTGGAAAAGGGATTACGCGGAGATTTCCACCAAAGGGAATGGCTTTGTGCTGCTGCTCCTTATGTAATTGGGGATTTAGAAGTGGCACAAAGAGTCATTACCACGAAATTTCTTTGTTGGAGGAAAAAAAGTTGACATTTATGAAGCACAGGAGGGAGCAGCAAAACAAGGCGGATCAATCGGCGCGGACGTGGGAAGGGGCTTCCCTGGGCCACGGGGGCAGCCAGGACGAGGAGGAGGAGGAGGAGGATGAAGGCTGATGGTGGTGGCTGCCCTGGGAGGTCCCCAGGGGGTTATGGATGGATGGGCCAAGACGCAGCAGCACCAGCACAGTGTGAAAACCAGCGGGTGAGGCGTGAAAAGGGGCGGGAGATGGCAAATCCACGGCTGGGGAGGGAGGGGGGGACGCTGGGGACACAGCAGGGACACAGCAGGGACAGAGCCAGGACACAGCAGGGACAGCCCCTGGGGCGGCCGTGCCTGGGAGAGCTGACAGCAGCGAATCCCAGGTTTTCTGCTTGAGCTGCCTCCGTTATCTCGGCTTTCTTCTCCACAGCTCCAGCTTTAATTATTTACTCTGACTCCAGCAGCTCCATTTCCCACCGAATGGGCACGAAGTCACCTCCTTGTTGCTAAGGGCCTCCCCAGAGCTGCCGTGGTGGCACTGGGAGGTGTCCCCAGGGTCCCCAGGGCTCCAGGCACGGCACCCCACTGCTGTGGTGGCACCTCTGCAGCCAAAAAGAAGGGGCAGGAGAAAACTCCAGGCTCCTGGGATTCTCAGATGTCCCTCAGCTGGAATGGGTGCCTACAGGGATGTCCCCAGCTTGTGCAAGGTACAGTGGGACACCCATGACACTCCCTGCTCTGGCTGCTGTCACCCATAGGTTTCACCCACAGCTGCTGGTCCCCAAAACCACGGCATCTCCGAAAAAACCTCCTGCTGGTCCCCAGAATCACTGCAAAGCTACCAGGAAAGCTCCCTGGCAATCTGTCAGCCTGAGGAGCACAGCGCTGCTGCCCTGGGGACCGCCTGCTCAGAGGGATTGTCCCCTGGCGAGGAGGTGACAGCAGAGCAGCCCCAAATGTGGCCACATCCCAGCCTTTTGGGGACGTTGGGCACACAATTCCCACCCACGCCTTGGTGCTGCCCCTGGGATGAAGGGAGGGCACCCAAGGCTGGGACACCCACGGGGAATGTGCTGCCAGCTGGGAACACACCCAGGGCTGGGAACACATCCCAGTCCCACTGCAGGCATGGAGCCAACCCCAGCATCCAGCAGGGATTTTCAATCAGGAACCCCAAATCCCAGCTTTGCCATGCTCCTTCCAGTGCTCCAAATGGATCAAGTGCTGGTGGCGTGACCCGAGCTGTGGGGGGATGCTGGGCATGGCACAGGTTGGGATATCCCTGGATCTGGCTTGGAGAAGATCCATCAGACTGGCTCCCAGGGATTCCTGGACAGGTTGGGATGCCCCTGGAACTTGACGGGAGAAGATCCCTCACGCTGGCTCCCTGGAATTCCTGCCTCTGGATTTATGGAGCAGGCTCTTCTCCCGGGATGGTGCTGGGCACACACCCTCCAATGTCCCCTCTGGGCACGTGCCAGGGTCACACCACAGCCACATCCCCACTAAACCCCACCAGCCCCACAGCACATCAACCCCTTCACCCCAGCCCCACCCACCCTGGAGAACATCTCCATCACATCCATGGAGATCTAGGCCCAAATCCCCCCTTTCTGCCGGAAAAAACACCCTGCCAGGTCCCTTCCCAGGCTCCCAGCCCTTCGCCGGGGCTCTGGCAGCAATTCCAGCGGTCGTTAGGGAAGCTGCTCATTAGTGTGTGAGTCAGAAGGCTTTGGAGGCAGCTGTGAGGAGCAGGGGCTGTGCTGAGCTCTCTCCAGGTGCCTCTCAAATGCTCTCCCCCAGCTCCTGGGCTTTGATGGGGCTCCCGTCTAGACAGCTCCGGAATCAAAGGTTTGAGCTTGGTGAAGGTGGTGGTTACTCAGCCGCTGGTCTGGCTGTGCCTCAGCTGCCACCTCATCCCAGAGGGATGGTCACAGCACAGCTGGGAAATCATGGAATTGTAGAATCAAAGAATATCTTGAGCTGGAAGGGACCCATGGAGGTCCTCAATCCAGATCCTGGCCCAGCACAGACCCCCCAGCAATCCCACCGTGTGCATCCCTGAGAGCGTTGTCCAAACACTCCTGGAGCTCTGGGGCTGTGACCATTCCCTGTTCAGTGCCCAACCACCCTCTGAGGGGAAAAAAAATCCTAATATCTACATTAAATTACAGCTTCATGGCATGGCTGGAGATTCAGCAAAGCTGTGCTGCTCTGAAGAGACCCTGGGGGCTCTGGGACCTGGCTCCATCCTTCCCCAGGGCTGGGGGCACTGGCAGGGTCCCTCTGTGCCTTGGCTGCTGAGCCCTGCAGCCCCTCTGCCTGTGCCCCCCAGCGCGGTGGGACACAGGAAGGCATCCCTGAGCTGCCTCACAGCTCCAGCTTCTTGCTTTTCCACGGCATCTTTTGGGACACCACTGTTGGGTTTTAATTAATTGTGTTCAAAATCAGGAAAAAAAAAAAAAAAAAAAAAGGAAATAAACCAGCAACAAGTCCCGCAGCTCTTCCCCCGGGAGGAGCTGCTGGGGATGATTTGGGGGGAGCGAGGCAAGGGGAATGTCAGGAACAGGGAAGCAGAGAGATGAGCGAGCACAGCGTGCCGGTGTCGCTGTCCCCACCCCTCTCCAGGGAGCCCGGCGCGGCCACCGCTGCCGCTGCTGGTGTGAAAAGCTGGCTGGAGGCTGGGAAGCGAGGCTGGATCCGCTGCGTGGATCCCGGGAACACGACGGGCTGTCAGAGCTGCTCCTGGCTCATCTGCTTAGTGACCATGAGCGGCAGGGCTGGCTCTTCCCGCCTGGAAAAGCCTTGTTTTGTTTGCTCATCTGGCTCATGAAAAATGCAGCCGCCCCTCGCCGTGTACATGGAATTGGTTTTAGCTCGGAATTCTCAGGTTTGGTGTCAGGAGAGGGACGGATCCATCCTCAGCCAGCTCCGTGTGAAGGAACGGGGGGAGTTGGGTGTTCCTCGCTGAGTGCCCTGTCCCACATCACATCCCATTCCCACATCCCATTCCCACATCCCATCCTCATCCTCATCCCACAGCCCTGCCAGGGCTGCTGGGCTCACACAGGGGATGTTCCCACCCTTCTCCCAGGCCGTGCTGCTGGAGGAGCCTCATAAATTACTGAAAAGACAAGAGAGGCACTTCCTGAGCCACGGCAGCCCTGGTGCACAGGGACACTCAGGCACACGTGGTGCCACCCCACGCTGCTGCCAGCCTGTGCCCCTCGGCTCCTCATCCCAGAGCGGTGAGAAAGGGCTGTCAACACCACCCCACAGCTCCTGGCAGGGTGCTGAATCCCCCAGGACAGGGTTCCAGCAGTGCCTCTGGCAAAGGGCAGGGTGCTGAATCCCCCAGGACAGGGTTCCAGCAGTGTCCCTGGCACAGGGCAGGGTGCTGAATCCCCCAGGACAGGGTTCCAGTAATGCCCAGGGCACAGGGCAGGGTGCTGAATCCCCCAGGACAGGGTTCCAGCAGTGTCCCTGGCCCAGGGCAGGGTGCTGAATCCCTCAGGACAGGGTTCCAGCAGTGCCAGGGGCACAGAACTGGTCTTTCAGATCCCCCAGGACAGGAGTTCCAGCAGTGTCCCTGGCACAGGGCAGGGGTGCTGAATCCCTCAGGACAGAGGTTCAGCAGTGGTGTCCCTGGCACAGGGGCAGAGTGCTGAATCCCCAGGACAGGGGTTCCAGCAGTGTCCCTGGCACAGCAGTGTCCCTGGCACAGGGCAGGGTGCTGAATCCCCCAGGACAGGGTTCCAGTACTGCCCAGGGCAGGGTGCTGAATCCCCCAGGACAGGGTTCCAGCAGTGTCCCTGGCCCAGGGCAGGGTGCTGAATCCCTCAGGACAGGGTTCCAGCAGTGCCCAGGGCACAGGGCAGGGTGCTGAATCCCTCAGGACAGGGTTCCAGCAGTGTCCCTGGCCCAGGGCAGGGTGCTGAATCCCTCAGGACAGGGTTCCAGCAGTGCCCAGGGCACAGGGCAGGGTGCTGAATCCCTCAGGACAGGGTTCCAGCAGTGTCCCTGGCACAGGGCAGGGTGCTGAATCCCTCAGGACAGGGTTCCAGCAGTGCCCAGGGCACAGGGCAGGGTGCTGAATCCCTCAGGACAGGGTTCCAGCAGTGCCCAGGGCAGCAGGGACTGGAGCAGGCAGGGGCCGATGGTTCTCGTGTGTGGAGCACTTCAGCCTGGGGAGGACAGGGATGGATTTACAAAAGTCCAAGCTGGAGAGGGCACAGTGAGGATCCACCAGTAACCACAGGCAAGGGGAAGCTCCTGGTGCCAGAGGAATGGGAGGACCATGGCAGTGCCAGGGAAATCTTTGGCTCTGTGCTGGCTCTGACCCCAAGCAGGCCACCAGCAGATGGGGGCTCCTGACCCAGGTGTCACCTGGGGACTGATGGCATCTGAATCCAATGGGATGGGAGCCCCAAGGAGCTGCAAAGCCCTTGGGGAAGGCTGGACACTGGTTTGGCCCAGGTCTGGGGGGGTGTGGATGAGCCATCAGTGATTTTGGGAGTCCTTCGTTCGAAGGCTGGGGAGAGGGCTCAGCAATTCCCATCAGGACACCTGTGCCCATGCCAGCACCTCTGGGCATCAACAAAACATCAGGAGAAGCAGCCCCTGCCAGCTGCAGCATGAACTGAGTGAGTCCTGAAGAGGCCATGGAGATGCTCCAAGGGCTGGAGCCAGGCTGGAAGAGCTGGGGGTGCTCACCTGGAGAAGAGAAGGCTCCAGGGAGAGCTCAGAGCCCCTTGCAGTGCCCAAAGGGGCTCCAGAAAAGCTGGAGAGGGACTGGGGACAAGGGATGGAGGGACAGGACACAGGGAATGGCTTCCCACAGCCAGAGGGCAGGGATGGATGGGATATTGGGAAGGAATTCCTACCTGTGAGGGTGGGGAGGCCCTGGCTCAGGGTGCCCAGAGAAGCTGTGGCTGCCCCTGGATCCCTGGCAGTGCCCAAGGCCAGGCTGGACAGGGCTTGGATCATCCTGGGACAGGCCAGGCTGCTCCAGGTAACAGATCTGGCTCTGCTGGGAGCCAGAGCAGCGCTCCTGAAATGCTTCTGGCCCGGCAGGTGAGGGACAGCATGAGAGCTCTGCTAATCTCGTGTCCTGCCAGCGTCTCACACTCTCCACCATCCAAAGGGGCCAGATCAATACCCTCAATAAAAACAGCAGTTCCAGGCAGCACAGGGAAGCCGGGATCAGCCCAGTCCTGGCAGATAAAGAGGAATTGATCCCTGAGCTGGAGAGCAGAGGCTGCTCAGGTGCGAGCGGCCACGGCGTGGCTGGAGCTGAGCCCCCCTGACGCCGAACATGCTCCGGCATCGAGCGGGCCGGTTCCGCCACGCTGGAAACAATCAGGAGCTGAATCAGCTGGAAGAGCACATTGAAATGGAGAAATTTGAATCATAATTCCAAGCTGTGAAGAATAACTCTCCCAGCCACCCAAGGAGACAATCCCTCAATCAGGAGAGCAGAGGCCTGTTAAGAAAAGCGGGCGCGCGTCAGACAAAAGTGAGAGCAGCTGTAGAGAATGAAAGCGGTGATAACGCAGCGATGGGGACGGGAAGAGGATCATTTCCAACCTTGCAAAGGGACAAAACAACCGGGGGACACAATGGGAAGCGGCGTTGGGACACCTGCAGCATCCGGGGGGGTTGGGATGGGTGGCTCTGCGTCCTCCCACAAGGGTCTGGCTGGGAGAGAGGAGATGAGGAGGTGATTTCTGTGGGTGGAGGTGGCAGAAGTGAGGATATGGAGGTGGGAAGAGTGGGATGTGGAGCTGCCAGGCCGGGGATGAGCAGCGGGGAGGTTTCAGGTGAGCAGAGCAGGCTGGTGTCACGCTGCTGTTTGAAAAGGTCGGCCTGACATCCATCCCGGGCAGTGCCACCGAGAGCCTTGTTCAGGGCTGGCTGTCTGAGGAGCCGGGGGCAGGTGGTGACACCGGTGCCACTCAGTGCAGGTGTGTGGGAAATGTGTGGTGTCGGCTTGACAGGATCATTTTGGGGTGGGAGACAGCTCTGATGGCCAAAGGGAGCAGTGCAGGCCTCTGGAATTGCTTGTGAGCCATCACCATCACCCACTCTCGCTCCATCTCTCTGTGCCCCCCAGGCTGAGGCACAAACGCAGCTCCTCACTCCCCACAGGGGACACAGGGACTTTGGGGAAAGTCCCCGAGTCATTGTCACCACCCCAGGGGATGCCAAAACCCCTGAGGTGCAGGGCTGATCCTGCCAGGATCCCCAGGGATGCCACTGCAGCCCCAGCCAGCTCAGCACATGGATCAAACCCCTGTGCTGAGGACTGCAAGGGTGAGAACAGCGATGGATTCGGGTGCAGGATGCCCAGGAGGAGAGGTCAGCTGATGGGATGGGGTGGGAAGGCTGGAATCCTGGGCTCAGTGACCATTCCAGGCTGCAGCAGGCTGGGCTCAGCCCCGTTCTCTGCAGGGCAGGGAGCCCCCAGCACAGCCAGGCCATTCCCAGTTCAAAGCAGCTCAGGAGCTGCCCAGTTAATTCTGATTTATCCCTGCCCGGAGCAGTGGCACATCCCACCCACGCAGCTCCAGCTCCAGCTCATCCCTTTCCCTGCCTCCCAGCCGTGGCCATCCCTGGATGCTCCCAGGCTGCCCCACCGCTGTCCATCCCTCCTTCCTTCCTCCCTGCCTCTTCATCCTCCTCCTCCCTCTTGTCCTTGCAAATGGGATTAATAAATGCACAGAGGGGCCTCTGGAATTGGCAGCAGCTGGACTGGGGCCCAAGGTCTGCTCTGCCCTCGCAGGGAAGGGGCTCCTCACAGACCTGCTGGATGGAGCCATTCCAACCTCATTACCCAGAGAGACGGAGCCAGGAAGGGGAGGAGAAGGAGGAGGATGGAGCAAGGAGGGAATCAGAGCTCTGAGGCCTCGAAGAAACCTCATTTTATTCTGAGAGAGGCCAGAGCCGCAGGGCCGTGGCCTTGGGTGGATATTGAGGATGCAGGCAGGGAGCCAGACAGAGGAGCAGGGATGCAAACGGGGCTGGTGCTGATGAGCAAACAGCAGCTCCTCGGGGAGAGCATTTTGGGATCCTTGATCACCCCAGGGTGAAGTGGCACAGAGTTCTCAGGGCATGGCACAGCTCCAGGTGGGGTGGCACCAGGTCACCAAGGCATGGCACAGCCCCACGGGGGTGGCACCAGGTCACCAAGGCATGGCACAGCTCCAGGGGAGTGGCACCGGGCTACCAAGGCATGGCACAGCTCCAGGGGAGTGGCACCAGGTCACCAAGGCATGGCACAGCTTCAGGGGAGTGGCACCGGGCCACCAAGGCATGGCACAGCCCCACGGGGGTGGCACCAGGTCACCAAGGCATGGCACAGCCCCACGGGGGTGGCACCGGGCTACCAAGGCATGGCACAGCTCCAGGGGAGTGGCACCAGGTCACCAAGGCATGGCACAGCTTCAGGGGAGTGGCACCGGGCCACCAAGGCATGGCACAGCCCCACGGGGGTGGCACCAGGTCACCAAGGCATGGCACAGCCCCACGGGGGTGGCACCGGGCTACCAAGGCATGGCACAGCTCCAGGGGAGTGGCACCAGGTCACCAAGGCATGGCACAGCTTCAGGGGAGTGGCACCGGGCCACCAAGGCATGGCACAGCCCCACGGGGGTGGCACCAGGTCACCAAGGCATGGCACAGCCCCACGGGGGTGGCACCGGGCCACCAAGGCATGGCACAGCTCCAGGGGGGTGGCACCAGGTCACCAAGGCATGACACAGCCCCGTGTGGGGTGACACTGGGTCACCAAGGCATGGCACAGCCCCGTGTGGGGTGGTGCTCTTTCCAGGGTGTAGCACAGCCCCACAGAGAGGTGGCACAGGGTCCTCGGGCCATGGCACAGCCCTGTGGTGGAGTCACCTGCGCGCATGACAAAAAGGACAACGGAGCAGTGCAGGTTTTGGCAGGGACTGAAAAATTGCTGAGCTCCTCTCATCCATCAGCCCCTCTGGCTGGGGAGGGATGGCAGCGCGTGTGGCACAGGGAGCAGAGCGTGTGGCACAGGGAACAGAGTGTGTGGCATAAAGAACAGGGAGTGTGGCACAGAGAACAGAGAGTGTGGCACAGGGAAGAGAGCGTGTGGCACAAAGAACAGAACATGTGGCATAAAGAACAGGGAGTGTGGCACAGAGAACAGAGTGTGTGGCACAGGGACCAGAGTGTGTGGCACAGGGAACAGAGCTCATAGCACACGGAACCATCCCAACCACCACACCCCCGGCAAGGGACGCGCCCACGGCTCCGTGATGGGCACGTGCAGGCAGAGAGGCACCGGGAAAACGGCCAGGAAGGGAGCTCCATGTGCAAAGGCAGCGGGAAGGAGCTCCATGTGCAGATCCATCCCGGGAAGGAGCTCCATGTGCAGATCCATCCCGGGAAGGAGCTCCATGTGCAGATCCATCCCGGGAAGGAGCTCCGTGTGCAGATCCAGAGGCAGCCCCGGCCCAGCCCCGCGTCTCCCCAGCACGCCGGCACGCAGGGAGGAGGCACAGCCCGGTGCTCCCAGCCCTGGTGTGTTTTTCCTCTCTTCCCCTCATTTCTGCTCATAAAGGTCTGCGCTTAAGTAATGAGGCTTTTTTGCCTGCCTTCTGCAGGAAGATACACAAGTGTGCCAATGTAAATTGCTCCATTTGGAGGGCTAATTGCACTAAAAGGCAGCCTGATCTGTGGTTTTTCTCTATTTTACATTAGCAGCTGAGCTGTCAGATCTGAAATGGAAACTCATTTTTAAGGCTTTGCATTTACAGTGGCTTCAACAATGAAAAATGTTCCCTGACAGTAATAGAAGGCAAACCTCATTAGAGAAACTTAAACCAAAGCGGCACAGTGCTAAAGCCCTCAGGCTGCTTCCGAGCATCTTAAGAGGGAACAAGAGCATTTTTCACATGACTCTCTCTGCCCGTGGAGTGCTCTGGCTCTTCCTGACTGGAGCTGTGCCCGCAGGAGCCGTATTTCTGACATGCACAGGGTTGCAGCAGCGATGGCAAATGGCTTTTTCTCGGGGCCACAGGGCACCGAGGCATTTCGGGGGTGGAGAACACGGCTGGCTCCAAGCAGCTGCTCAGCCCAGTCCTGGGATGGCGTTTTTGGAGTGGTCAAAGCTCCCTGGGAACCGTGGGGGTGCCAGGAGAACAATGTGGCTCTGTTGTTCCTCATCCTTGTGCTGCTGGATTCAGGAGTGCCGACCCCCAGCGCCCACAGGAGCGATGCTGGGAAGGGTGGTCACCCTCCCCAAAGCCACCTCCTCCTCCTGGGAGCTTTCCCAGTGATCCATAGGGAATCTGCCTCCCCTCACCGCCCTGACACGCACTCCGGGGCTTTCTGAGCCACCCAGCCCAACAATCCCTTTCTCCCAGCAGGTGCCAGCAGCCTGTGCATTGCAAATTCCAGGTGGGAATGGCTGGGCAGGGCTCCTCTGCCAGCTTTGCCAGCACCTCTTTGCGTCTGCATTAATATCCAGCCGCAGATTTGCATGGTCATGAGCTATTTTTACCCGGAGAGCTCAGCTCGTTCCACACAGAGCTCAGCCTGTGCCGGGGTCAGGGATCAGCCCGGTCCGGGCCACACTGGGGACAAGCAGGGCTTAGAGACAAGGAAGCCACAAAAATGCTGAAGGAGCCCTGGGAAACGTGGCACAGATCCCAAAGAGATGCAGAGATCCCAAGCCACAGCCCACAGCAGGCTCGGTGATGATCCCAGCTCGGCCTCCAGCACCTTCCTGCTGCCTCCTGGCCCACGCTCCTTCCCCGCAGGTTCAAGCCTGACTCTGAGGAATGTTTTAACCCTGATTATCTGCCCCTTATTTTGTAGACATCCAAGATGAGGAGCAGCTGGAATGTCACATCCTCATGGCACGGTGACACAGGGTGCCCAGGACACGGCACAGCTCCTTGGTGGGGTGGCACAGGGTCCCCACAGGGCATGGCACAGCTCCTTGGTGGGGTGGCACAGGGTGCCCAGGGCATGGCACAGCTCCTTGGTGGGGTGGCACAGGGTCCCCACAGGGCATGGCACAGCTCCTTGGTGGGGTGGCACAGGGTGCCCAGGGCATGGCACAGCTCCTTGGTGGGGTGGCACAGGGTCCCCACAGGGCACGGCACAGCTCCTTTCAGCATCCTGTTTCCTGTACATCCCATTCCTGAGGCATCTCCTGAGCTTTCCTGGGGCTCCTCACCACATCCCCTCTGCTGTGCTCCTCCCGGAATCCTCCTCCCATCCCTGAGGCCTAGAGGTGACACTTTGAGGGAAAAGTGAGGAAAATCTGTGCAGCCATTTTGCAGCGAGGACAAAAGCTGGACCCGATGTCCCCGGTCTGGCACCACATTCCCAGAGCCAAGCACCCCATGGGGAGATGCCTTCAGCATGGAGCATCCTTCCACCAATGGTGCTAAGAAATTTATTTTCCCTGGAGCTGTTTTCCCTTGGAAAAACACATTTTAATTTGCGCTGCAAATTTCCTACAACGGTTTCTCGCTGCGTTTTCTGGGGATTTTTACTGGAAACAATTTTGACCAGCCAAAATATTTCACTTATTTGGTTTCCAAAAAATCTCCGGCTCTTTCAATTGCTTGATAAAAACCCTGACAAATGTAATCAGTCACAGTCGTTCCCTGCAGAAATGTTTTCGTTTGACCAAAAAAAAAAAAAAAAAAAAAAAAGAAAGAGAAAAGAACAAATATTCACAGCAAAAGACACTTGGCTTCTCCATCACGTTGCTGCTCCAGCCCAGGCTGGAGGAGACAGCACTTGGATAAGGGCATTCCCCTCGGGATATCACATCCCCGTGGGCCGTGTCTGAGTGGAACACACGCCGTGGCAGCTCAGTGCCCCTGTCCCAACGTCACCGAGCACATGGTGAGTGATGCTGATGAGATGTCGCGACATCCCGGAGGGGACACGTCCTGCTGGGCCCTGGCGCTGCTGCTGTGTGCCCGCTGCACCCAGGGGCAGCCGGGCTTTGTGCCAGGCCTGAAATCAACCTCGCTTGGCACCCTGTGGGAGAAGCAGGTGATCTGAGTGCCAGCGCTGCAGGAGCATCCCCCCTCTCGCTCCGGCTGTGCGTGGCCTTGGTGAGGTGGCTCCTGCTGCAGATTTCACACCACAGCAAGGGTTTGCTCATCCTCAGCTCCTTTCCCTCCCCTGGCCCGAGCCAGGGTGGCTTTAGCTGAAGTGCCACCACAGAGCTGTGACGTGGGATGTCACCCAGACTGCAGGACCCTGTGCCGTGCCCACCGCCATGGCCTCTCCAGGATGTTTCCTCCCTGTCCCCCTGGACAAGGGATGGAGCAGAGGCTTGGGGATCCCAGCCCCCTCTCCCTGCTCCATCTGCACTCCCAGGATAGTCTGTTCTCTCCTCCTCGCTGCTGGGAATTGCAGAGATGTCTGCCTTGCCTCCCACTCCCGCATTACTCACCCAGCCGAGCCGATCTGGACTCCAGATGGACCGGAACCAGCTTTCCTCCCAGAGCTTTGGGGGAAGGTGGTGGGGGCAGGATCCTGGTCCAGCCCTCCCTGAGAACTCCTGAGCTCCCTCTGCTCCATCTGCAGCTTCCAGGAGCTGGGATGCTCCCGTGGGGATTCTGGAGGGCAGAGGGCGGAGGAGGAGCAGCCCTGCTGAGGGACAGTGGGCCCAGGGCTGCCCACCCCACACCTCACCCGCACCCCTGGGGTGCAGCCACCTCTGGCCTTTCTGGATTCCTCCAGATGGATCATTTATCCCAGCAGGGATCTCCCCTGGGGGCCCAGCTCTCTTTGCTCTTACAAAAACCACTCAAACTTTGCTTTTGATGTATCCCAGACAGGCTTCCGCCCTCTCAGCACCTCTGATCCCTTTCCTTTCCATCTTTCTCCCTCCTGCTGCCATGGCCATCCTCTGCTTCCCTGTGTCCATCCCCCAGTGTCCCCTCCTGACCCTCCAGAGCCCTTCTGCCCAGCCAGGCCTGCATGGAGCTTTGCCAGAGGAAACCCAGATCCCCAGATTCCCAGGATCCTGCCAGCTCCCTGGGGCAGGGCTGTGGCTGCCACCCCGGCAGGAGCCGCTGGAGCTGGGAAGAAAGGAAGGAGGGGAAGCTTCAGCCAAAGCCTGGACAAAGCCAAACACAGACACTGGGAGCTGTAAGGGCCTTGCAGCCCCATCAGCCCCAGTTTGGGCAAGTCCCAGCCTCTGCCCAGGGGTGGGAGGGGATTCCCTCATCCCACAGCAATTCCCAAGGCACTGGAGCACAGGACATCGCTCTCGATCACCTTCCCCTGGCCTCTCCCTGGGAACGCTGCCGTGTCAGAGTCCTGGAATCCCAGAATGGTTTGGGGAAGGGACCTCAAAGTTCATCTCATCCCACCCCCTGCCATGGGCAGGGACACCTTCCACTGTCCCAGGCTGCTCCAAGCCCCATCCAGCCTGGCCTTGGGCACTGCCAGGGATCCAGGGACAGCCACAGCTTCTCTGGGCAATCTCACAGCCTCCCCACCTACCAGGGAATAATTCCTTCCCAATGTCCCATCTAAATCTCTCCCGGTCTGGAGAGATTGTCCTGTCACTGCTTGCCTGTGGGAAAAGTCACTCTCTCTCTTTTCCATAAACCCCAGTGGTCACAATGATGTCCCTGGCCTGGCTGCCATCTCTCCATGTAGAGGACAAAGCTGCCCAGGGAATGATCCCTAGGCTGCCAGAGCTCCAGGAGTGTTTGGACAACACTCTCAGGCACAGGGTGGGATTGTTGGGGCTGTGAGTTGGATCAATGATCCCTGTGGATCCCTTCCAGCTCAGGATATTCCATGATTCTGTGATTCCATGACCACATGCCGGGCAGTGCTGGAGGTGAATTCCCAGGCAGGGAGCCCTGGGGGGGTTCCAGGGAGCCCTGAGGGGGTCCCAGGGGATGGGGAGCACCCCCAGCACCCCCTGTGCCTGCAGGACACCGTGCCCAGGGGCTGGCAGCGCCTGGGCTCCCTCGCAGTGCCCAGATGGTCTGTGGGTGGCAATCTCGGCAGCCTGGCGGTGGCACTTGATGAATGGGCTGTGGAATTTGGTGAGATAATTAAAGAACCTGACTCTCACAATGCACCTGATAACAAATGAGGTGTCTCTTTTCCTTTTCTGTTTTGCTCGGTGAATTGTATTCCTAAAGATTAATGGATTTACCATTTCTGTCTCAACAATGGGCCCAGTCCCTGCTCCTCCCTGTTCCCCTGGGAAGCTCCATCCCCAGGGTGCCTGAGACAAGCAGGGACACGGGGACACTTTGGGGTCTGACTCACCCCAGCAGTGGGGAAAAGACATGGAAAATCTGGCAATCCTGCTGTCCATCACCAGGGAGTCTCCTGCTCTGGGATCCAGGGCTGAGGAGTGCAAGGTGTCACCAAGGTGGCACCCAGCCTGGTGGCATCGGGGATGCCCAGGGGGCTGTTTGCAGACCCACCCACCTCACAGGTAGGTCCAGCACAGAGGAGGGAGGGATGGGTGGTGTGAGGGAGAGCAGGGATCCTCGGAGCTCATGGAGAGGAAGAGCCTGGGTGGCTCTGGGTGGTGACAACCCCGGTCTGTGCCTGGCTGAGGAGTGAGCACTGCCCCTGTCCTGTGTCCTGAGGGGACAGTGTGACACCAGCCCCAGCCCGTCTCTCCCTGGCACAGGGCACTTTTCCCAGGGGACAGAATCCTCCTCGGTCCCATCAGCTCCTTCCCATCTGGGAAAGTTTTCCAAGTGAGAAACACTGGAAAAGGGGATGTGATGAGCACAGAACTGGCCAGGGGAAAAGTCCAGTGGGATTTCTGGGATAAACAGCCTCCCATGCTCCTGGAGTTGGCGGGAAGCATGGAATGTTCCAGCACTGGTCACCACAGAGTGACCCTCCAAACACCCATCCAGCAGCCAGGGACTGACCTGAGCCGTCAAAGCATCTCCAAAAAGTGCTTATATATTAAATAGACATTTAAATGAGGTACCTGTGCAAATCAGCAGGTCATTAATCACCCACTCGTTTAATTGGTTTTCCTGCCAAATTGGTTACAGATAAATAATTAAAGCTAAAAAGTGGGTTTGGATGCATTCCTCTGGAAAGTCGGGCTGGCAGCTGGGAAGGGAATCTTTTAACTCCTCGGCTGGCACGGCCCCTCTCCACCAGGCAGGGATCGGGGACGTGCTGGCCGAGGGGCAGTGGGGTGGTCCCGGCATCTCTGCTGGTGCTGGCACTCGGCTCATCCTCGCTGCTGTCCCGTGGAGAGGATTTTGGGGGGAGCAGGAGCTTCCCGGGGCGCGGAGCCACGGGCAGGGCCCCTCCCGCGCCGCCAGCGTGGGTTTTGCAGTGCACTTGGCTGCTAATCATGCATAATAATCGCATTTGCAGAACACAAATGTCACTTGGCTGAGTGCTTTCATTTACTGCCCCGTAAACACACCCTGGGGAGCCCCGGGCCCATAAAACATTGACAGGGCCCTCGTTTCCTGGACATTGTCCCCCACAGAGCCCTTTGTCAGATGGCTCGGCCACGGGATGTGCTCCCGGCTGGGCACGGCCACCGGGCAGCTCCCGGCGTGGTGGGCAAAGAGAAGGATCATCCCTCATCCCTGTGCAGCCCTGCGGCTCCTGCACATCCTCCAGGCGGGGCAGGAGGGGCTGGGTGAGGTGTGCTCAGCCCCAGGGTCTCGGGAGAGTTTCCACATCTCTGTCCAGTCCTGCTGAGGCATGTGCACCCATCCCATTCCTTCCAATCCCGTCCCATCCCGTTCTGTCCATTCGCATTCATCCCATCCCATCCCATCCTATCCCATTCCATCCTATCCCATCCCATCCCATCCCATCCCATCCCATCCCATCCCATCCCATCCCATCCCATCCCACCCCATCCCACAGACCCAGCCAGGGATCCCCAGGTGGACACCAAACACCTTTCCCTGTTTGGGACATGCATCCCACAGGTCCCACATGTGGGACACTGTCCCAGCCATCCCTCAAGCCCAGGGAATTAATCCATGGTGTCCAGGGGATGAATGAGCAGGGATCAATCCTGCCCTGATTTGATCCCAGGGTTCCAACCAGCCCTTCCCAGCCAGCAGCAGCTGAGGGGTTTTGGGGATTTCTCTGTTTCTAGAAGGACAGAAATTCTCCTTCCCAGAGCTTTTCCTGTGGGCACAGGAGCAGCCTCTGGCTGGGCAGCCACTGGTTGATCCCGTGCAAATGAAAAGGAGGATAAACAGCAGCTGGGCAGCTTGGAGGGGCTGAATTTCCAAGGACAAACTGGAATGAAGCAGGAGGGCTCTGACCCAGCTACCTGCACCCCTTCCCCCTCCCGATTTCAGTGCAGGTTCCACAGGAGCTGTCCCCTGGCAGCTCCCATGCCCAGATCCCCACAGCCAGGACTGCACCTGGGGACTCTCCCTTCCAGCTCTGTGGTCCCATCCCACTCCAAGGCAGGAGCCAGGGTCCCCCCAGACCCTTTATTCGCCCTGGGCCTTCTGCCAAGCACCGGCTGCTCCAGACGCTCATTCCCTGTGCTCCTGCCAGGGAAGAGATGGATGGGGTGCTCAACCCCGGGATCTGCCACCCGGGGCTCGTAGCCCAGCTGTCCCCTTCCCCTCGCTCCATGTAGGACAATTCCAGCATCCTTGGCTGCTTTCTGATTGTCTCAGCCACTTTGCCTTGTTGTTCTTGTTAAAGGCAGCTCTCAATAAGTAGTTCACTAACTCAGCCATTTGAGAATCATCATTAATTTAATATCCTTCCTCATTTATTAATGGGCCTACTTTGTCTTGACTCTCCAGTATTTCCTTTTCCCCTTGATATATTTGTAAAAGCCCTTCCTATTCCCCTCAGCCGCATGGCTACCACTAATGTTTGCTTTTCCTGCTGTCTTTAACATTTCTCTTCAACCTTAAATGACTTGGGCTCCTCCGGCTTCTATCAGCTCCCACGCAGGGCTTTCCTATTCCATGCCGGAGCTGTCCTGCTGGGGGGCAGCCTCGGGAGCCAGCAGTGCCCTGCTGCTCTGGCAGCTCCTGCTGGACCCTGACAGAGCTCAGGGGCTTGGTTTTGTCCAGAGAGACACAGCAGGACAGGATATCCACAGTGAGGGCTTCCCAGGGAGATCATCCGGACTGGGATAAGCAGGGAGAGGTGATGAGTGGCTGGGGAGGGGTTCAGGGATGTACCCCATGGTCACTGCCCACCCACCCACCCTGTGAGCCTGGCTGTGGCTTTGGGGCACTGCCAAATTCCTGCATCCAGCACCCATCCCTGTGGGATGTGTTCTCCAGGTTCTGGCTGTGCACGTGGTGGCAGCCAGGCTGCTGCTTCCCTGCTCTGGTTGCTGGGGATGGGGAGGTCCAGAATCCAGTGCTGGAGAGGTCCAGGATCCCATTACTGGGAGGTCCAGGATCCAGCAACGGAGAGGTCCAGAATCAAATCATGTGGAAGTCCAGGACTTAATGATGGGGAGGTCCAGAATCCAATGATAGGAAGACCCAGGATCCAACAATCCAAAGGTTCAGGATATAATGATGGTGAGGTCAATGATCCCACATTAGGGAGGTCCAGGATTCAGTGATGGGGGAGGCCCAGGGGCCTGAAGGCTCTTTATGGGAGGAAAAGAGAGCAGGGAAAAAGTTTCAGGCGGGGCTGTGGCCCAGGTGGGAGCCCGGAGCACATCCCGAGCCAGGGTCGGCTCTGTGCAGTTGCCAAGGTGACGGGAAGCAGAGGCTCGGGATGTGTCTGTTTACATAAGAATTGTTGATTAATGAACACCAAGGCGAGATAATTTACCGAGGGCCCGAGGCAGCGCCGCTATCTCTGCATCTCGAGGCAGCGGCGGCTGCAGAGCCCTCGCGGTGTCCCCAGCCCGCGTGTCCCGACCCGGATCCGTGGGACAAGGGAGCCCCCACCTGATGGCCTCGACCCGTGCCCCTCCGGAGCAGCACCGAGGTGTCCATCGGTGTCCACAGGCACCCAGATTTTGGGGTGCATCCCAAAATCCTGCCACAGGCCACCAGTGCTGGTGCTGCCACCCGGTTTTTGGATGGGTAACGGAGCCCGGGCACCTCCCAGGGGTGTTGAGTAGCCAGGGGCTAACCCCGAGCAAGCCCTGCCACCCCCATCCTCCCAGGGCATCAGCAGCCCTGGCTCTGCCATCAGCTGTGCCCACCCAGCACCACTCCAGGCCACTCTGCATGTGCCAGGGTTTGGTCCCACAGCCTGCCAGGAGCCAGGTGTGTCACCCTGGTGTCCCCCAGGTCACAGCACTGCCCCAGGCTGCCCACCGCGCTCTGAGTTGGTGGCACCTTGCAGGTGATTCTCATGGTCCCATCTCAATGGCCACGTGTAGGGACACCCTGTGTGGGGTTGCAGGTGACAAGGAAGCCCCCAGGTCCCCTCCCCGGGCTGGGTGAGCTGCCTACAAAGACCCTCATGCCCAAAGTAACCTCTTCCAAAGTTACCAGACTCTACACGAGGAAGATTATGGATCCAGCAACTTCCAAGGCCTTGGAGAACCTGAGAAATGTCCCAAAAAGCTGAGAAGCGTCCCTAAAAACACGCCAGGTACATCCTGTCCCACAGCACAGAGGTGACCGTGCAGGAGGCAGGGGTCACCCAGCAGCCAGGCTGGCTCCATGGGGGCCTGGTGCCCTGGAATCCCCTCTGGATGAAGGTCCTGAGGCTGACAGGCAGAACCTGCCACAGGACAAACCTGCCAGCACAAAGCTCACGGCCAAGGAGCCACTGCCAACATCTGGCTGGAGGATTTGGGAGGATTGGGGACACATTTGGGACAAGTGCAGGTGACACAGAAGAGCAGCACATCGGGACATCAAGGGTGGCATCACCAGTCCCCAAATTTCTATGCCAAGTCTCATCTCCAGCTGCTGCACCAAAACCTCATTGCCTGGGATTTCAGCCTTCTCAGAGCTGAAATATCTGATCAGACCTGAAAAAATCCTGTGTTCCCAAGCAGGGGGTGGGCAGGGGGAGAGAGGGAACACTGGAGAGGGGCTGGGAGCAGGGATGGTGTGGAGGGAAGGGAAGGGATGCAGGAAGCAGCTGCTGGGTCCCAGAGCCCCTTGCCCAGCCCGGGCGCAGCTCTGGGGTGGTTTCCATGGCACTTCCCAGCTGCTGCTCCCTCTGGCTGCTCCCAAGGCTGTGATTAAGTGCAGGCAGACCCTCAATTACCAGGGGGCCGCTGCTGGGGGGCTCTGGGGGAGTGCTGGGCCCCTGCCCCTGCACCTGCCTGGCGCAGGCTGCCAAGGGAGCTGTGCTGCGCTGCCTGCACTGCCCCCGGAGCAAGGGAGGGTTCGGCATCTTCCCATGGCCTCAGGCAGGGCAGGGATCCATGTCTCTGTGTCCCCAGACAGGGCAGGGATCAGCATTCCTTCGACCCAGGAAGGACAGGGATCAATATCCCCATTGCCATGGGGGATCCATGTCCTCATGGCCCCAGGCAGGGCAAGGATCCATGCGTCCATATCCTCAGTCAGGGCAGGGATCAGTGCTCCCCTGACCCTTAAAAGGACAGGGATCAATATCCTCTCCCCATTGCTGTGAGGCACAGCCAGGATCAGTGTCCCATGTCCCAATGCAGGGCAGGGATCAGTGTCCCCATGGCCCCAGGAAGGACAGGGATCAGTGTCCCTTTTCCACTAGGCAAGGCAAGGATCAATGCCTTTACGGTCCGAGACAGGGCAGGGATCAGTGTCCCCAAGACCCAAGGACAGGGATCAATATCCCCATGCCCCCATGTTCCCAGGCAGGTCAGGGATCAGTGCCCTTATCATCCAAGGCAGGGCAGAGATCAGTGTCCCCATGTGCCCAGGCAAGACAGGGATTGGTGTCCCCAAGACCAAGGAAGGACAGGGATTGATATCCCCATTTTCACCAGGCAGGGCAGGGATCCATGTCCCCGTGTCCCAAGGCAGGGCAGGGATCAAAGTCCCTGAGACCCAGATGGACAGGGATCAGTGTCCCCATGGCCCCAGGCAGGGCAGGGATCAATATCCCCATGCCCCCATGTTCCCAGGCAGAGCAGGGATGAGTGTCTGCATGCCCCCAGGAAAGGCAGTGATTAATATTCCCACTGTCATGAGGCAGGACAGGGATCCGTGTCCCCATGTCCCAAGGCAGGGCAGGGATCAATATCCCCATGCCCCCATGTTCCCAGGCAGGGCAGGGATCAGTGTCCCTGAGACCCAGATGGACAGGGATCAGTGTCCCCATGGCCCCAGGAAGGGCAGGGATCAATGTCCCCATTTTCACCAGGCAGGGCAGGGATCAGTGCCTTTGTGGTCCAAGGCAGGGCAGGGATCAGTGTCCCTGAGACCCAGATGGACAGGGATCAGTGTCCCCATGGCCCCAGGATGGACAGGGATCAATATCCCAATTTTCACCAGGCAGGGCAGTGATCAGTGTCATCATGCCCACAGGAAGGGCAGCGATCAATATTCCCACTGCCATGAGGCAGGACAGGGATCCGTGTCCCCATGTCCCCAGGCAGGGTAGGGATCAGCGTCCCCAAGCACCCCCAGGTGGCACAGAGAGGAGATGGGTTGGGGGTCCCCTGCGGGTCCCCTCCTTCTCCTCCCCTACAGCCCCCACACCCCTCCGCAGCTGCCCCATCCCTGTGGGGTGCCCCCCTCCGTGACCCCCAGAGAGGGGCAGGTCCCCAGGGAGGGGCACAGCGGGGCGGCCGCCGGAGCAACTGGAGCAGAGGAAATGCTGGGACTTTGAACATGGCCGGAAATAATGACTTTAAAAATGTATCATTCTGCAAACTCATTAAGGCGCATCCCCGGCAGCAGGCGAAGGGAATTGCCGGGCCGGGGAGCCGCTTGATCTTTACAAAATGTGCACAGCGAGTGCTCCTGAATATTTAACCCCGATGGCTCCCTGCGCGCCGTGGTGGGCAAGGAGGGGGTCCTGGAAAAGGGAATGCGAGGACCTTGGCTCCTTCTCCGTGCCCTCCTGTTCAGGTGGGCACCCAAACACCCGCAGCTTGTGCTGGGCACGCAGGATTCGTGCTGAGCTACCTGATCCAGAGCCAGGATAGCTCCCAAAACTCGGTGGCACCTCAGTTTGGGATGGGGTATCACTCCAAGACTGTGTTGGCAGCGCTGGGACCGGAGTGGGCACAGGAATGCTGTTCGAGCCCTGGTTGTGCTGTGCCAGGGACAGGATGGAGTCACCCAGCCCTTGGGGACACAGGGGCAGCAGTGGCACTGCCACCCATCCGGACAGTGCTGCTTTGGGTGACCTTTAATTCCATCAGGAGCGTGGGGCTGGGGCTGCTGCTGTACCCCACGGCCCCACAGGCTGCCCCACACCCCGGGGTGCCCCACAGAGCCGTGTCCCACCGCCACTCCCAGCCCCCAGTTTCCCTATAGCAACTCAGCCGTCCCGGAGGGCTCATCCCCCGGATGGCACCATCCCCTGGCGGCATTAACTCCCGAGAAGGGGCTGTGCTCCCTCCCCTCTCCCCGCTCATAGACCCGGAGCGATGGCGAGCCCCCCGCCCCTCGGCGGTGACCTTTCGGAGCAATCTGCGCTGCGAGGCTGCCGGCGCGCCAGGCGGGCGTTGCCATGGCAAAGCGGCAGCGCTGCAAACACTCCGCAATTACCGGGGAACGGCGCCCCGGCAGCCCCGCCACGGCCCCGCCGAGCCGCCGCCGTCCTCACGGCCTTTAGGGCACTGGTAGTGGCACCGGGTGTGTGTGGTGTCACCCTCCGCACCGCCACGGCTGGGTGGTGGCGCTCGGTGAGGGACAGCAGCGTCCAGCTGGGTCACCTGCAGTCCCTGTCCTGCGTCGCTCTGCTGCGTCCCCATCCTGCCCAGCCTGCGACTTCCACCAGCTCCGGAGCTGATCCCAGTGTCATTCGGGGCTGTTCCTGGTCCCTTCTCTGCTGGGACATTGGCTGTCACCGCACACCGTGGCTCAGCTGCAGGTTTGGGAAGCATCCACACCCCCATTCCCACATACTCCTCCTTCCCACCCTTCTCTCCCCTATCCTCCACCCATCCCGCTTCGCCAGCCCGTTCAGGCAACAGCCCTGAGTTGTCCCAGTCCTTGTCCCCTGCCTGCCACCTCCCTGGGTGCCGGGGGGTGCTCCCTGGGTGTAGGGTCCCCGCTCAGGCAGCACGAGCAGGTGCTGCCAGCACAGCACAGCACAAAATCAATCGACCGCACTCGCTCCCGGAGACAGATTTACAGGGAGAACAAAACGTCCAAAAGTGTGCCAGCACAGCCACGCACAGCCCACGGAGGTGTTTGCTGGGCCTTGGGGCGCTCACCCTCCTCCTGCCCTCCCCAGCCCCCCGTGGATGTGCAGCTGCACCACCCTGGCCCCAGCCCCTCAACTTCCTGCTCGGCTGGCAGCTCCCCAGGGCACCTCGGCTCCCTTTGGGAATGCTCCCGAGGGTGCTGCAGGTCCTGCTGACAGCAGGCACACGCTGGTGTCCCGCTGCCAGGGCTGGGGGCTGGCTGGAGCTGGCCCAGGGGGATTTCAGTGCAGGGCTGGGATTCTCTGTAACCTCCTGCACCATGCAGGCAAATCCCTTTTCTCCCCAAACCCTGCTGCTGCAGCCTCAGCAGCGCTGCAGGACTCCAGACATCCGGTGGTTTGCAGGAAGGACACAATTCCTGGTGCATCCCTCCCTGTGCCCTGTGACAGCATCATGGTTGTCCCCATCCCACTCTGTCCCTGGGGATGTGTCCAGAGGAATTTCATAACATCTCCAGCCTCTGCCGATCCTCATGGAAGCATCACTGTTCATCTCCAAAGAGGTGACAGTGCTGGGCTGCCCCTGCTGGACCTGGGCACAGGGGTCTGGGGGATCTGTCACCTTCCCAGGGTGCCGGTGTGACCAGGGTGTCACAGCATGTGTGGGCACCCAGGAAATGCCACCCGTGTGTTTGTGTGTGTGTGTGTTCTCTGTGTGTGTCACCGTGTCACACCAGCATGGCCTGGGCAGTGCCTCGTGTGTGTGTGTGTGTGTGTGTATTCTGTGTGTGTGTGTCACCGTGTCACACCACTGTGGCCCAGGCAGTGCCACCCGTGTGTGTGTTCTGTGTGTGCTCTGTATGTGTGTCACCGTGTCACCAGTGTGTTTGCACAGTGCCACCCATGTGTTAGTGTGTGTGTTCTGTGTGTGTGTGTCACCGTGTCACACCAGCGTGGCCCAGGCAGTGCCACCCGTGTGTTTGTGTGTGTGTTTGCGCCGTGGGATTCCTCAGAGCTCCCACGAGCTGTTTATTTAACCTTGTTTTGGGGGCGGCTGAATTCCCTTTGCAGCCACACGAGGATTTATTGCTGCCAGCCCAGAAATCCGGGAATTCTGCTCTGCTCCTCTCCCAGGCCAGGGCACTGCAGTGAGCAGCGATCCTGCTCCATGCCTGACATTGCACAGGATGCCCTTCCCACCCCTGGTGGGCACCAGGGCTGGCAGGAGCCTCCTGCACCCCAGGGAGAGCCCTTCCAGAATCCAGAGGCTTAGGCTGGAGGGTGGGGTGGGGAAATGCCCCTTGTAGAGGGCTGGCAAAGCCATGGCCACCTGTGGGGCGGGGGGTGGGGGTGGGACAGCCCCTAATGCTCCCCCTGCCCTGCCCTGGGTACAGCCCATGCACCCCCAGTGTTTGGGGGTCTCAATTTGTGTTTTCCCAGCTGAACTGAGGGCAGGGCAGATCCCCCTGGTGGGAAAGGCATCATTGAGGTTCCCAAGGTGGAAGGGACTGGGTCTGGTGTTTGGGGACATCACCAGACCCCAGAGAAGGTGAGGCAGAGAGCCCAGCAGGCAGGTGGCGAGTGTAGGGAGGCACCTGCTTCTGCCAAATCTGGCTTCTCAGAAAGTCAAATTTGGGTCCCAATCCCAAAGGTTCCTGTGCCAAAGCAGAGCAAAGCCACAAGGAGCTGGAGCACCCCGTGCCCAGGGTGTCAGGGTGTGCTTGGTGGCTCTGCAGGGACATCAGGGGGACGAGAGAGGGGAGGTTCTCATGGAGAGCACCCAGGCTCACCAAAATCACCCTGGGACAGAGGGAAGGTGAAGGATTTCAGAGACCTGGCTTGGTGTTGGACTTGGCAGTGCTGGGTTAATGTTGGACTCAGTGACATTAGAGGACTTCTCCAACCTAAACAATTCCATAACTTCCCGCTGTGGAAGCTCCATAATTTCCACAATTCCATAATTTCCAGCCTGACACTGGGCACAGCCACACACCATGGACAGGGTCCCCAGCATAGACCCCATGCTCAGGAGTGGTGACAGTGCTGGGGACGTTGGTGGCACCCCAGGGACAGGGACAGACGGTCCCACAGGGCACAGCTGGCAGCAAACAGGGCACAGCCAGGGCAGGGAGCAGTGACACACTCACTGCCCGGGGCTGTCCGGGTTTCCAGCTCACAGCAAGCTCCCATTTCCCCTTGTGTTGGCCTTGCTGCAGAGTAATCCCGTGCTGCTGAGCCTTTCCCAGCTCCCTACAGGGCATCGCTGCTCCCTGTTTCCATGGGATGAGAGCAGGGAGGGACCACGGATGCAGCAGGGATGTTTGTCTGTGGATACAGGCACAGCACTCCAAGGATGGGAGATGCCCCTGGCTTGCACCGTGGGATCCTTCTGCCCCCTGCCAGGAGTCTGAGCAGCACGGGAGGGCAGGAGCAGGGCCTGTGGGCTCAGTGGGATGTGCCATGGTTTATCCCAAGGGATTGGCACAGTGGGACCGAGCTCAGTGCCCCGAGGAGCTGCGGGAGGGGCTGGGAGCACAGCACACTTCAAAGGGGAGTGGGCTGTAAATATTTCACCAGCCCTGTGCAGAGCCACGAGGCAGCAGCGATCAGAGCTGGGCAGGAGCAGGCAGGGATTGGGATCAAAGCCCTGCCAGGAGCCTGGCCAGGGCATCACCCGGGCACACCTGGCTGCTGTCCCCTGGCAGGGCTGCA
Organism: Eopsaltria australis; assembly: GCA_034509425.1. Lineage (NCBI taxonomy): Eukaryota > Metazoa > Chordata > Aves > Passeriformes > Petroicidae > Eopsaltria > Eopsaltria australis. Next base: position 331,145 of record JAVTVJ010000916.1, read on the forward strand.
CTGACCTGGGCACTGCCTGTGCTCTCCACCAGCCCATCCATCCAGGGATGGCACGGTCTGTGCCCATGTCCCCAGCCCCACAGAGTGCCCACAGGTGGGCACGGGGCTCCTGCTTGAAGCTGTCCCCTGGGATGGCTGGGAGAAGGCCCCCCTCCAGCTCCTCTCCTGCCCCTGGCACCCACACATCCCACCCCGCAGGGGTGGCAGCTCCCACGGGCACAGACAGAGCCCATCTGGGTGTTGGGGGGCACAGGGGGGCACAGGGCACTGCAGAGCTGGGAGCTGCCGTGCCCAGAGAGGCAGCGTTGCCCCCTGCACCGCTGCTCCTGACCCAAATTAAACGGAATAATTCAGTTCTTTTGGCTTCCAAGAGGCTCTTGCAGGAAGCCCCGTGAAGTGCAGCCACTCCCTGGTCCCTGGCACAGACAGGATGGCCGGCATCAGGAGATGGGCTCTGCCTCGGGACCCCAAGGACGGTCCCCAAGGAGGGCAGCGGGGCTCAGTGGGGACGGGGACTGCCCCCCAGTGCCCCAGAGCAGGCAGAGGGGCAGGAGGAGCATCCTGTGTGCCAGCAGCTCGCTGTGCTCGGCCCCACGCGGGGCTGGGAGGCGGCACCAGCCACCCAACGCTCACATTCCAGCACCAACAGCACCACGATCTGCTGTGCTGGGAACCCTGTTTTTGGGGTCCTCCACGCTCCTTGGGGGAGTTACAGCAGCCCCTGGTATCCGACTGCAGTCCCTGAGCTACAGCATCCCCCTTCCCCCCGGGGCTGGGCTCACTGGGAAGTTCTCCCTTGAAACACCCTCCAGCCCCAGGAATGCTGCCCAGAGGGTCGGAGTTCCCCACTGAGACCCCCAGCCCCTCCTGGGGCGCCCACCCTCCCCAGCTCCCACCCCGCGGGGGGGTCCTGACAACAGGGACCACAAACGAGCCTGAGCAGGGAGCGCTGCTCCCTCTGCCGCGATCCCAGGGCAGCGGCTCCCCCCAGCTCCCAGAAAATCGGGCTGGTGCCTTCCCAGCGCGATGGGTGCAGGAGGGGCGCCCCCCTCACCCTGCCCTGAAGCACAGGGAGGGGATGGTGCCTCCGGAGAATTCCCCCGCCGGCAGGGACCTGGAGCCGAGGGCAGGTTTCCCACCACCAGCGATGGGGTCCCGCACCCTTCCCCCTCGCCCCGCACAGGTTTCACTCTCCGGCACAGCTGCCGTGTCCAGATGTTGCCGCTATTGAGGGAGGCAGGGCTGCTCAGCCCACAGCTGCTCCCTGCTTCGCTTGCAATTGCTTTGGAAATATTGTGTGTGCTCAGCTCTTTAGAGCTAATCTCCATCCTGCAGCCGCGCCTGCCGGAGCTGCCCACGCCAGCCCGGCTGCTGGGCAAGCTGGGCGAACTGGGCAAGCTGGGGGAGAAGGGGAAGAAGGGGAGAGGGTTTCTCCAGCAGCCCCCGAGTGGGGCAGAGCCGGGGCGGGGCGATGCTGGGGAGGGGGCGAGGGCTGAGTACCACCCCGGCGATTCCTCCGCGCTTGATTGGGGCCATTAATCAATCGCGAGCTCTCCGGCAGCCTGACAGAGCCCGCGAGTGTCAGCGTGTGAGCGATCCGCTCGCTCGGCACCATCCATCAGGGCCCTGGCAAGCGCCGCGCGACACCCCCTCCCTGATTTATCTGAGGCCAATGGAGTCATGAAAAACAGCTGGTAAATCCTTCCCCATCAGCCGGCTGATTATTAATGCAGCCAAGTGTGGAGGCAGCCAGCGAGTCGGAGAGAACGGGGCCGGTGAGAGGCAGCATCTGGCCCGGGCCGGCTGCCCCCGGGGCCGGAACCCTCCCGGAGGATGCTGCCCATTCCCTGCCACCGTGGGAGCGGAGCCCTGCCTGTCCCCGGGCATCGGGCAGCGCTGCAGCGGCCGCAGAGCTTCCCGGGCTCCCGCCTGCACCTGCAGCTCCCGGCTCAGGTGGGCAGGGCAGGCTCTGCCCCGGAGTGGCCAGGATGGAGAGGATCAGAATCCCTGAAAAGCCAGGATGGGGGAGGTCAGAACCCCCAGTATGGCCAGGATGGGGGGGGGGGCGTTCAGAACCCCTGGAATAAAAAAGCTGAGGTGGCTCCGAACCCCTGGGATGTCCTGGGACAGCGGGGGATGAGAACCACCAGGATTCCCAGGCTGGGGGGGCACGGTTCAAAACCCTGAGATATCCGGGCTGGAAGGGCTCAGGACCCGCGGGACACCCAGGCTGGAGGGCTCAGAACCCCCTCAATGCCCACGCTGGGGATGGCCAGGCTGGAGGGCTTCAGAACCCCTGGGATGCACAAGTTGGGTGCAACTAAACCCGCCCCCCCTCCGGGATGCCCAGGATGGGGGAGGTCAGGACGCCCAGGAGAGCCAGGCTGGGGGGCTCAGGACCCTCAGGAAGAGCAGTCACGCTGCTCCTGCTGCCCCACGGCTGGCACAGAGGGACACCAGGACTTCTCCAGAGTGAGGGCAGGCTCAGCATGTGGCTCTGCTGCAGGGGTGGGGAGGTTGCCCAAAGGAAGGAGGGAGAAGCCAGCACCAGCACTGTGAGCTGTCATGGAGCAGGGCCCTAGCCTTGTCCTGGTGACTCTGGGGACACGCTGGGCTGTCCCCAATCCCTGCCAGCCCCTGCATCCCCCACGGAGGCAGCAGTTTGGGGCACTGGCACCGTGGCACCCCGAGCTCCAGAACCCACACCCCCCTGCCTGCCCCCTGCCCTCCCAGCCCCACAAAAAAATCACTCCCCAGGGGCAGATGAGCCACTTGCCAGCTTTCCCAGCCCACACTGGTGCCCAGAGTGCTCCTCATGCCCTGCCAGGCTGTTGTGCCCTCTGCACTGACATAAATGGCTCAGGGGAAAAAAATCCTCTAAATTGTGTGAGTGGGCTGGAAGGAAGCTGGAAGCAGCATTTTCGTGGTTGTGTGCCGAGCAGGTGCAGCTGACAATTAGCTATCTCTTCCCAGCCTCTTCATTTAGTTCCTCAAGGTTATTTTGAAAATTGAATATTCAATTAATAAAAGAGTGGCTTTGCAGGGCTCTCCGTGCTCCCTTCCCTGGGGCGGACGCGCCCTCGGAGGCAGCTCAGGAGGGGAGGGAAGGGGGAAGAAGCTCATCCTCCTCGTCCTCCTTACGGCCCCTACCCTTAACCCCCCTCCACAGCCACGTTTGGAGCTCCCTGAGCCCCAGATTTGCACGGAGAAGATGAAGCAGCAGAAGTTGTCGTGGTGGAAAGTAGGTGACATTGAGTCACGTTCGAGCCTGTCACAGAACACGTCGTCCTCCTTCCCTGATGTCTCCCCCCCTCAAAACTCAGCCTGGCCCCCCACCAGCGTCGCCCCAGCCCACCCGGCCCCCCGAATTCGTGGGGAGGTGTGGGAGGGAAGGGGGGCCGCTCCTCCCCTCCCTCCAGCTCATCCTCATCCCACCCTCCCCTGCTTTATTTTCTTTTCTGCCACTTAAATATCACACGATGATGAGCCAGGATTGCTGGGAACGCTGCTGCTGCTCCTGCCGTGCCCAGAGCAATGATCTCCCACACCAGCAAACTCCTTCCCAGCCCAAATCCTGCATGGGGTCGTCAGCAGCCCCCTCACCACACCGGGATGGAGCAGAATGTCCCTTTCCCGCAGCTCCTCTCCCTGGGGCTGCTCCTCCTGCACCCGCTGCAGGGTCAGGGCAGACTCTGCTCCCAAATAAAGGCTGGAATGAGATCCTGTGCCTCGCTGGGGCTGCAAATCAGAGCGAGAACCAAAGATGCTGGAGCCTTGCTCTGAGCTGTGGATGTGTCACCTCTGTGTCACCCTGCTGGGACAATGACCCTTAGCCTTCACTTCAAGCACGGCCGGCCACCAGGCTGGGGACAAGTCAGGGCTGTCCTCCTGTCATGGGACTGCTGAACTGATCCCACAGCATTCCCAGCCTCTTTGATTTGAAATGAAGAGCCCTGCCCTGCTGGCACCATGCTGGGATGGGCAGTGCCCACCTTTGACCCTCTGCATTCCTGGGCTCACAAAATCAGCACCAAAACTCGACTGGAGAGGGGACAGCGAGCTCTGCCCCAGCCCAGGATGGGCCAGGGGGGACACCGAGGGAGAGGAGCTGCAGCCCAGGGGCAGGAACGGGCAGAATTCCCCCCGGGATGTGGCCACAGCAGATTGCCAAGGTGGCCAGAGCAGGTGGCGGCAGCGTGGGGACACCTCTGCATGTGATGGACGAGCGCTGGCTCGCACCTCTGCTTCCTCAGCTCTTCGTGGAGCAGGGCTGATGGCAGAGGGCTGGGAGATTTATAATGGAATATCACTCTGGCTGTGCCCAGAACTGCTGCGTGGGCCCTTTGGGAGGGGAGGGAGGAGGTGTCCAGCCAGGGCAGCAGCCCCAGGCCCCTCTGTGCTGCCCTGCAGGTGCTGCCCCCCAAGGTGCCCTCCAGAAAAGTCCCCTGGGGGTGTGACACCTGGGGACAGCTCCGTGCTGAGAGCTGCATCCCAGCACAGCCCCCCCCTGCACTCATCCCAGCTCACTGGGGAAGGAAAATTCCATCTGGGACACAGCTGACAGCCCTGTCCTCTGCCTGCCCCCTGTTCCACCCCAAACCCTGCAGGGCCATTGATCCAGGAAAGGATATTTTTGCTTACCAGGGGTGCATTACCTGGATCAGGGATGACATGGGCCATGAGGAAGCTCCGAGCTGTGCTGGATCAGCATCCCAGCTCAGGGTTCATCCCAGAGCTTCTCTCCTCCCTCTCTCATGTCCCCCCCCCTCATTTCCCTTTTTCCAAAGCCTCGGTTACATCTTCCTTATTATCCTCCTCCCCGCGCTATCTGGGTCACCCTCCCCTGCCATTACCCCAGATAATTGTGAGCTGAGTGGAGGCCACGGGCAGCAATCTGGCAGCAGCACCTGGGAAACCGCTGCCTCCGCGGACATCTCCCTGCCTTCCTCACCCCCTCCTCTTCCTCAGCTCCCGCATCCCAGCCTGCTTGTCCAGCTCTGGAAAAGCTCCAGGCCTGCTGGAAGAGGGACCACCAGGCCAAATCCCAAAAGGAGTTGGGGTCACACTGCCCCGTGCAGGGAGTGGTGTTGGCAGCTCGGAAGGTGCTTTTGGGGATGCTCTGCTCCCGTTTCCAGAGGGGAAATTGCTGTGCCCGAAGGCTGGAGGCTCCCAGCCTGCGCTGCTCTCCTGGGGTCCTGCTCACACGGGCACAAACAGATTCCAGCCTCACCCAGAAAAGGAATTAAATGGCACCATCTGGCACTCGGGGAGCTCTTCCCCCTCCCGCCGGTGGGGAGAGGGTAATCCAGGACGGGAACCAGGCCATGCTGCTGGAACAGGCACCAGCCCTGGCGCTGGCCGGGAGGGGACACCCCCACCGTGGCCAGGCAGGGCCTGGGGTCCCAGCAGGTCCCAGCACAACCCGAGAGGAAGAGCTGGACACAGCCCCTCCCTGCAGGGACCAGAATAAGCTTTTTTTTATACATAATTATATCTCCCAAAGTGGCCCAGCCTCCTCCCAGAGCTGCTTTTAGCTCAGCTAAAAACCCACGTGCAAATTCAAGCTGTTTGGGACCCCATCCTGCTTCCCCCCTCCTGCCCAGCTGGAATGCCCCAAATCCTGGGTAAAGCAGATGGAATAACCCTATCCCAGCCTTTGTGAGCGCAAGATAGGGCAAGACACAGGGATTTTGGTCCCTCCTCTGAAGATTTAGTAGAAAAGGGGTTAAATCAATGATGAGAGGGAAAACACCGAGCTCTGGCTGGACCCCAAGATGCAGGGGATGGTGGATCCCATGGGATGGGGCTCCCACCCCCTCTCTATGCTGGTCCTCTGCCCCAGATCCTGCTGTGCCTGGAGCTGCCTGACTTCTCCCACCTGCATTTCCCTGCTTTCATTTCCCTGCCTGCATTTCCCTTGCTTGTATTTCCCTCCCTGCATTTCCCTGCCTGCATTTCCCTTGCTTGTATTTCCCTCCCTGCATTTCCCTGCCTGCATTTCCCTTGCTTGTATTTCCCTGCCTGCATTTCCCTCCCCACATTTCCCTGCCTGCATTCCCCCGGCAGCCGCGGGGAGGAGGCCCCCGCTCCCCGCGATGGCATCAGGGTGGTTGCGGCTGCAGCCTCCGCAGGAACACGAACCCATCAATTAGGGAATAAGTGCCTCGCCTGTCCTTGTTAATCCCCTCCTCTCCGGGCTGTTCTTTATTATTTACGGTGAAGGTGCCCCGGGATGCGCTGTCGGAGGGACGCCTGACAGGCTCAATCTGTACCGTACAATTACATCCTCCTCCTCCTCCTCGCCAGCTGGGGAATCCCTTTCAGCGCTCCCACCATCCCGCTCTTTTCCACATCCACCCCGGGAACAGAGCCGGCGCTACCAGACCCCCCTGACGCCCCATCCCATCCCCACAGAAGCCCTGGGACGCTCCAGCCTGGAGGGGGGTCCGGGGCGAAGGGCTGCAGAGGCATTAACCGAGCCGGGATTAACATTCACCAGCGAAAAAATAACTCCATCCGAGCTGCGTCTGTTCCGGGGGCCTCGTGTGCGGCACGAATGGAAGCGCAGCATCCCCTGGGAGCCCCCGGGATGTGTGTGCTGCAGCCGCGTCAGCTCTTTGCAAGGGCTGCTGATGCCTCGGCTAACGAGCTCCCCGCTGAACGTGTCCTACGCACACCTGAGGATGCAGCCGGCTGCTTTCGCCTCCTCCCCGCTCCTCTCCCGCCTGCTGCCCTCGTCTGTCGCCCGGCAGAGCCGTCACCCCGGCCAGGCACCCGTGTGGGGGCAGTGCGGGCATGGCCGGGATGTGGCAGAGGGCGGGCAGCAGCCCCGGGCACTGCACTGGCACTCAGGGAGGTGCTCTGTGGTCAGGAGATCGGCAGGTTTGGGATCGGATGGGGTCCGGTGGGGTTTGGGGGCTGCAGGGTCCGTGCAGGTGCTCGGAGTATCCTGGGGAGCTGCAGTGGGGCCGGCGGGTTCCTTGCTGAGCTGTGTGATGAACCCACACTCACAATCCTCCACGGATCCCCCAGGGATGCCAGAAGTCTGGCACAGGTGGCACAGACAGGATGCAAACAGCGTGTCATTGTCCCCAGAGCTGTCCCCAGGGTCCCGCCCATGCCAAGGATCAGCTGGATTCTGCACACACCTACAAGCAGGTGTCTTCCCAACACATCCCTGTGTGCTGGTGTCTCTTGGGAGACACCCTGGGGAGCTGCTGCCATCCCACAGCTGGGCAAACCCTCGGGTGCCACTGTCCTGCTCCCCACAGGGGCTCTGGGGTGGCTGTTGGGGACGTGTAGGGGGATCTGGCCCATTATTTCCCTCTGGAGCTGCCCAGCCTGGTGACACTCCCAGAAGGGTGGGCTGCCCCTCCAGGAAGAGTCAGCACGGGTCAAGTGCGTGGGCAAAGGCTGCAGCTCCGGCTGCAGTGGGCACTGTAATAACAGCCTGGGGATGAGAGGGATAAAGATATCCCCCAGCTCTGCCTCCCACTCTCCGCTCTGTGGGGAAGTGGCGCCTCATCACCCCGGCCCAGCCGCTTATTTTTAGGCTGTCACCTCCTTGCTCCTCTCATGGGTGGCTTTTATAAATAGCCAGTGCCTCAGAGCGGCTCCAGTGCCAGGCGGGAGCTCCGTGTGTCCGAGAGACCCTGCCCAGAGGGTGCCCAACCCCTGCTTGCTGCCATCCTCTTCCTCAGGGCATGGACAGTAGGGACAGACTGATCCCAGTGCCCACCCCTCCCTGCCAGCCCCCAGGGCTTGGGCAGAGCTCTCCCCAGCCTGGGTGCTCCAGACACTATCCTTCCCCCTGGGACACCCCATGCCCTGGCTCCTGTCCCAACACCTTCCCCAGCTCTGATCCCGACCCTCTGGGGTCTCCAAACCCCATCCCCATGCTCCAGCTCCTCACAGCCCTCACTCCCCTGCAGCTCTGCATGGCCTGCAGCATCCTCAGGACCCCTTGATCTTCCCCATTCTCTTCTCCCATGTATTTTGGAGGCCAGAGCTCCCCGAGTCCCCTCCTTGCCTGGCAGCACCTCCCTGGCACGGCTTTGCCCGGTGCCAGCTCTCGGTGGCCGCGAGCGCTGCCGAGCGGCGGCCGCGGCGCCGTAATTAGCCAGGTACAGCAGGAACACACTTCCAGCCTGACAGCTCTTCTGGAGCCGAATGGGAGCCAATTAATCTAATTAAAGCGGCTGCTGGCTCGTTATCCCTACACAGTTCACGGGGCTGCATGGGCGGCCTGTCCTCGCCGTGCCCCTGCCCACGAGCTGCTCGGGTGGGTGCCCACGGGTGGGCACGGGCAGGACTCGCTTCATCCGTGGCTCTGAGATACTCAGGGCACTGCCCAGTGGGGAATCAGGGGACACAAAATGTGGGTGGGGTGACTCTGCCCTGTGCCTTGGACACCCAGAGGTACCAACACATGTCTGGGTGCTGGTGGTAGCCACCAGAACGGGATGCCCCTGAGGATGCCGCGGGGTTTGAGTGCCACAGGGATGCAGTGCCAGCCGGGCCTGGCACCGCGCCACGTCCCGGCGAGGCTGAGCAGGTCCTGCCGGGCGGCACGGCAGCATCCGGCAGGGTAATTACGAGGCAGGCCGAGGAGGAGGGCTGTCTGCACAGGTGTCTGTCAGCAGGGCGCTGGCACTCACGCCGCCTAATTAGACACCCTGCCAGCCCTTAATGAGAACAAATGAGAGGCCAACCAGTGCGGGGCTGGGCCACGGTGTCCAGACCCCATCCCACGTGCTGGCCCTGGCACGGTGCCCTCAGAGATCTGGTGGCCGCTGTCATCGGGGTGTGAGGGGCAGGTCACAGCAGCTCAGCCCCCTGTGCCAGGGAGCGCTGGCATCAGGGCAGAGTTTGTCAGCCCCACCATGCCCCCTGCAGCACCTTGTGTTCTGCAGGGCACTGGGCACCACCCCCAATGCAGCCCCAATCCCAATCCCATCATCTTGCCCCTTTCCAAGTCTTTTTGGGAGCTGGTGCTCTATGTAAAGCCAGGCCCTGCCCTGCCCTGCCCTGCCCTCTCCCCCATGGCCCATCCCATTGCAGGAGGGACCTGGATGCCAGCTGGATCTGCTGAGCCTCCAGTTAATCCTCTGACCTGCCAGGGCCCCATGGGGCATCCCAGGGCACCTCTGTGCCCTCACCCTCACCCCATCCAGCTGCACAACGGGACCCAAAAGCATTTGCTCTCCTCAGGATCCCTGTGTGGCTCTTCCAAGTCTCCCAGCAATCCAAAGGACATCAGAGCCTTGGTAGAGCACATAGCACTTGGCAGGAGCACATCCCTGAGCCCCTGGGCACAGGCAGCCTCCTTGTGCCCAGAGAATGGGCAGTGAGGGACAGAGTGGCCAGGATGAGTTGGGAGCAGCAGGCGTGGGTGAGCACTCAGTGAGGCTTGAGGAGGGGCTGGAGGAGAAGACCACAGGACACACGTGGTCCCTTGGAGGCTACAGCACGGCTGAGCCAGCTGGAAGCACAGTGCAGAAGGACAGGATGAGGGATGAGGATGGTGCTGCTGGGATATCCCTCTGCAAATCAATCCCTGGAAGTGTCCAGGGCCAGGCTGGACAGGGCTTGGAGCAACCTGGTCTAGTAGAATTTGGGGGTGGAACGAGACAAACCTTGAGGTCCCTTCCTGCAGTATTCAACGCAGGACCAAGGACTTCTCTGATGAGACGGTGATGTTTAAAGTCCTTTATTATAGACAGACACTGAGACTTCCACAGATCACTCCATGACTACTTGCTAAGACTGCTCCTATGACTCCCACTATGGCTACCGCCATGGCTACTCCTTATGGCTACTACACAGTGAAAATTCCCTTTATACCAGCCCACACACAGGATGTGTCCTCATATAAACAGGAAAGATAAACAATACCCTATAAGGTCACAAACCACAATACTCATACACAATAGGTCCAGAAGGCCACAAAGCCATGATCCTCTTTTCCCGTGTCCAGCCCTGGTGACCTGGATGTGCTTCCTGGTCACCTCTGGCCCTAGGGAAGAGGCTCCCTCTGGGCCTTCCAGGTCTGCTTTTCTATAACACACGTAGTGTAACCCTACACCTTCCCACCTGTAATTCCAGGATTCCATGACTGGCACACCTGCAGGCACCAGAGCATGGTGGCTGATCCGTGCCCAGGCTGGGAAGCAGGGGAGGGAGCCCGGGAGGGTGGGGGGCTGCGGGCCCCACGCAGCAGCCGGGCTCTGCAGCAGCCCTATAAATAAACACACCCACACACCGCGACACACGCCGGGATGCCGAGGGGAGGGGGGGCTCTGTGCGGATCCAGCATGGAATAACGGGACAAGAGCAGGCACAGGAAGATGCTGTGTGGGCACCAGGAAAAGGCACCTGGCAAAGCGGACAGGAGGAGGAGGAAGGAAGCTCCCTGGGGAGCTGGCAGTGCTGTGGCTCTCCAGGGCATGGGCGGAGCTGAGGTGCCCCGGGAGCCACCCAGCAGGAGGGTGTGTGAGGGGACAATGTGGCATTAGGGGACAGGAGCCACCCTGCTCATCGCTGACTACACACACACGTGCTCTCCACTGCTCCATCCTCGTGTGCCAACTCCCTGTACCCCTGCATTCACCCCACACCCCCCGGTCCCAGCGTGTCCCCCTGTGCACAGGGACCTGTGTTCCCCCCACTCGTATCCCCATCCCTCGTGCCACCTCTGCGTGAGCACCTCTCCCTCTTCCCCGCGTGCATCCCCGCGGAAAATCACCCTCCCATTGCCCGGGGGTTTGGCAGCCCCCATCCCCAGGGTCCTGCCTGCCCACGGATGGCTCCGTGCCAGCCCAGCACTGCCACCCCAGCACTGCCCGCAGGCTGCCGCCACACCGCGGCTCACAGAGGTTTAAGGACAGGCTGGGACGTGCCATGTCGGAGGCCAGGGCCGGCCCTCAGCGCCTGGCAGCGGGCGGTGGGATTTGCTGGAGGGCCGGGCAATTCCCCCCGGCTCAGCGCTGACCTCTCGTTGTCGCGGCGGGGGCTGAGGGCTTGATGGGCAGTTCGAGATGGCTGCCTCAGCTCCCCTCCCCTCGCCGGCCTCCCAGCTCACCCAGCTTGTCCACGGGAGGAGGTGGACGTGGAGCTTGGATTTGCAAGCGTTTGGGGTGGGGACAGGCCACCAGCTGTCCCAGCCCCGTTCAGACGCAGCCCTGCTGCTCCCCCAGCCCTGTGCCATGGCCGTCCCATGTCTGTGCCAGGGCATCCCGCGGCCGTGGCAGCAGGGGAAGGGCTGGGGGCTGCGGGAGGCTGGGGGCAGCTGGTGACCAGAGTGCTGCAGCCGGGTGGGTCCCCTCCTGCCGGACACCAGCCTGGCTGGAGAGCCGGGAGAGCTGGCACTGCCAGCAGGGCAGAGGCGTGGGGGTGCCACAGCCTGAGCATCCCACCAGCCCTTTTGCGGGCATGCCGGGCCCTGGCCTGCAGGGATGATGGAGCAGATGATGCTCTTGGTCTGAGGCGAAAGGCAGAGAAGAGTTGCCATGGAGACCGGCTATGTCATTTTAAGGAGGCACGGAGGCATTCGCACCCATCCCTCCCGGATGAACCCCGGCAGCGGGAGGCGAGGGGATCGGGCTGGGGGTGATGCGCATCCCCTCATGTCCCAGGGGGGGCTGGCTGGTCCCCAGAGATGCTACCTCACGTGGGACCCGGCTGCAGGCAGGGCTGCCTGCCCAGGGCGTGCCCTGGGGCCAGCTTCCCTCGGGGCCAGCCTCCCTCGGGGCCAGCTGGGAGCAACTGGTGGCACTGGGGCAGAGCGATGGTGCTGCCAGCTCGGCCTGAGCAGGGGATGGGCACAGAGCAAGGAGCAGAGCCCAGCACATGCCCCCCTCAATTTTTCTGGAATGGCCCCATGTGCTGAGGAGGGGCTGTGAGTGCTGACCGAGGGGCTGGGGTGAGGTTGGAGGTAAAAGCAGGAATGTCCCGGATTTGGGGATGATTTAAGATTTGGTTAAAATGAAGTTTTATGTATTAGCAGCCTCCCATTTTCCTGCGACCAGCAGGAGCAGGAGCAGCTCAGCCTCTCAGCACCTGCAGCAGTTCTGGAGCCTCTGCTGGAATCCCCTCTGCATTCCCAGGGCCCAGCCGGAGGGAGGAATTATCCCGGGTGGGGTGAGCTGCAGCAGCACTTCCAACGGGAAAAACCCGTCCCAAATAAAGAGGAAAACAGGGGATGCAAAATCCCCCCCCTGCTCACTCCCTCTCCCCAGGAGTGCTCTGATTCAGGCACATTCTGGTCCCAGCGGGCAACCCCAGGGCCAGAGCTCGCTGTTTGCGGGGTGTTCGCTGTCCCTCCCCGCGCCCAGCTGTCCCCTGCCCTCCGGGGGTCCCCCCCGGCGGCACCCCGCGGCTGAGCAGCTCCGCGGCTGTGGCGCTGCTCGGCGCTGCCACCGCTCCTGGGGCTGGAAGGAACCGCGGAGCCGCTCCGGTGAGTGCACACCCGGCAGGGTCCCGGGCCCGAGGGTCACCCCGCGGGCCAGGGGCTGCAGCCACGGCGGGGACACGGCACGGGAGGCGGCCAAAGCTGGGTGCAGCAATCAGAAATGGGTGCGCTGCAGGGAGGGGGTAGGGTGGCACAGCTCCGGGAGAGGTGCTGGCACTGTGACAGTGCCAGGGTCATGCAGACGGGTTGGGGACATGCCCCCATAGCCCAGAGCAAGGGGACAGGGACCTCGGGCACGGGGCTGAGCGCTGGGCACAGTGTGAGGTGTGTGAGCTTTACTCCCCGCGAGGTGCGGGCGCCTGAACTCGGCGAGACAAGCACAGACTGCAGCAGAAAGTGATGGCACCGAGCAGGATTCAAGCACGGGCAGCCCGGGGATCCCTGGCTGCATCCAGACGGGTGCCGGCTGCCGGACCCATCTCCCGAAAGCTCCCGGAGCTCTTCCGCCTCGGCAGGGGCAGCGCCCCGGCTGCCAGAGGCTGGCACGCACCAGCAGCCGCCCGGCCGGGTGGGAGCAGCTCCTCCTGCCATGCCTGCCAAGACTCCCACTCCCGAGACTGTACGACAGGAGAAAAGGGAACAGAAATTCACGTTTTCACATTTAGCTTTCCTTTGTACTCAGCTAATTAGCGCCTGAGTCTGGTGATGTCATTAAAGCAGCACTAAGTCTTTATTGGGGTAATTTAATTTTCCCTTTCATATCAGGATGATTTCCTTTGTTGGGGTAGGTGCTGGAGAGGGGGAAGGGCCCGTGCAGACAATTGCTATTGTCAGGATAAATAATTCCCCGGAGGATTGACAAGGGGGGAGGTGGGCTGGGGGGCTGGGAGCTGTCACTCAGCCCGGTGGCAGCAGGAGCCGGCCGGCCCTCGGGGAGCTGGGTGCCTCGGGATGCCTCTCCCTGGGCTGGGTGGGCTCCCCAGCACCTGCCTTGGCCCCTTTCCAGCTCCTGAAACCGCGGCTGCCGCGACATTCGGGAGGTGGGTGGGTAAAGCTGGGGGTCTCCCATGTTGCTCCCACCCTTCTTTCACCCCAACACCATCCCTGGTGCTAGTGGGAGCACGGAATGGATTTCACTGGGATAGAGGAGCCTTCCTGAGCCCCTAGAGCGCTGGAGAACCCCTGGGACAGGCAGGGGAGCAGGGAGATCCCGGGGCTGGCACAGAGCAGGAGGAGCTCTCACAGGGATCTCCCACTTTGGGGGTGTCCCAAGTGTCATCCCTGCGCTGGGAGTGGTTAGAACTGGGCTCAGCAAATATTTCCTCTCCCCAGCTCCTCTCAGGCTTGGAATGCGATGTGGGGATGCTCCAACACTCACTGCCACATCAAACTGGGCACAAGGAGGGGCCCAGGGTGTGGGACAGTGCTTGGAGTCACGGTATGGCAGGGCCTGCTCAACATTCCCTGGGACACCCTCTGGAACAGCTCCAGCCCCTTTCCCGACCCTGCTTTCCCTTCTCCAATGCCTCCCCTCACCCTGTTGGCTCACGCTGCCCCAAGAGGGGTCCCAAACCCAGGGGAGACGTGAAGGACACATCCCATGGGGTCAGAGCCCCGAGAACTGGCTCTCTCAGCCCCCACAGAGCATCGCTGCTGCAGGTCCCATCTCATCCCTGCCCCACCAGCCAGGGAGAAAAAGATGGCATCTCCCTGGGAAGCAGCTGGGATAGCAGAGCAGATGATGGTGCCACCACTCAAGTCTCAGTGTCCCCAGGAGCTTGGGCACAGCACATGGCGAAGCTCTGAGGGGACAATGATCCTGCGGCACAGCTGGTGGCAGGGGTGTCCCGGTCCAGCAGAGCATCACCAGGAGGGGAGGGCGTGGCGGAAGTGATCCCCAAGCTTTGACTCCTCAGATTTAACACTACCGACACTTCCAAAGGAATTGTCCTTCATGGAAAATGGGAAGGGAGGAGACAGCAACTGGAGAGAGCCATTTTCCAGCCACCCCTGAGTCTATCCCTGAAGGAACCGTGTCCTCACAGCCCCTCTGGTGCCCACCCTGCAGCTCCCACCTCTCCCGGAGCCCCCCGGGCGCTGCCGCCAGCCCGGGTGCGAAGCAGGAGGAGGGGGAGCAGGGCTGCAGAGGGGAACGTCACACCCGAAACACAAACACGGCTCGTTGGTAATTAGCAACCGTTTCAAGAGGAATGATGAGCCGCCAGTGACAGGCGGGCGGGTTTCTATTAAAAGCTGCCACGTGTGATCCTTCTCCAAGCCTGCCGGCCCCTCCTTACCTGGCGCTGGGGAAATGAGATGCAAACCTGACATTAATGCAACGTTCAGGGTGAGCTTTAATTGCAACCAGAGCCGGGGGCTGGCGGCGGGGCTGGGGGCAGGGGATGGGCACCCTTGTCCCCTGCCGCCTCCGCCGCCGGCACGGAGCTGCCCGGAGCTTCTGGAAGCTCTCATCCCGCCAGCCTCCTCCCGACCTTCCCGCGGAGGGCGGCGGTCACGAGGTGCTCTGGAGCGAGCTCTCGGCACCCCGCGTGTCTCCACAAGCACAGCCACTTGCTGAAATGTTAAGGGCTTGTTTGCATCCAGCGGAAGGGAAGCGGGAGCACAGCCCCGGCTGCCGATTGCTCCTCCGCACCTTCCGGAGAGACGGGGAAGTGCTCATCCAAGCAGGGAAGTGTCCTCGAGTGATTCCTTCGCGTGCTCAACCCCAAAATGTCGCTTTTCAGCCTCGTGTGGTGGTTTTATTCCTGGTTTAAAGACCTTCCAGGGCTTCCCAAGCATTGCACGAGGAGCATCCCAAGCATTAAAGAAGGAGCATCCACAGCCAGGACAATGTTTGGGAGGTGGCTCTGGGGCTGGTGCACGGTGGTGGGGCGGGTCCTGGACCAGGAGGAGCCAGGACAGGTGGCACTGGAGCAGGATTTGCTCAGGACAGCAGTGCCCGAGGTGGCCGTGGGTTGGGAAGGTGGGGATGGCCCCCGAGCAGGGGCTGAGGGTGGCTCTGCTCAGCAATCCAGCGAGTGACGGGAGCCAGGAGAGTAACCCAGGTCTGGGTTTGGGAGATTCGCTGCCCCAGTCCCACTCTGGAAGTGAGGAATTACTGTCAGACTGGGCAGAAGGGTGAAGGGGACAATCAGCTGGAGGAGCCACGGCCACCAGGGCTGGGGACCATTGTTCTTAGGGCTGGAGAGCAGCTCAAGGTGTGAGCAGTGGTGCCTGTGTCCCTTACCAGCACCTCAAGGTGAGGGCTCCCCCTGCTTCGTAACTCCTGACCCTCACACCTCGATCCCAACCAAAACTGCAGCTCCTCCTGAGGGGCAGTGCAGGGACAGCTCCGAGCTCTGCTCCTGGGACAGGGACAGCACCCAGGGAGCAGCTGGAGCTGGGCCAGGGGTTTGGGATGGATGTCAGGGAAAGGTTCTTCCCCCAGAGGGTGCTGGGCACTGCCCAGGCTCCCCAGGGAATGGGCACGGCCCCGAGGCTGCCAGAGCTCCAGGAGCGTTTGGACAGCGCTGCCAGGGATGCACGGGGGGGATTGTTGGGGTGCATGGGCAGGGCCTGGAGCTGGATTCAGCGATCCTTGTAGGTCCCTTCCAGCTCAGGATATTCCATGATTCCATGACAAATCTATCCAAACAGTAACCAGCCTGGAGCTGGTACAACCCCAAGAGCAGAGCAGGGCTGAACACGCTCTCGTTGCCTCTCAGCAGGCTCCTCTAGCTATGATTTGCTGAGCGACAGCGAGGTTTGGCTTTAACAAGGGCTGGTTGTGCTGAGCGGCTTCGCCTCGGCCTCCCGCTGCCCTGGGTCTGCCTCAGCTCAGCTCCAGAGTATCCCCAGGGTGTTTCGAGCAGAGGTTCCGCCTGGATCTGGTTGCTCAAAAAAAGAGCTTGGATGAGAGGCCCCTTCCACACAGACCCCTCAGTCCTGGCTCTGCAGCCGTGGGCCTCAGGAGATGAGACCTCCCCGGATGCAGCTCAGCTGGAGGCACTGTGGGATGGCAGGGCTCTGCTCGAAGCAGCTGGGTCCTTGCAGGGGAGATGTCGAGGAGAGGTGTCCGAGGACATTGGTGACACCTTCTATACTCAGAGGGTGGGGAGGCCCTGGCACAGGGTGCCCAGAGAAGCTGTGCCTGCCTTGGATCCCTGAAGTGTCCAAGGACAGGCTGGACAGGGTTTGGAGCAATCTGGGACAGTGGAAAGTGTCCCTGCCTGTGGCAGGGTTGGCACTGGAGGAGCTTTAAGGTCCTTCCCAACCCAAACCATTCCATGATTCCCTGATTCTATGGCTGTCAGGAGGCAACATCAGCTCTCCTTGTGTCAGTCTGGACCTGCCCTGGACCTTCTGGTGTCTTCCAGGGTTGACAGGGTGCCCCAGAGTCACCCATGGGTGGTGACACCCTCTTCCCTTGTCCAGCTCCCGGCTGCCACACAACCCTTTGGATGCCCTCACACCTCCATCCTGCAGGCATCCACATTGCCTTCCCCCCATCCCGAGCTTCAAGGGCTCATTTGTTTCATGACATGGCACAAGGTGGGGGTTCCGTGCCCCAGGTTTGGCCAGGCTGTCTTGTCCCCACTGCTGTCCCTGCCTGTCCCTATACCAGCACTGCCAGCCCGCACATTGGCAGTGCCACCCTGCACACCGCGCCTGGCCCGGGTGATTTGTGTCTCACAGACACTCGAGCCAGTGTTTAAGGGCTCCTCTTCAGACTGCCAAGGTCCAGGCAGCTGTCACACTTCTCTCCTTAATGTATTGTCTGGCTTGTCTGTCATCCCTCCAGGGTGACAAACCCTCTGTCCAGGCAGCGCTTCCGAGCCCTGCTCCTGCCTGGAGCCACTGCTGCCATCAAACAGTTTAGTGAGCTGCTCACTGTTGTTTCTGCAGGATGAAACCCTCCCGCTTGCTTTTCCACCTCCACCCTTCACCCTCAGCCCGGTTTTGTCACCAGTTTTTAGTCCTGGCCATGTGCAAGGGTCCCTGTGCTCCTGGACCACAGCCACCCTACCGCTGCTGCTGCAGGGGGGAAATCTCTGCTGCAGCACGGGATGGTACCACGGGAGCGGAACCAGTCCTGGGGAAATCCATGGGAGTCCTGGAGAATCTGGGAAGGTTGTCCCAGCTCAGGAGGTGCTGGGGTGGGTGACACCAGCAGCGTGGAGGTGATGGGGGAGAGGCTGAGCTGGTGCTGATGAGGCTGGAAGAGGCAGAGGGAACCGAGGGGGACACAAAGGGTCCTGCCATGGATAACGGGGTGAGGGAGAAGGGGACGGCTCTCCAGGAGGGAGCAGGGGATGGGTGGAACATGCCCAGGCCAGGGGGGCTCCCCCCACCACAGCTCGCTGCAGAGGGGCCCTCGAGTGCCTGCCAGCGAGGAAAGGCAGGGAAGGAGCGGGGGGAGAGAGATCTTTTCATCTAAAAGGTTACATTTGTCCTACTTCCTCCCATCTCCAGCAATTAACTTGAAGGGAGACATCACTGCTAATTGAGCAGTGAAGATCAGGAGCAACAATTACGCCTTTTGACAAGAGACAGCACAAGAGGGACTGCTCGGAGGCTGAGAATGGTAGGGAACGGTTTCTATGGCAATATAACTTTCCTCTCTTCCTCTCCAGCCATAGAAATGATAAAAATGTAGATTTCTCCCTGATTAATGATTTAATGAAAATAAAGAAAATTCATATTAAAAAAAAGAAAAAAAAAAAAAAGAAAGAAAAGAATAAGGAAAAAAAGGGAAAAAGGGGGGAGGAAAAAATCGATAGGACGCAATGTTTAGCATGAGCCTGCGGCTGTGGGCAGGATCGATGTCCCTCTCCAGGCTGGACCAGGGAAATCTATTCCAGCAACGTGCCGAGGGCTCGGAGCGGCCCTGCCATGTGGTAATTAGGCAGCGGGCTCACACGGGGAAACGTGAGGGCTGGATTCAGATCTCTGATCAAAGGAGCTGCCCATCAAAGCGCTCCTCGCTCCGGCTTCTCCGGCAAACCCCGGCGCTCGCTCCGTGTCGCTCCTGCCTTCCCTCCTCCTGCCCGCGCCCCGCAGCCCTCCCCGAATCCGCGCTTTTAATTGGAATTATTCAGCCCGGCTGCCGCGCTGCCAGCCTGGCACGCGGGGATGCCACGCTGGAGGAGGAATCACCTGCTGGGGACGTGGCCCTGAGGTGGTGGCAGGAGGTGCCACGGCTGTCCCCAACACCTGCCTGGCAACGCCAGCAGCCGCCTTGGGTGAGGCAGCACCTCCCATCCTGCCAGATCCGTGGGGAGCAGTGAGGATGGGGATGAGGCTGGGAATAAACCTCTCCCTGAGGGTGCCCTGGTGCTGCTCCCAGCTCCAGGGCCAGGGCGGGGGCTGTGCTCGGGCTGCTCCTGAAGGCACCATGAGGTCCGTGTCCATCCGCATCCATCAGCAGCAGCTGCTGGCTGCCAGGCCATGCTGGGCCACGCCAGGCTGTGCCCTGCCGTGCCAAGCAGAGCCCGGAGGAGGGAGCAAAGCCCTTCCAAAGCCCTCTCTCCCCCCTGCTTCGCCAAACATCCTCTGGTTTGCACAACCCCCGTACTCCCCTGCTGAGAAATTTTTGGGTTATTTTTCCTTTTTGGCATTAGGATGTGGGGAGGCGGCTGGAGCAGGACTGAGGCCATCCTGGGTGCCCACCCCGTGCCAGGCTGTTCCCTGCAGCTGCCCATTCCCATCCCACACAAGCAGCCAGCAGGATCCCGGGATGCGCATGTCCAGCCTTGCATCCGTAGGGTCAGAGCATGGGCACTCCGAGGGATTTTTCCCACCTCCTCAGTTCCTATTTTATTGCCAAACTGGAGCATAAAACACACATAAACAAACCTAACAGCGAGAAATGGGTTGCTATCAAATCAACAAATTAATCTAATTATAGGGCTGATTAAATCATATCAGATAAACCAGCGACTCCTTCCCGGCGCTCGGCAGCCGTGCAGGGCCACAGCCAGCCCTGCTCGGCTTTTTTGGGGTCTGGCTGAGCTGTGGCACGAGCAGGGTGCAGCCCCCCAGGGCTGGGACCCCCCCAAACCCCTCTCGCCCCCCTCTCTCGGGTGCTGCTGCCGCCGCCACCG
The DNA here is from genome assembly GCA_034509425.1 of Eopsaltria australis. NCBI lineage: Eukaryota > Metazoa > Chordata > Aves > Passeriformes > Petroicidae > Eopsaltria > Eopsaltria australis. Next base: position 350,657 of record JAVTVJ010000916.1, read on the forward strand.
CGCAAATCTGAATGGCAAATGCGGCTGCAAAGCTCACGATTGCTCGGGATTAAAGATGCAGCTCCAGCCCGAGAAATGTATGCGGGAGCCGTCTTTGGAGCCAGATTGCTTAAACCTAAGCCTGCTTTAGGTATTTGAGGAACAATTTTATCGGGTCTGTTTGCGGAGCTTTGCCGGGGCCGTTCCCACCTCTCCGTGCGCCTGCACATGCCGGCACACGCGGGGTGCGCCGGAGCGCCCGCGCCCACGCGGAATATCCTCCCTGCCAGCTTTCTGGAGACAAAATGAGCCCTGGGTGAGAGGAAAAAATGGTTTTTATTGACCAACAACACCCAGAGCAAGGGCTAGGGGTGCAGAATTCACCCCAGAGGGCTCCCTGGAGGGACTGTGGGCTCTGAGGTTGCACCTGGTGGGATTTTTCCCCACATCCTGAAGGTGCTGAACATCAACTCCTGCTTCTCACCATGCTCCAGATGGGAAGGTGGTTCCCGGCTCGGGATGTGCAGGCTCCCTGCAGGCTCCCACCTTGGTGAAGCAGGAAATTCCTCTTCACAGCAGGTGCTGGCTCTGGTTTCACCCGTCTCCGGAGGGTGACAGAGGTTTCGCTGCCCCTGGCAAGTTGTTTCCAAGGCATCCCCTGCTCCCAGACACAGATTGTGTCAGCTCTTGATTCTCCTCTTGCTCTTCTCTCAGCCAGGAGCAGAGGTGCCTCATTCCAGGAACAGAGATGGAGCAAGGATCTTTTGTGTCCTAATGGAGGATAACACCAGGGTGCTGTCAATCTCAACAGAAGACAAGGAGATCGAGAGTCCCAGTGTGGAGTAGAGCTCTTTGTGCTCTTGGGGTTCCACTTTGACCCCCAGCTTTGCAAGGGATGCTCCACTGGTGCCCTTCTCCCCACACCTCAGTTCTGGCCATGCTGGGTGGCATTTGAGGGACAAGGAAGTGCTCGGCCGTGGGTGAAGAGCCAAGGGCACAGGAGCTTGGCTGAAACTGGGCACAGCCTGGGCTGCACCCAAAGAGGAGCAGCCGGTCAAGGAAAGGGATTCCCCCCTGCCTCTGCTCTGCCCTCAGGAGAGCCCACCTGCAGAGCTGCCCCCAGGAGAGATGAGGAGCTGTTGCAGTGAGACCAGAGGAGGTCACGGAGATGCTCCCAGGGCTGGAGCCCCTCTGTTCTGCAGCCAGGCTGGGAGAGCTGGGGGTGTTCTCCTGGAGAAGAGAAGGCTCCAGGGAGAGCTCAGAGCCCCTTCCAGTGCCCAAAGGGGCTCCAGAAGAGCTGGAGAGGGACTGGGGACAAGGGATGGAGAGACAGAACACAGGGACTGGCTTCCCAGTGCCAGAGGGCAGGGATGGATGGGATATTGGGAAGGAATTGTTCCCTGTGAAGGTGGGGAGGTCCTGGCACAGGGTGCCCAGGGAAGCTGTGGCTACCCCTGGATCCCTGGCAGTGCCCAAGGCCAGGATGGAAGGGGTTGGAGCACCCTGGGACAGTGGAAGGTGTCCCTGCCATGGCAGGGGGTGGAACGGGATGAGGTTTAAGAACCCTTCCCACCAAAATCAGTCTGGATTCCATGGCCCTGCCATCACCCTGGCACACAGCTCATGGTGCCACATCTGCTGAGCTGGAGGAGAACATCCCCAGCAGTCTGAGGGTGGGATTATGCTGTGGGCACTTGGGAAGAGCAAGGATGGGCCCGGCTGGGTGAATCACCAACCCCTCCTCCCATGCCCGAGGGCACTGAGAGCGTCCCCCAGCCCCACCGGGGCATCTCAGCTCAGGTGTGGGGCACAACCAGCGCCCCAAACGTGCTCCCAGTGCCTCCCAGTGCTCCCAGAGCCCATCCCCACTGCTCTGGGGGGGTTCCCATGCATCCCTCTCCATGCATGGATGTGTTCATGTGTGACACACGTGTGCGGGGCTGTGCGTGCCCACGTGAGCTCGGGGTGCACACGGCTGTGCAGGGGGCCCGGGGGGGCTCTGCTGAGAGGAGCCATCTCCCAGCCCGTGCTGATGCAGTTCAGCAATCAGAATAACTTCGCTGATGAATATTTAAGCCGAGCGCTGAATATTTAAAGCATTCAATTATTTTAATGGCTTCTAAGTGTGACAGCGGGAGGGGACAGGGGGATGGCTGCCCCCCGGGTCCGGCAGGGCTGGCGGGATGCTGGGAGCAGCCGCTGCTCTGGCTGGGGCGGGGGTGCTCGTGGTGTCCCCAGAAGGGTGGTGGCACTTCGGACGTGACTGGGGGGTCCCTGGCTGCGGTGACAGCCCTGAGGAGCCGGGCCGGGCGGGCAGGGGACAGCTGTGCCCTGCCACCCCGGCAGCCCGGGCTCTGTCCCAGTGCCCTAATTCCTGTAGGAGCAGTCTCGGCGTGTGCCAGCACCGCGCAGTGCCAACTCCCTCGTCTCTGCCACCAGCTGTGTCTGTCCCCGTCCCTGTGCCACCCCAGCATCTGTGTGGCCCTGTGCAGGTGCCACCACCAACGCTGGGACGTGCCAGGACACCCCTGGGTGACGTGAGGGGCACGTGGGAGCGCAGCTGGGATGTCACAGCCTCCGTCACCCCGCAGTCCCTGTGAAGGCAGGTCAGTGGTGACCAACAGTGACCGACGGTGACCACGAGTGGAGAACAGAGCGTCTACCAGGGCTGTCCCCAACCCCACAGCCACCCCCAGGACCTGCCCCAGCCCCACGGCAGGGAGGGTGGCCTGGAGCACAGGAGCACTTTCCCCATGCGTGCTCCCGCAGCCATAAATATTCATATTCTTATCCTAATTTTCCATGTACTTTTCTGTCACATCCAATTTTATTTTAATTTCCCTTTATAAACCTTCCCGGCTAATGCACTCCCTGCTCCCATGATTACCCCAATCAGCCGGCGCTTTAAACACAATCCCTGCAGGCAGCTCTTGTTGGGAGCGCGGGGATCGCTGAGCATCCACGCCCGGCTCCCTCACGCTTGGCAGCCGCACTCCGGGGTTAAGCAGAGCTCCTTTGCCACCCCGTGGTGGGCACGGGCTCCATGCAGTGCTGGCCTTCCCCCAGTCCGGGGGATTTGTCCCTTTCCAGTGGCCGGGGTGGCCGTGTCCTGCAGCGTGGGTTGTGGAGAGCTGGGATTTGCACGGGGACACTGTCCCGGTCACTGGGCTGTCCCTGGCGTCCCCCTGGCTGCGGGTGAGCCCTGGATTCAGGTTCGTTTTGAGAAGAGGAGCAGAGGATGGGCAGGATCCCCGTGTAGGGGCTTTGCCGTGCCGGTCAGAGTGCCAGAGATGTGCCATGGTCACGCCAAGGCTGTGCCAAGGCTGTGCCAGGGTTATTCCAGGAATGTGCCATAACTCCGTCAGACCTGTGCCATGCTGGAACCGTGCCATGGTTATCCCAGGGCCATGCCATGGTTATCCCAGGGCTGTGCCACCTGTCCCTGCTCCCAGCAGGCATCAGCACCACCAGGCAGTGCCCACAGCGGTGCCACGGCTGAGCCAGCTGGCATTGCATGGGCACAGGGGGTTGTGTGCCCCTCTGTCCTCACTGGGGACCCTGGGCCAGCCTGTGACATGGGGGACAGGACACAGCCACAGTGGGGCAGGACATCCCCCAAGGCTGTGCCGGATGTGTCCCCAGTGGGTCAGGACATGTCCCCAGTGGAGCAAGACTCATCCCCAGCAGGGCAGGACATGTCCCTAGCAGAGCAGGATGTGTCCCCAGCAGGACAGGAAGTGTCCCCAGTGGGTCACAAGATTATCCCAGCAGGGCAGGACAAGTCCCAATTGGACAGGACAATACCCCAGAGGGGGAGAACAAGTCACCACTGGGCTGTGACATGTCCCCATGGATCAGAATGTGTCTCCAGCAGGGCAGGACGTGTCCCCAGCAGGACAGGAAGTGTCACCAGTGGGTCATGAGATGTCTCCAGCAGGGCAGAATACCCCAGTGGGTCAAGATGTGTCTCCAGTGGGTCGTGACATGTTCCCAGAAGGGCAGGGCATGACCCCAGAAGGGGAAAGTGTGTCCCCAGAGGGACAGAATGTGTCCCCATCAAGGCAGAACATGTCCCCCTAGGGCAGGACTCATTCCCAGCAGGGCTGGACAAGTTTCCAATTGGGCAGAACAAATCTCCAGTGGGGCAGGATGTGTCCCCAGCAGAGCAGGATGTGTCCCAATGAGGTAGGACATGTCATCAGTGGCTTGGGACAGGTCTCCAGTGTGTCAGGACATATTTCCAATGGGTCAGAGTGTCTCCAATGGGTCAGGACAGGTCCCCAGTAGGGCAGAACCTGTCCCTGGTGTGTCAGTGCCTGTCCCTGGTGTGTCAGGACACGTCCCTAGCGGGTCAAACCATGTTCCAGAGGGCAGAACATGTCCCCAGTCGGGCAGGACATGTCCCCAGCAGCACCGGCCATCTGTCCCTGCCCAGGGGCAGCCCCAGGGTGGGATCACGCCAGAGCACGAGATGGGGCCGCCCGGACACGGAGCCCCGCCGGCAGTCGGAGACAACGCACCGAGCGGGATTTGTTCCTCACCATCCACGGGGACGGGAATTAACGAGGCTGCGGGAGCCTGGCCCAGTCTCCAGCTGGGGGTTCTCCCAAAATCCCCCCTCGGCAGGGCCGGGGCGGCTGCCGTGCTCCTGCCAGCCGTGGGAAGTCACTCAGGCTCCGCTCGCTCACTTCTGAAGACCTCTTGATAAACATTTATAAACATTTGTAGTATTTTAAACTTCCCCTCAATAATTTATGAATAGTTATTTTATATACTTTAAAGAGGGTAATAATGTAAAATTTATAAGGCGGGAGCACTCAGAGTGGCAGCGCGGCGTCGCGGGGCTGGGAGCGGGAGGCGCAGCCTTCCCCGCCTCTCCCAGCCGAGCCTGATTGAAACTTTAAAGGCTGCGGCAGCGGGGCAAAACGGGGCACGGCGGGGACACCGAGGGGACACGTGAGCCAGGGGACGCGGGGATGCGGGCGGGCAGGGTGGCAGGCCCGAGGCTGGACCCGAGAGAGGCGGTGGATGGAGAGGGATGGAATGTGGGGATGGAGGGATGAGCGGCGGGGAGAGGAGGGAGAGGGGGAGCGCGTGAGGAGGGAGAAGGGATGAGGGGAAGGAGGGAGGGAGGGAGGGAGGGAGGAGGGATGTGTGCGAGGGAGCGATAACCGCGGCGGGAGCGAGGGATGGGGAGAGGAGGGATGGAGGGAGCAGCAGGGAGGGGCGAGAAGCAGCTGGGAGCCAGAGATAAAAAGGGAGGAGAAGAGAGACGGCACCGGGCGCAGGAAGGTGTCAGGAGACAGGCAGGTGGATGGATGGATGGATGGATGGATGGATGGATGGATGGATGGATGGATGGATGGATGGAGGATGAGCAGAGCAGGGAGGAGGGAACGTGGAGAGCTGTCCACAGGGATGTGGGGGAATGAGCCGGCGTGTCCAGCACAGCGAGGTTTGGGGTCCAGGGGTGCAGGAAGGGGTGAGAAGTGCCTGGAGCTGCAGGGATGGGAAGAAGCACATTTGGGATGATGTCAGGGAGCTCCCTGGAGCGTGACCTGGGGCACACGTGTGCCAGGCACGAGGGACGGCATGGGCAGGGGGGAATCAGGGAGCTGGGTCTGGGCACACAGGGAAGGGCTGGGAGGGCAAGGGGGTGTGAGAGGGCACACAAGGGTGTGCCTGAGAGGTGAGGGGTGTGCAAGACTTGAGTAAGTGTGAAAGGTGTGCAGGGCCAGAAGAGTGTTCACAGAGAGTGTGAGCAGGGTGGGAGTGCTGTGCAGGGATGAGTGTGAGCAGCTGGAAGTGTTCATTTAGGGATGAGTGTGAGCAGGGTGAGAGTGCTCGTGCAGGGATGAGTGTGAGCAGCTGGATTTGCTCCTGCAGAGATGAGTGTGAGCAGGGTGGATTTGCTTATTCAGGGATGAGTGTGAGCAGGGTGCGAGTGCTTGTTCAGGGATGAGTGTGAGCAGCTGGATTTGCTCATTAAGGGATGAGTGTGAGCAGGGTGGGAGCGCTCATGCAGGGGGTGAGTGTTCACATGCTGAGCGTGCAGGGGGTGCAAGATGCACGTGCAGAGCACCAGTGCAGCTGCATGTCCAGGCAGGGAGGTGCCTGTGCTGCACAAAGCTGCCAGCCTGTACCCCAACATCCCCGGGGTGCCCACACCAAGGTATCAGCTGGGCACAGCCTTTTGCTCTCCCTCCAAGAGGTGAAGGGGCAGAATCCTAAGCCAAGCTCCCAAGGGCTGCCCTGAGCCCTCCCAGTGCAGGGCCTGGCTCGAGGACAGCTCCCACAAAATCCTACCCAAATTCCCATCATAAATGCTCAGGTGAAATCCAGATGGAGAGAGGGACCTGCCAGGGGGTGATGACATCTCCCAGGGTATAAATAGCCCTGCCTTTACCTCCACACACAGCTGAATGTTATTTTGGGAGCTCTGGGAGAGTGTCAGGGAGAAGGGAACCCACAGCTGGGCCATGTGCAGGAGCACGGGGATGTGAGAGCATCCATGGGGAGCGAGGTCACGGGAAGTGTGGGGGCTGGGAGCGTGGAAGGTGCGAGTGCCCTGGGCAAGGTGTGAGGGTGTGCAGGGAGCAGGGGGTGGTGCAAGGTGTGAGTGCTTGTGCAAGGTGTGCGAGCTCTCGGCCTGCAGGGCACAAGCCAGGACTGTGCAAGCAGGTGACAAAGCACAGGAGGGTGAAGAGAGGATCTGTCCCCAGCTGGGATGCCACCACATTGGGGCACAAGTGGAGGGCACACAGAGTACCTGGTGCAAGGCGTGGTGCCAGGGGAGGAGGGGAAGGGGTTTCCTGTGTGACCTGGAAAGGGGAAGGCGCCGCAGCCCTGTCAGCAGAGGGATGATTTAATTCTTTGGATGATAATTCCCAGCATTTGGGGCTGTCAGGTTCCTGGTTTGCAGCTCCCCCTCCGCGGAGCTGCTCCGTGTAGTTGACACCGCAATTGTTTTCTGAAGAGAACACGCGACTCTCTTCTTATGTATTCCCTTTCCCGGTGTTTGTATTTGCTTCAAAGTCTCCTCATCACCCTGTTTGGTGACAAAAACTCATGTCTGGAGATCAGGGTAATGTGTTGCTTTTCAAAGCTCGGGGAGGAGGGGGTTGGCAGACATGGGTTTTGCTGCATTATTTACTACCCTGCAGCACCCTGCCCGCCTGGCAGCCCCCCCTCGAGGTGCTGGGACCCCACGGTGACAGCTGGGACCCCACGGTGACAGCTGGGACCCCCCTCCTGACAGCTGGGACCCCACTGTGTGCTCTGGAATGGTTGGGGCACCCCAGCACAGCAGCAGCCAGGGAGGGCGGGGTGTTTGGGACCAGGGAATGCCAGGGTGAAGAAGCCCCCTGGGTAGGATTTGGGGCACTTGCACCCTCCCAGCTCTGGTGTCATTGTGTCACACAGTGTGTGAGCACAGGGGTGAGGTGCCCTGACCTGCACCCATGGTCACCTTGGGTGGTGGCCTGTCCCCTCCACCAAGCACACGCAAGGGTGGACACAGCATTGTGGGCACTGCCAGCTGTGCTGGCACAGCCCCGCCTCCTCCGTGTGTTGGGTGCCACCAGCACAGGCAGTTCTCTATCTAATTGATCAATTAATTATCCCCAGCATTCAGCTGCATATTGGTTTTAGATGAAGGGAGAGGCTAACAAGCGGATTAGGCGTGTGTGCCTTCAAGGGAGCCAGCGAGACGTGGGAGGAAGGGAGAGGGACAGGAGACAGAGAGGCAGGAATGAGGACTCGCTGGTGACAAGGATGAGGCTGGGAGTTGGAATTGGCACCGTGAGCACAGCTGTGGTGATGCAGGAACTGAGCAGAGGACACTCCAGAAACGGTGATGCCAAGGCAGAGGATGCTCCAGAAATGCTGAGGCAAGGGGATGATCTCGAAGGGTAGCACTGAGGCAGGAGAATGCTCTAAAAATGGTGACACTGAGGCAGGAGGATGCTCCAGAAATGGCAGGAGTGAGTCAGAGGATGCTCCAGAACTGCCACGCCAAGGCAGGAGGATGCTCCAGACGTGCTGGTGCTGGGGCAGGAGGATGCTCCAGGAATGGTGGGACTGAGGGCAGGAGGATGCTCCAGGAATGGTGGGACTGAGGGCAGGAGGATGCTCCAGGAATGGTGGGACTGAGGCAGGAGGATGCTCCAGGAATGGCAGGAGTGAGTCAGAGGATGCTCCAGAACTGCCACGCCAAGGCAGGAGGATGCTCCAGGAATGGTGGGACTGAGGCAGGAGGATGATGCTGTGCCCCAAAATCACTGCAGGATGCCCAGTGCCCACCGTGATCTGCAGCCCTGGCCGGGCTCAGCCTGTCTCCAGCCCCTTCTGCCCTGCCCAGGCTGGCTGGGGACGAGCAGGGGACACTCCTGAGTCCCTGCACACTCACGGGCAGCCCCCTGCACCTCCTGGAACCGCCAGACTGCCGAGCTCAGGCAAACCCAGGCAGCTTCTCAGTGACGTTCAAGACAAAGGACGGCAGCAGTGTCACCCCCCACCCGCCCCGGAGCTCCCCCGGCCGAGCCTGACGGTGGCGACGCCCCCAGGGATGGCCCGAGGAGGTGGCCGCGGGTGTCAGCCGTGCGGCCTGGCAGCGGGGCTCATTAACGCGACAGGCTGTCACTCAGGCTGCAGCCAGCCCCGGGGGCACTGCGAGCGCCGCAGGGACCCCTGGCAGCGGGGGGCAGAGCCTTTGCACCCCCCGGCACGTTTGGCAGCCCTTGGGGACAGCGGGAGGGACAGCGGGAGCGCTGCACGGTGCCACCCACCAGGCTGGGGGGACGGGGACAGGCAGAGGAACGGGCAGGGGGAGGGAGGTGACAATCCACGGCCCCTGCCTGTCGCCCCAAGACCACCACAGCCCGCAGCGCCTCGTTCCGGTGTCAGGCCCTGATCCCGCTGTCACCACGGGAGGTGACAGCCCGGTAATGACCGCGGCGGAGCGGGATGGCTCCGCACAGGGGATGGGTGATGGTGTCACTTTCCCTGCTGCCACTCACTCCTTGGAGCCCTGAGAGCCACACGACACCCTCGGGACCCTCCGCAGCACCAACACCCCACGGCTCCGGGTCACACGAGCGCACTGTGGTCACACACGGAGCGAGGTGTGGGAGTGTACACCTGGAATTCAGCCCGGATCATAAAATCACGGAATCCCAGAATGGTTCGGGTTGGGAAGGACCTCAAAGCCCATCTCATTCCACCCCCTGCCATGGGCAGGACACCACCCACTATCCCAGACCTCCATGCAAGCCCTGTCCGTGCACACACATCCTTTGGGATGGGGACATTCGGGAAACACCCCCCGGGGCTCGAATACCCCTCACACCCCGGGAATGCTCAGCCCCGGGAGCTGCACGCACAAGCACAGCCCATCCCCAGCACCCCCACAGCGCTCCCACAGCCGCCACCTCCCCCTGACACGGCTCTGGGGACAGGGAGCACCCGCAGGCTCTTGGGCACACCAGGTGTCAACGCATCCCAGGGTTTTTGCCATCTGGGAATTCTGGCTTGTTCCAGCTGACCTCCGGCCACCCTGCTGAGCCTGGCATCCAGGGCTGGCACCCATCGTGTCACACAGCACGGGAGGAGCGGGAAGGAGGCAAGCCGGGCTGTGCTGGCGCTGCGGGACAGGCGACACCGCCAAAGAGGAGGAGAACGAGCAAGGGGACAATGTCCCTGCGCGGCTAGGCCATGGCTTGGCTGGCTGTGACAAGGCCGCTGTGACAACGGCGCTGTGACAACGCGGCTCGTGTCGCCTGCCGGGTCCCGAGGGCAGGAAGCGTCTCCCTCGTTAGCCGCGCTCGCCCGCCGCTCTCGGGCCGCCTGCCCGCCGCCCGCAGCTGCTCCTCCTCCCCGCTGCGCCCGCCGCTTGTCTGCCCGTAATTAAAGATCCAACGACCTTTGCCGACTGCCTGAGACGCTGGAACAAATGAACGGTAAGCGCCAGATTACAGCCCGGCTCAGCAGCCCCGCAAATCCCTTTAATGAGACATTTAGGCAGGGCCAGCGGGGTGCCCGGCCGCCGGGGTGGGCTGGCGAGGCGGTGGCGGCATCTCGGCTGGCCTGGCCGCGGTCTGGGGACAGCAGCACCGAGGTCCTGCTGGGCCAGGAGCCTGGGAGCATCATCCCCGCGAGCATCCTGGCACTCAGTCCTTGTTGGTGCCTCCAGCTTCTCCCACATCCTCTTTTGCACCCACGTGTGTCCCACGGGATGTGGGGGCAACGCTCTGAGTGGCACTAGGACAAGCTTCCTGCAGGGACACAGAGTCCTGGGAGTGGGGAGAGGGCTGGTGACACTGGGACCAGCCTCCTGCAGGGACGGGGATCTCCACCACTGGGACCAGCCTCCTGAGGCAACATTTGGTTCTCAGCAGTGGGGAGAGGGCTGATGACACAGGGACCAGCCAGGTGTGGGGACATGGAGTCCCCAGCAGTGGGGATGGGGCTGGTGACAGTGGGACCAGCCTCCTGTAGGGACACAGGGTCCCTAGCCGTGGGGCTGAGAGACACACAGCGAGCCCAGCCCAGGACTACAGGGAGGCTGATCCCTTCCGATTGCAATATCAAAATCTGGAAAAGCCTGAGTGACTGATGGGGCCGTGTGGCTGCGAATCGATGGGTGACACAGCTCACAGTGTCACCGCTCGTATTAGTGCCAAATTAAGCTGTTTACTCCAAGTTTCCCAGCACAAGGAGAAGCTGGGGCCGGCACAGGAAGCCAAAGATGGATGGTGGTGCTCAGGGGCCTGGAGGGGGGGTTTTCCTGCCCTGACAGACAGTTTGGAACAACACCTTCCTCTCCTCACCTTCGGGTTTGGAAGGTGGAGATGTGGTGATGGGAATGGGGCAATGCCAGGACTCCACCCAGGCGTGCTGACCACCAGGGGCTGGGGCTCACCCAAGCATCCCAAGAGAGCCTGATGCCCCTGTTCCCCTTCTGTGACCAAAGTGTCCCCAAGCTGCTCCGTGACAGGGTCCAGGTGGATCAGGAAACTGAGCCACATTCCATCAGGACTCTCACTGAGCTGTCTGGTGTCCCCAAGTTATCTGCACTGTCCCAGCATGTCCCTGCTCCAGGGGTCATCTCCAGTGTCCCTGCGTGCCTCTGAACAGGGGATTTAACCCAAGTGTCCCTGGGTGAGGCCATCCAGGGCCATTTATCCTCAGTGTCCATGGATGACCTCACCCAGGGTGATTTATCCCTGGTTTCCCTGGCTGTCCTCACCCGGGGCATTGATCCCTGCTGTCCCTGGGTGTCCCTGCCTTGGGACATTGATCGCTGGGGTCCCTGATCTCGGGGTTACTCTCCACATCCCTGTGCTGGGGGTTTATCTCCAGTGTCCGTGGCACTCAGTGATTCTCTGCCCCATCCACTCATCATGCCCGAGAGCCTGTCCATGCTCAGGTCTGCTCCGTGTCCTCTGGCCACCCAAGTCCCTCCCCATGGCTGTGACATCTTCCCCATTCCAGCTGGGGAGTTGTTGGCCGAGTACTCATTCCCAGCAAAATCCGAGGGAAGAGACCAAAAGGATCAGGGAATTCAGGTCAGACTCAGGCAGCACGGGAAGGAAAGCAGGGATGCCACACTGGAGAGCAGCAACATTTTCCAACCTGGTGGTTCCAGCGTGGCTTATTCCAAGCTGACCTTAACCTCTGGCTGGCACAGCCAGTGCCTGGCACCTCCTGGTGGCCCCAGCCCCGGGATGCTGGCGTTTGGGACACGTGTGACAGCCAGGCAGCGCCAGAGCCGAGGGTGGCGGTGCTCGGACTGCTCCCTCCTCCCGGAGAGGGCAGCGGGCAGAGGCGGGGGCCGGCAGCATCCACCTCATGCCTTTTAATAAAACATGAATTAGGTGCCAACGCGTATTAGATTCACTTCCCCGGTGACAGAAAATCAAAGGCTTCTCCCATCTTTTCTAGAGGCGCGTTCCTGATTGATCTGGAAGAAGCCGCTCAGTGCGAGGGAAGAAGTCTATACACACCGAAACAGCTCTTTAATTTCTTAATTTAATATCTGACACGTAAAGATTCTCATTAAGCCAGTCAATGAAGCCTGGAAATACAATTTTCGTGCAAACTGTCGCTATCATAACTTACACGAAACTTCAGATGGTGCCCTGTAAGCGGTGTGATTAAAACCATTCATCTTCCCTGGCAGCCGCCCGCTCCCGCACCCCCGGGCCGGCCTCCGCCCCGTGCCCGCCCCGGCCGGTCCCCGGGGGTGTCACCGCGGCGGTGGGCACCTCCTGGTGCCGGCTGCATCCTGCGGGATGTGGGGCAGCGCAGGAAGGGGCATGGACAGGATCCCGGGCAGCTCCCACCTGGCACAGCCTCCACAGAGCATCCCCAAGCCCCGGAATTCCCCCCATCGGGGCATGCGCAGGAGGGAGAGCTTCCCAAAGACGCTAATTAGGCAAATTAATTCCTATTGAGTCGCGGCTCTTCGCTGCCTTAAAAGAAGGAAAAAATGAAAAAAAACAAAAAAAAAAAAAAGCTACTTACTTCGGTGCTGATTAAATCCCAAATACTGAGGTGTGGATTAGACCTGAGACTGTTCCGTGGGAGGTGACCCCACACAGGACCCCGTGCCCACCCGGAGGTTTGAGGTTTGCATGGGGACACAAGTCCTTCTCCTCCTGCTCATTCCTCACATCCCCAGCTTTGGGCAGAGCCTTGTTTGCTGGGCTCCTTCCTCCTCCGTGGGCTAAGGAAGAGGATGGTGAATCTCTGTGGGCACGGGACACCACCCTGGCACAGGGCAAAGCCTCGCTGAGCCTCGGGGTGCCCACCATGAGAGGGATCTGGGCAGGGGTGCCACCCTCAGCAGGGCCAGAGAGGGGATTGATGATTTCTCTGGCTTTTCTTCCTCTCTCGCCTTTCATTCCCCTCCCCTGATCCAGCCTTGAGGAACATTTCAGCTCCAAGGAGACTCCAGGAATCTCCCAGCAGCTGGAAATTAGTTCAGGACACCAGGCTGGGAAAGAAAAGCCACCCCAGGGACTCTGCAAAGGCTGGTGGATCTGTGTCACTGCAGTTGGAGCAGGGAAGTGTTTCATGGAATCCCAGAATGATTCGGTTTGGGTTGGAAGGGACCTCAAAGCTCATCTCCTTCCACTGGGCAGGGACATCTTCCACCGTCCCAGGCTGCTCCAAGACCTGTCCAGCCTGGCCTTGGACACTGCCAGGGATCCAGGGGCAGCCACAGCTTCCCTGGGCACCCTGAGCCAGGGCCTCCCCACCCTCAGGAATTCTTGTGCCAGCAGTCAGTGTCCATCAAAGAGGAGCTGGTGATGGGACTGGGGACAGGGACTCACGGGCACCCTGGGCTGTCCAGCCCTTGGGTCTCTGCCCCCAGCCCAGTTCCCCCCAGGAGGGTGATGCCTGTGGGTGCTGGGTGTCACACGCTGTCCCCCCACCCCAAGCGCTGCCCTCCTGCTGGGGAGGGGACACATTCCACAGTTCCATATGGATCCCACGGGTACCCCAGTCAAGATCCTGCTGCCACGCCTGGAAACCAAAGGATGCTCCAGGGAGGTGGAGATTGGGAAGAGCCTCCAGCCCTGGAATGGCCCCTGCCCCCTGGCACAGGACGGGGTGGCGCTGGTGACACCTAAGGGTGTCCAGCTCCGTTCCCCAGGATCCCAGAGCTCCATGGATGAGTGGGCACCAGCAGGGTCACCCAGCTCTGCCACCGTGAGCAACTTTGACTCCAACCCCTCACTAGAGACCAAACCTGCCCTGCACAGCCAGCACCCACCTCACCCCAGCCATGGCTCCTGCACCCGAGGGGCACCTTGTGGGCGGCCCAAGGGCTCTGGAGGACGCTCATCCCGCTGGCAGAGCCGCTTTCCTTGTCTTTCTCCCGCACACGTTATCTGGAGCCGTCGGAGCTGGCAGCTCCTGCCAGCGCTCGCGCAGCCTGACGTCGGCGCGGCTTGGAAGTGCGCGTGGCGTGTTTGATGTCAGGATTACCGGCTGGCTGTATTGTAAATGCTAAAATGAAATAAGAAGATTAGAGAAGAAAAGCGCCGCTCCGCAGCGCACGCCTGCCGATTGCCTCCCGCCGGAGCCGCTGCCGAGGGCGGGGGGCGCGGGGGCACCCGGCTCGCTGGCAACCAGCCCTGCCAGGGGAAGGGTTAAAGGGGGCCAAGCGGCTTCCAGAGGTGCCACCGAGCCAGGGGGAGAGGTGGATGGAGCCCTTCCCAGTCCCCGGGGCGCTGGGATTCTCTGGCTCACGTGAGTATTCATCCTGTCACCCCCAGCCAGGTCCTGGCAGGGCCACCCCAGCCCTGTGTCCCCCAGCGCTGGGGCAGGGCGTGGTGGGGTGACCTGGGGTTGGGGGAGTGCCTGCAGCCTCGCTGGGTGAGCTCTGCATCCCTTCCCAGGAATGAGGGCACAGCTGCCTCCCAGCCCTGGGAGCAGGCGTTTGGAGCGGAACAGGCTTGTGCTGCCTGGGAGGGGGGTGAGGACCCTCTGCAGGTCTTGTTGGGGAAATTTGGGGGCTTCCAAAGGGCAGCGTGGTGCTCTCTTCTCCCTCATGTGGGTGGCAGGACATTCCTGAGCCCGGATCCAGTAGGGAATGGGAATCAGGGATCAGGAATGTGATCCTCCTGCAGCTCCTGCTCCCCCCACAAGCCTCCATCACAGCCCTGCAGGAGAAAGAGGGAGTCGGAGGGAGGGAAGGAAGGAGAGCTGGCACAGGGTCAGGCCCTGCTGAGCCTCTCTCCATCGCCTGCTGACAGCACTGTGCCCCCGAGCACCTCTGCTGGCACCCCGGGGCCCAGCTCCATGCACGCCAGGCTCTCTGTGGGCAGCAGGGCACAGGATTTCAGCAGCAGCGTGATTAGTCTTTATTTTGAGCTGTGCCCTTGGCCTCAGCCTGGCAGAGCTGTGGCTTGTCCTGCTGGGCCCAGCACTGGAGGAGGAGGAAGAGGTGGAAGCCACACGAGGATTTTCCCTGCGTTTCCTGTGCTGGTCCTGCAGCAGCGTGTGGGGCACAGGGCTCAGCCCCACATCCCTCCTCCAGGGTAAATCCTGGGCTTGCAGCTCCTCCCGGCACTGCAGAGCACCCTTGGCATGACCCCACCCAGCCAGGGGACAGCTCATCCCTCCAGGAATGCTGCGGGATCCCTGCCCACACCCTGGCACCCAGGGCTGCACCCAGCAGCCCGTGTCCTGCAGCCAGGTGCATCCCAGGCGCTGTTCCATCCTTCACCTGCTCCTGTTCCCTGCCAGGGCACCCCGTGGGCATCCTGGCAGCCCTGGAGCAGGCAGGACAGCGGGAGGGGACCCTTCCCTTCCCTGCAGCGAGGAACAGGCTGGCCCTGTGCCCGATCCATGCTGGTACCTTCTCTCCCGCATCTGTTCCCAATCAAAGCCTCATTTCAGGTTTTTCTCCTCCTGCTAACGAACGCTATTGTTTCCCCGATGCTTTCCCGAGCTCAGGAGCAGCGGCTCGGCCCCAGCCGGTGCCAGCTCTGCTCAGACACGTGCGGAGAGAGCCTCGAGCGAGATCCTGCTCCGCTCCCTCCTGCCGAGAGAGGAGTTGGATTCATCCCCAGGGCACGGGATGGAGGGGGGAATACGGAGCTGGTAGCCCCCGGAGGAGGAGATAGTTGGGGGGTTCACCCCTTTGCCCCTCAGTTTGGTGCTGGCAGCACTCGGTGCCTGCCTTAGTGTCCCCACGGGGCTGCTGAGCGGGTGACACCCATCACAGCACCCACACATATCCCCCATCGCCCATCGCTCCAGGCCAGGCTCGCCCCAGGGGGGTGCAGACCCCGCTCGCCCCCCACATCCCTCTGGATTTGCCAGGGATGGCCGGGGCTGGCTCTGTCCCCTGCGGGACTCGCCCCTCCCGCGTTGCCGCGGGGCTTCTGTTGCTTCTGCGTGCAATTAATGAGCTTTAATTGCCTGTAAACACATCCCCGGCAGCGCCAGAGCTGCCTTGGGAGGACGACGGAGTCGGGGAACGGGAATGGGAAAAGGAAATCGTAGTAACTGTTGCTACGGCTGGAGCCAGCGCTCCCAAACTGGGGCTGTGGCAGTGGCCACGCGGGGCTCCTGGCATTGCCCAGCACCGGGCAGGGGACACGGGGGTGTCAGCACTGTCCCCGTGCCCCACTCTCAGTGCCACCAACACCTCCGTGCCACAGCTCTGAGCCACACGGGGCTCAGGCATCGCACCGAGAGCCCCCGAGCTGGGATGCGACTGATTTGGGGTCCCACAGAGGGGCTGGGGTGGTGGGGAGGGGTCCCTGCCCTCCCCTTTTCGCTGTGTTCGGGGTACCAGGAGGGGCTGGGGTGGTGGGAAGGATCCCTGCCCTCACCCTCTGGCTGTGTGGGACACCCGACAGAGGGTCTGTAGGGTCGGGGGCAATGGGGAGGGGTCGCTCCCCCTCTGCGTGTCCCCTCGCTGGACATGCAGGTGGCACTGATGGCGTCTGCAAAGGTCGGGGCTGGCGGTGGCACGAGGAGGGGGCTGTAAATGCCATTTTCTAGCTCAGTGCCCTGTAACTCCCTGACGCTGGGGCTGGAACACCACAAACGGAGCATTTTAATCACCCTGAGAGGTCCCTGCCCCCGTCACGGCTCCTGGCCCTGCCCCCTGGCACCGGGCGGGGTGGCACTGGGTGGCCAGCACTGCTCCCTGGGGTGCCACCGCGGCGTGGGGACTGATGTCACACCTCAGGAGTGACACCACCTCTATCCTGAGCGGGCGTGGCATCGGTGGCATCACACGGGACACATCACTCCGCCCGGGGCGGGAGGAGTCCTGCGGTGCCCGTAAGTGGCCACGGGGACCTGGACGAGCCTCAGGAGGTTTAACAACACCGGGTGCTGGTGCTGCCCCTGGGCTGGGGCAATGCCGGGGTCAATCCAAGCTGGAGATGAGCAGCTGGAGCAGCCCTGGGAGAAGGACCTGGGGATGCTGGGGGTGACAGCTGGACCTGCCGTGACCCAGAATCCCCCTGAGCCCTGGGGTTAGCCCCCAGCGTGGGCAACAGGGGAGGGGGGGATTCTGTCCCTATGCTCAGGTGAGACCCCACCTGCAGAGCTGCCCCAGCCCTGGGGCCCAGCACAGCAAGGACCTGGAGCTGCTGGAGCCAGGCCAGAGGAGGCTCCAGGATGAGCAGAGGATGGAGCAGCTCTGCTGGGAGGAAAGGCTGGCAGGGCTGGCATTGTTCACCTGGAGAGGAGAAGCTTTGGGGTGAGCTCATTGTGGCCTTGCAGGGCCTGAAGGAGCTGCAGGAAACATGGAGAGAGAGAATTGCCAAGGGATTCAGGGACAGGACACAGGGAATGGCTTCCCACTGCCAGAGGGCAGGGATGGATGGGAGATTGGGATGGAACTGTTCCCTGAGCGGGGGGGTGAGGCCCTGAGATTGCCGAGAGAAGCTGTGGCTGCCCCTGGATCCCTGGCAGTGCCCAAAACCAGGCTGGACAGGGCTTGGAGCAGCCTGGGATGGTGGAAGGTGTCCCTGCCCACGGCAGGGGTGGGATGAGATGAGGCCGTACGAGCTTCCAGCGCTGCAATCCAAGGAAGTTTTGCCCTGAGGGCCGGGTGTGGGAGCAGCGGGAGCAGCGGCAGCGACTCCGCGCCCGCTCCGGAGATAAATTCCTGCCACAAAGTTTCTTTCGCTGCTAATTTTCTGATTAGCCCGTGTCTGATGCGACGGCAGCAGCGCTCCACGGAGCTTATTCCGAGGCGGCGTAATCTTTGTAAGCAGCGAAGAGGGGCAGGGCCGGCGCTGAGCCGCCGGCAGACACAGCCCTGCCTCGGGAGGTAATAACTCCTCAGGGGCTGACAAGCCCCCGCGAGGGCTGTGGAAATCCTTTCTGCGGATGAGCCGGGAGGATTCTCCCGCTATCCCCCCAAAGCCTGCGTGTCACCTAGTCCAATAAAAGGCATTATCGGGAAGGTGGGATTTTGTTCTGGCGTATCTCGGGCCTCCAGCCCAGCCCCGGCACGGCTGGTTTTGCATGAGAACAGGGGGGGGTTAGGGCACGGTGGGTGCTGGGTGCTGCCTCCAGGGATGCTGATGGGTGGGGAGCTCCGACCCATTTTCCACGCCTGCTCCCCGTCCTGCATTTTCAGTGGCCTGCAGCACCCAGCCCTGCTCCTGGGTGCCCTGGGAATGGCAGCAGGACCCAGTGGTGGATGTCAGCCCAGCCACACTCCTTTCTGCCTTCATGGGAGTGTGGGGAGTTCAGGGGGCTCCGAGCGGCCGGGTGGACCCAGCACCTCTTGATGCCTCAGCTACATCCTGCTCCATCCCTCACCCCAGAGGGATCCCGCACTGGGTAACCACAGCTTGGCTCTGAGGAGAGCATTCCCAGGGCTGGCAGAGTGTCTGGAAGGGAGTGCTGGCATTCCAGCCACAGAATGACAGAGCTCAGCGTGCGGGATGTCACCCTGGGGTGGTCCTGCCTGTCCCATGTCCCCTGGATCCTGCACCCCGCAGGGATGGGGCGTGTACCAGGGCATGGCTACCAGCTGCTGGGGACACCAGCCCTCGCTCCTGAGCCAGCAGGGGCTTCCCTGCTGCCACCCCCCCAGTGACAGCCCCGGGAGGAGGGGGCCAGGCACGTGCAGGGCCGGCAGTGGCGGGAGCACCCACGCCTGCAGCTCCCGGCTAATTTACTGTGTCGCTGCGCACCGCGCCAGCCAATAACTTTGAAATGATGTGGAGATTTGCAGCCAAACCTTCTCATAAAGAGATTTAGGAGGGTGACAAAGATAATTAAACATCCTTCCCCGAGTATTGACTTGCAGCTGAAAGGGGAAAAAATAACTACATTTTTCACAGTCCTTTTAAATCATCCTGATGCCCGGCTGGGGCTCTGTGCAAATAAGCCTTGGCCTGGCAACCGTGGGTGCCAAATCCCTGCCTGCCAGCACGGGAATAATGTGGGGGAGCAGGGGGGGATTGGGGAGCCAGGGAGGGATGCTCCAGGGCAAAAAAAAGGGGGACATGAGCCTGGCTGTCCCTTGAGCAACGCTGAGGAGGAAGATTCAGCTAAAACAAGGAGTGGGGGATGGGAGAGACAGGAAAGGGGGGACAGAGGGTCACAGTACAGGGGCAGGAGGAAGTGGCAGTTGTTGGGGGACACAAAGGAGTGGCAGAGGGGACTCAGGAGATAAATCACAGCATGGCTTGGGTTGGAGGTGACATTAAAGCCCATCTCATCCCAGCTCTCCGATGGATGGAGTCACATCAGCCACGGGACCTTCAGAGCCACCTGCAGTGGGACAGAGCAGCTGCGGGACCCCACCCCATGCTCTGCCCTACACCGGGGCTCTTTGGGGCAGAGCTGAGGCCAAACCTCATTGCATGGATGAGCAGGAGAGCCCAACCCCACCCTTCCATGCCCCTGTGGGCAGTGCCAGCCCCTGGGAATGTGCCTGGCAGCCTCCCCCCACACCCTCTCGTGCTTTGCCACCAGTGCCACCAGGCTTTGCCACCTGGATGCTCTGAGCCCCCTCCCTGCCTTTGCCTGGGGAGCTGATGCTGTCCCTGCCCAGCCCTTGTGGTGCCAGAGATGAGTCCTTGTCCCCAGCCTGGGGACAGGACAGGGACCCAGCAGGGCCGGACACCCCTGCTGGGCAAGGTCCCAGCTCCAAGGACTGTGAGAAGCATCCCCACACACAAATATTCACTTTTCCTGATACCAGAAACTCCCAAAGTGGCAACAAAAGCTCCGTGTTAAAGCTGGAGGTCCCAGGTGCAGGATGTCCGAGCTGTCCCCCTCTGTCCCCTCCCTGGGTGTCTGAGGGTGGCGGGCTGGGCTGTTGGGACCTGCCAGGAGCAGCAGGGATGCCAGGGCGGCGCTGGGTGCGAGCAAGGAGGAAAAGGAAAATTTCCGGGAAATTTTTATCCCGTCCTCTGCTGAACGGTAAAATTTACGGAGAGGGTCCCCCCTCAGCCGAGCTGGTGACATCAGCGTGGAGCAGGGGGACACTGCTGGTGGCCGCAGGGCAGCCCCGCTCCTCTCTGTGCCTCGGCCGCTCCCCGCTGCTGGCCGTGTCGCTGTCGCTGTCGCTGCCGTCCGTGGAGCACGCGTGACACCCAGTGGGCGAGCGCCAGACTGCACGCGCGGGCCCCTGGGCACGGTGGCCCTGGCCGGGCGATGTCACCCGTGTGGCGGACAGGGTTCTTCTGCGGGGAATGGGGTGGCACTGCCCGCTGGTGTCACGATCCGCTCGTAGGAGCGGGGGTCGTGATGGTTCGTTACTTTGAGTCTCAGAGTGCAAAAGAAAACAGGGACAAGTATTTTTGCTTAAATCAAAATCAAAAAGCACTTTATTGAGTGCCAACAACACGCTTATGCGATAGAGGAGAGAGAGAGAGAAGAAAGAAAGAGAGAAGGAAAGAGGGGCCATAAGCTACCACGGCACGACGAAGTCCTCGTTGTCGGATTCGATGGATTCGTCTCGTTCCCTAGGGAGATCCTCGTCAGGGGTACCTTTTGAGAGTCTCTTTATAGTCCTTTCGAAAGCGGGGGGGCAGGTAAGCAAGAGATGAGGCAATCCCTCCAGAGACGAGGGGCAAGTAGCCAGCAGGTGGGGAGTAAGGCCCATTGTTTTAGAGTACAGGTGCAGCTGTACCGGACATATAGTTCGGTTCTTTCCGTCCCGGTAGCCGGGAGGATGCGGTTCCCACAGGCATGTACCAAAACGCCTCTGCAGCACAGCTCAGCAGCACAGCTCTGCAGCACACCTGGGCACCTGGCAGGCACCCCATCAAGATCTGGCTGGACTTCATTGTGCAAAAGTCCTTTTCCCCTCTTAGGGTCTCTGGGTTTTCGGCCTCCGCTTCTGTCGATGGTCGTGAGGCAGATAGGGATTTCCGTCCAGACTCTTACAGCTGGGTTTTCATTTGTTGAGTTGAATGGGGGCATAGCTGGGGGTCCCTGCGGCCCCCAAGGCTGTGGGGTCTCTCTGGGGTCTCCCCAGGACCTTGTGGGTCCCGTAACTTTGGGGTTTTGGGGTCTCACTGGGGCTCTGGGATCTTTCCAGGCACTCAGGGATCCCTGCAGCCCCGGAGCTCTGGGGTCTCTTCAGATATCTGGGGGTGTCTCCAGGCATCTGGGGGTCCCTGGGGCTCTGGGGTCTCTCCAAGGCACTCAGGGGTGCCTGCAGATTTGGGGCTCACCAGGGCTCTGGGGTCCCCCTGGGGCTCTGAAATCTCTCCAGGATCTCGTCCCTGTCACTTTGGGTCCCTGGGCTCACTGCAGCCCCATGGCTCTGATGGCACTGGGGCTCTGGAGTCTCCCCGGGACCCCAGGGGTCTCTGCAGCCCCGAGGATTTGGGATCTCACCAGAGCCCTGGGATTCCAGAATGGTTCCTGAAGTTCTAGGCCCACACTCAGCACCAGCAGTCCTGGGGCTTTGGCATCTCCCCCTGCAGCCCCAGGGTTTTTGATGCCTTTCACCACTCCTGGGTCAGGATCTCAGTTTTCCCTGGTTTTCCTGCCTCTATCTGTGTCCCTCAAAGACCCTCTCAGGTATTTACCACCACCCTCTCAGCTCCCCGCTCCTGATGCAGCTCTAACCCTTCCTGGCTGCTCCAGCTGGGTTTCTCTGGGACCATAAACTCTCAACCCATCTTTGGCTTTTCCTTCTGAACACTCTGGTTCATTCCCCAGGGGATAAACCCTGATGGAACAAGGATCTGAGGGGAGTCAGTGCCATGGTTCACATCAAGCCAAAGCAGAACCGTTTTCTGTAGGAAAAACATTTCCATTCCAATTTGCAAAGGCTCTCAGAGGTGATTCTCAGAGGAGCAGGAGCGGCCGCTGCGGAGGGGTTTGGATGTTCTTCTCCAGCTCTGGGGAGGCTGGGGGCTCGTCCTGCTGAGGCATCCAAGCCCGTTAATAAAGCTGTGAACACCCACATGCAATGCCCTGCAACCCCACTCCCAGCACGAAAATCCCACATCCCAGCTTTGGAGTCTGTAAAGACACTTGGAGGGTTTAGAAATGTGGTCCAGAGAATGGAAAGAGGAGCAGGAGGAGGAAGGGACCAGTAAGACACAGACAGGATGGAGCTGGGTGCTCCTCACTGTGCCCTGAGCGGGACCCCGCATGCCCTGACCCCACCAGGCTCCACTCAGGACATGGAGGGACCCCCAGAGCTGCTGGTGTGACTGTCCCCTGTGTCACCCCCACACGGGGACAGTGTGGCCAAGAGCAGGACTCCCAGCAGCCCCAGTCAGCCCAGGGAATGGAGCTCAGCTCCCAGCATGGGAAGGAGGGAGCAGTCAAACCTTGAGGGCACATCACAAAATTGCCTCTGAGATCAAAGGATCATCGTAATCCCAGCATGGGTTGGATTGGAAGGGATCTTAAAGCTCATCCCATTCTATCCCCTGCCATGGGCAGAGACACCTCCCACTGTCCCAGGCTGCTCCAAGCCCTGTCCAGCCTGGCCTTGGGCACTGCCAGGGATCCAGGGGCAGCCACAGCTGCTCTGGGCACCCTGTGCCAGAGCCTGCCCACCCTCACAGACAATAATTTCTTCCCAATCTCCCATCCATCCCTGCCCTCTGGCAGTGGGAAGCCATTCCCTGTGTCCTGTCCCTCCATCCCTTGTCCCCAGTCCCTCTCCAGCTCTCCTGGAGCCCCTTTGGGCACTACAAGGGGCTCTGAGCTCTCCCTGGAGCCTTCTCTTCAGGTGAGCACCCCCAGCTCTCCCAGCCTGGCTCCAGAGCAGAGGGGCTCCAGCTCTCCGTGGCCTTCCCTGGACTCATCCAGCAGGTTCATGGTCACTGAAGAGAAGTTAAACAAGAAGTGACAGAGGCAGCATTAACGTGTGGCTTCACATTTGCTGCACTCACCTTCCTCCTCCCTTGGGCAGCTCCCAGCAGCACCTCCCAGATCCAAACCTGGGCTCCAGAAGAGCCCAAGGCAGTGGTGAGGGGGTTGTTTGGAGCCCTGAGTGCTTCCAAGGGGGACACAGGAATCCAGCTCAGCCCGGCTGGTGGCTTGCAGGGGGACATGGTGGTGACCAGCCAGCTCCTGGGTGGCTGTGCTGTTTTCCAGCTTGCACACTGCCCCAGGGGCTGCTGCAGAAGGGAAGAAAGAACTTTCCATCCGAGTTTCCAGCTGGAACAGCCAGGGAGAGAAACACTCCCGTGCCTCAGGTGCAGAGCAGGGTTGGTTCCACCTCAGTGGTGCTGTGCCAGCAGCTGCTCATCCCCACGGAGCCTGGGGGGGCTCCTCCATCCCAGAACCGCAGTGCCCTCCCTTCTTTCACCCCATGGACACCCCTTGGAGCTCCAGAGCACCCAGCCTCGGCTCCTACCCACCCCACACACCCACACGAGGCCTCTGCAGGCTGAGCCCCCCCGTGCCCAGGGACACGCTCACACACCCCACAGCACAGAGCAGCAACGGGCTTGGAGAGCTCTGGGCCATAAATCTGCCCGGCCAGACCTGCTCCCTGCTCTGCAGCCCCAAGGCCATCCCAAGGTCTTTCCAATTTGGCATCTGCCCCTCCCTTCCCACTGCGGCAGCTCTTTAACTGAGCGTGGCACCTGGAGCATCCCAAGCTGGGAAGATGGAATTCTCCATCCTTCCATGGAGAGCCCATGTGCCTGGAGGAGCAGCAGGGGCAGCCACAGGCAGCCCTCTGCCCCAGCAAGGCTCTGGGAGCAGCTGCAGCTCTCCAGATTTCTCCCTGCTCTCCCTTCCATGAGTTTTTCCCCATTCCTCGGTGCTCAGGTGATGCCGGTGCCAGGGTCAGCACTGGGGCTCTTCCCAAGCCTCATCACAGGATTGGATGAGGAGGGAATTGCACCCTCGTCCTGCAGGTGAGGCTAATCTGGGGGGAAGAGGTGTCATCCCAGGTGGACTTCAAGAACCCCAAAATTCAGGTCAAGAGAAACCTTGTGGACATCAACAAGATGGGCAAGATAACCCCAGGTTTCACCCAGTCTGGGGACTGAGGGGCTGAGCAGGATCCCAGTGAAAGGAACTGGGACAAGGTCCCGGATAAGGGTCCGGACAGGAGGATGGACAAATGGGACAAGCAGCATCCTGAGGAGGATGTGGCCTCCAGCCTGAATCCCCTATGCAGCACCAGGGAACCCCAAGCCCTGTGCTCAGGATGGTTCCCAGTCCAGGGAGAGATGGAGGGGCTGGGAAAGGAGCAGCAGATGCTGCTGGCAGGGTTGGCACAGACATGGGTTGGCATCTACCAGCATCCTGCAGGTGCACTTGGGGCAGAGCCAGTCCCTCTGGGTAGGACATGACTGGCACCAAATGGCAGGGGACATTCCTTGCAGCTTCAGGCTGGGCAGAAAAATTGATATTTCTCCTGGGGAGGTGGCACAGCTGTGAGACTGAGGTGGGCAAGTCCATCCTTCCAGGCTGGGTCAAGCCATGGGTGACCTTCCCTGTTCTGGTGATGTCCTGCTCAAGGGGACACTCCCCGGGGGTGCATCATCCTGTGAGCCAGTGAGGGGCAACCTCCCCCCACCACAAATTCTTTCCCTTCCCACACCAGAGTCCACTCCACAGCCTCAGGACACGCTGAGAGCCGAGGTCCTGTGCACCGGACCGTGCCCCCACCGCCCTGGCCCACATCCCGCGGCTGCTGCAGCCGCCGTGCCGGGAGGCCCGGCCGCTGCTCCTGGCATCAGCTGATCCTTCCAGCGAGCCGCTGCTGCAAAGTCAGGCACAGAGATTGCGAGGGGACAGCAGGGGTGGCAGCACGGGGGGCTCGGCGAGCCGGGGGCAGCTGTGCCCTGAAAGCCGAGCCACCTGCGTGCTGCTACCTGCTGAATAATAGAGGAGCTGACAGCCAGCGGAGAGAAATGTGATGCTGCTGAGGCGGCCCGGCAAGACATCCGAGCTCCCGGCAGCTGCGATAGCAACTGCAGCCAAGGAGCCTTCCAGCCCCGCGCGGCGTGGCCGGGCTGCCCGCAGCTCTCTGCCCATCCCGGGGTGCCCGGGCCCGCTGCGGGGGCACGGGCTGGGGGCTGGCAGGATGATGTGAGCCGCAGCGGGCACCCCGCGAGGCAGAGCTCAAGGGCAGAGCTGGGTTTGCCGGGAGGTGAGGCAGAGGCAGAGCCTGCCCGCAGGCGGTGCCCGCGCCCGGGGGGCAGCAGCTGAGCCCCATGTCCAGAGGAGGGGAGATGGTTTATATCCCGGATGACTCCGACTTCAGCTCCTTCAGGGATCAGTGCGAGAGCCTGGAGGGCTGGCACTGCCGGTACAACAAGGCTGGCGTGACCGTGTGGAGTCAGGGCCAGGAGGAAAGCTGCACCGTGCAGAAAATCAAGGTAAGCAGACGCTTCCCTGCCCCAGCCGGCGGCTCCCGAGGGTCCCTGGGGACTGGCCCGTGCTAGAGATGCACAGGCCGGCCTGCCTGGGGGTGTTTCTGTCCGGAATTCTAGGCCTGGCAGGGTTAGACCCCCGAAGGTGCTTCCCAGCTGCTCTGCCGGCCCCTGCTGCCCGCGCCGGGGCTTCACCCGCCGGGATCCCCGCAGCCTCCTGCCGTGCGGGCTCACGTGGCGGCTGCCCCCGGTCCCGACACGGGCGGGAAGGCCCTGGGATCAGTTACGTTATGGAGATGGCCTTGCCGGGAGCCCCCGGACACGGGACAGGCTCATGGGATGTGTCCCCGGTGTCCTTGCCCCGGCTCTGCCACCCTGGGGCACATCCCCTCTTATCCTCAAGGGATGAGATTCCATAAGAGCCCCAGGTTTTGGGAGGTTTGTGGCTTGTCAGGGGCTGGGTCTGGGGTGCTGCAGAGGGACAAGGAGGTTCAACAATCCCTCAGGTTGTTGTTACACCTTGTGGTTCATCTGCACAGCCCCAATGGCACTGCCAGGTGACCCTGGGCACATCAGAAGTGCCTGCAGGGTGCTCAGGCTGAGCCCATGGTGGGCATCACAGGCTTTGGTTTTTTTGGTCACCAAGACTCCTGGGCAGGGATGGGATCTGCAAGGAGAGGCAGAACATTCAACCTCCAGGCCAGCCCAGCTGATGGAGAGTGTTCCACCAGAAGTGTTCCACCAGGGGAGGGCTGCCATGGCCTGGAGAGCAGGGGAGGCGTGGGGAGGTGGTGAGGAGGGAACAGCGCTCTGGAAGAGGCTCTCACACCACTGTCCTGAGCACAGAACACCCAGCAGCTCCTCTCCTGCACTCTGGGGCACCAGGAGGAGCTGGGCACGCACTGCTGCCATGGACAGACCCTTCAGAGCCAGGGTGAGGAGCAGGAGCAGCTGCAATCCACATTTCCCTGGTGCCATGAGCCAGGGAAGAGCTTCTGCAGCTGGATCAGGGAGCATTTAAGCCAGCTGGGCATGCACAGGTCCACAGGACCAGGGGGTGCTGAGGGGTCTGGCCAACACCTCTTTGAAAAGTCCTGGTGACTTCAGGAGGTCCCTGACACCTGGGAAGAGTCAAACATCACGTCCCTCTCCCAAAAGGAAGCTCCGGGGCACTGGGGGCTGCTGTGTCACCTCCATCCCGTTGAAGGACATGGAGAATGTGCTCCTGGAAGCCATGTCCTGGAGGAGGAGGGCAGTGGTGACAGCAGCAAGGACCTGCCAAGGGTAAGCCAGGCCTGAGCAGCCTCATTGGCTCTGCAGGGAGAGGTCTGGCTCTGTGGGTTCGGGCAGATCCAGCCTTGGACAGGGTTTCCTGTGGTCTCTGTGTCTCCACATCGGTGAGATCCGGACTGGAGAAGTTGCTCGGAGTGACCAGGACAGGCTGGCAGGAACCCCTGGAGTGCAGCCAAGGTCCAGCCCTCAGCCTGGCAGAGGGGGTGCAGTGATGTCCCCCCTGCCACCACTGAGCCCCACACAGAGGAGACCCAAATCAGGGACCATCACCCAGTCTGGTTCCGTGCAATAATGGGGTTATTCCCTGCCCTGGAGAGGGCCTGGACATGGTTCAGGAGTTGTCACTGCTCAGAGCCCCTTCCTGAAACATGGGATGAAGAATGGCACCCAGTCGGAGCTGCACAGCTCTCTCAGGGTCAGAAGAGCCTCAGTCTTTCCATTAACTGAGGGAGTTAATTAATCCAGAGATTCCCTAAACATCTGGAGCTGGATTTTTGCCACTGGAATTCCCTGTGGATGGGTCTGGACTCTGCTGAGTGCCTGGCAGGGCTGTTCATCCCAGGCTGGAGGGGGGAGGTAGACAGGCTTTACTGGGGAATTTGGGGGTGCAAAACTTCCTCTGTGACAACTGAAGCTTCCAGGAGCCCCATGAGCTCCACCTCCAGCTGGAAAAAAATCCCTCACCCTGCAGCAGCAGCACCTCCAGAGCCAGCTGGGAGGGTGCAGCCAGGCAGGGAGAGCAGGAGGAGGGGGCTGGGTGCTCCCACCCTCCCCCCGGTGCCCTGGGGACTGCAGCACATCTCCGAGCCCGGCCTGGGCACGAGTCCAGCGCGCCGGGCACAAACCATCACCCGGGCCAGCGGGGAAAGCTTGCCCGAGATTGATGGGCCCTGCCACGCTCAGAGGGCCAGCTCCGGTTACACGGCTCCTCATCAAAGATGCAGGGGCTCTAACGAGGAGCAGATGACATCTCCCTCCTCCCGGCGCTCAGAGGAGCAGGGCGGCCGCCTTCATCAATAATGCACGGCCGGCGCGGCCGGGCAGCTCCGCGGCTCGGCTTACAGCCGGGCCCGACAGCCCCCCAGGACCCGGATCCGGCCCGACAGCCCCCCGGGAGCGGGCCCGACCCGACACCATCGCGAAGGGGCACGGGCACCCCTTTGCTTGCCCTGTAAGGACGTTGGGGTAGGGGACAGGCATCAAAGCCTGGACCACCTGTTTGAGGGCCGAGGGTCGTTCCAGCCCCGCTCTGGGGGTGTCCTGCGGCAGGGATGTGTCCTGCATCACGCGTGCAGAGCATCCTCCATGGCACAGGGACACGGGGCAGCCCCAAGTCCTCGTCCCCAGGCCGGCACAGCTCCGGGGCTGAGTGCTGCCCCCCGCCCCTCTCCCCACAGACCCGCATCTCCTGCAAGGACGTCCCCGCAGAGACCCTCTATGACGTGCTGCACGACACCCGCTACCGCAAGAAATGGGACTCCAACATGATCGAGACCTACGACATCGGGCGCCTCACAGTCAACGCTGATGTCGGATACTACTCCTGTGAGCAGCCCCTGAGACCCCCCGGACCCCCTCCCCAGCCCCACGCCTCCCTGTGTGTGTGTGGGGCTGGGGTGTAACAGGATCTGCCCGCAGGGAAGTGCCCGAGCCCCCTGAAGAACCGGGATTTCGTCACGCTGCGCTCCTGGCTGCCCCTGGGCAATGACTACATGATCATCAACTACAGCGTCAAGCACCCGGTGAGCCCCCGGCTGCCCCCAGCCCTGGCAGGGCCTCCCGCGGGCACGGGCAGGGCTGGGCAGGCTCTGAGGTGCCCGGAATCTCTCGGCAGAAATACCCGCCCCGCAAGGATTTCGTGAGGGCCGTGTCCCTGCAGACCGGGTACCTGATCAAGGCGAACGGGGACGGTGCCTGCACCCTCTATTACCTCACGCAGGTGGATCCTCGCGGTGAGTGCCCGCAGGAGGGGAGGGGGCACACCCAGACCTCACCCCCTGGCTCTCCATCAGCCAGGAACCCGGGAATGGGGACAGCCCTGGGAAGGAGGGGTCCCCACCCCAGTTCGAGGAGCGCTGCAGGCTCGCTGTGCCTCCCCTGGGGCTGGCCTTGCTCGTCTGAGTGACGCGGCTTTGGGCTCTTGCAGGGTCGCTGCCAAAGTGGGTGGTGAACCGCGTGTCCCAGTTTGTGGCACCCAAGGTAAGTGGGATGCATGGCTGGGAGTCAGGGGCAGCAGGGATGAGCTGCCCATATCACCCCTGGGTGGGGGCAGGATGGGTGCTGGGTGACCCAGGGCTCTGAGGATGGATGCTGGAAGACCCAGAGCTCACAGGACAGGTGCTGGGAGACACAGAGCTCACAGGACAGGTGTTGGGTGGCCCAGGGCTCACAGGATGGGTCACAGGTAATCCAGGGCTCACAGGATGGGTGCTGCATGACCCAGGGCTTGCAGAATGGGTGCTGGGTGACTCAGGACTCGTGGGACAGGTGCTGGGTGAGCCAGGGCTCACAGGATGGATCCTGGGTGGCCCACAGCTCCCAGGATGGGTTCTGGGTGACACAGGACATGCACTGGGCACCTTGCTGGGGCAGCCATGCCCCCACCCCCTCCCAGCACCCCAAAACCCGCAGTGGGGGAGCTGGGAGCTGTGCCCACGGCCCAGGGCAGCCCCAGCCCCAGCCCCGCTGTGCCCGCAGGCGATGAAGAAGATCTACAAGGCGGGGCTGAAGTACCCGGAGTGGAAGCGCCGGCACGACCCCGAGTACAAGCCCTGGGTGTACCCCGAGCAGAACACGCTGCCCAGCGTGAGCCTGGCCGAGCTCTCCGTGCAGCACGCGGATTCCCTGGAAAACATCGACGAGACCGGGCTGTCCGAGGAGCACCTGAGCACCAGCGACCATGAGGCCTGAGCCGGCCCTGCAGGGGAATCCCCTCGGCACCGAGGCTTGGCACCCAGGGGGCGCGGCTGGGAATTCGGCTCCCTGCTTCCCGATAGTCACATCTGCTCTCCAACTCCTTCATCACTGACCCCCCCTCCCTACCCAGGCAGCGGGGAACTGTCCCGTGGGGTGCTGGAAAGAGGGAGGATGGGCACCCCCTTGTGCCCATGGAGATGCCCCCGCAGGAGACAGTGCTGGCAGTGGGTGTTCCAAGGGCAGGCTGAGGTGGGTGGGAGCTTTTCTGGCACCAGGATGTGGCTCTGCCACTGTAAGACCCTCAGAGGTCCAGAAGTGGGGGCTCTGTGAGGGTCCTGCCCAGGTTTTGCAGCAGCACAAAGTTTGGATTGACCCTGTCCAGCCTGAGGTCCTGCTCTGCCAACCCCGAGGTCAGGCTGGACCCTCTCCAGCCCTCCGTGCCCCTCCAAGCTTAGTGTGATCCCCCCTCCCATCTCAGGGAGCAATCCCAGGTCCTCTCCTGAGCACCAGGCTCACCTCTGCAGGCTGGCTCTAGCCCAGCTGGCTCTGGGGGCCCCTTCCCCTGCTGGTTTGTGGGGTTTTTCCCGGCAGTGGGGTCTCAGGCCACCTGTGTCCCCACTCCCCCGGTGTTTGCCGCTGCTGTGGTTCCTGGCACAACAATAAAGGGGTTGGTGTGTGTGCAAGAGCATCGGGCTGGCACGGGCTGGGCAGGGGGCTGGCACCAGGTCCGGGTGGGACAGGAGGGTCCATCCATGCAGCCCCAGCACCCTGGGGTGACCCTCAGCAGGGACAGAAGTGGCCACAGCAGGACAGGACAGGACAGAGGGATGCCGGGCTCTGCACTGCCACGTGAGCGTGCGTGGGCACAGCGCAGCTTCCACCGGACAACGGGAAGTTGGTCTAGACAGGCACTGCCGTGGGAATACGCTGACAGATGAGGGATTTTCCACCCCCTCCTCACCCCCACGCCCCGAGGCTGACAGCGGCTGCTGGGATCCGTCCCCAGCTGGGTTTGAGCCTGATCTGTGCAAGGTCAGTGCAAATGGGGGTGTCACTGCGGCTTTTGGGGTCCCTCTGAGCCAGTGTCACACCCCTGGTCCCCCCACGGAGCTGCCCTGAGTGTGCCTCCCCCACACCTGGAGCTTCTCTCCACCCCAACATCTCAGGCACGGGTGTTTGCTGTCCCTCTTTAGCCACCCTGTCAGGTCACAGATGTCCCCTGTGCTGCCTCGGGGGGACATCACACTCACACAGGGTGCTGGGGAGGGGACAGCAGGTCCTGACTGTCGGTCCCAGCTGCACAGAAGCAGGAAAATGTGGAAAACAAGGACAGGGAACCTGCAGCTCCA
Organism: Eopsaltria australis; assembly: GCA_034509425.1. NCBI lineage: Eukaryota > Metazoa > Chordata > Aves > Passeriformes > Petroicidae > Eopsaltria > Eopsaltria australis. Next base: position 381,495 of record JAVTVJ010000916.1, read on the forward strand.
CCTGACAGCACCCAGTGCCAGTGAGGGATGCTTCCTCTCCCCAGGCTGCTCCCACCTCTGGCAGACGCGGCACCTGCAACTGGGATTATCTTACCCGTGAAAAGACACACCCCAGCCTCAAATTGCTCTAAAACCGCTCTGGCAGAGCGGGGAACCGTGGAAAATCACCCCTGGGTGCTGCCCTGATGGGCACCCCGAGCCCGCAGGGTGCTGGGTGAAGACCCAGCCTCAGCCCCGCGGGAAGGAGCCTCATCCCTCTCATTGCCGGCTGTTTCTCCGCAGGATCCAGGCTGCAGCTCTGCCGGGGGATTATTTTTAGCCGGCCCTGAGTGGGAGTGAGAAGCTGCTGCCTGAGCACCGAGAGCCCGGCGGGGAGCCCCAGGGACAGCGGTGCGGGGCTGGGTGACACCTCGGCCCGGGATGTGGCCCGAAGTGACCAGGATGGTGGTGGCACCGGGAGTGTCCCTGTCACTGGTCCACAACCAGCACTGTGGACTGTCTAGGAGAGCTCCTGGCCCCCAGTATGACCCAGTATGAAACTGGAGGGGCTGGAGGGGCACCGTGGGGTGCCAGCAGCCCCAGCGCGGTGATTTCTTCGGGAACGATGTGAGTTTCCTGTGTCACAAACAGGAAAGGGACCGGCCACCGGCATCCCGAGCGGGGGATGCTGCAGGCAGGGTGCGGGGGGCTCGGAGCTCCCTGGGGGCCCTCGCTGGGATTTTGGGGGAGCGGGTGGAGCGAGGGCCAGACACGCGGGGGCTGCGGCCCCGCACGAGAGCCCAGCTGGGCGCTTTTCCTGCCCGGCCCCGAGCGCACAGATTGGAAAGGAAACGGGAAGCTGCTGCTGGACGAGAGATTAGCCCGGAGGCGGTGATGTCAGCCGCTCCTGATGGATCGGGGGCAGCGGGAGCGTGGCACGGGCCCCATCCTGGCCACACACCGTGTCAAACGTGCCCCTGCTGGGGCAGGATGTGACTCCATCCCTGGATCCTATGATTTGTGTCTCCTGAGCTCATGGATAGGTCTTGGGCAGCTTTTGGCCTCACCACCCAGACCAGGACTCTGAGCCCAGTGAGGAACCCCTCCAGCAGCCTCATGGACTGGTCTTGAGCAGGATTTTTGCCTGGAGAGGTCCAGCAGATTTCCAGGACTCCAGTTTCCCCGTTCCCCAGTCCCTCCCAGGGGCTCAGCTCCCTGCTGTGCCCTGCAAACCCTCCAGGCTCAGTCCCAGCCCCACACTTCCAGCTGTCCAATGTGACATTTCCTCTCTAAGGATGAGCCTTGAGTGTCCCTCAGCGTGTCCTGCTCCCCAGAGGTGCTCCCCCCGTCACACCACACATCCCCCAGCATGAGCCCGCGCGGGTAGGGCTGAAGGTAAAGCAAAAACTGCCCCAAAAAGCACAAGCTGATGGCTTGGGGAGGGATGGATCGATGGATGGATCGATGGATGGATCAATGGAAGAAGAGAGGAAGGGAGGGGGGGAGAAAGAGAAGGAGGGAGAAAGTGAAGGAAAATGGATGGATGGATGGATGGATGGATGGATGGATGGATGGATGGATGGATGGATGGATTGACAGGCATCTGGACCAGGGGATTTTCTGATCCTGCCCATCTGCCTCCTCCAGGGAGCAGGCACGACCTTTCTGCTCTCTGACCATGGCAGGACAGGGCTCTGTGCCTCTGCCCAAGGATGCTGCTGTCTAAATATAAATATATATAAATATAGATCCCCTCAGCAGGCTGGCAAACACCAGGAGCAAGCAGAGGCTTTGAAACCTGCTCTGCAAAACATGGGCTGATAGGAAGCCCTCGGGAAACATCCCATCCCTGCGCCCTGCCCCGATGCCCTGCTCCCCTCCCTGTGCCAGCTCTGTGGCCCCAGGGTGGTCCCGTGGCTGGGGGGTGTCCAGGGTGGGTTCTGGGAAGGAGAACTCTCCCTTGGGAATGAGGTGCTGGGGCTCAGCAGAGGTGCTTGAACAGGGGGTTTCCCCTGCAAAGGGAACTGAGCCCCAAACCTGGGAATGAGGTGACTGTGGAGGGATAAGAGAGAAGTGGAGAAGATTTTCTCCACCAAACTGCCCTGCCAGCAGCCTGGGTTTGGGAGCTGGACCCTGTCCTTGGTCACATCAGGCCTGCCAGGACAGTGGCTTGCCATCATGAGGATGGCCCAGGGACATTTCCCTCCCTTGCAGCCCATCCCTGCCCTCCTGGCAACAGGGACAAGTTCTGCTCCCAGCAGCAAGTTCTGAGTGGTCTCAAAATCACTCCCAGCAAGTCAGGGAGGGATCCTGCCCCTGTGCCCAGTCCTGGGGCACCTCTGGAGTGCTGTCTCCAGCTCTGGATCCTCAGCACAGCAGGGCCAGGGAGCTCCTGGAGCTGAGGAAGGGCCTGGAGCATCTCCATGACCAGGAAAGGCTGAGGGAGCTGGGGCTGCTCAGCCTCGAGAGGAGCCCCAGCTGAGAGGAGCCCTCAGTGCTGGGTGTCCCTGGGTGTCCCTGAGTGTCCCTGTCTGCCCCTGTTCATCCCTGTCCATCCCTGTGTGTCCCTGTCTGTCCCTGTCCATCCCTGTCCATCCCTGTCTGTCCCTGGGTGCAGGGAGGGGCAGGGCAGGGCCCAGGCTCTGCTCCAGGGCCCAGCAATGGCACCAGAGCCACGGGCAGGGACTGAGCCCGGGAATTGCCCCTGCACAGGAGGCAGAACTTCTGCCCAGCCTGGAGCAGGTTGTGCAGAGAGGGGGTAGAGTCTCCTCACTGAGGATATTCCAGAAGCCTCTGGACACGCTCCTGTGCCCTGTTTTTTAGTCTGAGCAGGGAGTTTAGACCAGAGGAGCCCCTGTGGACCCTCCCAGCCTGGCCCTGCCTGGGATTGTGTCTGTGGAGATGCTGCAGGGTGCCAGGCTGTGCTTCACTGCTGCAATGCCTGCAGCACAGCAGGAGGGAGATGGTGACACATCGTTTGTGCTCTGTCCCTCCCATTCACACCACAGACCTCAGCAGCCTTCCCAAGAACAGCAGTGCCAAACAGCTTCCTCTAAGAGGCAGAGGGATGGCACGCTCTGCCCTGCAGGGACACAGGGTCCCTAAGGGTCCCCGTGCACCCTGAGGGCCGCCACACCCCACCCACAAGAGGGTCCCTGAGGCCACCCGTGCCACCCCCAGCCCGGGGGATGTGTCACTCCCTGCTGGGGCGGCTGATGGGGAAAGGGGAGGAAGGCAAAATCCTTGCCAGGCTCGTGCTGAATTCTGCTTCTGCTTTGTAGGAGCAGCCTGTGGTGAGCGGAACCTGCCTTTCCCCACAGAGGTTTGTACAGGTGGCCCTCCCACAGCACCCCCACAATGGTTTTGGGGGCACTGCTGGGGTGGGGAAGGACCTGCTTGGGTTGGAGCAAGGGTGTCCTCAGCTCTGGGCCCTCCCAGAGCAGGGAGAGGTTATCAGCCATGGCATCAGCAGTGAGATATCAGCCTTTGGCACCCTCAGGGTTGGGTAACAGCTGAGCTGGCCCTGCTGGGGCTCCTGCAAGAAGCGCTGTGTTAAAAGCAGCTGGGCCAGTGTGTGGTGAAAGCTCAGGCTCCCTGCAGGACAGAATCCCTCTGGATGTCCCCTTTCACCCCAGCCCCTGCTGTCGTCCTGCCCCTCGGCTCCTTCCACATCTCCCAGTATTCCCAGCATCCCCACAGCATAAAGGTCTGTTTGCTCCCAAAATTTCACCCACCCGGCCCAAGTGCCGGCCCTCCCAAGTCCCCTCATCAGCATGAATATTTTAGCCTGTTTTCCCCAATTTTGCGCAAAGGAAGGCAGAGCTTGGCTGAGGGACAGGACACGGCACAGCCAGGGCAGCGTCATGCCTGGGAAGGGACAGGACAGAGGGTGGGACAGGGATGGGGACCAGAGGGTTGGCCTGGAGGAGGGACCGGCAGTGGGAGGCGCGGGAGGTGCTGCGGAGCCCGCAGCAGTTCCTGCGCGGGACTGCCTTGGCATCACCCTGGAGCCCAGCGCGGGGCGGCCCCGGAGCCCACACGGCGCTGCCACCGTGCTGCTCCGCCGGAGCCGGCCCCGGGGGGCTGCGGACCGCCAGAGGTGAGGGACAACCGCGAGGGTGGCAGGAGATGGATGGGACAGATTCGGGGACGGCGGGGAAGGGCCAGGAGCGGGACAGTCCATGCTCACTGTGCCAGCTGCACATGGGTTTGTAGGCACAGCGATGGTGCCCACCTGCCCATGGGCACGGCCGGACTGTCCCACACCACAGCACGGTGCCCAGCACGGCCCCAAAGCCCCCTGCCCAGGATCGGGGAGGTCTCAGGAGCCATCTCCTCACTGGAGAAGCCCCAGGCAGGGCGAACAGAGGGCAAAGCCGGCCGCAGATCCCTCAGGGTGATACAGGCATGAGAAAGGGGGAAATTGCCCCATTTCGGCCCCAGCTGCTGGGCAGAAGTGGGTACAGCCCTTGAACCCTGGGGCACAGACACCCAGGCCTGCCCTTTGTGTAGGTCCTACACCATCCTGACAGCTGCCCTGTCCCCCTGTCCCGCTCCCCGTGTCCCAGCCCCTGCCGTGACTGTCCCTCCTCCTCGCTGACAGCGTCCCCCACGTGCTCGCGGGGACACCGCAGCCTCCCAGGGCACTTCCCCACGGCACCCACGCACCCCGTGCCTGGCCAGGCGGGGCTGGGACGCGCCCGTGCTGGGCACGGGAGCTCAGCCCGGCTCTCCCCGAGCGGTTTGGGACCCGGCTCCCGCGGGAGGGGGCACGGGATGCGTGGGAGCGCGCAGGCAGCAGGAAGGAAGCCTGAGCCGAACAATAGAGGGAAATGGAGGAACTGGAAAAAGACCCAGTGGCAGCACAGTCAGCACAGATGGTTTAGTGCGGAGCTGCGTGATTCATGGGAAAAAGGCCCTCAGCAGGCTCTGTCCCGCGGCTGTGCTGGCGAATCATTCCGGGCTGAGCGTCCCTGGTGGCACTCGAGCCTGGCCGTGCCTCTGTGGCGATGTGCGGGTGCTGGCAGTGGGGGGTCCGGGGGTGGCTGGGTGGGTGGGTGGGTGGGAGGCTGTCCCCCCTCTGTTTGCCCGTGAGTCATGCTGACCTCTCCCATGCCCTCGCCTGCAGTGAGAGAGAGAGATTATGGTCTGGCCCTTCCGGCCGCAGAGCCCTCCCCGAGCTGGCCGGCACAGGAGCTCATCCCCTGGGAGGGGCCCCGCTGCTCCCCCCGTTATCTGCCCGGGACACCCCCGCGGCTGCGCGGCTCTGGCCCGCCCGCCCGGCCCCGAGGAGCCCTGCGTGTCCCAGCGCTCGGCATCTGCTCGCCCACCCGCTCCCCCGTGAGCCCCCGGACGCTCAGTTCCTGCCCGGGCTCGGGTCACGGCCCCGCCGACAAAGCGGGGCCAGGATCCGGCTCCAGCAGCCGCGGGGAGTGGTGGAGAGGCTGGGGCTGAGGAACAACAGGATGCCGGCTCCTGGAGCTGGGAGCTGAGCGGCTGCGGGGACAGCAGCGAGGTGAGGGCACCTCTGGGAGCATCCCGTGCTCCCACCCACGGGATCCGCAGCTGAAGCCACCCCCTTTCCCTTCCTGCTGCCTCCTCAGCCCCTCTCTCCCCTCCTCGCACAGATGATGGGCTGAGCATCCGTCGCAGCGGCACCCCAGGGCCATGAGCTCGCCGTGCGGCCCTGACTCGGATATCGCAGACTGGCTGGCCACCATCCACTTGGAGAGGTACCGCGATGTCTTCAAGCAGCACGGATACCACGTGGCCAGAGATGCCACCTCGCTGGACAGCCACCACCTGCAGCAGATCGGCGTCACCGCCACCGGGCACCGCAAAAGGATCCTCGCCCTGGCGCAGCAGACGCGGATGCTGAGCCAATCCCGGGGCAGAGCTGCAGCAGGAGACACCCATTCCCGAGGCACGGAGGTCCTGGATACCCCCCAGGAGGGCAAGGATGCCATGAGAGCAGAGTCGGGAGGGACCAGTGACGCCTTGGGGACACAGCCGCGTGTCACCGTGCCCAGCCAGGCAGCGCCTGGAGAGGACCCTGCTCCTCCCGCAGTGAAGCCGGTTCCCAAGCCGAGGACGGTTTTCCCTCGCTCAAAGCCAGAGCAGGGATCAGTGCCCGTGCCCCCGGCGCGCTCCACCGTGCCAGCGCACGGCCCGGGCAGCGAGAGGGCACCAGCAGCCTTTGTGGTACTAGAGGGGTTCGTGCCGGGGGAAAGCTCCACGGATTCGGAGAGCCCGGAGCTCGGAGCTGATCCGGGGACCATGGGTGTGATAGCGTCCCGGCTGAGAGGGCGGGACAGCGCTCGGGAGGACACACGGCCATCCCCGAGTCACGGACAAACACTGGAGGCACCGGAGAAATCCCCGCCGTCCGTCCCGTGTGTCCCCCCGCGGCACAGACACAGGGGCCTGGCAGCTGAGCCCGGCCCTGGCAGTGCCCCCGAGGGTCCCCCCGCCCCCAGCGCCCCCCTGCCCGCCCCGGCCAGGAGAGAGCCCTCGCCGTGCCCCAGGGCAGCCCCAGGGAAGGGCCGGCTGGAGATGGTGTCCAATGTCATCTACGAAGGACTCGAGCGCCCGTCGGCACCCGCGGAGGAGCCGGGAGGGGAGGATGGGTCCCGCGGTGAGGGTGTCCCTCAGCCCCCCGCTCTGTCCCCGCACGAGCAGACCCAGCCGGAGGACAAGCCTGAGTAAGACGATGCTTCCCCTCACCCCTGGGAGCGGGAGGGGGGGGGGGGGGGGGGGCAGAGCAGGCAAAGATGAGGGTTCAGAGAGCCCCCCCATCCCCGGGACCCACCCCAGAGCCTGGCCCTGCCTGCCCCAGGTGCTGACAAGCCGCTTTCACCACCCTTCCCAAGCTCTGGATCCGGCAGCTGGGATCCCTCTGAGATGACAGAACGGCCCTGGGCCCCCGGATGGCTCCTCCTGGATGCAGGGAGAGGCTGGTGCCCTTTCTCTGCCCCTCTGGCAGCAGGGCTGGGGATCCCCAGCATGGTGAGGGGGTGGCTGGGTGAGGGTTTTGGGGCTGACTCCTGCTGGGAACGAGGTGGGAGATGTTAGAGGGGAGGAAAAACTGAGGTGGGAAATGCCTTACAGCCCCAGAAAACACAGCCCGGCGGTGTTGGGGTTGGGAAGAGAAGGGAGCAAGGAGGGCACTGTGAGCAGGGAGGGGATGCTGCACATTCCAGGGGACAAAGCCGGGCTCGGCAGCAGCGTCCAGCAGTCCCTGGACACCACAGACTCCCAGTCCGGCCACAGTAACCCCTCCCCTGTTTTCCTGCAGTCCCGGCTGGCCCGGCGGGGCCCTGCCCCCCATCCCGCAGAGACCCAGCGGCAAGCCAGGTGAGAGCCCCCGGAGCACAGCAGGGACCTCCGGTGTCCCCGAGGAAGGGGGAGAGGGGCTCACCCACACACCGTGCCTGTCCTCCAGCCCTGCCCCTGCTCCTGCCTCGCTCAGGGACTGGGGTGGCCCATTCCAGGCGGTGCCCACGTGTCACTGTGTGAGATGCCCTGCGTGTTGGGGTGCACTGTGGTGGGCTCAAGGGGTTCCTCTCAAGGACTGGGGGTCCTGCCTGGTCTCTCTCTCACCACTGACGCCTTTCCCTGCCCCATCTCTGCCCACAGAGGTGAATGATCCGCCTGTCAGCCCCTACAGTGAGACCATCTTTGGCCATGTGGCCCCACCCCGGGAGCCAAAGGTGAGGGGACACTGTGGGGGTGGTGGCTTTCCCCTGCTGTCACTCTGCATCCCCACCAGCTGCTGCAAAGTCAGGAGCTGCAGCTGGTAAGGCCACAGTGTCCAGCAGTGCCTGGGGGAGATTCTTCCCCGAGAGGGTGCTGGGCACTGCCCAGGCTCCCCAGGGAATGGGCACGGCCCCGAGGCTGCCAGAGCTCCAGGAGCGTTTGGACAGCACTGCCAGGGATGCACGGGGGGATTGTTGGGGTGTCTGTGCAGAGCCAAGGGCTGGACTGGATGTGCCCCTTCCAGCTCAGGAGACTCTGTGATTCAGTTTTGGGTTGAGGGTCACAGGCTGAGCCCCCTGCACCATGGGCCAGGCAGGCTGAGGGGATCTGGGATGGGACAGGGCACAGGGGACAGGAGATGTGACCCTTCTCTCTTCCCAGGGTGTTGGCATCTCCTCCGAGCAGAGCTACGAGGCCGTGTCCGAGCTTGAGCTGGAGCTGGAGCGAGAAGGCTGCAGGTAGGGATCAGCTCCTCTGGGCTGGGAGTCGGGGGGCAGGGGACACCCCTGGGGACAGCCTGAGAGGGGATGGGGTTTTTCCCCCTCTGCAGAGCTGATCAGGAGTGCCTGGGATGGGGTCAGCAGTCTCTAGAAGAGCTGATGGAGTCAGAGATGAGAAGGAGCTGTGCTGCCCTTTGGGGGGACAGCATTTGGCAAGAGATTTCTGAGTGCACAGCTGGGGCAGCACCAGTGGCACTGGGTACCTGTACACCCAGAGGAGCCTGGATTTGGCCTCTGGGAACGGGGAAACACCACGGGAGATGGAGATTACTCAGAAATTAGATGGCTCCAACTCCAGATGAGGGGTTGTGCAATCCCTGAAGGCTCCAGCAGCATCAGGTCAGCATCTGCTGCTCAGTGCCTCTCTGGTGGACAGTGAAATTGTGAGGGGCACCTTTAAATCGCTTTTGAAATGTACTTTCCATAACTCCTGATAGCATCTCAGAAAGAGGAAGGAAAGCTGCTCTTCCCATTTCGGATGGGGAGGGTTCCTTTTCCTGTGTTGCTTAGAGAGGACGAGGTGAGCTGCAGCTCGGTGGCCTTCAGCTCTGGCCGTGGCCTTGCTGGCCAGTGCATGCCCAGCCTTTCTGCCCCAGTGCTCCAGTCCCTCTCCTGCTCGGGGTGTGTGGCACTGTGGTGGCACCTGAGCCAGTGGCACGGATCAGTCCATGGATGGGGAACTGCAAACACCTGGGAACAGGAGTTTTGCAAACAGAAATACTGAAATCTCCTGTGGAGCCTCTGAATCAGGTCAGAGAGGAGCTGGGCGCTGATCTGTCTGCATCCTGTGGCTCCCAGGGAGTTGGGATCCAGAACATCCCAAGGGAATTGGCCAGGCACATGCAGCTGTGGGATTTTACAGCCTGGCCTTGCTGAGGAGAGGCAGGATGTGGCCATCAGCAGTGTCAGGGCCGGCAGCTCACAGGCTTTTTTCTCCCAGCCCAAACACCAACACATTCAGGGTGTGGAGAGTGGAACAGGAGACAGAAAAGCCTTTGAGAATCTTTTGCTCTGTGCTCCCAGATTCCATCATCCAGCTGCTCCAGTGCTTTCCTCCCACTGGTCCCACCACGATTCCCTGGAGCAGAGCTGAGATCCTGCTCAGCTGCTGAGGGGCTCCTGGCCAGCCCTGGCCCCAGCCCTGCTGCCTCCGTGGGACCTCCTGATCCTCCCCTGCAGCACTGGTGTCTCTCCAGCTCAGCCAGTCCTCATCCTCGTGTCACTGGGGGTGACCAGGCAACCTCTGCTGCCCACCAATCCACTTGTCACAGAGAATATTTCCCAGTCCCAAACTTCAGAGAGGCTCTCCTGCCCCTTTTCCTGCCTGTGGTAACTCCTTTTGCCCTGTTCTGGGGGAGCTTTGTCTGGCCTGGCTTGGGGTCTGGGCAATGTCTGTTAGGGGTGGGCAAAGCTGCTTCACCAGCAGGAAAACATCCTCAGAAATGCAAAATTCCCTGCAAACTGGGAGCTGGGTCTCTGAGGGTACAGCAGGAGCATCAGGTGGGATTTACCTGCTCTGAGTCCGAGCACCTTCATCCATGCTGGTGATGCTCAGCCCCCCCCCAAAATGCTGGTACCCTTCTCCATCCTGTCTCAGCAGGACAGAGAGGTGGCACAGCGGTGTCCCTGTCACCCCACGGAGCTCAGGGGACCGGGTCAGCCTCACCAGGCACCGTGGGCTTTGCTTGTCCCCGACAGATGCTCGGTGCTTTCCATCTCCTCACAGTTTCATTGGCCGTAAGTCACGGCTCAGGAAGGCGCTGTCATGGATTTTTTTTCCCGTTTTCCTCTTGCCCTGACCCATTCCGTGGGTCTGCCTCCCACTCAACCCTGACACTCAAGGCTGCTGTGACTCAGAGTCCTTCAGCCGCACCATTCCCTGTCCAGTCCCTCCTGAAGCATCTGCAGACCAGGCTGGGACTCCAGCCAGATGAGTCACCCTGCCAAGGCTCTGTTGTGCTAATTAAACAGCAATTTGCCTTCCGAGCAGCCTTGAAGCCACCCAAGGCCATTTTTTGTCTTTCCTAGAGCCAAAGAGGCTGCTTTCCCTCTCCATCCCCTCCTCAGCCCCATCCACCACCCCACTTCTCTGGAGCACACCCCCAGCTGGGATGGCTCCAGCCCAGCATCTCCCCAGGCGGATTTCGGGCTTGCTCCTGTCCTGTCTGATGTCTGATGGCCCCAGAAGGTGCCTGTCCAGGGCCTGTCCTAGGATGAGGCAGTGCCCACAACCAGGTGATGGGAGAATTTGTGAGGGGAGGTGTTTGAGGTCCTTCTCCTGGTCCTGAAGCTTCTCATGAGCTTCCACCAGAGACACTTTCTCACGTTCTGTGGGTTTTTTCTCCAAAAATGTCTCCATCTCCAAGGAGGATCCCCACAGCTCAGCTGCTCCCTTCCCATGTGGTTCTGCACCTGGCTCCTGCTGGCTCTGTCTGATGTCACCCAGCTCCAGTGGCTGAAGCAGTGCTGGCCAGGAGATTTCTTGCTGTTCTCCTGCCCCCATCACTCACCCTGTCCCCTGGAGATGCCCAGTTTGCTCAGGTGCTCCTCAGACAGGAGCTGGGACAGGCCTGGGATCTTCCTCGTTGCCTTTCTTGGAGCTTTCTCTTCCTCCTGGCACTGGTTTCCACTGTGGAATTTGGAATGGATGCTCTCCTGGGGGTGTTGGGCTGTCCCAGATGCCAAAACTCCGTTCCTCCCCATCACCACTGCACCTGGGCAGGCCCCCTGTGAGCTCCTGGGGCTGTCAGACATTTTCCAGCACATTTCCTTTTCAGGGAAAGAAAAACGCCTGGCTGAGAGGGCTGGTGGGAAGGGGCAGGATTAGCAGTTTATTTTTATAATTTCCTTTTATTGTTGTGGCTGGAGAGCCTCAGCAGGCCTGGCTGGGGGTTCAGCACGGCTTCCCAAGGAAAGGAGATGAATGCATGAGCTCCACTAGCCCAGAATTTTGGCAGGACACAAGAGCAGGCACAAAGGTGAAGGAGCTTCACAGTGCTGGGAAGGTTGGAGAGGCAGAGGGAGGGGTGGGTGTGGAGCAGGGAGCAGGACATGGGATTTGGGATCTGCCTGGTTTCCTTTTGCTGCCTGTGGAGAGGGGAAGGAGGCGATGCCAGGGGTTTGGAGACGTGTGGTGGTGGCCCGTGTGACATTCCCGACAGCAGGGCAGCCCCAGCCTTTGTGCCATCACGTAGGACCGGCTGAGCCTCGGGCGGCTGGTGGCTCCTGAGCACTGAGCCCGTCCTGCTCACGGAGATGCAAACCCCACATCCTTGGGTGCCCAAAGCAGGTCAGGACGAGGCTGGGAGCAGTGCCAGGTGTCCCCGGATGGGGTGGGACTGACCAGGACCCTGCTGTGCTGCCCCTGTGCACAGGACGAGCAGCGAGTGCAGCAGCGAGGGCCGCAGCGAGGACGAGGAGAGCCGGAGCCGGCTCATCGAGCGCATCGCCCAGAACGACTCCGAGGGATATTCCACCGTGGAGGCCCCGCGTGCCGAGGGCGCCCCGTTCAGCCTGCCAGCCCACCTGTACCCCGACGAGGTCCTGGACGACCTCACCATCTCCCCGTACGCCAGCTTCACGTCGCTGTCCGAGCCCCGGCCCACCATGCTCAGCGGCTGGCTGGACAAGCTGTCCCCACAGGGGTACGTGGAGCAGGCGTGGAGTCACAGCAGGCTTTGGGGGTGGGAGGGACCTTCAGATCACCTCATTCCACCTCCTGCCATGGATAGGGGCACTTTCCGCTATCCCAGGTTGCTCCAAGTCCCAAGGTCTGGTGGGCAAGGCTGGTGAGGTGGCTGCACTGGTCACTGTGCTCCCCTCGGAGGAGGAACCTCTTGGGTATCCCAGCTGTGCTGCCAGGCTCTCTGTGCAGCTGTGCCTGGGAGGAGGAGGGGGGATCTATGATGGGGAATCCTCCCCTTCTCAACCATTTTTCTGCCATCCCAACAGGAACTATGTCTTCCAGAGGCGCTACGTCCGTTTCGATGGGAAGAACCTGATGTACTTCAGCAGTGAGAAGGTACCGAGGGCCAGGGTGGGGCAGGGTGGGGAGGCTGCACCTCGACACCACCTGGGGAGCTGCCACATCCCCTCTGCCTCCCCTTGGCCTTCTGGGAGGAGCCAGCAGTGCTCTGCCATCACCAGGGTGTCCCCAGTGCCGGGAGGGCTCCCAGCACAGCCTCGGCCATAGGGAGCCCAGGATAGCAAGGGTCCCTCTGCCAGCAGGAAGCAGGAAAGGGGGGGTCCCGATGGAAATAGGGTCCCAGCCATGGATCCACCCCTTCCTGAATCCCCAGCTCCCACCTGGCTGCTCAGGCTGTGCTGTGAGGCAGCACCGGCCGAGCATCCGGGGATGTGGAGAATGTGTCAGGTCATGGATGTGCCCTGTGGGAAGGGCAGAGGGGGTGACGCTGCCTGGGGCTCATTCCAGGAGCCCTATCCCAAGGGGGTGATCCCGCTGTCTGTGATCGAGATGGCTCGCTCCACCAAGGACAACAAGTTCCAGGTCATCACCAGCCATCGGATCTTTGTCTTTCGTGCCGAGAACGAGGGTGAGTGAAAACCTGGGCCAGGGCCCGCCAGCCCTGAGGAACCAACCCTGCCTCCCTTCTCCAGCCAGAGCATCCCGCAGGCAGCTCTCACCCAGCCCCAGAACATCCCCTGCCTGCCTTGTGGGTGCTCTGCTCCGTGCCAGGGCTGTTGGGAAGGGTTCAGCCCCGCTCCCTCCTGCCTGGTCCCCAGCCCAGAGGAATGAGTGGTGCTCCACGCTGCAGAAGAAGGTGATGGAGCAGCGCCTGGTGGGGTCCCGGCCCCGGCCTGCCAACACCGCCCACTGCCAGAAGTCGGGAACCCTGGAGCTGAAGGGTCAGAAGTCCAAGGTTTTTGCAGCCCTGAGCCTGCCTGAGATGTGGCTGTACAAGAGTGAGCAGGTTCGTGGCCAGAGCAGACCCCCAGATGGGATGAGAGGGGTGGAGGGAGCTGAGCCAGGGCTGGTGCCAAAGGCAGAGCAGAGAGGAAAAAAATGGGCAGGATAAAGGGAATGGCAGAGCAGGAAGCTGGAGATCCTGCCCAGGGCAGCAGTGGTGGGTACCAGGAGTGGACCCCCCTCACTGTCACCAAATTATCATCATCTCCACCAGGCATTTTGGTCTTGGTCACACCAGACATCCCAATCCATCCCAGGACAGCTGGACCAATGGCCACAGAATCAGCAGCAAGTCCCCTGCTGCAAGGGAGACCTGCAGTGACAGCAGACCCCTGTCACCTCCCACGCTGCTGCTGCTGCTGCTGCCCACAGAATGCTTCACTTCCTTCCTGCTGAATTTTTTTAGCACCCCTGTTTTTATTTCCACCACCTCGCTTCCAGGCTGCCTGCTGTGCACTAAGCAGCATCAGCTCTGTGGTGTTGGCTCAGGTTGATACTTGTCTTATGAGTATCCCTGACCCGAATCCCCAAAAGAAAGAGACCTGGATAGCCACATTTTAGGGACTGTGGGTAGAATTTGCCTTTCATTTGAAGGGATATTTGTGGGGTGCTTTGTGTCAGGTGAGAGGTGGCTGAGAGAGCGGCAAGGGCTTGTCCCGGCACAGCAGGGATGGGACTCTGGGGGTGCTGGAGGCAGCACCGTGGCTGCAGCCCCAACACCACAGCGTGGTGTGTCCAGAACAGCAGAACCAACACCGCTGCCACTCTGAATTGCAGTTCTTCAAAATGGGCATCGCCATGTGCTTCATCGAGATGCGCGGCTCCACCATCCGCGAGGCCAAGAGCCGCAGCTTCGAGCTCATCACCCCCTCCAAAACGTTCAGGTACCCGGTGCCCGGGGCGATGAGGAGGGAGGAGACCCCGAGAGCTGGGCCTGGGGGCTGGTTGCTGCAACCCCTGGGGGATGAGCAGGGAGGAGCAGCCGGGAGCTGGGCCTGGGGGCTGATTGCTGCAGCCCCTGAGGTCTGGCTGTGCTGCTGCTCCCAGCTTCGTGGCGGAGTCGGAGCGGGAGAAGCGGGAGTGGATGGAGGCGCTGCAGGAGGCCATCGCTGAGATGCTCTACGACTACGAGGTGGCAGAGAAGATCTGGTCCAACAAAGCCAACAAATACTGTGCCGACTGCTGGGCTCAGAGTCCCGACTGGGCATCCATCAACCTGTGTGTGGTCATCTGCAAGCAGTGTGCAGGTGGGACAACTCCTGGGGGGCACAGGGGCATCCTGGGGGGTGTGGGCTGGGCAGGCAGGGTGCTGGCTGGGGTGTGGCCACACCTTGGGTCTCAGTTGCCCAGCAGGATCGAGGGGTGCTGACCCTCCTGCTCCCTGCAGGGCAGCACCGCAGCCTGGGCTCCAACATTTCCAAGGTGCAAAGCCTGAAGCTGGACACCAGCGTCTGGTCCAATGAAATCGTGCAGGTGAGGCACTCCAGGCAGGGCATGGTGTGCCCAAGGGCCAGGCTGCTCCTCTGGCAGGGCAGCAGCCCCAGTCTCCCTGGGGATGCAGGAACATTGGGAATTCTGCTCCTCCTGCTGGCCCTGACCGTGGGACTCTCCCTCAGCTCTTCATCGTGCTGGGAAATGACCGAGCCAACCGGTTCTGGGCCGCTCGGCTCCCCACCACCGAGGCCATCACCCCGGACAGCGGCGCCGAGCAGAGGCGGGACTTCATCACCCGCAAGTACCGGGAGGGACGGTACCGCCTGCCCCACCCCCACTATGCCACCCAGGAGGAAGTGCTGCAGGTAGGGGACACCTGGAGGTGCTGGCAGACACTCCAGAGCTCCTGGTCTCAGGTGCCAGCTCCTCCTGCCTGGCTGTGTGTGCTCACTCCCTCATGCCAGGCAGGTTTTGGGAGGTTGTGCCCTGGTTTGGCGGCCTTGGAGCAGCCCTGAGAGGGCACTGGGGTCTCCAGGAGCCAGGGCGTGGTCCCTAAATGCACCTGTTTGACCCCAGGCGCTGTGCACTGCAGTGGCAGGACCAGCCCTGCTCAAGACAATCCTGCAGTTCTTCTCATCCTCGGAGGCTGCTCTGGCTGCTGATCCTGCTGCCAGCGAGGTGGCCCCAGGGGCTGACCTTTGGTGGGGACCAGAGAGCAAAAGGCCCAGGAACCTTTCAGGTAAAGAGGACCCTCGAGCCCCATCTGGCTGTGGTGGAGGAAGTTCCTCTTTGCCACTGGCCCTGCCCCTCCTAGCGTGCCACAAGGCTGGGGACAGTCAGGGTGTCAGGTGGCTCCCTGGGGGATCCACCCTGTTTTAGGATTCCTCTGGAATCTCTGTTTCACGGGTTCTTCTGGAGTCTTTGTTCTGGGAACCCCATCCCTGCACACCCCATTGCCTACACCCGAATGAGTGGGATCTCCCTGCCCCTGCAGTACCCAAAAATTGGTGGGTGCCTGCTCCCACCCCACACTCAGTGCCATGTCCCACAGGGAGCCCTCGCGCACGGGATCCGGGTCCGGAGGGCGTCTACAACGAGATCACCCAGCCAGTGACACACAGCGGGTACCTGTACCGGGCCACGGCCCCCCCAAAGCTCCCAGGGGCCAGGAAGAGCAAAGAGGGTGAGTGTGGGGAGCACGGGAGGGCAGCCAGGGCGTGCCCACCCCAGTGCCACTGACCCCCCATCCCCACAGACTTCCAGCGCACATGGTGCTCCCTGGAGAGAGCCCTGCTCTTCTTTGAGACCGAGAAATGCACTGAGCCCCTGGGCCACATTGACAGCGGGGATCTCATCTCCCTGGGGGTCAACAGACCCCACCAGGCACTCAGCAGCCCTGGCCCCACCGAAAGGTACCCACAGCCATGCCCCCAGTCATGCCCAGAGAGCCTGGGGCACGCAGAGAGCAGGGCTGGGCTCCCTGCTCAGTGCTCTGGCTCTAGGGGCAGGGTTGCCCTCATGGGCTGGTTCATCCTCTGCAGGTTTCGCTTCACCCTCGAGCTCTTCCTTACTGGGGAAAAAGTGCAGCAGCTGGGAATGGATGGGCCCGAAACGCTGCAAGCCTGGGCCAGTGCCATTGGCAAGGTGAGCCAGCCCCAGCGTGTCCCCTGACTGTCCCTGCTTCCCTCCTGTGACTCCTCACAGCTCCCCATGCTCTGTGGGAAGCACTCTCTTCCCTTTCCAGGGGCTCTCATCCTCCCTGGTGAGCTGTCCCCATCCTCATGGGGGTCAGCCCTGGAGGGTAGAGCCCCATCTTCACCCCGCTTGTCTCCTGTTCCATCCCACAGTGGTTCACCCCCGTGAGCTGCCACTGCCTGCTGGGCTACGAGTTCCAGCGCGTGGGCCAGCTGCGCTACAAGTGCATGCTGAACCCCGAGCGCTGGCAGCGGGCCTTCTTCATCCTGCAGAAAGGCCACCTCTTCATCTGCCCCGCCGAGGAGGACGGGGCTGAGGACAGCATCAACCTGCGGCGGCTGCAGGAGCTCAGTGAGTGCCATGCCACAGCCTGGGCACCGCGTGGTGGCCGTGCCTGGCTCTGACCCCTCAGCTTCTCGCCCCAATGCAGGTCTGGTTCCCCCCACGGACACACTGGAGAAGAAGGAGCTGCTGGTCCTGGTGGAGATGGGGAGGTGAGTCCTGGCCGTGGGGATGGTGGAGAACGGGCCCAACAACCTCGGCGTGCTGCCCAGGGCAAACTTATGGATGGGCCAAGACTGATCCCAAATCCCTGGGATGGGGAAGTTACTGGGACAGCAGGGCTGTGACCAATGGGGTGGCAGAGGTGTTTTGATGGGGCAGGATGTCCTTCAGCTCAGCCTGGCTGGGCTGTCACAGGCAGGAGGGGATAACCTGCCCCTGTGACAACCCTCATTCCCTCTTTTCTGCCCTTGTTGCTCTCAGGACGTTTTACCTGCAGGGCTTGTCCCGGGCGGACTCGGCAGCGTGGTACAGTGACATCCAGGCATCGGCAGGGGGCCGGGGCAACGCTCTGAGGGACCAGCAGCTGAGCCGCGGGGACATCCCCATCATCGTGGACTCCTGCATCGCCTTCATCACCCAGTACGGTGAGCCCAGTGCAGCCCGGCGCCCTCCTGATGCCTTTTTCTTGGATTTAAAATTAAGAATTAGATACGGTTAAGGGATAAAGGGTTTTTATTTCGCTGTTTTATAAGGATTTTTATGGTGCAACACTTTGCCAAAGGTGGGATATGTTGAAACGCACATACACCGTAGGTCACATGTACAATTTTACAGATTTGGCAAATTAGCATGTTTACCAAAGATGCTCCAATGAGAGGCTTGAATGAATAGTGTGACATCTCCTTACCTTAAAGTATTTCTTCTTAGATGGGCTTAATTTTACTTTACAGGATGTGTTTTAAGGGGAATTTTGTTTTTTTAAGATAGTATAGGGTTTTTTGGCCTCCAACTGCAAGGCCTTTAGGATGTTTGGTTTTTTGGCTTAACGGAATGTCAGGATCGTGTTAAAATATTAGATTTAAGGAATTATAAGTGTGTATGTTAAGAGTATTGAGAATTTATAAAAGAAAAGGCAAAAAGTCATCATGGCATCAGTCCGACGCCTCGGGATGGCCAATGGATCCAGGCAGGGGGCACCGCTCCGGGGCCACCAGCTCCACGAGGGACTCTCTGAGCAGGATCAGGCCCCTGTGACCCCATGTCCCTGTCCCAGGGCTGCGGCACGAGGGGATTTACCGCAAGAACGGAGCCAAGTCTCGGATCAAGGTACTGATGGAGGAGTTCCGGCGGGACGCCCGCAACGTCAAGCTGCGCATCAGCGACAACTTCATCGAGGACGTCACGGACGTGCTCAAGAGGTTCTTCCGGGAGCTGGAAGATCCCATCTTCACCCTGGAGCTGCACCCGCAGTGGAAGGAGGCTGCAGGTGCCTCCTTCACCCAGCCCTGCTCCACACTGGGTTCCCCCAGTGGATGGGTTCTGGTGCCAGCCTTGGTGCCATCTCTGGATCTGCTGGGTTCAGCCAGGATCTGGTTTTCCTCCTTGCAGAAATCTCCTCGAAGCCGCAGCGCTTGGAGCGGTACAAGGAGCTCATCCAGCGCCTGCCTCGCCTCAACCACAAGACCCTGGCTGCGCTCATCGGGCACCTCTACCGGTCAGTGGGGACCTCCCCTCGGGCTGCCCCGGTCCAGCCAGCGCTGTGGGATCTCCCTGCTGCCCAGGGAATGCTGGCTCCTATCCCTAAGAGACAGGGAAGGCCCCATGCCCATGCCCTGCTCCACCAGTCCCACAGCTGGTGCTGGAACATATCTGTGACATCTTGAATATTCCCAAAGTCATCCTGCAGCAATGAGGAGTGACAGGAGGTTTGGAGCTAGGGGACACCACCCTGTAGGATGTAAACTTCACCCAAAAAGTGCCCCAAAAAGACTAAAACACTCAACTCCCATCCCTGAGCCAGACTTTGAGGTAGCGCCGTTGCCTGGTTTGATGGCAGCGGGAAGTTCTTAAAACAGGAACTGCCCAGTTTGAAGTTCCCAGTGCTGAGGGGCTGGGGACATCCAGGCTGTTCCTCAGGGGAGTTTATGTGAGGCAGAGGAAGGTGGCTGGGGCTGAAACCCCACCCTGAGCGGGACCAGCCCCTCACCTCTGTGCTCCTTGTGCCAGGGTGCAGAAGTGTGCAGACCTCAACCAGATGAGCACCAAGAACCTGTCGCTGCTCTTCGCTCCCAGCCTCTTCCAGACGGACGGCAAAGGGGAGCACGAGGTCAAGGTGATGGAAGATCTCATCGACAACTACGTCAGCATCTTCAATGTGAGCAGGGTCCTGCAGCGCCCTCCCTGCTGGGTCTGATCCAGACTCCCTTGGATGCCCCCATACTGCCCGGCTCTGCCTCCCCCTGTGTCCCTCCATCCTGGCCCTGTGTCCTCAAGCTGTGTCCTGCTCCACACTGACCCTCTGCCCCCTTTCTCTGGCAGATTGACGAGGATCAGGTATCCCAGATGGATCTGGAGAACAGCCTGATCACCACCTGGAAGGACACCCAGGTACTGGACCCCACCACAGTAGGGACCCCTGGGGGGACTGACTGAAGGATGGGGATACTCCCAGCTGCCCACCCTGGGTCCCCACTGTCCCATATCCACATTTGGGTGAGGACCTTTCCCCTCTTATCTCACCTGTGCCCATCACCTTGAGGTTCCTGCCCAGGGAAGAAGCAGCCCCAGCTTCCCAGGACACCATCTGCCGCCCCTGGGGAGGTGGGATGTGCTCAGCACCCACACCAGCACTGCATCAATGCCACCCACTCTCCCCGCAGCTCTCCCAGGCAGGGGACCTCATCATCGAGGTTTACCTGGAGCAGAAGGTGCCCGACTGCTGCGTCACCCTGAAGGTGAGTCCCAAAGCAGGGCTGTGCCAGAGCAGGTGAAGAGGGACGTGGGCTCCTGGCGTCCCTGGGACCCATCCTGCACCGCCCAGCACAGCTCCCCGTGTGTCCGGCCCCAGGTGTCCCCCACGATGACAGCAGAGGAACTGACCAACCAGGTGCTGGAGATGCGCAACGTGGCCGCCAGCCTGGACATCTGGCTGACCTTCGAGGCACTGGAGAACGGGGAGCTGGGTGAGCACAGGGGGATGGCCCTGGGGGATGGCCAGGCTGCTGAGGGGGAGGTGTGGGGTATGGGTGGTGGCTTTCTGGTGGTGGCAGAGGGGACAGCAGCAGGCACGGGGAAGGGGACACAGTGGTGAGAGTGTCCCTGTGTTCCCAGAGCGGCCCCTGCACCCCAAGGAGAAGGTGCTGGAGCAGGCCTTGCAGTGGTGCAAGCTCCCAGAGCCCAGTGCCGCGTACCTGCTGGTGAGGAAGGTGCCC
Source organism: Eopsaltria australis (assembly GCA_034509425.1). Lineage (NCBI taxonomy): Eukaryota > Metazoa > Chordata > Aves > Passeriformes > Petroicidae > Eopsaltria > Eopsaltria australis. The sequence goes on from JAVTVJ010000916.1 coordinate 401,501, forward strand.
ATTGGCGAGGGCAGCTGTCTCTTCACAGGTAAGGCAAAGCACAAAGGCACCCAGCCCCTCAGGGTGTCCCCAGAGTGAGACAGCTCTGCCTGAGCTCCCCCTTGCCCTGCTCACCATCCTGCAGCCATCAGGGGCACAGCCCCAGGACCCAGAGTGGGATCCCCCTGCAATCCCACCCTGCCAGCCCCCCTGACCCCCATGTCCCCACACTGCGCAGGTGCCAAGCGTGAGACCCCCAAGTGTGGGCTGCTGAAATGCCGTGAGGAGCCCCCCAAGCTGCTGGGGAACAAGTTCCAGGAGCGCTACTTCGTCATCCGGGACCGGAGGCTGCTGCTGCTCAAGGAGAAGAGGGTACCCAGAGGATGCTGTGGGGTGGACCTGAGCCCTGAGGGGGGAGGAGAGGCAGGGACGAGGAGCCTGGGGACAGCAGTGGCACAGAGGTGGCTGTCCTCCCGGCAGGGAGGCTGGCACCAAGCCGGGCTGATCCGCTGGATGTCCTTTCCCAGAGTGCCAAGCCGGAGCGTGAGTGGCCCCTGGACGCAGCCAAGGTTTACATGGGCATTAGGAAGAAGCTGAAGCCACCGGCTCAGTAAGTGGGACCCTCCCAGCCATGGCCCTGGGACAGGGTATCCATCCCTCAGTCCCTGCTTCTGGCACCCAAACCCAGCTGCAGCACATCAGGCTCCACCTGGACACAAAGCCTGTGCCCATGGGGCAAGCTCAGCCCCTGCCCCACTGCCCACAGACCCCAGGCTGTGTCTGAGCTGCCCCACAGCCCTCTGTTCTTTTTCAGGTGGGGTTTCACACTGACCCTGGACAAGCAGCAGCTGTGAGTACCTTCCCCTGCCGTCCTGGGGCTGGGACAGGTCATGATCTGTCCCCAGTTTCAGTGGGACTGGGATGGCCGGGGGCAGTGGTACCCTGGGGTCAGGGCAGTGGTACAAGGCCCTGGGGTCAGGGCAGAGCTGGGGCACTTGAGGGGCACAGTGATGGGGCCACATTGTCCCTGGCACAAGGTGGAGCCAGGCTCCGGGGCTCACCCATGTCCCTGCCACGCAGCCTCCCTGCCTCCCCACCCACACCAGCACCCCTGGGTGGTGCTGGGGGCCCAAAAAGCCCTTACTGTGCCCTAAAGCATCAATATGGGCATGCAGAGATTTCCCGAGGTGCAGCCTCCAGGGGTGTAGATGAACCTGAGAGCCCCAGGCTCACAGACAAGGTGACAAGGGGACAAGGGCCCCACTGTCCCTGCTCCCTGGCAGCTTCTCTGCTATTTGCCCTGCAGGTACCTGGTGTGCTCAGGGCAGGCTGAGCTGTGGGACTGGACCACCAGCATCCTCAAGGCTCAGGTGGGTGCAGGCTGGCCGTGCCACCCATCTGGGCAGGGCTGGGGCGGGGCTGGCAGGTCTGGGGCGGGGCTGGCAGGGAATGACGCCTGTCCCCACCCTGTGCACAGCACGATGACCTGCGCCCCGTGGTGCTGCGCCGCCGCTCCTCCTCCGACCTCGCCAAGCAGAAATTCGGGACGATGCCGCTGGTGCCCCTGCACGGGGACAGCACCGATGCCACCATGCTCTCTGCCAACCAGACCTTGGTAAAGCCCCTACAGCCCCCCCTGCCCGCGGGTGCTCCTGCACCCATCCTGGTCCTTGTACCCATCCCGAGAGCCTGTGCCCGCCCCAGGGCTGGAGAGGAATGGGTGCTGTGTGTGCTGTGTGCCATGCTCGTGTCCGTGCCCGTGTCCGTGGCAGCTCCGTGCCTGCAGGCTCCTGCACCCCCTGCCCCTCCCCTGCCTGCCCAGGCACCCGTGGCCTCGCTCCGCGCTCTCCGTGCTCAACCCTGTCCGTCTCCTCTGTTTCTAGCGCCGCCTGCACACGCGAAGGACTTTGTCCATGTTCTTTGTAAGTACCTGCACACTTGGAGCACCTGCTGCTGGCTTTGCACTGTGCCAGGGCTCACCTGCAGCACCCCATGGGCACTCGGAGCTGTGCCCACCTTGTGTGGTAGACGAGGGGGTGCCCACTGCTCTGCGTGTTCCCTTCCTGGGGATGTGTGTCCCTGCATGGTCCCAGTGTGGGCAGGCAAGACCACGCCAGTCCAGCCTCTCCTGTTGGGCACACACTGGGGATCAGTGGAAGAAATGTGAGGAGACAAGTTTAGGTGTGCCTTGTCATCTGGTCATTTCCAAAAAATCCCACCTGGCTGAACCTCATCTCACCTGGCTTTGTGCTCTGCATGGCATCCACCTGCCCGCCCCACCCCAGAAACCTCTGCCAAGGGGTGCTGGGCTGGCGGCATGGACCATGCCCAGGCCATTGGAGGGATCAAAACACTCCCCCTCCATCAGCAATGGGAAAGAAAAGGCAGCAGTGCCTGAGCCAAGGGACCTGGTGGATGGAGGGTGGGTCCCCTGCAGGTATCAGCCCCATGGTGAGGGACAGGGATCCCCAGGTAGTGCAGGGAGGGCAGGGTGAGCGGGACAGAGGGGTACAGCTGAGCTGTGTGGACAGCACCCCTCACCCTGCCCCTCTGCCCTCTCCAGCCCATGAAGATCCACCAGGACTCCCTGGAAGAGCAGCAGGAGAAGGAGGCAGACATTGATCCTGTCTATGAGGAGGTGGGGAACTTCCCCGAGCTGGCGGCGCTGGACCTGGGGCAGGGGCTGCTGGCAGAGCTGGTGCCCCCCGTGGACAGGTCCAAGAAGCCGTCCCTGTTCCCCGAGCAGCCCCCAGCCACCACCCTGCGCTCCTCACTGCCCGCCAGCTCCGCCCACAGGGTGACAGGTCCCTCTGTCACCAAAGCCGTGTCCCTCGAAAGGGGCTTGAACCTGGAGAGCAGCAAAGCTCCGACCCCAGCGCTCAGACCTGCCAAAACATCCTCTCTGGAGAGGAACGTGGAGCCTTCCCTGGCGCTGGGCAGGGACTGGGAGCAGGCAGCCACGCCGGGGAGCAGCCCCACGGCAGAGAGCTCCCTGGAGCTGCCCAGGAAGAGGAGCTTGCAGCCTCCCTCGCCCATCAATGACAAACTGATCCAGGAGCTCAGCAGCGTCATCCTCAGGAAGAGCGATGGCCAACCCCCGGGGCCGGGCCAGCCGGTGACGTGACCCACTGTGCCAAAGGGGTGGCCTGGGGGTCAAGTCGTGCCCGGTGGCAGCGATGATGGGTACCCCAAACCCCCACATCATGGAACCCCCACCCTCCTCCGCCTCCTCATCCCGGAGCCAGGCTGGGATCGGGAACCAAAGGGACAAGAGGGGACCGGGATGCTGGGCCCCTCGTGGGAGGGCTGGGGCTGCTGCCACCTGCGCTCTTGCTCGTGGGTGGCACATCTGTCACCAAGCCCAGCACCAAGGGACGCAAGTATAGGGAAAACAAAAGCAGGAATGTGGTGCCCGCATGTTTTGGCAGCATGGCACCATGCCAGGCAGGGGGTGTGGGGTGCCTCCAGCACGGGGGAGCACAGCATGTCCCCTCTCCAGCACTGGGCCTGCGGGGCAGGGCCAGGACACCCAAGCCATCCCTCCTTCCCTTCTTGGTGGCGTATTTTGGGGGGGAAAGGGGGAGCAGCAGGAGCAGGGCTGGCCGTGTGTGCCTGGCGTGTGGTCCTGGCGATGGAGGGCAGCCCCTCCTCAGCGAGGGTGTTTGTGCCTATTCCTGCCACCAGCAAGGAGAAATAAAGGTTTATTTGTACTCTGGAGGGTTTGGTCCTTTGCAGGAGGAGCAGTGAGGGATGCCAGGGTCTGCCAGGGGGGAAATCAGGGTGCCAGGCACCCAGCTGGGGGACTATGGAACTGGGTAATGCTGGTGTCATCGGAGGACCAAAACTGAGGCAAAATCCTCGCGAACCTCAGATCCAGGTGGGGTTTTTCTGCCCGAGTTTACTGCCAGCCCTTCGTGGTGGGCACGCTTCAGACTCCCCCCTCCCCGGGGCAGGGGGACACAGCCTGGCAGCCCTGGCTCTGCCCACTGGACCTCTGGGGCAGGGCTGTCTTCTCCGTGGACCTCCCTGACGAGGCCTCGAGCCCCCGCAGGCAGCGGCCTCCTGCATCCCGGACCCAGCCCCGAAAATCCCGGGAGACGTAGAAGTAGATGAAGGGATCGAAGCAGTTGTTGCAGGCGCTGAGCACCAGGGCCAGGGCGTAGGAGACGTAGGTGCCGTTGTTGCAGCCCGTGGGCTCCAGCAGGTGGTGGATGAAGAGCAGCACGTTGCTGGGCGTGAAGCACAGGATGAAGACCAGGAGGACCAGGGCCAGGACTCGCACCACCTGCCCGTGGCTCCCTCCCTTGGCCAGCAGCCGCGCCAGGATGCAGCCGTAGGAGATGGTCATGAGCACGAAGGGCAGGCCAAAGCCCAGCCCCACCAGGCACAGGAAATAGTAGCCAAAAAACCTTTGGGTGTCCTTGTCTAGCACGTCGTGGCACGTTGTGATGTTCAGGCTCGGGATATCGTGCGTGTGGGGGCGCAGAAGCAGAGGGCTCATGCCCAGCCCCACCAGCAGCCAGATGCCCACACAGATGCCCACCTTGCCCCTGGTCCAGCTGGAGCCCTTCCACAGGAACGGGTGTGCCACGGAGATGTAGCGCTCCAGGCCGATGCAGGTGAGGAAGAGGATGGAGCTGTACATGTTCCCGTAGAAGAAGGCCACCATGGTGCGGCACAGGTAGTCCCCAAAGAGCCAGTGGTTGCCCAGGAGGTGGTAGGAGATCTTGAAGGGCAGCAGAAGGACAAAGAGCAGGTCAGCCCAGGCCAAGTTGAGAAGGAAGAGGGTGCTGGAGCATCTCCTGAAGTTGGTGGCCAGGACCCAGCAGGCCAGAGCGTTGGCTGGCACCCCCACCAGCAGGACCACGGAGTAGAGGGCAGGCAGGAGGCGGGTGCTGAGGGTGCTGTTGAGGAAAGCTTCCTCGGACGCCTCGGAACACACGTTCTTCTCCTGGGGCGTGAGGCGGAGCAGGGATCGCCCTCTGCCTGGCCCTGTGGGGACATGAGGCATCAGCCCAGAGCCTCCTCCCGCTGACCCTTCCCACTTGGGACCATGCAGGAGCTGTCATCCCTTTCTGCAGAGCCACCAGCAGACACAGAAGGTGACATCTCCGTGTCCCCCCAACATCCTGCAGAGCTGTGCCGCAGCGGCGCCAGCCCAGCTGGGCCCTGCTCTGAGCCCAGACGGGCTCTGCTCCCACATCCCCGGCACTGCTGAGGTCCCTTGTCCTACCCAGCCCAGCACAACGGGCTCAGGAGGGCACATGGGAAACCCACAGCAGCTCGGGGTTGGGACAGTCCCCACTGTCCCCCCAGCTCAGCTCCCCGCCACAGCCAGAGACATCTCATCTTCCTGCGGGCGGGGACTTTCTGCTGTGTGCGAAGAACAAAAGCGAAGAACAGGAAGGTCCCAGGACTCCAGAGAAGCAGCTCAGGATCAAATCCCTTTTGTGGCTTGCTCAGAAAAACCCAGACAGGCTGTGCACGTCACCGCCAGCTCTGGAATTTCCATCCCGACAGTTCCCAGAACACCCTACCCTGGGGGGCTTCGGTTACATCCAACAGGTTTCCCACAACCTCTGCCCCCTCTCCCCATCCAGAGGATGGAAAATTCAGGTTATGAGAGCAGTAATCTGAATTTTGCTGCCAAAAGGTGAAATGCTGGCTGGGTTTCAGATCTTTGCTCAGATTCTCAGTGTGGACACTGAGGGAAGGCAGCAGAGCAGGGCCCAAACTCCCCTCGTGACACCCAGCCATCGCCTCACAGTGATATTGGGGTGTCCCAGCAAGGTGTCCCTGCCCTACCCCATCACGCCCAGACCCACCAGGGCACTCACCTGAGGAGGCTGGGTGGCAGAGCCAAGCCAGGCACAGCCAAGCAGGAGGGTGGCACAGGCAGCAGCAGAGCCAGGTGACAGCACCAGCCGGGACATCTCTGTGGAGTGGCCGCTGTGCCAGCCCAGTCTGCACCAATGGCACGGGGCTGGTGACACAGCAGGATGGTCACCAGCCCCTTCCCCGCTCGCACCCTCCCTTTGTCTCCACCACGTCACAGCAGCATCTTGCCCACAGTCTTGCGGTGCGGTGCATGCAGCCGGACCGGAGCACGAGGTGACCGCCAGTTGTCACCACAGCCGAGCATCTGCGGCACCCCATCAAAGGGGGAGAGATTTCCGGCTGCCGTCACAAGTGATGGGGAGGAGGAAGCAGGCAAGAGGCAGCTGGAGGCAGACAGGGGAACCACAGCGGGAGGATGGAGCTGTTTGTGCCCCGCGTGTGGGACAGGAAGGTGGCAGCTGGCTCCCAGCTCGGTGGCATGTGGCCCTGCCCCACTGCAGCACCCCAGGGCGCTGGGCACCCCACCTGCCCAGCCCTGCCAGGACCAGACATCCCCAGGGTCCATCACTGGGGTCAGGCTGACGAGCTGGTGTCACATGCTGATGTGGATGGGGCCACCCTGCTTTGTCCCCTTCTTGTCACCAAAGCAGACCCTGGGTGACCTCCGGTCCATTTTCCAGGCTAAGAAGGGGAATAACAGAGCCAGTGACACATCCCCAGCCCAGCCTTGGGCATCGTCACACACGAGGGGGACCAGGACATGTGCAGCCAGCCCCAAAAATGTCCTGAGAAGAGAAAGAAGGGGACGAATGGGACAGTGGGGAGAGCCACGAGCTGTGCAGGAATGACAGAGAAAAATCAGGACAGAAAGAGAAGTGGGAGACGGAAGGGATGGGAAAGGGTTGGGAGGGGGGCAGAGGGGACAGGGGGACAGACAGGGGCTGGTTGGGGACCCCTCATGATTTCAGATGGCCCCACTGGATGCCACTGCTCAGCTCTGTGCCCATGTCCCCATGGAAGGATCCTACCAAGCCAGGAGCTCTGTGTCCCCATGTGATGCAGGACCCCACATGTCCCTCTGCTGGGGGCTGTCCCCTCAGTGTCCTACATGTCCCCACATCCCCGGACAAGTGTCCTGTGTGTCCTCATGCACAAGGACTTGGTCCCCAGTGATCCCAGTGCTGTGTGCCTCAGCACTTCCCATGTCCGTGTGTCCCCCTGCCCAAGGACAGTGGTCCCCATCACCCCATGTCCCTGTGACCCTGTGTCCCCACATGCCCATCTCTCACATCCCTGTGTCCCCATGTTACCACATCCCTGTCCTTTTGTCTCCTTGTGTCCACATATCCCCACGTCCCTATGTCACATATCCCTGTGTTCCCATGTCCCTGTCTCCCATGCCTCCATATCCCCATGTCCCTGCCTCTCATATCCCTGTGTTCCCATGTCTGTCTCCCCATCTACATGTCCCCATGTCCCTGTGTCCCCATGTGCCTGTCTCCCATGTCCCCGTGTCCCACCGCCCCTCCCACACGTGCAGCATCGACCACCAGGCGGCGCTGCAGCCCCGATGGGCGGGGCTTCCCGGCTGCGTCACGAAAGGGCGTGGTCGGGGCGGTGCCTTTGGGGCGTGGCCTGGGGCGTGTCCGCCTGGCGATTGATGGGCGGGCCCTGAGCGGGGCGGGAGCGGTTTGGGGCGTGGTCTGTGGTGGGCGTGGCCCCTGGGGGCGGGGCGAGGCCGGCCCGGGCAGTTCCGGGCTCCGCACACGCGGATCGGGGCGGCGGCGATCGCGGAGCGGCACCGGTATCGGTATCGGTATCGGCACCGGCCCCGGCCCCGGGGCAGCGCAGCGATGCAGCCGCCGCCGCGCAAGGTGAGCGCCGGGCCGGGCCGGGACACGGGGCGGGTCACCGGGGCCGCGTCCTCCCCCGCTGCCGTGTCCTGCAGCCGTGACCGAGACTCGCCCCCGGGGACGGGGAAGCGAGGCCGCGTTTGGGTGGCACGCAGGAGTGGGGGGCGGTGAGCAGCGGTACCCGGGCAGGGGGGGCAGCGCATCCCCGCAGCCCATCCCCGCCGGGGCCGCGGGGCTGAGCGGGACCGTCCTGCAGGTGAAGCTCACCCAGGAGCTGCGGGTCCATCTCCTGGAGCAGCTGTCGGGCCTGCAGAGCAAGCAGCAGCGGGACGCCGAGCTGCTGGAGGACATCAGGTAGGGCCCACACGTGTGACACCCGGCTCGAGCTGAGACCGGACAGCTCATCCCACCAGTGTGTGTGTGTCCCCAAGCTGAGACCGGGCAGCTCATTGCATGTGTGTGTGTGTGTCCCCAAGCTGAGACCGGGCAGCTCATTGCATGTGTGTGTGTGTGTCCCCAAGCTGAGACCGGGCAGCTCATTGCGTGGGTGGGCGAGGGACTGGGCACGGCTCACCTTGAGCCTGTCACCTCGAGGTCATGGGCTCCATCACCCTCTGGAGTGGCCTGGCAGGGACAGGATGATGGCAGGAGAATGGTGGCAGGAGGTGACGGCCCATCCCTGCCTCTCCCTGTGTGTCCTCTCCATGTCCCCTCTCCCCCCAGGTCCTACAGCAAGCAGAGGGCCACCATTGACAGGGAGTACGGGCAGGTAAGGAGGTGCCACGGGATTCAGGATCAACGCCCTAGGGAGACCCAGGCCCTCCTGGCTGCGTGGGGCAGGAGCTGGGCATGGCAGTGGGCAGGCAATGGGCAGCCTCGGGAATTATCCGTGCTGGCTGCTCCGTGCTGGCCCCGCAGGGTGGTGGCAGATGGTTCATCCTGACAGGAGGACCCTGAGCACGCGTCCAGCACCCGCTGGGGGCTCTGCTGAGCACAGCACAACCCAAACCTTGGGTGTTTTGGGAGCCTGGAGGGAAAACCTTGTGGGGGGAGGAAACCGCTGGGCTCTGCTGTCTGCTGGGTCATCGCAGGGCACTGCTCTGAAATGTCAGAGCTTGGTTTTGCTGGGAGATGTCCCTGCAGCATCCCTTGGGGACACGCTGCAGCAGGATTGTGTCCCCTCTTTCTGCAGCTGCTCACCGTGTCACCTCCCTCCTTCACACCCCCCACTGGGGGTGATCGTCCCCCAAGGTTGGGGTCTTGCTGTGCTTGGCTTTGCTGGGGTTCCTCTACTCCATCTCTGTGTCCCTTGCTGGTGTCCCCTCGCAGGTGCTCTGTCCCAAAAGCCACAGCAGGGAGGTCCTTTCATTGTGGGGGCTGCCCCCCAAAAAGGTTTTGTCATGGGGAGCACGATGGGATTGCTGCTGACACTGAGCCACGGGGATGTGTGTGTCCATGCTCTGGGGGGACAAGTGTGTGTCCCCAGGTCCATGGGGTGGACAGCCGGGGTGGGGGAAGGGCCCAGAGGGGGGTGGTGGGTTTTGGGGTGCTCAGCAGGGTCGGGGAGTGCCGGTGATGCCGGGTCTGTCCGCAGGCGCTGCAGAGGCTGGCGAGCCAGTTCGTGAAGAGAGACTGGCAGCGGGGCCGTGGCGAGGCCGGCGACTCCAGGTGGGCTGGGGACAGGGACAGGGCTGGGGACAAGCAGCTGGGGCTGGCTGTGCCCATCCATGGCCCTCTCAACTTGGAGATGCTTAGTGGCAACCAGGATTTGGGCATCACTGGGATGCAGCTGTGGGTGGGATGTCCCCAACTCCAGGGCCCTGCTGGGACTGGGGGTACTGGCAGTCCTGCTGGGCATCCAAGGGGCAGGGAGTACCTGGCCCTGTGTTACCCTGTGCCCACAGGAGCGTGGCCGCTGTCTGGAGGGGCATCATCGAGGGCACAGCACACGCCGGGCAGCTCCGTGTCACCGCCTCCGAGAGCTACCGCGCCCTGGCTGCCGAGGCCGCCCGCAGCGCCCGCCTCTCCAAGGAGAGGACACTCAAGAAGGTACCAGGGCGAGGACATGGCCCCTGTGCCCAGGCGGTGGGGGCAGCTGTCCCTACCCCGGCTGACACTCCTCACAGGGCATCGAGCGGCTGCAGAAGGCGCAGGCGGAGCTGCTGGAGACGGTGAAGGAGCTGGACAAGGCCAAGAAGCAGTTCAGCCACCTCCAGCGCAGCAGCGAGGTGGCCAAGGACAAAGCGGCCGACGTGGAGGCACGGTGAGTGGGGGACATGGGGACAGGGGGGTGGCTGTGGCTGCAGGGTGGTCTCACACCCCCTCCCGCCCTCCCCAGCCTCCGGAAGAGTGACCGGCGGATATTCCACACCAAGGCCAGTCTGCAAAAGCTCAGTGCCAAGGTCAGTGGCACGGGGGCTGGCAGGGTACCCAGGTGGGTGGATGCGGGGGGACACGGGGCACCATCACCAAGCCATGCTGTCCCTGTCCCCACAGTTCTCAGCACGGCTGGCCGAGCACTCGAGGCAGCTGGCAGGGGTGCAGAACGAGTACAGCTTTGCCCTGGTGTCTGCCTCTGCCCATCTGGAGCACTACCAGCGCGTGGAGCTGCCCGCAGCCATGCAGGTAGGAGTGCCCATCCCCAGGGTCTCACAAGGAGCATCCCCCCCAGTGCCACTGCGAGGGGGGCAGCAGGGAGGGTCCCACTGGCACAGGGTCAGGGCTGGCTGCCTGGGGGGTCAGGGATGCTTCAGTGGGGGGATGTGGCAGTGCTGGGGGGTTCCCACCTGCTTTCCCCCAGGCACTGGACGGGGACCTCTACGAGCGGCTCCGGGAGCACTTGTCGGCCGCCAGCCGGACAGAGGTGGAGACCTGCCGGGCCACCCGGGACTGGTTCCAGGGCGTTGTGGAGGCATCCGCACGGGTATCGGCACCGTCCCGCGAGCTGGGGGGGACAGGAGGGCACAGGTGAGCCCCCAGCCCCATGCCCCTCCCCTGATGCAGGTGTGCCGGGAGCAGGACCTCCTCCTCTTCCTGCAGGACCATCCCGCCTTCTCCCTGGCGCCCGAGCAGCGTTTCCAGCTCGCCGGGCTGCAGGAGGTAAGTGGAGGGGGGGCATGAGAGCGAGCTGAGGTCTGCACAGCCACCCCCTTGTCACCCCCGTGTCCTTGCCCAGGTGTGCCTGCTGCCACCAGCAGACGACGGGGCCAGCCTGGAGAAGGAGGCGCGGCGCTGGGCCACGCGGGTGGCCCGGGACCACAAGAACAGGACACACAGCGAGGAGGTTTGTGTTGTCCCGCCCCACAGAGCACCGGGGGGCTCAGGGAGGGGCTTTTCCAGCCCCTCATGAGCCATGGGTGCCCACCCAGGTGCTGCAGCGGCTGGAGGCCAGGCGGCAGCAGGGGACGGAGGCGGAAGCAGCGGCTGTGGAGCGGCAGATGGATGAAGCGAGGGAAAACATCCGGAAGGCAGAGGTGGGTCCCCCAGTCAAGGAGCTTGGGGTGACTTTGAGGTCTGTCACCCCCAGGTGGAGCATACAGGGACAGGGAGAGGTGGCTGGGATGCTGTGCTTGGGGTGTGGTGCATGGGGATGGGGGCGATGGGGCTGGGATGCCACCAGAGGTGTCCTGTGGACTGTGACAATGTGTGGTGTCCCCAGGTGAGCCGAGTGAAGGCCGAGGCACGGCTGGCACTGCTGCAGGCAGCAGGGCTGGATGTGGATGCCTGGCTGGCTGGGTCCACGGTGGGGACAGGCGAGGAGACCCCCACGGGGCTGGACCCGGCTGAGTTCGATGACTACGAGGACAGCGATGAGCCGGACGAGGATGATGAGCCTGGGCCTGCTGCTCGCACCTACCCCTACACCTGCAGGGTGATCTTTGGCTACCAGGTATGGCCCTGCCTGCCTGGCCCTCGCCCTGCCTGCCCAGGGATGGCACCTCAGCCTCTGTGCCACTTTGTCCCCCTCTCCTGCAGGGCTGCCAGGCGGACGAGCTGTCCATCAGCCAGGGCGAGGAGCTGGAGATCATCGAGGACGGGGACGCAGAGGAGTGGGTGAAGGTGGGAGCAGGCTGAGCCTCCCTCCATGCTGGGGGACACCTTTTGGAGGTCCCCAGGCTATCCCACGTGGGATGTTCATGTGGTTTCTGCCTCCTCAGGCTCGGAACAAGGCAGGGCAGGTCGGCTACGTCCCTGAAAAGTACCTGCTGTCCCTGGGGTGTGACTCGGGGACTGGGCTCGGTCCCCCAGGACCCTCTGCCTTGCACCGCCAGCTCTCCAGCATCATGGCTGCAGAACTGGTGCTGGAGCCTGGAGGTGAGTGCTGGGCATCACCCCCACCCCAGGGAGGGGGATGTGACCCAGAGGGTGCTGAGCCCTGTCCCCACCCTCTCCCCAGCCTGGCTGGTGCGAGCCCTGTATGACTACGAGGGGCAGAGCCCCGAGGAGCTGAGTTTCCCCGAGGGGGCCATCATCCGGGTGCTGCCCCGTGCTGCTGGTGAGGTGGACGATGGCTTCTGGACCGGGGACTTCGATGGCCGCGTCGGCGTCTTCCCCTCCTTGGTGGTGGAGGAGCTCACCGGGGCCCGGGAGGCGGCGGGGCAGGTCAGTGACAGGAGAGTCGTTGTGCCAGGGGCAGCCCCCATCTTCTTGCTGGGGTGAAGATCCCCTTCCTACCGTTCCCATCCCTCTTGGCTGTGTCTTCCCAGGAGCTGCCATCACCGTCCCCTCCGCCCTTCTCCCCTCCCGGCCTCGCGCCCGGGGCCAGCCTGGTCCCCAGCCCTGCTCCTGAGACAGCGCTGGGAGGTGAGTGCTGGGGAGACTGGGAAGGGGCTGGGGGAGCCTGGACAGCCAGGCTGAGCTGCTGCGCCCTCCCAGGTTGCCGGCAGGATGGCACGGGCAGTGGGCAGAGCTCTCCGGACCTGGCAGCCACGCGCCTGCGGCCGGTAAGTCCCTTCACAGGGATGCTGTGACCCCAAAATCTGACCCAGCCCTTCTGTAATGGTGCCACCCATTACGTGTGTTTTGGGGGGTCTGAAGGGGGATGAGTGGCCCCAGCATGTTGGCACCACTTCTCTCCCTCTCCCTTTCCCTCTCCTCTCCCTCTCCGCAGCTCCGTGCGCCGCCCCCGCCGCCTGGCAGAGCCCCCGAGCCCGACCCCGAGCTTCACTTCAGCTGACCCTGTGGGTCCCCCCAGCCCCCCGTGCCCCAAAAAGCTTTGCCCAAGCAATCCACCACAGGCTGCTGTCCCAGCAGCAGGGGCTGCTGCTGCCCCATGCCCCGAGCTGGTCTCTCCAGGGGCTGCATCCTGCTTGCAGAGTGCTCCTGCATCCCAGTATAGCACCCTGAACCCCTTTTTTGGGGTGCCTAGTGCTACAGCCAGGCCCCGTCTCACCCCCCTCTTGCCTCTGCTCTTCCTGCCTGGCATCACCCGTGGACCCCTGGCACAGCCCTGGTTCCTGGGGAGCTCATCCCTGGACCCTGCCAGCCCACAGCACCTCCCCTCTGGCAGGAGTGGGCGTGGGGGGCTGTTCCAAATAAATCCCGCTGGCCCTGGCGAGGGGTTCAGCAGCTTTAATGGTTGTAGCTCGTCTATGTACAGGGCGTTACCGAAGCTCCCGCGGGCCCCGGGGCTGCCCGCTGGCCTGGTCGGGGGCCATCCCGCCCCCGGGGCCGGGCTCCAGCCCCTCGTGTGCCGGGATGGGGCTGGCAGCGCCTCTCTCCGCCAGCATCTCCCAGGGACCTGCAGGGTGCCCCGCCGGTGCAGGATTTGTGCCTGTGCCCGCTCTGCGTGGCAGGGGTGCCCGGAGGGGGCTGTGCTCTGTGGTGAACGTGCCCGGGGGGGCTCAAGCTGCTGCCTCCATCCCTGCCCCTCGCCGCGGCCCCCTCCGATCCTTCCCCCGGAGCCGGGAGGCCGGGGGGGCCGGGGGGCAGCGGGCTCCGAGTGCTGTCCTGCCCCTGCCGGGCCCGAGGGTCCCTCGGGGGGGTCTCCGGGGAGGGTGCGGTGGGTGGGTCTCGGGTTCCTATTGCCAATGGGATGAAGGCTGGCGCCGAGCGCGGTTGTCGGTGACGCCGGCGCGTCTCTCCGGCCATGCCAAGCGCGTAGCTGCCCACCCGGGGCCGGTGCCCCGCGGATGCCCCACGGCAGAGCCCCCAGCCCCGAGGGCTCCAGGGGCTGCGCGCCTCCCGTCCACGCTCCAGCCGGGAGCGGAGAGGAGCTGCGGGGAGAGGAGCGGGACAGGGTTTGTCCCCACAGCCGTGGCACCTCCCCGCTACCTGCAAATGGCATTTCCCGGTGTCACCGCCTGTGGTTGGGCACTTCCCGACCCCTGGAGGAGGGGTTCACCCTCTCTCCATCTCCAGCACCGAGCTGAGACCCACCAGGTCGGGGACACTGCCGGTGCCCTCCCACGTCCCCCCTTCCCGGCCGTTGTCCCAGGGACAGGGCACAAGCACTCACGTCACACGCGGTCCCGGTCCTGCTCCGCGGCGCCGGGCTCCTATGGGATGGAGGAAGGATGTCAGCGCTCCCATGGGAGCGGGGTGCTGGGCTGGGGTGTCCCTTGGCCACCGCAGTGACCCGAGGGCCAGTGGGCAGAACCCCTCTGAGCCTCCAGGAGCGACCACAGCCCCGGCACCAGCTCTGCCCTTCCCCATCACCTGCAGGACGTGATGAGCAGCAGCCAAAAACCCTCGTGCTGGCTCTGCCTGCGCCCGAGGGGATGGGACAGGATTCAAGTGGCACCAGCGACTGGTGACAAACATCCCAGGGAGGTCCCACCAGCGTTCTCCAGGGACCCCAGGATCACTCCAGCACCACGTGCAGCCTCCAGGGCAAGAGCCTGGCACTGCAGAGGGGACAGGCACCACCACGTGTCCAGGATTTCCCTGCACATCACGGCTTCCCCAGGGATCCGAGGGATCACCCAGGGTTCAGTGGGCCACAGGAGGACCTGTCATCACCTCCTGCCATGGGCTGCCCTTCTCCATGAAACAGCTCAAACCTTCCAGCCTGCTCACCAGAAAGCAAAGGGGAACAGTGGGATCTTGCTTTGTCCTTATCCAATACCCAGCACCCAGCCAATCACCTTACCCAGGGCTCTCCCGTGCTGGCCCATTCCACCCCCTGCCAAGGGCTGCTGGCATGTGCATGGGCCGTGCCCAGCCCATGGAGCTCCAGCAGAACCAGCCCCAGGGGATATCCATGGCTCTGAAGCATGCCAGGAATTTTACCCAGGCATTTGGCTTTCTTCTTCTTACAAGGGCTTGGCCTCACGTGCCCTGGTTTTGTGAGGCAAGTCAAGGCCAGCTCTTGGGGCTGCTGACATCACACAGGGGGTGTTTGCCAGCCCCCTGCAATGAAAGTCAGCTTTTCCCAGCTGCAGAGCCATGAATGAGCCTGTGAGTGAAATTCTGGGTTTCTGAACCACCACCAGCAGCTTCATTTGCTCACTGGGAACAGCACAGAGGGAATTCCAGGGAGCAAATCCCCTGAAGCTTTCTAACCCCTTCAGCAAGGTGGTTGGATATTGGGAGGATATTGGGATATTGGGAGGTGCCAGGGCTCTGGGAGCTCCAGGCAGGGTGGACTGTCCTGTCTGAGCACAGCTCCTCAGAAGCAGGGAAAAAACAGCCACGAAATGACCACTTGGCTTCACCATTTCCTGGCCTTCAAGGTGAGAAAGGCTCCTGCAGAAATCTGTCCCTGCCTGTTCCTTGCGGGCCAGGCATTGAGGCTACGGTTTTGGGGACACCCCATGCAGCAGTGGAGCTCTCCCAGGTCAAAATCCCAATGGATGTCCCCAAACAGTCCAACCACAAAGGAAAAGGAGCCCCTTGCCAAGGGGAACCGGCAGTACCTCCCACAAGCCCTGCAGCAGGGAGGGACCTGTCACAGTCACTCCGCTGCCTCAGACATCCGAAAATGCGTGGGAAAAAGCGATCCCCCCCAGCCCAGGGGACCGCACGGGGAGCAGGAAGAGGAGGAACGTACCTGCTGCCTCCCGTCCTCCCCTCCGGGCTGTTTCCTGCTGCTGTCGTCTCTCCCCACCTCATCGGCCTGCTCCTGCAGACTCAGGCTCCCGTGAATATCCGACACTTCATCTGCCGACTCCAGTCCGATCTCCTCCAGGCAGATGCCGGCTCCTTCCCTCGCCAGCTCTCCTGGGATGTTGGGACTCGACAATCCCATCGCCGGCATGCTCATGAGCCTCCGCTGGCGGCTCGAGCTCCCGGGAGCAGAGCCAGCATCCTGCAGGGACCCCGCCGTGCCGAGCCCCCCCGGGCCGGACCCCCCCGGGCCGGACCCTCCCGGGCCGGACCCCGCGTCCTCCCGCCGGCTGTCACGGGTGCCGGAGCTGGCTGGTGTGTTCGCGGCTGGGCTGGCGGACAGGCTCTGCTCCGCGCTTCTGCCACCCTGGGTGCCCGTCTGGATGGCTCCGTTCTGCAGGCCACCCGTGGGGACAGTCCCGTTGAGAGCCCGCTCCCGCTGGAGCCGCTCGCTGCTGCGCTCCAGCTCCTCCGTGCTCGGCTGCCGGCTGCTGCTGGGCAGCACGCCGTCCTGCTGCTCCTGGGCCGGGGGTTTCTTCCCGATGTGTGTGACACGGAACCTGCAGTGGGGGCAGGACACAGCGGAGTGCTTTCCCTGCTGTCCCACAGCTGGATTCCCAGCTTGCCTGTTCCTCCGGCCCGCATCTCCAGCCTTTCACCCCCACACAAGCCATGTCCCCAGCCTCATTTTTCCCTTCATTTTGAGAAAAACAAAGAGAAAGGGAAGGATGGAGAGTTCAGTCCAGGTCTTGGCTCCCAGCAGCAAGATGGATCACAGCCCTTGGAAATGCTCCGAGACAACCTGGATGACAGCGTGCCCTAAGTGAGGGCAGGGACGCGATTTTGGCAGCGATTTGGGTACAGGGATCAAAGGCTGAAGGAATTGTTTGGCTAAAATCTGCCAAAATACATTTTGCGCCATCGCCTGGAGGGACAGATGGTACCTGTGTGATTCACCAAGGTTCCACCATGAGCAGGTAACAGCTCAGAGCTCCTGGGTGGGCAGGAGGAAAGCTGCAGAAATGGGTCTGACACCCTCAAAGGGTGGGTTTATAATCAGAGGGGATGCATGAGGGGAGAAGAGAGGAGTTAAGGATCATGGACTCATGAAATGGCTTGGGTTGGAAGGAGGTCCTAAAAGGTCACCCAGCCCCTGTCCCTGGGTAGGGACAACTTTCCCTATCCATGGTTGCTCCAAGCCCCATCCAACCTGACTTTGGACACTTCCAGGGATGAGGCAGCCACAGCTTCTCTGGGCACCCTGTGCCAGGGCCTCACCACCAATTCCTTCCCAATATCCCATCTATCCCTGCCCTCTGGCAGCAGGGAGTCATTCCCCCTTGTCCTGTCACTCTGCCCTTGGGACAGCCCTCTCCAGCTCTCTTGGAACCTCTCTAGGCACTGCAAGGGGCTCTAAGGTCTCCTTGGAGCTTTCTCCTCTCCCAATTCCCTCAGCCTGCGAGGGGTAAGGTGTCAGCAAATCCTGGAAGTCTGAATTGTGGTTGTGCTGATTGTGGCTCCTCCTCACCAGCACTGCCAGCCACTGCTGGACCAGCAGATAGGAAATCACCTGCACAGTGAGTGGTGTCCCCCAGCCAGAGAACTCCAACCCCACCACTGAGACCTCGTGCAGCCCATGGAAAAGCTGCTGATGCACCTGGCTCTGCTGAGGTTCAGCTGCCAATCAGTGTCAGGGCAAAGCACAATTTCAGAAAGTCCAGGTACTGCTGGTGTGCAAAGAGGAGCAAGACAAGAGGTCAAGCATGTGGCAGCACTGCCATTCCAAAGGAAAAAGCAGAGAGACCCAAAGGATAAGAACAGATGCCAGGTGAGGTGGCAGAGATGAAGGACACCACTTCCAGGCTGGAGCAGGACAGCACCAACCCCGCAGCATCGTGGTCAGAAAGCTGCTCAGGACTGGGAGGGTCAAGAAGAGAAATGCTCCAGCTCCAGAGGAGGCTCCCACAGGACTGCTCAGGTCAGGCCATGCAGCAGCAAATGTGACCTTTCAGGTCTGTCCAGATGTTTGGAGATAAGACACCAGCGCTGCGATTTGGGGAGGCCAAAGAATGTTCTGGTCCTGAAGAGGGACAGGAAGGAAACACAAGTGGCAGGACATTTCTTGGTAATGCCACTGAGCAATGTCACCCCGGAAGAGTCGGGAGTGGATTCAGAGAGCAGGAAGGGTTCAGGCTGGGGAGGGCACAAGAGGTGACACAGCCAACCCCTGGCTGGTGAGAGAAAGCAGCAGAGCTGTGCCTGGTTGCTTCAGCAGCACCCTCGAGGCTTTGGATTCAGTGGGATGTGACGCCCTGTGGCTGCTGGGGCTGAGGACAGAGGGTCAGACACAGATGTTTTATGGACAAGCTCTGCCCCTGACTATGGTTTAGGGAAAGCGCTGAGCTAAGTGGTAAATCATCCTATAACACATCATCCTGATTGCCACAGAAGTTTAGAACAATTTAGGAGCAAAAAGCCCTCAGGAGGTCTCCAGTCCAGACCCCTGCACATACCTTGGCCCTCTCCCACCCTCAAGCAATTTGCCCAGAGCCCTGTCCAGCCAGGTTTTGGAAATCTTCGAGGATGAAGATTCCTCCACTCTTCAGGGCCCAGTCGAGGGCTGCACCATTCTCATGGCAGAACAGTTTTTCTTCGCATGTTTTCTGAGTTTGTCTTCTTGTAACTCCTGGCCATTGCCTCTTACCCTTCCCAGTGCATCTCTGAGCAGAGTCTTGCTCCATCTTCATTTAAACTCCACCCACTCTTTGGGAAGTGTTAGAGGACAATTAGATCATCCCTTTCTAGTTCTCCAGGCTAAAAACGCCTCCTTGGATGTCCCATACTCCAGCTCTGGATGATCTTGGTGGACTTCCAGAGCTCCCGTCCCTTCCAGTCCTCAGGGATGAGCCTGTGCCTACAAGGACTGGGGTTTATTCCGTGTAGGAGGGGTCTGGACTCTCAACCACTGCGTCCAAGGCAAAAACAATACCAAAAATAAAGGAGAACAAGACCTGAGGGTGTGTCTTTAACTCCAGAGGTGGGCAAAAGAAGCCCTGTTTTGTAGGGTCAGCACTGAGTCAAAACACTTCAAGATATTTGTCATAAAGAAGACACAGGAAGGGCAATCCTGGAAAAGTCATCCAGGATGTGGAAGAGAAAAGGGGCCAGCTTGGACATAAGAAGCAGAATTTGGAGGTGGGATTGTACCTCATGGGCACATGGGTCCCTCAGCAGCTGGACTTCGTATCAAAGACATTCAGGATTGAAAGTGAAACCTTGGAGAAATGGGATGAGTGCCCTGTGTGATGTGGGATATCAACAGGGTTAAAGAGAAAAAAACAGGATTTGAGGGAAGGTGCCTTTGGGAAAGGAGACCATCTTCTCCAGCACTCCGGGGTGAGTGAGAGGAGACCGGGAAAAGCACGGACAGAGGACACGGAGGAGTGGATGGAGCTGGGCACCAGCCAGGGAATGAATTAGCGGTGAGAACACAACTGTGCAGAGCCCTGGCTCGCCGGGCACCACCTCCAAGGACAGCGATGGGCACGGAGGGAGCCAGGAGCTGGCAGTGCCCTCAGATGTGATCTGAGCTGCAATTCAGCCTGGGGAGGTCCAGCAGGTCTCCCTGCTTCTCCAGCTCCCCACAAAGCCCCAGCTCATCTCCCTGCTGATGGTGATGGTGGAAAAATCCACAGGACAAGGGGGTACTCCCAACTGCCAGAGGGCAGGGTTAGAGGGGATATTGGGAAGGAATTGTTCCCTGGGCGGGTGGGCAGGCCCTGGCACAGGGTGCCCAGAGCAGCTGTGGCTGCCCCTGGATCCCTGGCAGTGCCCAAGGCCAGGCTGGATGGGGCTTGGAGCAGCCTGGGACAGTGGGAGGTGTCCCTGCTCATGTCAGGGTGTGGAATGAGATGGACTTTGAGGTCCCTTCCAACTCAAACCATTCCATGATTCCATGCCCACTCTGGCTCAGCATTCCCATGGAAGGAATGTCTCTCTGGACCACAACATGAAGCTTCTCCAAGGCTCAGGCCCTGAATGAAGACCTGCTGCAGGATTTGAGCATGACAGGGCTTTGTGTCTCACCAGGGTGGCCATCCAGGGACCGGCATTTCCTTGTCACCCTGTCCCAGTCACCACAGCCGGAGGGAGCCAAGCCCTGGAAGACTTTCCCAACCCTTTCTGCTAGGGAAGGGGTGACCTGGGCGAGCCCACAGATGGTTCTACAGGTTGGTGACTACACAGAGACCACAGGAAGCTCAGGAAGTCCCTTGAGGTGAAACCAGGTGGGGGCTGGAAAGCATTTGTGGGAAGTATCAGGAACACTCCTCTACCCTTACATCACTGCCATGTCATCTAATTACAGACATCCTCGGAGGCAGCGACCTGGAGCAGCACAGCCACTCTCTCATTCTGAGTGGGTGGTGGCTGGCACCTGGGACGTGCTGTCCCCTCTGTCCCTCCCCCCATAATGAGGTCCCCAGAGCCCCCAGCAGGGCAGCAAGGTCCCTGCTTGCACTGAGCTGGGACAGTGGGCTCCGAAGGGACACGGAGCTGGGGCTGTGCTCAGCACTGACTCAGCAGGAAAACCCAGCTTGAGTCACCTTCCCGGGGAAGGAGGGAAGCCACCGGTGCCTCACAGCCTGGCACATACCACAGGCATTTCCAGGTGCAGCAACCACCAGGCTCCTCAGGAGCTCCAGCTGCAGAGCTGCTGCTGGGGCATCCCAACGGGGAACAGCAAGAGGGAGGGCACAGGAGGAGTGAGGAGAGCCCGTGGTGCTGATTCCAGCAGGGACGTGTCTGGCAAAGCTCGTTTTGTACCTGCCCACTGAGAAGACAGTGGTCTCTCCGGGGTGCATCTTGCTTTTGCTCTCCTTGGAGCGGCCCTGGCGCTGCAGCGGGTGCCTCTTCCTCCTGCTGCAGTGGATGCAGGGGGCCTGCGTGGAGCCCAGGTGCACTGTGTGGTGATGTGGGGGGCCTCCGTCCTGGCTGCTGCTGTGGTGACAAAGGCTGCAACAGCAGAAGGACATGAGAGGCTGTGTCACCTCAGGGAGATGTCCCAACCCCAGTGCAGCCCCGCTGCAGCAAGCTCTGGGAACAGCAGCTCTGGGAGGGACCTCTGCTGAGGACAGGAATGAGGAAGAGCTGTTCCACTTGGCAGTGGGATGAAGCACTCCTCAAAACCCTTAGGAGAGCAGGACTCCTCTTTGGGGAAGGGGCTGCTTGTCCCTCACTCTGCAGCGGCCACAAACTGCTATGAGCTTCCCTCACCTGGGCACTGGTGGCACTGGCAGATCCCCTTCAGTTTCCCCCAACATCTCCTTGAGGGCCTCCACATTTGCTGGAGAGAAAGGGAAAAAGAGGAATGCGTCAGCCAAAGTGGTCAGCAGGGCTCCGGGCCAGCCCGTGGCAGCGCTCACCTTCGTTTTGGATGATGCATCTCACGATCTTCTCCACGGTGTCGTCGTTCTTCTCGTCTTCATCTGAAAAGAGACAACGTGGCACTGAGGGCTGGGGCTCGGGGACTCCGCTCACTCAGCCCTTCCCAGGAGCAGCTGCATCAGCAGAGACGTTGGAGAAGCCTCGTGTCCCCTGTCACACCGGGAAGCCACTGGGGAACACCAGATCCCTTATCCTGGAAAAGAAACAGCTGAGCCAGCAGCTGCATGTGCGGGGAGAGGGGGCTGTGCTGCTCCTTCACAACTGGGGAGCATCTGGAGAACGCAGAAGCAGGTTCCAAAAAGTCAAAAGAGGATGGTCCTTGTCCAGCCCTGGAGCCCCTGGCTGCAGGATGCTGCAAATGCTCAAAGCTCCAAAGGTAAACAGGGCACATTCACAGCAAATAAACCTGCTGGGAGCAGGGGAACACTGAAACGGGGAACACACAGTGATGGAGAGAGCCCCAGAGCTGCACACTGTTCAAAGACTGTTCTGAGGAATTTTGGCTGGTGCCTGCTCTGCTGTGGAATTCATCCACAGCGTTCATCTCACCCTGCTTCCAGCCACTGTTGGAGGCCTGGATGGATGGACCAGCCTGGTCAGCACTGTGAGGAGTTCCTGTAAGCAGGCTGGAGCTGTGGCCTGGCAGGCAGCTGCCTCAAAGGCTCAAGGGCTGCTACCACAACCTTGGAAGCCCATGGAGATGTTTCCCTGGGCTGTGGTGTCTCCAGAGGGCAAAGCCAGCCTTGGAAGGTTCAGACACTGTCTGCATGTCATGTACAGCCAAGACATTAAAGCCAGAGGAGCTCATCCATGGACACCTGGAAGCTCTGGCTGCACATCCATGGACACCTGGAAGCTCTGGCTGCATCTGTGGAGCTGGAGGAGCTGCGTTTCCCTCCTGTGCACAGGCAATGGCAGCAGGAGGAGCTGATCCTCCCCAGCACCGCCGGTGGCACACGGGAGCTGGAGGAGTTCTGTAGCACCATGTGGCTGTTCCCAGCCTGGGAAGCAGCCGGGGGAATGTGTGTTCCCCACTTCAGCAGACTCAGGAAACCAGCAAACGGCAGAGCTTGCTTGGGCCAGGCACCCACGCTCGATGCGGCAGTGACTTCCCAATCCAACCACCCCAGAGCGACTTGCAGTGGCCTGAAGCGATGGAAAACATTCCTTAAAGGTCCCATTTTAGCACAGGGATCAAGGAAACACCCCCTTTTCTCTGGTCTGCATGAACACAGCAGGGACTAGAAGGAGACATGAGCGATAGCAAACCCCAGCTGGCTCCATGCCAGACATCCTAAAGCCAGAGGGGCACAGGGACAGCTTGTGCTCCAGCTGGGAGAGGTTTTCCTTGAGGGAGGGGGGATTATGATTGAGACGCTGGGGATTCAGCAAGTCCTGGATGTTCATCAGAATTACCTTTGGGTGATAAGGCTCCTTTGGGAAGGGCCGGGCACTGGTTCCCACCTCCCTGTCACCTCCAGGTGTTGCCACCTGGATCAGAGGGATCCCTGGCCCTCATGCTCCGATCCCCAGGGAACACCGCGCTGCTCTCACCGCCCCAGCCCAGCCACACGTGACAGGTAACCCTCGCAGCCCCATCCCACATCCCAGCCCCATCCCACATCTCAGGAGGGTGTACGAGGAGCACCAGCCCACACAAGGCGCAAAGCCGAGCCCCCATCACCTCAGCACTCACCATCCTGGAGCTCCTCCACCTCGTCTTTGTCATCTGAGTCAAACTCGTCCCGGAAAGTCCGGCACCGATAACCCTTCTTCTTCAGGACACGGCAGATCATGAACCCCACCAGCCCCATGATGAAGAAGACCAGGACAAGGAGGAAGACCACCATAATGCCGTGCTGGGGGTCTGCCTCCCCGTCGCTGGGTCCGTGTTGGTCCGACATGTGGATCTAGGAGAAGGGGGAAGGCAGGTCAGAGCCCCCACCCTGTGCCCATCCTGTCCTTCCTCCTGCCGGGCAGGAGGCAGCTCCCAGCTGGGACTGGGCTGCCCAGGGCTCAGCCCTCGCCCCGCAAGGTCCGGAGGACAGGACCGGCCGGAGGTGGCTCCTCGCGGTCTCCCAAGGACAGTGCTGCCCCGCACGCTCCCGGCACGAGGCATCCCAAGGGCAGCGGTGGCGGCGGCGTCCCCGCAGGCCCGCCGGCCCCGGGCTGCGGCGCTCCCCCGTCCCTTGCAGGCGGCTTCCCAAGGGCACCGGTGCCCCGGCCTGCCCGGGGCTCTGCGGCGGGCGGCATCCCCCGGCTCGCCCTTGCCAGAGGATGGCCGAGCATCCTCCCGCGCCGCGCCGCTCCCCCGCAGCCCTCGGTACTCACGGCCGAGGCCCTCCACCGGCACCGGTACCGGCAGAGGCAGGCGGGGAGCCGCGGCAGCCGGGCTGGCGGAGGGCCGAGCCGCCGGCTGCTCCCGCATCGTCCTCCCGCAGCACCGAGCCGGCTCCCTCCGCCCCGGCTCCCCTGGGCGCTCCCGGCTCCCTTCCCAAGGGCTCAGCGCTCGCATTCCCACTCGCCGGCTCCGCTTCCCGGCACCGAAAGGGTCCCCCCCGCCCGTCCCCCGGCCCCGCTGCGGCGGTACCTGGGCCTGCGGTCCTCCGCAGCGCTCTGCTCTTCACCTTCGCCTTCACCTTCACCTGCCTCCTAGCAACCCCGCATCCCCGCGGCTGGGGACCGCGGCGAGCATCCTCCGGCCCCCGGCCCCCGGCTCCCCGCCCGCCTTCCCCGGGAAGGAGCCAGCTGCTTCTGCCTGCCGCTCTCTGCCGCTCTCTGACACCAGAGCACCCGCCTGTCCCGATCCCAGAAAAAAAATCTCTCTCCGGAGCTGTTTCGGCGGAGGAAGGTGCGGAGAGGAGCTCGGGGAGATGCCGGAGGCTGCAGCAGGACACGCAGGAGCGCTGCTCAGGGAAGCAGTCAGGCTGCTGCCCGCCCCGGGGTGAATAACCTCACCCGCACGCGTGCCAGCCCCGAGCTCCCCTGGCACCCTCCTTTCCGTGATTTTTAGGGCACTGAGCCTTGGCGATGGGAGGGAGAAGGGTGGAAGTGGGGCTCAGTGAGACCAGGGCTGATCACACAGCAGTGTGGGGGGTGGAGAGGGGCGCAGACACCCACACAGGGATCCCAGCACCGAGGAGATGGTGGAAAATGAGCCCCGAGAGACTCCTATGCCTCTCTCCTTCCTAAAAAGAGGAGTGGCTAAGCCATTTGAAATCCCCAGCTGTGGTGGTCCCACGACATCCTTCTCCATCTCCACCACATTGTCCTCACCCTGGGATGCTTCACCCACCACGCCTTTGCTACTGGAAATTAGACCTGCTCCTCTCCATCCTTCAGCCACCTGCCAGTTCTCCACCCAACCCTTGAGGAACGCAACCCTTGAGATCCCTCCCACCCCGTCTCCAAACTGAGCACTGATCCATGCACACATTCCTCGCTGGGAATTATCCCCCCACAGCCTGTCCTGCTGTGGGGCACCCTGTGAGTCCCCCAGGCTGTCAGCCGTGCCTTGCTGAGGGCTCCTGTCCCTCTGCACAGGTGACCAAGTCGACTCTCAGGAGCCTCCTCCATCATCAGCGTGACTTCAGGAGGTCACCACATCATGGGTGACACCCACCCAGCTGTCCTGGCAGGGAGACAGGCCCGAGGATGGAACATCTGTGGTAAGAACAACACTTTTCCAGAACAAGACTTTTCCTCCTGCCAGGAATTGCTGGGCCACAGAGAGAAGAGGTCTCCAAACCCTGGACCAACGAGCTGCTCCATCACGCAAATCTCTGCTGAGTAAGGCCTCGCAAAACAAACCTCACAGGCACTTTGCTCCTTGCCCTTGTTTCTGCAGAGAGGGGGAACTGGCAGGTCTGGGTTTCTGCAGGGCCCTGAGGGGATGCAGTCATGGCGAGCCAATTCCCGTTGTTTTCCTCGCCTCGTGCCCACGCACGCTGTCCTGCACAGTAAATCGCTCTTTCTCCTCCTGGGCGTTCCCGCCCGCCCAGCGCATTGCTGCACCCTGCTCCCTTCCAGCACCCTGCCCCCTTCCAGCACCCTGCCCCCTTCCAGCATCCTGCTCCCTTCCAGCACCCTGCTCCCTTCCAGCATCCTGCCCCTTTCCAGCATCCTGCCCCCTTCCAGCATCCTGCTCCCTTCCAGCATCCTGCCCTCTTCCAGCACCCTGCTCCCTTCCAGCATCCCGCCCTCTTCCAGCACCCTGCCCCCTTCCAGCATCCCACCCCCTTTCCAGCATCCTGCCCCCTTCCAGCACCCTGCTCCCTTCCAGCACCCTGCCCCTTTCCAGCACCCTGCCCCCTTCCAGCACCCTGTTCCCTTCCAGCATCCCCTTTCCCAGCTCCAGCCATGCTGGGCTCATCAAGACTCCCCGTTTCGAGGGGAGATTCCCATTTTCCCACAGCCTCTGGTGTCAGGGTGTTTCCACAAGCTGGGGCACACAGGGTGGCACAGCCTGGCCCTGTCTGGGGACAAATCCTGGCCTTCATGGGGTGAACCAGGGTGAGGAGATGTTACTGTCAAGCTGCTCCCTCCTGGCTCTGCAGTTGGGCTATCCCTGATGACTGTGTTTCTCTTCCTAATTCTCCCAACCAGGGATCGCCTGCTCCCAGTCTCCATCCTTTTTCCTCAGCCTCAGAGTTCCTCCAGGTGCTCAGTTCTTGTCCCGCTGCAGGACCCTGTTAGCATTTCAGTGGTCTCCCACAGCACCTCGCAGGTGACCCGAAAACAACAGCCTGGGACCCAAAAACAACACCCTGGGACCCAAAAACAACACCCTGAGACCCAAAAACAACACCCTGGCTCCTCTCTGCCCCAAAAGCAGCCAGCATTTGAGGCATGAATCCACACAATGGAGCTCTCCCTTCCAGGCAGGCTGGCTGTGTCCATCCTGGATGGTGGGGATGGAACTCACGTGGGGTAAAGCCCCACACCAAGCCTGGGAGGTGCAGCCGTGGCTGTGGGCTGCGTGCTCGTGGCGTGTCCACAGCCTGGGCTCTGCATCCTCTGTCCCTCCTGACCCCATCCCAGCTCCTGTCCCGTCCTGTGCGACCCCAGCAGGCGAGGCAGTGGGATCTGGGACACAGGACAATCCTGCTGGAGCTCTAGGATAGGCAGCTGCCTTCTTCCTGCCTTCCTCCTGCCTGCCCACCTCATCCAGCACCACCATTCCCTGCCTTTCCCTCCCAGGCCACCCCCTCGGGGTTTCCCTGAATCCTGGAAATCCTTGGAGGCTTCGCTCCCTCTCCAGGCATTGCCTGCAAACACTGAAATTTGAAGCTTCCACGTCAAAAGGTGGCTTGGGAGGGAGGGAGGAGGGGACAGAGTGACCGAGGAGAGGCTGGTGGGACAGCACTGTCACCTGTCCCCCTGTCCCTCGGCTGGCTCTGGTCCCAGCGAAATTCCACGTTACCTCTTGTCCACTCTTCCTGCACCTCTCCCGCAGCCTTTGGAACAAAAGTCACCCCACAAACGATGTGAACACGTCCTTTTGGGGGATCAGCCGCCCCAGCCCTGCTGCTTGTCCACAGCTAAACGGGCTGGACTGCCCAGATCCAGGCTCCTCTTGGGATCCTCGCCTCGATGCTCAGCCCAGAAATCGCCGTCATGTCCGCAGAGCTGCTCCATCCCATCGTGTCAAACGATCCCTGAATCCCGAGTCCTACTTCAGCTTTTCAGACATGCCCAGCAGCAAATGGCTGTTAAACCACAGCCTGGTTTTGCTCTCTGAGCACAAAGAGCATCTAAAAATATCCCGCTCCAACGATTCCCTCGCTCTGCTCCAAGACCCGTGAAGATGCCCGGAGCAGTCACCGGCTTCCAGAAACACAGCTCAGCCAGCAGAGCGATCCCAGCTGGAAGCAGGGACGTGTTTCTCCTCTCCTCACCCCGTTTTCCCCCCGGGACGTGCTGCCTGGGTGGCTCCATGTCCCCAGCACGGCGTTATCTGGTGGCAGCAGCTGGCGGAGCAGGGACAGGACGATCGTCACGAGGGAGCTGCCACCCCGGGACGTCAGAGCTCCCCGAGTTCCCGGTACAGCCGTGTGGGTCAGCACGTTGGAATCCCAGTTATTCCCCACGGTGGGCACTGGGCTCGGTGCCAGGTGACCTCTGTGAGTGACCCCAGCCCTGCAGGGGCACGGCGAGAGGGTCCTGGGTCTCCTCTGAAGGTGTCCCTGCCCCTGGCCAGGGCTTGGAATGAAATGATCATTAAGGTCTTTTCCCACCCAAACCATCCCCTGATCTCTGCTCCGTGCTGGAGCTGGGATCCGAAAGGGAAACCCACACAGGGAGCGGTGTGGAGGGGGCAGTGTCCCCACGGGAGGGGACAGAAATGTCATTTCAGAATCCCGTTTAATTTAACCACACCTTGACACGTGTCCTCTTCCTCCTGCAGCCAGGGAACATCCCCGTGCCCGTCTGCCGTGGTGCCCATCCTCATCCTCTTGGGGGTCCCGCCCCTCTCCGGGAGGGTTGAGCGTCCTGTCTCCAGCACATCCCAAACTCCTGCCTGCAGGGAGCCATCAGGAGGAGCCTGGCAGGGCCAAGCATTGATTTTGGCTTGGTTTTCCGAGCCTTTGGGCAAAGCTTGCTGCTCTGTTCATCCTTCCTCCTTTCCAGCCCACAGGGAGCAGGATTTTGCTGCCGTTCCCAGTCACAACGTGGTCCTGTCTCCATCTCTTGGCAGCTCCAGGTTTCCCCCCATTCCGCCGCCTCATCACAATTTTCCTCCCAGTTTTTGTCCTCCTCCTGCCTGGCAGTGCCTCCAATGGGTTCTTCCCGAAGGTCTGGAGGAGCTGCACCCTCCCAGGGTGGGACTGGACAGGTGACAGCTGGCAGTGGCAGGTCCCCATCCCTCAGGGATCAGATCCCAGAATGGGATGAGTCCCGTTGGGGTGTGGGTGTCCCATGGAAACCCCACTGCCCCATCCCCTGTGCCCTGGGGTGGGGGGACTGGGAATAACGGGGGGGAGACTGGGAGTGACTGGGGGCCGACTGTGGGCCTAGAGAAGAGAATCCAGTGGCCAGCTGGGATCACTGAAGCAGCTGGGAGTGACTGGGAGGAGTGAGGGGTGAGTGGTGACCACTGAGGGAGCAGCTGTAGAGTTATGGGAGAGAATCCAGCAGGCATCTGGAAGTAACTGGGAGTGACTGGGAGGCAGCTGCGGGCCTACAGAAGGGAACCCAGTGGGCAACTGGGATGTGCTGGGTGTAACCGGGAGCACCTGGCAGTGACTGGGGGTAACTGGGAGTGGGCTAGGGGCAGTGAGGGGTAACTGGGGGAGCTGAGGATGACTGGGGAGACGACACAGGGTTATGGGAGAGAGTCCAGCCGGCAACTGGGAGTGGGTGGGTGCAGCTGGGGGCAGGTACAGGGCAAGCAGGTGAGAGTGTGGGGTGACTGTGGGCAGCCGGGGTGGTGGGGGGCTGATGTGTGGGCACCAGGGAGCAGCTGGGCGAGCCTGGGGGCAGCTGCGAGGCGCTGAGGGGAACTGGGAGCGGTCTGGAGGAACTGGAGAGCACCGGGACCGCAGGGGCGCTGGCCACGCCCCCAGAGCCACGCCCCTTCCGTGACCACGCCCCTTCCGTGGCCACGCCCCTTCCATGGCCACGCCCCATTCGTGGCCACGCCCCATTCGTGGCCACGCCCCTTTAGCCACGCCCCATTCGTGGCCACGCCCCTTTAGCCGCGCCCGCAGCGTGGCCCCGCCCCGGCCCCGGCCGGGTGTCGCGGGGTGATGACGTGAGCGGGAGCGCGGCGCGGCCTGTCCGCCATGGCGAAGACTGTGGCCTATTTCTACGACCCGGACGTGGGCAATTTCCACTACGGTGAGGACGGGGCCGGCCGGGGCCGCGGCGGCGCCGGGGCTGCGCGGCGGAGCGGCCGCGGTGGGGCTGGGGGCGCGGGGCGGGCTCGGTGTGGGTGTGGCCCGCCCCGTCCTCCCCTCTCCTCATGCCGGCCCTTCTCCCCTTCCCTCTCCCTCCCCGTTCCCGCTCCTCCTCCTCCGCCTCTCCCCGGCCCCGCTCGCCCTCCCCGCGGCCAGACCTGCCCCGGAGCGCGGCGGGCGGCGGCGGCAGCGGCCGTTGTTGCGGGCCGGCCCCGTTAATCCCCGCGCGGTTCCGTTCCAGGCGCGGGGCACCCCATGAAGCCGCATCGCCTGGCGCTCACGCACAGCCTGGTGCTGCACTACGGCCTTTACAAGAAGATGATCGTAAGCTGGGGGCAGGGGGACACCGCAGTGGGTGAGCGGGTGGGACAGGTTCCAAATCTGAGCCCCACAGAGCTGCCGGGCTGGTCTGAAGGGACCATCGGTGGCTGGCAGTGACAGCGTGACAGTGCCCGTGTGGCGTTCCTGTGTCTGCAGCGCCTGCTGGGAGGCACCTGTGAGCTTTGGGAGTGAAGCTGTTCGGCCTGGGGTACAGAAGGCTCCAGGGAGAGCTCAGAGCCTCTTGCAGGGCCTAAAGGGGCTCCAGGAGAGCTGGAGAGGGACTGGGGACAAGGGATGGAGGGACAGGACACAGGGAATGGCTTCCCACTGCCAGAGGGCAGGGATGGATGGGAGATTGGGAGGGAGTTGTTCCTGGCACAGGGTGCCCAGAGCAGCTGTGGCTGCCCCTGGATCCCTGGCAGTGCCCAAGGCCAGGCTTGGAGCAGCCTGGGACAGTGGAAGGTGTTCCCTGCCATGGCAGGAGATGGAATAGGACGATTTTTAAGGCCTGTTCCAACCCAAACCATTCCAGAATTCTGGGATTCCTTTCTGGGCACAAACACTTCCTCTGTTGCTCCTCAGCCTGAGCTGGATCCCCCTGGGAGCTGAGGGCTCTGGGAATGGCTGTGGAGCTCAGCCCTGAGCTGTTGGTGCAGTTGTTGAGGATTCCAAGGAGCTGCTGAGCTCAGGCTCCTTTTGAGGCCGTAGGGATGCGATTTATGAAAAGAATTTTATAGGTTTAGACATGAGAGAAGTTTCTCTAATTAAAATTCCTTAATAAAATCACATCCAGTGCAGTGGCTGTGTGGGGATGCAGCTTGTGGGGACTGCAGGGAGTCTTTGCAGAATTCCTCTCCCAGGTTTTTGCTGTCAGTGTGTGAATTTCCACAAGGAACTTCCCCAGAGCTGGGCTTTCCCTTGCAGGAACAGCCAAAAAACATCTTCTGGCCTGACACTTTTAAATGGCACATCCCTGCCTGAAGGAGGCACAGCTCTACATTTTTAGTCTTGAAATCCTTTTTTTGGGGGGGGGTTTGTTTTCCACAAGGTGCTGCTGGGAAGCTGAAAACCTCAGAGACAGCTTCACCCCAGAGAGTCAGGGACTGGCAAAGTCAGATAAAAGCAGGGATTTGGGGCTATAAAATGGCTCTGAAAATGAACAGATTTCCTGCTTGGCCCTGAAAACAGGAATGTGGTGCAGTTGTCCTGAGGAGTTTCCCTTTGGAGAGCAGCTCATGCATTTCCTGGTATCTTCATCTTCCACTTTTGCTGTCAGGTGATTGCTTTAAATGAGAGAAATTTGGAATCACAAAAAAACATCTCTCATCAACTGAATTGTCTCTCCCAGTGGTGTTGATTTTTAACTTCCCCTCTACTGAGGTGAGTGCCCTAAGAGCCAAAGTGGCAAACCTGTGGTGTCCCAGGTCCTGAATTTGAGTCCCAAGTCCTGAATTTGAGTCCCAAATCCTGAATTTGAGTCCATCCACCTCCTTGACCGTTTCCCCCACCTTTTCCTTTCCAAAAGAAACGAAATTTAGGCAACTCTTCCATCTCTCTGGGAGCTTTCTCCAAATAATTTGGAACCTGTCCGCAGCTCTTACAGAGGGACCAGAACCATCCCTAAATTGAGACCTTAAAATTATGGGAAGCTGGTGGCTGAGGAAGGAGTGATCCCCCCAGTGAAGGAAAAGCTTTCTTTATTTATATCAAACTTAAAATGAAATTTTATTTATATCAAATTTGTATTAACTTTGTCTTTATTTTATTTACATAACCTTTATTATAAAAGGTTTATTTTGCTGCCTGGAGAAAAAAGTTAATGGCAAGAGCTGCAGTCAGGGGAGGCAGGAGATGTGTTTGTGAAAGGGAAGAATGAAAGGAGAGCAGTTTCATGGAGCAGCTGTTGAATTTAAATGAGTGCAAATGCCAACGTTTGCACATTTTTTAGGTGGCTCCTGCAGGCCACTTGTCAATTAGCTTGAGATTTCTCCCAGCCCAAGGAAGGATGGTGTTTGGGTGGGGAGTAAGTGCTGCTGCTGTCTCTGGCAGGTGTTCAAGCCCTACCAGGCGTCCCAGCACGACATGTGCCGCTTCCACTCCGAGGATTACATCGACTTCCTGCAGAGGGTCAGCCCCAACAACATGCAGGGCTTCACCAAGAGCCTCAACGCCTTCAACGTGGGTGATGACTGGTGAGTGCCCCCAGGGGCTGCTCTCCTGGAATGTCCCATTCCTCCTCTCTTTCTCACCAGAATGAGAAGTGTCAGGGTTTGGAGCCTCCTTGATTCCTGGCCCTTCTCTGGAGATGTTGCAGTGCTCCTTTTTGGGTCTGGATTTGCAGACTCTGCTTGTTCTGGAAGAGCCTTCAGTTCTTCTTTTTTAAGAATTTGAGTGCTGCATCCAGCTCTGGGGGTCAAAGAACATCAGCCTGGTGGAGCAAATCCAGACAAGGCACCAGGATGAGCGGATGGAGCAGCTCTGCTGGGAGGAAAGGCTGGGATAGCAGGGATTGAGCCTGGAGAAGCTTTGGGGTGACCTCATTGTGGCCTTGCAGGGCCTGAAGGAGCTGCAGGAGAGCTGGAGAGGGACATAGGTCAAGGGATGGAGGAACAGGACACAGGGAATGGCTTCCCACTGCCAGAGGGCAGGGATGGATGGGATATTGGGCAGGAATTGTTCCCTGTGAGGGTGGGGAGGCCCTGGCACAGGGTGCCCAGGGAAGCTGTGGCTGCCCCTGGATCCCTGGCAGTGTCCAAGGCCAGGCTGGACAGGGCTTGGAGCAGCCTGGGACAGTGGGAGGTGTCCCTGCCATGGCAGGGGTGGGATGGGATGGGCTTTAAATTCCTTTTTAATCCCAGACCATTTTGGGTTCCATGATCCTCCAGCCAGAGGAGAGCTATCACAGTACTCCCTTTTCCTGAGGCAGTGTCTCCTCATGTCCCAGCTGTGGGCAGGACAGATTCTGACAGGTTTTGGGGACACTGAAGCCTTTTCAA
Organism: Eopsaltria australis; assembly: GCA_034509425.1. NCBI lineage: Eukaryota > Metazoa > Chordata > Aves > Passeriformes > Petroicidae > Eopsaltria > Eopsaltria australis. Next base: position 433,877 of record JAVTVJ010000916.1, read on the forward strand.
GACTGAAAAGGTTTGGAAGCTTTGGGAATTATTATCAAATTCCCTGTGTTTGATCCAGCTCACTCCCCTGCTGGGGCTCAGTGAGTTACAGGCAGGGTCAGAGTGATCCTGATCCCAAATTCACTCTTTCACAGTTTTACTCTTGCTCAGGTGTTAGTTACTCCTGAGCAGTTTGGTTGTGGCTTTGCTCTGGAGAGCAGGGGAGGGGTGAGCTGTTCTGGGTGTCACTGTGGTTTCTTTTCCAGCCCAGTGTTTCCAGGCCTCTTCGAATTCTGCTCTCGTTACACCGGGGCCTCCTTGCAGGGAGCAACACAGCTGAACAACAAGGTGAGGGGGCTGAGGGGCTGATCCTTTGGAACTGGAGCTTTGGAGGAGGAGGAAAGGCCAGGAGGGTGTTGTGGACCCCTGGGATGGGCAGGTGGAAGTGGGAAGGAGGATTCGGGTTTGTTGTCACCACATTGTCACCTTCACCTCGCTTCTCTTTCCTCTCCTAGATCTGTGACATCGCCATAAACTGGGCAGGGGGCCTCCATCACGCCAAAAAGTTTGAGGTAATGAGGCAGATCTGGGGATTGCTCTGTCCTTGAGGGCTGGGCTCTGTCGTGATCCCATCCTAAAGCTGTTGGGGTTTCTCTCTGTTCCAGGCTTCGGGCTTTTGTTACGTCAATGACATCGTTATCGGCATCCTGGAGCTGCTCAAGTAAGGACAGGGGCAAGGGCTGAGCTCTCCTGGCTGCTCTGTGCTTTCCCTCTGCTTTCTCTTTATTTCCCTGCCTCATTTGCCTTTCTGGAATCCAGGAAGCCCAAAAACTTCATTTCTGTCCTGGCCTCATCCTTCAGACACAAGGAAGGGTGTGAGAATTGGAATATCTGACTCCAGATTTGTAGCATGGATTTTGAGGGATACAAATGAGTTCTTCCATCCCATTTCTCACCCATCTGTAAATCACTCATTTCAAGGGCTCCTGAGTCTCAGCCTTTGTGCCACAGGGAGCCTTTTGTAGGTAGATGCAAGTTCTGGTCCACTGGAGACACAAAAATGACTCAAATCTTTCTGGAGTTGCTTGAGTAGCTTAAGAACAGGACTTGGGCTGCACATGGATGATCAAAGGACACTTGGTCTCAGTGGAAAAGAGTAATTTCATTTTCTAGAATGAAAAATAAATTTAGAATGAGAGGAGAAGTTACAGAAATACCTTTAGTTTTTTCGATTGATCTGAGATTTTTTTTTTGGTACTTCAAAGTGCCTCCTTGTCACTGAGCCTCAGACAAGTTGTCATGGAATGAAAGAAGATTTGGAGTTGATCAAACAATGCTTGCATGACTGCTGGCAAGTTTATTGCCCTCACAGTCAGATTTATGGGGTGTGCTGGGTTTTCTTGTTCCCCCTTCCGTGCTCTGTTTGAACCCCAGGATTCCCCTGGCTATCCCTGCACTCCCATTTCCTAATCCCATCCCCCAGAGGCCTCAAATACAGCCCAGTTCCCCCTTATGGGATATTATTTATGTCTCTATTCTTTCATTCTCTGTTTCCAGTTTCCATTTCTGCAGCAGGTGGCTGCATTTTGAGTTTGCTTCTGTCTCTGTGTCTCTGGCTGCTTCTCCAGTAAAATTAGCCCAAAAATGTAGGGATTTTTGGTGCTCACCAGCTGGGACACAGTGCTCCAGTGCTGTGGCATGAGGAGGAAATGAGTGTTCCCACCTCCTCCATGCCAGCTTGCCTTTCATTTCCTGATATGATTAAAATCACTGGAGCTTTTAAAGATTAACTCTGAGCATGTTGGAAACAAGTACCTGCAACTTTTTATAAACAAGTTCTTTCCCAAGACATTTCTGGCTCCCTCTAAAATCCTTTTTGTTCTAATACCCGTTTCCAGAAGAAACATATATTAATGAAGAAAATGTTTTAAATATCACTTTCCAAGCACATCAAAAGAAGATGTTTGAGTGTGTGTAAATGCCTGATACCCAAAATTCGATGTGTTCCACAGGTACCACCCCCGTGTGCTGTACATCGACATCGATATCCACCACGGGGATGGGGTGCAGGAGGCTTTCTACCTGACAGACCGAGTCATGACAGTGTCCTTCCACAAATATGGCAACTATTTCTTTCCTGGCACAGGTAGGTGTTTTAATTTCTAATTTAATTAGTGGGAACCTGTTCCAGAATCCCTTGGGAGGCTCTGCTGGAGTAGAAAAGTGGAAATCACAAAATTCGAGCTGCGGGCGGAAATGGTGGGCGAGAGTGATTAGAGGGGAATAAGAGTCTAGTTGCTTGTAAGAAAGGGATTCTGTTTAGGTGAAAAGACTCAGCCCAGACCAGACCTGGCCTTTGCACAGCTCTGAAGTCCCAGGGCTGCTGTGACTGTCCTGTTTTGCAGGTGACATGTACGAGGTTGGTGCAGAGAGTGGCCGTTACTATTGTCTCAACGTGCCCCTGCGCGATGGCATCGATGACCAAAGTAGGTGCTCCCTCCCCTCTCCCCTGGCCCCAGGGGTTTCCTGCTCCTTCTGCTCCACAGCCATGACAAATCCACTTCTCTCTCCCAAGGTTACAAGCACCTCTTCCAGCCAGTCATTAACCAGGTGGTAGATTACTATCAGCCCACCTGCATAGTGCTGCAGGTAAGGAAGCAAACCTCTGTGCACACATCCACACCTTCCAGAGGCTGCAGAGGGCTGTCCCTGTGTCACTCTCTGTCCCTGGGGGAGCAGGGTTGGTGTGAATCTGCAGAGCAATGCCAGAATTCCCTTGTTTTTCTCTTCCCCAGTGTGGCGCTGATTCCCTGGGTTGCGACCGGCTGGGATGTTTTAACCTCAGTATAAGAGGCCATGGGTAAGTACATCAGGGCTGAGCACAGAAAAACCACCTGAAGGGCTCTGAGGAGTCTCTGCTGTGAGGTTGGATCTTTGGCTTTGGCCTACCAGCATTTTTTGGGGTTTTTTTTACATTTGTCTGACTGGAGGGGGGTCTGAGAGTGAGCCTTTGTACAAGGAGCTGCAGGGGGTGGTGAAGGAGGAAGCCACAGAGATGCTCTGAGGGCTGGAGCCAGGCTGGGAGAGCTGGGGGTGTTCATCTGGAGAGGAGGAAGCTTCCAGGGAGACCTCAGAGCCTAAAGGGGCTCCAGGAGAGCTGGAGAGGGACTGGGGACAAGGCATGGAGGGACAGGACACAGGGAATGGCTTCCCACTGCCAGAGGGCAGGGATGGATGGGATATTGGGATGGAATTGTTCCCTGTGAAGGTGAGGAGGCCCTGAAGTTGCCCAGAGCAGCTGTAGCTGCCCCTGGATCCCTGGCAGTGCCCGAGGCCAGGCTGGATGGGGTTTGGAGCACCTTGGGACAGTGGGAGGTGTCCCTGCCCATGGCAGGGGGTGGAATGAGATGAGTTTTAAGGTTCCTTCCAACCCAAGCCCTGTGATGGTGATTCCTGGGTGGAAGCTCCAGGTGTATCTCCCCCAGCCACAGTGGTGCTGGAGCTCAAAGGGGCGTTTCTGACATGAGACCCTGTGCTGCAGTTTGCAGCTCTGGCATTTTCCTGTTTGGGGTTTGTAGGGAGTGTGTGGAGTACGTGAAGAGCTTCAACATCCCCTTGCTGGTGCTGGGAGGAGGAGGTTACACGGTCCGGAACGTGGCACGGTGCTGGTGAGTCCTGCTGAGGGCCACTGCTTGGGCAGCTCTCTGGGATTTGTCCCTGCATTTCCCATGTCCCTTTCAGTGCACTGAGCTCCTCTTTTCCCATCTTTCCAGGACATATGAAACATCCTTGCTCGTAGATGAGCCAATTAGTGACGAGCTCCCATACAGCGGTGAGTTGGAGTTGCCTTTTTTTCCTCATTGGGTGAAATACTCGTGATGTTCTACTCTGCATTGAGCAGGGCTGATGTGTCAGCACTTCCTGACCTTGGAAACGGCCTTAGTGATGCCTGGAAGTGTCCAAGGCCAGGTTGGATAGGGCTTGGGCTAGTGGAAAGTGTCCCTGCCCATGGCAGGGGTTGGAATGAGATGAGATTTAAGGTCTCTTCCAACCCAAAACCGTTCTGTGATCTCCCACCACCCGCTTTGCTGGGCTCACACAGCTTTAGGTGTCCTTAGGGTTTAGTTTGGTCCATTTCCTGGGGTTTGCCCTCTTGTTTTGTGCTTTTTAAGCTCTGCTCTCTCCCAAGCAGGCAGGAGGGTGAGCTCTGCTCTCTGCACAGCTCCTGCCCCTCTGTGCTCTAACTCTGCCTCCTTCCATCTCAGAGTACTTTGAATACTTCGCTCCAGACTTCACCCTTCACCCTGATGTCAGCACCAGGATTGAGAATCAGAACTCCAGGCAGGTGAGTGCTTGCCACCCTGCTGGAAATTTCCAAAACCCTGTGGTTGATGCTCTGTCCTGTGAAACCAGCTGGAGCCCAGGGCAAAAAAAAAACAATGAAAAACAGCAACTGGGTTGTCTCAGTGTTTCCTGTGTGCTTGAGTGCCCGTGATTGAATTCGCTCTCCCGTCCCCTCTGCTCTGATAAATGGCTTTTTGCACAAATTTGGCCATCATACAGGTGATGCAGGCAGGTGACAGAGCTGTGCCACATCCCACTGTGCTGATCCCTGTGTTCTGCCCCTGCAGTACCTGGATCAGATCAGGCAGACCATCTTTGAGAACCTGAAGATGCTGAACCACGCTCCCAGCGTGCAGATCCACGACGTGCCCTCGGACCTGCTCAGCTACGACCGCACGGACGAGCCCGACCCGGAGGAGAGGGGCTCTGAGGAGAACTACAACAGGTACCTGAGCTTGTTCTGGAGAAAAGGGATTCCCTTTCTGTCCCTGAGGAATCCATCTTAGTCCTAGAACAAGTCAGAATCCCAGAATTTTGGCTTAGAAGGGACCTTAAAGCCCATCTCATTCTCATGGGCTGGGAAGTCACTTCCGAGCCTCTGGTTGTACCCAAGGAGCTTCTGCCCTAATATGGCATTCCCTCAAACCCCAAGGGTTCCACGTCCCTCTTTCCTCCCTGACAGGGATTTCTCTCCCCCCAGGCCTGAAGCTCCCAACGAGTTCTACGACGGTGACCACGACAATGACAAAGAGAGCGATGTGGAGATCTGAGGGCTCTGCGCTGCGGGGCCTCCCGCCTTGGACACGGATGCTTGGAGCACGCAACTGGGCCCTGGAGGAGCCAGTTCAGCTCTCCCTCCATCTTAGACTGCATGTGGTGGCAGCAGGGACAGACCCACTGCAGGCTCCTGCCACCTGGAGAGGCACAGAGGTGACGTGTGCTCCTCACCTGTCACCGCGTCGCGGTTCCGGCTGTCACCTCTCTGGGAATGGAACCATGCTGAGTCCTGGCTGGCAGCTGTGACTGCCCTCAGAGCCTGAGCCAGCTCCATGACTGCCCTGCAGGCTCCTCCTGCCAGCCAGCTGGGAGCTGGAGCAGCTGTGCCTACGATCTCTGCCTCTGTCCAGCAGCTCTGGATCCACCCTGCTGTCCCTGACCTCCTCTCAGGTACCACCCCGCTGTCCTGTGCAGCCTGCACTGAGAGCTGCTCCTGATGTCCCTTCTCACCAGCTGATGTGCCACAGCTCCAGGGGTTATTGGAGAAGACCAGGCCAGTGGTGGAGTAGGGATCAGGATGTCCCTGGAGTAGGGAGTGGGATGGAAGGATGTGTGCAGAGCAGGGGCTCGTTCCTTCCCCTCACACCCAGATCTGCATTCACAAACGAGTTCTGCAACACTTTGCTGAGCTGGACACAACCTCCCTTTTGTGGTTATTCCTTGGGAGGCTTAAATCCCTGTGGAACAGAGGTTTGGCTGCCCAGGTCAGCACTTAGTGTGTCCTGCACTTCTACTGCAGCTTCCAGCTGTGTTTCCCAAGTTCACACATGGCCTTCCTGTGTGTCAGCAAGAGATCTGAGAGGAAGCCATTCCCTGGGCTGTACCCAGCAGATGTTGCTCTGCTGCTGGGTGAGGGAAGCTGCTTCCTCCAAGTGCTCTGTTCTTGCCCTTACCCAGCAGAGGTTCCTCTTGGCCATCCCTCAAATCCCAGATTTCTCTGCTCCTTGTCCCGAGCCCTCAGCTGGTACCTGTGGTGGTTTGGAACGTGCTGTTTGGGGAGGTGGGGGGGGGTTCAGCCTCTGTCTGTACGGTTCTGTTTGTTTACTGATGTCTTTGAACATTAAAGAAGAGGCAGTATTTTTCTTACCTGACCTGTTGTTCGTCTGTTTATTCCCCACTCCTTTCTGGCTCCTGTTCTCCCAAGGATCCAGCACATCCCTGGCAGGGTAAAGTCAAAGGAATGGAGGGAATTCTTCTCCTCAGAGTAGATGTTGGTGAGTTTTTGCCATCACTGCACACAAGGAGAGCACCCTGAACTCCCTTTCAAGGGGGGTGGACACTCCTGTTTCACCTCTCAGTCCAGCAGAAGCTTTGCAGGAACCTGCAGAGCTGATCCAGGAAATCTTTCCTGCATTTATTTGAGATGCCGTGAGCTCTCCAAGTTGCAGTGTCCGTATCAGCCTCTGCATTTTGCACTCTCCCTGTCCCAAAGCCCTTTCTGGGGACTGTTTTAGAAATCCCACAGAAATAAATTGTGATAGAATCAGATTGGGAGTGGAGAAGGATGATCAAAGCTCTAACACAGCTCTTGTGTGAGGAAGGATTTGGTGGATGAGGATCCTTCAGCTGAGGAGGAAGAGCTGAGCTGGGAAAGGCATCACAATGTCCTAACCATGAGTGTCAGAGAGGGTTTCTCCAAGTAGCAGATTTTAGAGGAGCAGGGACTTCACCAGGGCCTGGAGTGCCAGGACACAGGGAATGGCTTCCCACTGCCAGAGGGCAGGGATGGATGGGATACTGGGGAGGAATTCCTCCCTGTGAGGGTGGGAAGGCCCTGGCACAGGGTGTCCAAAGAAGCTGAGGCCACCCCAACCCCAGAAATACCCCTGATGGAAGGTTATTTACACCCAAAACAGGCTGAATTCTCGGTTTTCTGTCGCTGTGCAGAGCCGTGTTTGGGCACCAGGTGGCACCTGGATCGCTGGAATCCTATGGAGTCTCTGTGTCCCTGCTGCAGCCCCTGTGTGCAGAGCTGCCATGGCAAACTGCACTCCCAGGGTGGGTTTGGGGAGGGGAGCAGAGTCCTGGTTGTGTTCTCAGGACAGTCGGGGGGTTTTGGGGCACTGTCAGCAGCCTGGCTGTCACCAGGGCACAGGAGCAGGGGTTGTTCCTCATCTGTGGCTTCCCTGTGTAAGCTTCCACACTGGCCCAGCAAATCCCGTGGCACCAGGAGTGTGGCCAGGCTGGCACTGCCCTTTCTGCACAGAATCTCCCAGACATTCCCTCCTGGGGAGCAATGAATGTTGTGTCTTTAATTTCTCATAAAGAATCACATCAAATACATTTTTTTCCTACTTTACCTGACTCTCTCCTGGCTGTGTTGGTCCCACAGCCTCAAAACGCAGCAACCCCAAGTTAATGAGGTCCCTGCAACATTTCCCTGTTCCACAGGGGTGGGATGAGCTGGGGGGTTTGTGCATCCCTGTGCCTGGTAGGAAATTGGGATGAGAAAATTCTTGCTGTTTTCAGTGCACTCCAGTGCCTGTGGAAAACACCCAGCACACACTGGCACTGCCAGGAGCTGATTTTGGGCTGTGCTGCCCAGCCAGGTCTGCCTTTCACCCCTCTAAACCCTTTTCCTCAGCTCCTTCATCCCAGGAGGCCCAGGAGGATTCCCTGCTCCCCCTCTAGGCACTGCCACAGCCTGGGGTGGGTGTCCCATTCCCAGGTCATGGGGGTGTCATCTCTCCCCCTTTTCTGTCCTAAAAGATCAGGGAAGTGATTTGAAATCCTCTCCTTCCCTCCGTGCTGAGCAAAGGGGGAATTTGGCAGGCACTGACCCACCTGAGTGTCCTGATCATTTCCTGTTAACCAAATTCCAGAGTCTGAGATGTCCATGGGACTTGGGAGTGTGGATTTGATTCCTCCTGGGGCAGAATTAACCTGAAGGAAGGAAAACCCAGAGATGTTTCCTGCAGGTCTGTGGGGCTGAGCTCAGCCCTGGCTGTGTGGGACAGTTGGGTGACAATTCAGGTCCTGCAGGAGAGCAGGGGGGGCTTGGCTGGGGGTGCCAGGGCACTGCAGAGCCCAGCAGGGGCAGTTTTGTGGCCTGGCTGCCACCAGGAGCAGAGTTTGCCCCTGCTGCACATCTGTGCCTTCCCTCTGTGAACTGCTGGCCTAACAAATCCCCTCCCCACTGCTCCCATTTCGGTTTCAATCCCTCACCCCTTGTTCTATCACCACAAAAAATCTCTCTCCACCTTCTCTGCAAGCTCTGCCTCAGCTCTATCAGTGCTGGACCTGTTAAAATCCCCCTTCCAAGCACAACTTTAATGAATTAGTCTGAGCATTACCCCACCATTCTCATTGTGCATTTCTTCTGTCCACTCTAAACCTGCCTGTTTCCAGTGTAAAATATTTCCTACTCCTGTCATCACAGGCCCTGATAAAAAGTCTCTCTCCTCCTCTCTTTAATTGTGGGAAGCCCCAGATAAGGAGACCCCACACAGTCCCACCAATCTGGGGGGAAGATATTAAACACGGAAGGTCCCAGTATGGGCCCACACGTTACTGGTTCCATTTGGACCTTGGGATGTTGTCTGTAACTCCTTGGATGCAGCCCCACAGGAATTCCTTACCCATCCTCTGAAATCCAGAGCATTTCTGGAATTCAGTGACCCCTCAGGTCCCCAGATCCAGAGAGGATTTAGCTCCTGGCACATGGATCTGGAAATGCCCTAAATGGACAGTGGGATTTTATTCACCCCGCTGGGGGTCAGGCCCTGAGCACCTCGTGTGCACCCAAATCAATTTCTCCTGAGACTGAAGCTTTGGGCTTTCCTGGCAGTGCTGGGACCAGTCCCAAAATTCCTGTTCCTGGTTCTCTGCATGTCTTTCCAGCATCCGTGTGGGCTCCTCCCGTGCCCTCACATCCCCAGGATACTCTGGCATCACTTCCTCTCACTCACAGATGTCTTGCTGCAGACATCAAGGTCTCTGGCCAAAATCTCTGTCCCGTTTCCTTGTCCCTCCCAGTGTCCCCAGCTCTGTCACCTCAGAGCTCTCTGGGATTCTGCACTTGTGGCTCCTCTCTTCCTCCATCAATTCCTGATGTGCCAGAGTTGGCTGAGAAGTGGCAGCAAACAGGGGCAGAAACTTCCCTCCTCCTCCTCTGGAGTAGTGTCAGGAAAAACTCAGGAATCTGTCCACAAACCAGGGGCTGATGAGTCCAAAAGTTTCTGCTGAGGAGGATGAACAGGGGGGGCTCACCAGGGTCCTTCCAACATCCAGGATGGTTCAGATTCAAAGGTCTGGATGTCTCAGGCCCATTCCTCCTGCTCCAAGTAAGGCCAATCCAAAAGTCAGGGATTGTTCAGGGCATTTTGCAGTCAACCTGGAGTCTCTTCAAGGCCCAGCTCCCCTCTCAGCATAACTGAGCTCCCTTTTGTGATGTTTAACCACTCTTGTGAAAATATTCTCCTTAAATAACTCGGGATTTCCCTGACTGGAGCTGGTGGCTCTCATCCTTTCACCTCCCTGCTCTTGTTTCTTCGTTTCTCCTGGAGTGGAGTTGGGGAACACACACTGACAGCATCAGAGTGCTCTGGCAGGGCTCTGGGAGCAGCACTGGTGGGAAAATGAATGTTCCTTTGCTTTCTGGAGAGGTCTGTTTGGAGAACTTTCCCCCTGGATTGTTACTAATTTTCCCTGAGAATGATTTCTGCAGGATGTGGGGGGTACCTGCTCCCTGTGAGCTCCAGGAGAGGGGTTTGAGGCAGTTCCCTGGAATTCCTGGACACTGAATTCATTCCTGATCTCACACATGCAGTCTGTAAGCACAGGTAGGGTGTTGTCTGATCTGGGAGATGTTTGTACATTCCCTGATTCCCACCAGGAGAGAACTTCCCACCTCCCAAACTTTGTGTAGCACAGCTGAGATTTTCAGCAGATGTTTACACCTCACACCAGGCCGTGGTGTTGCCTGCTTGTCCTGGCCTGACTTTTCCTGATGTTTTAGGGCCAGCAGCTCTTTTCCTGCCACTTCAGCACCATCCCTGGGGCATGGCCCGGCCCAGCCACCCTGCTCCGGGTGCTCCCCTGGGTGCAGGTGATGCTTTTAACAGAGAACACATGGAAAAGTGAGTGGGAGCAAGGCCAGGCTGTGTCCCAGGGCTGAATCTTTAGAAGTGATGGAGCTGCTGCTGTCCCCATCACTGCAGTGGCCTCACCTGGTGACAGTCCCCTGCCACCCTGGCTTTCGGGGGAGCCGCAGGTGGCACCTGTCCCCATCCCTGGGGTGCAGCTCCTGCCTGTCCCGGGGTGCTGCCACTGCAAGGAGAGCTCGGGGCGTTACTGGTGGGCTGCGTGCTGGTGCCTGGGCCTTACTGGGAGGCACTGGGGGGCACTGGGAGGCACTGGGAGGCACTGGGATCCAGGCTGTGCCCACCACACTCCCCCATGCTGTTCGCACTGGAGCACCAGTGATTTTTTCGGCAATTCGAGCTCTGAGAAGCCCCTGATTAAACCCTGGGTTAGGCCAAGGGGTTCTCTAATGGAATTGTTGCTTTCCGCGGTTATCGGGGCCGTTCTGGCGGTGGATCCGGGGGGTTTTCCCCGCGCCCCCCTGGCTGTCCCCAGGTCCCTGCAGTGTCGCCTTCATCCGCCAGGTGTGCGCAGTTGAGCCGCGCTGGCGCCGCTCCCGGGATGAGCTCAGCTCGGCCGGGATTGGGAGCCGGGATCAGCTGCTCTCCTGACGCGGCTCTGACGCGGCCCCGCATCCTCCCCGCATCCCCCCCTGCATCCCCCGGCCCCCCCCGCGACCTCCTTTTCCAGACAAAGACGGGAAGTGCTGCTGCGTGCGCATCCCTCCCTCCATCCCCCTCCTCCTGCTCCCCCCTCCCTCCGGCCCCGCTCTGAACCTGGAAAAAACAGCTCAGCTCCTATTTCAAGGAGCTTTTGTCCTCCCAAAGAGCTTTCTTTGGGACATTTGTCTTCCTTTCTTCTGCGTGTGACGGGGACATAATTGGGAGTGGGTCTCCATCTGCTGCCGGGGGAAAGGAGGGGGGTTTTGGGGAGAAATCCTGGAATTGGCACACAAAGGCAGCATCCCGAGCCTTTAGGGTGCTTAGTCATGGGGAATTTTGGGAGCAGGAGCTGGGATTTGCGGGGTTTTGTTCCGTGAAAAGAATGGGGGATCTCTGGAGCATCAATCCCTCTCTTGTGGGGACTCTGGGGCCCAGCAGTGCCAGGGGACCCCAAATCTTGCCCTTCTTGGCCTGGGGGCCACCCTGATGTGTCACTTGTGCCTTCCCAGCCCTGCCAGGCTGAGTCACCGGGGTGTGCTGGGAATACACCCCAGGAGCCACATTTTGCAATGTTTTCAGTCCCCCGTTGCTCACGGGCTGAGCTGTCCTGGCACCTCCTCTCCTGATGCCCCTTCTTGCGCAGCAGCTCTGCAAAAAAAAACACCCTCTCCTCCAGCCCCACTCCCCTGCCAGGCTCCTGCTGTCCCAGTGCCACCCTCACTTGTCCCCTGCCCTGCTCCTATTTGCTTTAAATATATTTATAAATGACAATAATAAAATCAAGCCTCCCTGAGTGTCCCATCCTGGGTGTCCCCCCCTCCATCCACATCCAGAGCTCCAGCTCTGGGTCAGCCTCACCCTGACCCCACAAAAAGCTCTTCTCTCTCCCAAGAAAGGCCCCTGGAGGTATTTTTTTTTGCAGTTATATAAGTTATAGAAGTTATATAATTTATAGAAGTTATATAATTCCTTTCCCTGTGCGGTTTTTTGGGGGGGGGTGGGAGCTGGTGCCCCACATCCCGCCCGTGCCAGGCTCTGTGTCCACAGCCTGGGTGGGGTCACGGGGCTCAGGTGGGTGCTGGGCCTCCCATTCCTGCCTGAATCCCATCTTTTTTACCTCCACCAGTGCTTTTCCTGTCTCCTCAATTTTTAAAAACTTGCTTTTCTTCCGCATCTTCCCTCTTCCTCAGTGGTTAAATTCTTACCCCCAAAAAATTGGGATCCCGGGTTTTTTTGTGGTTCTTCACTTCCTTCCTGGGTGATGCCTTTTTGCCCTTTTAGAACTGATGTTGGGAAATTTTTTTGCAAGATTTCCTTGGAAATTTCAGCCTCAGATCCAGCAGGATTTGGCCCTACCCTGCCACACTCCTGCCTTGAAATACCCAGGGAAAAGCTTGCAGGGTTTTCCATTTACCCTTTCATCCCTAAACCTTTCCTTGGACCACACCTGCTCATCCCAATCCAGGTAGGAGCTGCTTCTCCCTTTATATCCATTTTCAACCCTTTTTCCCACCCCACAAGAGAAAACACCAAGTTTTAGGTGCTCGTCCTAACGTGGAACTCAATATAAATGAAATTTAAAGGATTTTTTCTCACACAAGGAAAGTTATGTCACTGTGTGGGGCAGTGGCATTGATTTTTAAGAGCTGTGTATGTGAAATATCTTGATTTCAATACAAATTGCTGTCCTTTTCCTGAGGATTTTGAATGTTGACACAGCAAGGAAAACAGAAGTATAAAATAGGTGGCAAATACAATTTCAGGCTCAGATCCAGCAGGATTTGGCCCTAAATGGGGTCACCCCATTTCAGGTGGGGGCTGATTCTCCCCCTCCATCCATCTTTAACCTTTTCTCCCATCCCACAAGAGAAAACACCAAGTTTTGGGTGCTCATCCTGATGTGAAACTTAAAACAAATGAAATCCAAAGGTTTCTTTTAATTTCTTAATTTTTAAGAGTTGAGTGTACGAAATGTGTTGATTTCAATACAAATTGCTGCCCTTTTCCTGAGGATTTTGAATGTAACAGATATTCAACAAACATAACAAATAACAAAATCCTGAGGATTTTGAATATAGCAAGGGAAATACGAATATAAAAAGGGAGGGAAAGGCAACCAGGAGAGCTCGGGGGTGACAAAACTGCTGAAACTTTTTAGTCAAGAGAATTTCAGGCTCAGATCCAGCTGGATTTGGCCCTAAACGGGGTCACCCCATTTCAGGTGGGGGCTGATTCTCCCCTCATACCCATCTTTAACCCTTTCTCCCATCCCACAAGAGAAAACACCAAGCTTTGGGTGCTCATCCTGATGTGGAACTTAAAACAAATGAAATTCAGAGGTTTTTTCATTTTCTTAATTTTTAAGAGTTGAGTGTACGAAATTTGTTGATTTTAATACAAATTGCTGCCCTTTTCCTGAGGATTTTGAATATAACACAGCAAGGAAAATATGAATATAAAAGGGGAGGGAAAGGCAACCAGGAGAGCTCAGGGGAGGACAAAACTGCTGAAACTTTTTAGTCAAGAGAATTTCAGGCTCAGATCCAGATGAATTTGGCCCTAAACGGGGTCACCCCATTTCAGGTGGGGGCTGATTCTCCCCCTCCATCCATCTTTAACCCTTTCTCCCATCCCACAAAAGAAAACACCAAGCTTTTGGGTGCTCATCCTAATGCAGAATTTAAAACAAATGAAATTAGAGGGTTTTTGAAACCTGTAAAATTATGTAATGGTGTGGGGCACTGGCATTAATTTTTAGGAGCTGTGGGTGTGACATGCACTGGATTTAATACAAAATACTCTCATTTTCCTGAGGATTTTGAATGTAACACAGCAGGGAAAATAGAAACACAAAAAGGGAGGGAGAGGCAACCAGGAGGGGTTTTTTTTGTGACAAGGCTGCTGAAACTTTTTAATCAAAGAGAATTTTAGCCTCAGATCCAGCTGGGTTTGGCCTTACCCTGACACACTCCTGGTTTTAAAGCTGAATACCCAGGGAAAAGCTTGAAGGGCTTTCCATGCACCCTTTTCACCCCTAAACCTTTCCTAGGGACCACCCCTGCTCACCCCACTCCGGGTGGGTGCTGGTCCCCCTCTCATATCCATCTGTGACCCTTTCTCCCATCCCACGAGAGGAAACACCAAGTTTTCAGTGCTCATCCTAGTGTGGAACTTCAAATAAATGAAATTTCATTAGCTTTTCAAACCTGGAAAATTCTGAAGTTGTGTGTGGCACTGGCAATAATTTTTAGGAGCTGTGTGAGTGGAATATTTTGATTTTAATACAAAACATTGATCATTTTAGGGGGATTTTGAATGCAACACTTCGAAAAAATTAAATTTCATGGGTTTTTTCAAACCTGCAAGATTCCATTGTTGAGTGTGGCACTGGCAGTAATTTTTAGAAGCTGTGTGTGTAAAATATTTTGGTTTTAATACAAAATGTTGTACTTTTTGGGGGGGTTTTGACTGCAACACTTCCAAAAAATTAAATTTCATGGGTTTTTTCAATCCTGGAAAATTCTAAAGTTGTGAGTGGTACTGGCAATAATTTTTAGAAGCTGTGTGTGTTAAATATTTTGGTTTTAATACAGAATGTTGTACTTTTTGGGGGGGTTTTGATTGCAACACCTCAAAAAAATTAAATTTCATGTTTTTTTTCAATCCTGGAAAATTCTATCATTGCGTGTGGCACTGGCAATAATTTTTAGAAGCTGTGTGTGTAAAACATTTTGGTTTTAACACAAAATATTCTTATTTTGGGGGGGATTTTGAATGTAACACAACAAGGAAAATATAAGTGTAAAATTGATGGCAGAGAGAGGCAACCGGGGTTTCCCAAGGCTGCTGAAGCTTTTTAATCAAATATTTTGCCCATCACAAGAAATTTAATCACCCCGTTAAGAAAATTTGGGGGGTTTTGGGTGCCTGGGGCCTGCGGGGATGGAGCTGGGCTGAGAAACTCCGTGCCCCCCTCAGACTCATCCAGCAGCAGAGGGTGCTCATGCACTGCTCTGCAAATCCTCCTTCTCCCTCAGCCATCTTAGGGAAATGTTTCCCTTCCCTGCAGTCTCCATTTTATGCTCCTGACGCAGAAAATTAAAAAGGTCAGCGCTGGGGGGAGGGAGGATGGGCTGGGGGAGGTGTGGGATGCGCTGGGGCACAGCTTGGCTGCGGGTTTTGGGGTGCCAGGGGGGGTGTGGGGCTGGGGAAGGGGGGCAATGAGGGGCTGGTACCCAGGGGGGTGCAGGGAGAGGGGCTGGGGAGAGACTGGGGAGGGGGGAGCTGGAATTCCAGCTGAAATTCCTGCTGGGAGCCCCCCAGGGCTGGGTGGTGCCCCCCTCCCTCCATCCCTGCATCCCTCCCTGCATCCCTCAGGATGCTGCAGCTGCAGCGGTGCTTTTTTTAACCCCCGGCCTGCCTGGAAGCAGGATGGAGCTCAGGATGGAGCTCAGGATGGAGCTCAGCCTCCAGCCCCTTGCCAGGCTCCCCAGCCCACGGGGACTTTCCTGTTTTCATTGTTCGGGACGCCGAGATCTGTCCTTGTTCTGTTTTTCCTTCCTGCCTGTGCATGTTCAGGAGGGGGAGGTGGTTGCCCCAGGTCCGCGACCAGCAAATCCTGGCAGCAGCACCTTCCCCAGCTGCGTGGAGAGCCCAGGAGGGCTGCCAGCGTTATTGAGCAATTATTGTCATCATCCCTATTTGTGGGAGCCTTTCTTGTGTTGCTCATCGCTGCATCCTCTGTGTCGTGCAGGGCTGAGGGGCGAGCAGGAGTTTCCCAACCCGGGATTTGGAGAAGCTCGAGGATCCAAACTGCTCCAGCTTCGCTGATCCAGTCAAAGATGCTCAGAGAGGGACTCAGGTGTCTGTGCTCCCCTCCTGCCCCTGCCCCTCTGCGCCCTGTGATGAGCACAGCACTTCCCTCCCTTCCATGCGGGGTTTGTGAGCTTCCAAAGGCTTCCTGGGATTGTTTGTGTGTTTTCCAGGCTAAAAAGTGCAGTTTAAGGAGTTTGGAGAGGGTTTTTTTGCGGTGTCTCGTAGCTGAGAACCGAAGTGCTGGGCCCTCACCTTTGCAGGAATGCACGGAGATAATCACGGGTGTCACTGCATCCAACAAACTTCCAAAACCTGCCGGAGCTGCCAGCTCCAAAACCTGCCCGAGGTGTGGATTAAATACTTCCAAATTTGGGCCAAGTCCACCAGGAAACTTCAACAAAAAGCCCTGGGAGGGCTGGGATTGTCTCCGGTCTGTTTGGCTGAGTCTGCTCAGGCAGCTCATCCATCAGAGACAGAGAGGGGGAGAAATCCCTGCGGGACCATGCCCACAAATCTGTTCCTTCCCCAGACTGAGTCCTGGTTGCCCCTGTGCCTATCCCACACCCAGTTTATTCCCAAACTCTAAAAACCTGATTTTGCAGCTCAGTGGAGCTTTTTGCTCAGTTTTCACCCAGCTGCTCCATCCCCTTCCTGCCGCCCCGCACGAGGATGCTCTTGAGGAAGGAAACAAACATCACAAGAGCCTCTGCGGTTTCTGAGGGCACTCAGATCAGCCGGAGCGACTTTTCCTTTAAATATCCCGAGCTAAAGCTCTCTTTGTCTGTGATCTTGCGCCTGCCTGGACGAAAATAGGTCAGTGATTCCGTGCCGGGCTGGCGGAGCGAGCGCTGGCCCCAGGCGCCAGCCGGGCTGCAAGGGAGGCACGGAGAGGCGGCACAGCCATAGGCCAGCTCCGAGGGAGGGATGCTCGCCCTCCCCTGCCTTGTTACTGGGCAGGAACCGGCTCCAGGGGCTGGGGAGGGTGAGCGGCACCCCCCGTGCCCGCATCTCGCCTGGCACTGTCGGGTTTCCCCTTTTCCGTGATGCCTTTTCGGGATCACCCAAAAACAGAGGCCAGACAAAATTAAGGGAATCAAAAGCGGCGGTATTTATTGAAGGAGTTTCAGGGCATTTCGGGGGGGCTACACCCAAAATGGGCCACGGGTCACAGGTTTTCACACTTTTCTAAGTTTGGTCCATTTGCATATTGGGGGTTCATCTTCCAGTTACAGCTTCAGGTGATGAAGTCATTTACCCCAAGTTTGCTCCCCCCAATTCATTTTTCTTTATATTTCTTGGGGCCTGAGACAGTCAGGTGTCCTTGATTCCCAGGCCTGGAGAGGAATTGTTGTGTCTGACAAAAACGGGAAAGCAGCAGCTAAAACTGTATGTGGAGTTTAGAGTTCTACACTAAAGAACGGCAGGATTACAAATGTATGAAAAATATAAAAGTTAAAATCCTAACCACCATCACCCGTGGTCAGGGTGCGGGTGGTGGCATTTGTGTGTGAAACATTTCGGGTTTAATACAAAATACTGTTCTTTTGGGGGGGATTTTGAGTGTGACACAGCAAGGAAAATGCAAGTGTAAAAGAAGTGTCAGGGAGAGGCCACGGGGAGCACTCAGGGGGTCACGAGGCTGCTGAAACTTTTTAATCAAATATTTTGGCTACCACAAGAATTTTAACCACCCAGATAGGAAAATTTGAGGGTTTTTACTCTCTTGAACGAGATAATCTCCCCGAAGACATCCATGGATGGAGCACTTCTCTTGTGAAAGAAGGCTGAGAGAATTGGGATTGTTCAGCTGGGGAAGAGAAAGCTCTGGGGACGCCTTAAAACCCTTCCAGGGCCTAAAGGGGCTCCAGGAGAGCTTGGACTTGGGACAAGGGTTCATGATTTTAACTAAGAGGGGAGATTCAGATGGGATACTGGGAATAAATCCTTCCCTGTGAGGGTGGGGAGGCCCTGAGGTTGCCCAGAGAAGCTGTGGCTGCCGCTGGAGATCCCTGGAAGTGTCAAAAAAAGGCTGGACCAGCCTGGCCCGCACACACACAAATTCATCCCCAGAGCCCGGTGCTTGTGCTGAACATCAACTACAGCTGGAAAAATTCCTTTTTCAGATGCGGCGAGGGGAATAAATCGGAGAAAAGAGAAAAAAAGGAAAGGGAAAACTCCCCAGCGGCCACCTGGAGGAGAAACAGCAGAAATGTCCCTCAATAATCCCTTTCTCCAGAGCAGCCGGGAGTCCCCCAGGTTCTTCTCCGACTCTTTGAACTTCCCCATTGTCGATCCCGAGGCTGGAAGTGTTGATTGGAGCAGGCTTTGATTAGGAGCAGATGCTGCAGCGCTAATTACGCGTTAACTCAGCCCTGAGTGATGTTTAGAGCTGGTTTTAATGACCCTTGTCCCCATTGTTGTCGTCCGAGGGTCCTGGGGCGAGGTCAGAGCACAAAGAAAGGGCAGGAAAAGGGAGAGGAGCGTTCCAGAAGCTGTAATTAACTCTCCTAATCGCTCCCCACACGCAGCACCACGGGGCTGGGCTGATTTTGAGATAAAGTTTAGAGACCTCCAGCTTAGGACGCCGTGTGGGCTCAGGGTTAGGCTTAGGCACGGATTTATCAGCTTTCCCAAGGAAAAAGACACTGGAAAATCTCTTTGCCTGCCCCACACCCTGGCAGCAGCGCCTTTATTTCCACAGTCTCCTTTTTCTTCCTCATCCTCCTCCTTGGGAATGTCTTTTAGTTATGACCAGCCAGGGATGAATTTAAATTTTGTAAAAAAAAAAATATTAAAATTAATTAAAAATAAACAAGCAAACAAACAAATAAATAAAGGCTACCAGTGTCTTTCACCTCCTCGGACTGCAATTCTCCCCCTTGAGTGCTGAATTCCAGCTTTTTTCCCCTAAATTTCCAGATAAGCTGACTCCATTCCTGTAAGGAAAGCAGCTTCATCATCACATTTTGATGCGGGGAGCATCCAAACGAGGGAATTTTGGATTTGATGGATTTTGAAGGTCCAAGCAATATTTTTCTTTATATATATATATGTCTGTTTTAGAAAATCCATGTTCCCGGCCCTTGTTCCCATTCAGAAATGCGGTTGCTTGGCTTCACACCCCCAGCCTGCTTTTTTTAAAGGCAGGGAAAAAAGAAGAGTTAAGAGTTCCCTATTTATCTCCCTGAAATATCCTGAGAGGGTCTCAGTTGTCCTGGTTTTTTAACAGGAATCCTGCCTTGTCCACATTGGAGAAATCTGATGTTTGAAATGTTTTTTGGGGGAAATCCAGTGGAAAAAGTCATTTTCTCCGGACACATTCAATTCCAAAAAGAAATAAAATTTTGGCTGTGCAATGCCCGTAGGAAAATCTCATCGTGCTTTTTTTCCCCCCGTTTTTTGCAGTGCAAGAAATCAAATCTAAATTGTCAGAACTATAAAAAGCCTCCCACAGGAGAATTTAAGTTTTCCCAGTCCTGTTTAACCCTGCTGGGGCTGAGTTCTGACCCAGGGCTGGGGCTCCCTAAAACCAAAACCTCAAAAGAGAAACAGGGGAGTGGAAAATAAACCCAATATTGTTCCTAACACTGGAACAAGGCTTGGGAAGCACAGCCAGGATGAAATACATTGGGAATGGCTGTTCCTGTATTTTCTTTCCTTTGATTGATCAGAGCACTATTTTTACACAGTTCAGATGCACTCAGGGCTCCGAGGCTGCTCTCTGGGAAGGATGAGGATTCCATCCTTGCTGATTCATTCAGCCCTGGCTGCTGATCCTTCTGGAAGCATCTCCTGTGCCCAGATGTGTGTAACCTGTCTAGAATTGGCACCCTGAGATTCTCCTTCCTCCTCAACTCCTGTATATCTTTATAAATTCATTTTTGGCCCTGATAATGGACACTCAGGCTGAGATCCTCTAAAGAGGGCAGGGTTAGGTTGGATTTTAGGAAGGTTAGGTTAGATTTTCGGAGGGTTAGGTTAGATTTTAGGAGGGTTAGGTTAGGTTTTAGGAAGTCTAGATTAGATTTTAGGAAGAAATTCCTCCCTGTGAAGGTGGGGAGGCCCTGGCACAGGGTGCCCAGGGAAGCTGTGGCTGCCCCTGGATCCCTGGCAGTGCCCAAGGCCAGGCTGGACGGGGCTTGGAGCAGCCTGGGACAGTGGAAGATGTCCCTGCCATGGCAGGGGTTGGAATGAGATGGATTTTAAGGTCCCTTCCAATCCAAACCCTGGCCCAAGGATGGGGTCTGAGTGCAAAACTGCTCTGAAGACAGAACCCGCCCGTTTAGAACACAATCCTGTTGCTGTGACAAGTTGGGAAGCAGCACAAGAGCAGCTGTTTCTCATTAAGGGGCTGTTCCCAGTCCTGTGGGACTCCAAAAAGCAGATTTTTCTCCGTGAGCTGCCTGTGCTGCCGCAGGACCTGGGGCACCGCCGTGCTCTGTGCGGCTCAGCACGGGAAGCATCCCTTGATCTCTGCTCAGACACAGCGTTCAGCCTCATCTTCCCGCTGATTCCGGTGCTTGTCGCCGTGCTGGGCTCTGCCTCGGGCCAGCAGGAGACAAATGGCTGATGGGTCTGAAGCCTGCGGGGCTGCAGGAGTCGTTTCATGCTTTCTGCATCCGATCCTGCAGGCGGGAGCTGAGGATGGGCAGGAAAAGCTCCAGGGCTGCCAGCACAGCCGCTGTGCCTGACAGAGGGGCACAGAGGGCTTTGGGGTGGAAGGGACATTCAAAGGCCTCTGGTCCATCCCCTGCCATGCCAGGGACACCTTCCACCATCCCAGGCTGCTCCCAGCCCCAGTGTCCAGCCTGGCCTTGGGCACTGCCTAACCCTAACCCTAAGCCTAAGCCTAACCCTAACCCTCTTCTCTGGGCACCCTCAGGGCCTCCTCGCCCTCCCAGGGAACAATTCCTTCCCAATCTCCCATCCATCCCTGCCCTCTGGCAGTGGGAAGCCATTCCCTGTGTCCTGTCCCTCCATCCCTTGTCCCCAGTCCCTCTCCAGCTCTCCTGGAGCCCCTTTGGACACTGCAAGGAGCTCTGAGCTCTCCCTGGAGCCTTCTCCTCTCCAGGTGAGCACCCCCAGCTCTGCCATCCTGGCCCCAGAGCAGAGGGGCTCCAGCCCTTGGAGCATCCCCATGGCCCCCTCTGGACTCTCTCCAGCTCCAGGTCCTTCCTGTGCTCAGACCCCAGGGTTGGATGCTGTGCCCCAGGAGGAACATCCAGAGGATTTCCTGCAAGCCTCTGCTGGCAAAGCTCCCAACATTTCCTGCACGGTCCTGTTTTCCTGATCAGTTTTTTTCAATCCCATCTCTGAAGATCCCAGTCCTGGGATCAGAGATGATCCCAGGGAGGGCGAGGTGCTGGCTGTGGGTGGGGAACAGGGAGCTGCATCTTGGCAGCCCCGAGCAGAGGAAATCTTAGCTCCTTGCTGAGTGTGCAAAGCCCGCGGCTGCATCCCAAAGATGCTTTATTGGAGTGGCTGCAGTGGAAACCTTTCTCCTCTGAAAGCTGGGGCCGTGCTGGACTCGCAGGGAGGGAATTATTGATGGAATAAGCGGATGTGATGCCTGGAGGAAGGAGACCGATTGTTCTGCCCTGGATGAAAGGCTGCTGCTGCTGAGTCAGTGCAGGGAGGAAGGAAAGCAGGAGCAGGATGTCGAGTGCAGATGCATCCGATGTCCCTGAGGGGGTGAAATCTCTGCTGAACCCCTGGCTGTGCCCCCCACCAGTGCTCTGCTCTGCCTCGCCTGCTCTAATGCTGACATTCAGCTCTAAGTCTTGTCCTAACACACGGTAACCCCCCGGGAAATCAGTCCCCTCCCTTGTCCCAGGCTGCACCAGAGTTGGGCACTCACTTCTCAGCATCTTTTTACTCTTCAAGCTCTCAGTCTTGAAACAGCTTCAAGCAAATCCAAAGAAATCTCTTTCTATTCTCACCTTGGAGACTGTTAAAACATTCAGATCTCTCCCGGTGTGCATCCCAGGCCAAAACACTGAAGAGAACTCGTGGGGAGAGCCTTGGTGTGTGTTTGTGCTGCAGAGAGCTCAGACCTGCCTGCAGCATCAGTGTGATGAGCTTTGCCCGTGCTCTGAGCACACACAGCCCATCCAGGGGCAGGAAGGATCACATTTCCCAGTTAATTATCCTTTGGGAGGGTTTTTCGCCTGGATCTAAAGAGGGGGGATGAGCCACACTCCTGGCAGGGAGGTCAGAGGGGCTCTCAGAGGGTGCATCTGGAATCCTGATGACTCCAGGATAGAAACTGCTCCTGCTTAGAGCAAATATTTTAGGAATATTCTTTTTTTTTTCTTCCAGTGTCCGCTGAGAACTTGAAGAAAAGCTTAAACAGGGCAAGAGGATGGATCTTGAACGTGCAGTGGAATATTCTGAACTTCCCAGCCGACAGAGATAAGATAAGAGTGACAAATCTGTGGGGGGAGATCGACAGTATCCCTCTGCTTTCAGGGAGGAAAACGTTTCAAAGAGGATGTGAGCTATGACAAAAGGAGTCACCCTTCACACAGGAGGTGCAAATGCCACCCCAGCACTGAGCAGATCAGGCTGGGCTCATCTTTGAGTTCCCTTGAGCTTCTCTGGGCAGCTCTGCCAGGGCCTCACCACCCTCCCAGGGAAGAATTCCTTCCCAATATCCCCTTCCAGCTGCCCTGCAATGAGCAGGGACATCTTCAACTTCCGCAGATTTCTCAGAGCCCCATTGCTCAGCTCTGCCCTGCTCCTCACTCCCCCCCACAGAGGATTTAACCCTTTTTGTGTGGTTTTGCCCCTCCCACCCATCACTGCAGCTGTTTCACCTGTCCTGGGCAATCATGAAACACGATCTGCCGTGCAAAGCTTGGGGAGGGAGGAGGGAGAGGAGAAGCACCGGGAGTGAGAGCAGCAGGAAACAGCTGGTGGACATGGATGGGATGCAGATGGGTGTTTGGGGCAGCAGGAGATGTGGACTGGATGCAAAGCGAGCTACAGATGAAGAGAGAGCTGCTCTGGAGCTCAATTCACAAGGATGGAGCCTCGGGGCAGCACAAGGGGAATTGTGCTTTTCTTTAGGGAGAGGAGAAGTCCTGAGAGCAGCAATTTCAGCTTTGCCTGCAGAGCTTCACCTTTACCTGAGAGACACCTCACAGCAACCCCATGGGAGGCTCTCCTCAAACCCCAGGGGTTTTTAGGCTGCACAAAACTCAGGGATTTGCATCCTACCCCAAAGCCTGTGCACCCCTTCGGTGCTGTGCTCCTGCTCTCCATCTCCCCCTGGATTTCCTGGGAAGCTCAGCGGGTGTCAGTGCTCTCCTCTCCCTTCCCAAGCCGTGATGCTGGGCCGGAATCCTCCATTCCAACCACACACATTCCACATTTATTTCAAATGTGGTTGAAAAGGGAGGAGGGGGAGAGGCCATAAATGTTCTTTCCCAGGGCTGTAGCACGAGCCTGGGAATACCCAAAGGAGTGGGATGGCCTCTGTGGGGTTGGCTCTGTGGGACAGACTTGTGCAGCCCCAGGTGGCTCTTTCATCACCCCAAATGTGTCCCTACCTCTGGGTGAGTAAATCCTCCCCCAGTAGGCAAAGTTTTTGGGGAGCAGAGAGGCCCTGACCTCGCTCCTGGCACTGCCCATATTTTCATATTTCCATATTTCCATATTTTCATATTTCCATATTTTCATATTTCCATATTTTCATATTTCCATATTTTCATATTTCCATATTTCCATATTTTCACTTTCCTCCCTGGCTCCATGAGCGCTCAGGGTCACGGATGTAGAACAAACCCCTTCACTCTGCAATAAAGCAGCAATTTCCTTCACCTTTTTGCAACATTACCCATTAAATTAGGATTTTTCTGACTGTAAGTTTGGAAGCTTCCTGAGCCTGCAGCCACTCCAAGCACAGACCTGCAGCACTGACCCCTCTCAGCAGTTGTGGCTGGTCTGAATTCCACCTTCTGCTTGGCCCGGGAGGTTGATGTGACTCTGAATGTCCCCTGCTGTCCCCACGGCGTGGCTCTTCTCCCCGGGCCTGCTCCCTGCTACCAGATGCATTCTTTGCTTCCAACATATGGCCTCAATTACTGTCCCTCTCCCTTGATTTCCTGCCTCGCTGCGTTTCCTGAAACTCATCCCCTCCTCCTGGCAGCCTGAACTCCTGCAGTGAGATGCTTTGCGAGCTCTCGCATTCCTCCCTCCCTCCCTCCCTCCCTCCTGCTGCTTCGCTGCCTCGAACGAGGGGGTCCCGATACAGGGCAGGCACAGATGAGGCTCAGACCCCCCAAAAGTGCTGTCCCTGAGCTCAGGAGCCCCAAGGACCTGGCTGGCCACTGCCAAACTGCCCAGCCCAGTGTCCAGCTGAGATCCCTGCCCTCCCCCAGCACCCATCCCACATCACCCTGCAGTTCTCAGCCAACTGCTTCATTTGCAAGGCTCGGGCTTCTTTCCTTGCCATCCCCTCCTGAGGCCGGGGGCTTTCCAAGCCTCTGCCCTTTGAAAGGAGCATCAAACCACTCTGGGTTTCCCCTGGGTGCTGTTTGGCCTCGTTCCTGGGCATTCACCCCTGCAGAAAGGCCGTGTGCCCGTGGCTGCTGCCTCTCCAAGCTTTGGAGGAGGGAGAGGGCTCTGGGGGGAGCCCCAGGCCCTGCAGCATCGGGGCGCTGGAAATCCCACGGAATCTGAGCTCATTCGGGGCCCAGGGGGAGGTGGAAAGGGTTAAACCCCACAAACGAAGCAGTTAATGATTCCCAGCCCCTCGCTGGCATGTCCCGGGTTTTGGAAGGGGGTCTGGCCAGCAGCTGTGCCAGCGATTGTAGCTCCAAAAGAGCATTTTCTTTCTGTGTCAGCTTTCATCCGTGGCCCCTCTGGATTCCCCTGGTGCCTGCAGATGCCAGAGTTTGCAGGCCTCCTGCTGCTCCAGTTCCCTGGGACTTTTCCCTCCCATCCCAGCCGTGGGGTTGCGTGGTGGGGAGGGGGGTGAAGAAGGCACCGCTGGCTCCGTGTTTGCTTCCTGCCCCATCCTTCCCTAAGCCTAGGAGTCGCTTTTTCCCAGGATTCAAACGACTCGGCAGCATCTGGGAACGGCAGGAAAAGCTGAGAAGCTGCACTTCTGAAAGCAGGGGAGCAATTTGGGGTGAAATTGGGAATAACAATCTGAGCGGTTCCACAGCCACGCTCAGCTGCAGCAGCCCTATTGTGTAATAATATTTATATATTGTCTATATATCACTTTTACATATATTTCATATCGTATAATAAGCTGTGTTGCAATAAGCCTGGACACTGTTTTGTGATTTTCCTACCCA
Source organism: Eopsaltria australis (assembly GCA_034509425.1). Lineage (NCBI taxonomy): Eukaryota > Metazoa > Chordata > Aves > Passeriformes > Petroicidae > Eopsaltria > Eopsaltria australis. The sequence goes on from JAVTVJ010000916.1 coordinate 458,841, forward strand.
CAGCAGGAACACACTGGTCCATCAGGAACATCGTTGGTGGAGCCACCATCCCTGGAAGTGCCCCAAAAGTGTGGATGTGGCACTTTGAGGACGTGGTTTAGAGGTGAACGCAGTGGTGCTGCGAATTTCATTACATTAAAGGTCTTTTCCAACCTTAACGATTCTGTGATCCCCTGAAATGTGTGGAAGCTCCCTAAATTCCTCCTTGCCTTCTCCTGATGCCTTTTCCTGCTGCAGGCAGTGGTGGAAGCACAGAGAAGGAAAAGCCCAAATTTCTGAAATCAAATAGAAAGGGTTTTTAGAAATCCTTGAGTGCACGAAAGCTGGAGGGGAGTGGATGGAGCACAGAGGGGAGGATCCAGGTCACAGCATCCTTCCTCAGCCCTCCACACCCCTTGAGTGGCTTGGAAGGAGTTCATTCCCAAGTTCCCACCCTGGCTCATCCTCAGAGACCCTTCACAACTCCCCAAGCAGTGTAAGCCTCTCTAAAGCCCCAAAAGGTGCCAGTCACTCAAACCTGCCCTCAGAACCGCGATCCCCGCCCCCAGGGGTGAATTTGGGCTGGTTTGCTCCGAGAGGAGCAGCTCCGACAGCCCAAACCCCAGCGCTGAGAGCCGAGACCTTCCCAGGACACCCCAAGGCTCCGGGGGTTCGGGGGTGTAAAGCGGCACCCTCAGCCCTTCCAATTTCCCCTCACTCGCCCCAAAGCCGGCTCTGGTAGCCAGGTCTCACGGCCCCGTGCTGGTGCTGTCCCTGCGCTGCGATTTTGGGGTGCCGGCTCGGGGCCGGGGGTGCCGGCAGGTGGCAGCCTGAGCAGGCGGCACGGGCAGCCTCTCGCAGATGTTTAATGGGATTTCAGAGCTCTGGGATTCATCGGGAGCTGTTGTCACGGAAACGGAGCTCTGCGAGAGCCCGGCGCTCGGCCTTAACCCCCTCGGTGCCGGGGAGGATGCGCCGGGGGGGGAGCGAGGCGTGCCCGGAGCTCCCAACACCAGCCCGGCTTGGCAGGGTCAGCTGCTTCATTTGGGGTTGGGGTTCCAATTGCCTTTTAAAATTTGCTGGAGCTTCAGGAGGGATGTCCTGTCTCCGGCCTGCGTGTCCTGCTCCTCTCCTTTTCAAGTTTGGGAGGTTCACACACAAAAAAAGCTCAGCAGGTGAGGTTGGGTGCCGGTCTCCCATCCTGGGGTGGAAATACCCTACTAATTCCTGTTCCAGCACATCCCACCCCACTCTGGGGCTGGGGCTGGACAGGAGGGGGCACCAGAGCCGCGCTGCCACTGGGGTGGTGGCCGCGCATGTGTCACCCCCGCACGTGGCTCCCCCCGGGGTGACACCCCTGTCACCGGCGAGGACGAGCAGCTGCGGCCGGGGCTAATCTCCTTAGGGCTGAGCAGCAGCACGGGAGTGAAAGGGGGATTAGGAGGCAGGGGGCCTCTGGAAGCTTGGGATGATCGTTGGAGAGGCACAAGGAGACAACTGGGCAGAGCAGAGAGGGAGAAAACCCCAGGGGAGAGGAGAGGAGCAGCCAGAGAGGCCTCGGTGGGCAGCAAATAACAGCTGGGGGCTCTGAGGAAGGGAAAACCTTTAGGAACGTGCCCAAAAATCCTTGTGGAGCATCCCCCACCTCCTTCTCCCCAGGATGAAGGGGTTGCCAGGCAGTCTGGGCCTTAATCCATTCCCTCCCGTCCAGAGGGGGGAGTTGGCTGCCTTCCCACACCCCCATCACACTCACGGGCATGAAATCATTCCCTAAGGAAGGGAAACCCACTGGATTTTACCCTGTCCCTGAGACACGGAGGAACAGGACATGGAATATTTGCGATGCTGTTTTCTGGAGCAGAGCAGGGGGTGAGGCTGCTGCTCACAAAGGCTCCATGAGGGATTCCAGAGGCTGGGCTCCATTCCCTCTTCCTGCCACGCTGGTGTCACGGGGTCCCGTGCTTTCCTTGCCCGTGGCTAATGGGGACGGAGTGATGGATGTTCCACAGGAAGTTTTGCAGTCCTGCTGGAGCAGGGCAGGAGGTGCTCACTGGGCTGTGGCTCTGCTGTTCTCCTTCCACAGCGAGCTCCAGGGCTGGAAGGGATGGAAAATAGCAATACCTGCTCTTCCTGTGTGGTGTTTGTTCCTTCCTCTCAGCTGTCAAGGAAACCATGGCATGGGCCGCACACCCGGCTGGGATTGCTGTGGTTGCTGACGTGGTCTGGCCTTTTCATCCTGATCCAAAATAGCTCCTCCACCCCTCCATTTGTGCTGGCTTGCAGAGCACCTTGCCCAGTGCCATCGTCTGTTCTCCAGCCCGGGAGTGAGGCCCAGAATGCCAAAGTTTTTCTTAGAATCATAAAATCATGGAATAGTTTGGATTGAAGGGGACATTTAAAGGTCAGCTGGTTCCAACCCCAACCACCTTCCACCAGACAAGTGGGTGGAAGGAAGATCTCTCAAGCAGGCATTTGGAAAAAGAAAACCAGAGCAGAGAGGTAGAAGTGGTGAAGCTACAATTTTATATTTCTCACACAGAAAGTCAGGAGAAATGTGGAGAGAAATCTCCAAAGTTTCCCCAGCCTACGCTGGCAGTGAGATTTTTGTTCATCTTTTACATGCAGAAAAGAGAAGGAATTTAAAGTAGCATTGAGGGGCTGGGGTGTGCCTAGGGAAGGAAATGGAGCTGGGAAGGGGCTGGAGCCCCAGGAGAGGCTGAGGGAGCTGGGAAAGGGCTGAGCCTGGAGCAAAGGAGGCTCAGGGGGGACCTTGTGGCTCTGCACAGTCCCTGACAGGAGGGGGCTCAGGGGGGGTCGGGCTCTGCTCCCAGGGAACAGGGACAGGAGGAGAGGGAACGGCCTCAGGCTGGGCCAGGGGAGGCTCAGGGTGGACATTGGGAAAATTTCTTCACTGAAAGGGTGGTCAAGTCCTGGAACAAACTGCCCGGGGCAGTGGTGGAGTCACCATCCCTGGAAGTGTCCAAAAGCCACACGGGTGTGACACTGGGGACATGGGTCAGTGGTGAGCACAGCAGTGACAAGGGAATGGTTGGGCTCCATGATCTCAGAGGCTTTTCCAACCCAAACAATTCCATGATTGTGATGGGCTGTTCTGCCTTCTGGCCTCGGTGGGCTCCAAGGTTAATCTGTGGTTAGCACAGCCTTGCTGACCCACCAGACCCTCAGCAGCTCGGCCCCTGCGTGGCTGACGTGTCCTGGAGCTGTGACACCTGGGGTGTCCCTGTCCCTCCTCCCTGATGGGATCAGCAGCAGCCCAAAAGCTGTAAGTGCAGCACCAGCACCACATGTGTGCCCGAATGCCACCTCAGCTGGTGGTGACAGCGTTTCCTGTGTCCCACTGACATCTCCCTGAGTTGGTTTCACCCCTCCAGCTCTTTCCCAGAGGATCACTGTGTGCTCAAATCACAGGAATCTCTCCCAGTGTAATCAAAACCCTGAGGAGACACTGACCGCTGTCACAGCCATCCCAGACCCAGCTTCCCTTGGAGGGGGAGGATTTCCCCTCCCACAGCTGCAACAACAGCAGGCCCTGACTCACTGGGTGCAGGAGACACGAGGGCTCCACTGGCGCCTCATGGGATTAAGAGTCAGGGCAGGGTGTCCCAGGCCCGTGAGCCTGAACTCTGCCTGTCCCCATGGGATTTTCCCCTCCTGACCCTTGGGTTTTCCCTTTTCCTGCTCTTTTCAGAAGGTGATTTCAGGGCAGGGTGGCATCTGTGTGGCCCTGTGGTGGCTGAACCCTGGTGAGCAGCTAAACACCACCAGCTGCTCAGTGACCAAACACCTGCCAAGGGGAAGTGAGGAATGAATGAATTCCTTACTTTGCTTTGTTTGCAGGCTCAGCTCTTGCTTTATCTATTGAACCACCTGTATCTCAACCCTCCCCTGCCAGCTCTGCTTTGGGGACTCAGGGAGGGGCTGTGTGGGGCAGAGCTGCCCACTGGGGTTAACCCAGCCCAGCTCCCAGGCCTGGTTCTGGCATTGCTCTGTGTGGGATCCTGCTGGAGCTGGTGCTTCCCTGAGCCCTCCTCCCCATGGACCTCCTGTCAGCTGCTTTGTGGAGCTCTCCCAGCGGGATTTTCCTTCAGTTGTCAGGACATTTCTCCATCCCCCGTCACGGCTGCCGAGGAAGGCAGGAGGAGCTCAGCGGGTGAGCCCTGTCAGCTCTGATCTCAGATTCCCATCCTGCCCGGGCAGCTGTGCCCAATCAGCCACCAGGAACTCCATCCCCAGGCTGGGAAGGAATGGGAAAAGCCGCGGGGCTGCTGCTTGAAGGAGCTGTGGGGGAGTGAGGTCAGGGAGAGGGGGCAGCTGCAGCATCATCAAGGGAGGCGTGAGGACCACGGCAGGGCTCTCACACAAGGGCTCAGTGTCCAGGGCTTGTCCTTCCCCCAGAGCTTCACCCACGCAATTCAGAGCTGGTTTGTGGTTGAGGTGACTCAAATGGTGTCCTTCTCTGTCACCTCAACGTCACAGCTCTGCCATCTGCCCCCAGCACACGGGGAAGTGAAGGCAGAAAATCGATCCCAAATCCATCACTGGCTCAGGCAGCCCAGGGAGAGCAGGGGCTGAGCTGGGCTGGATGTGGGGGGACCCTGATTTCTCAAACCAGACACTAGTGCAGAGATCAGACACTTTACCCCTTATTCCAGAGCCCAGGTTCTTCCCTGCTTTGTGGGAGAGAAGTTGGTGATGTTCATCTCTAACCCCAAATGGAGCCAGGGGAGCAGGGCAGGTTGGAGCTTTGCCAGTGGCAAAACCACACTGGGACAAAAATCTCATGTAGGTAGAGACAGCAATTTCTGAGTCTTCCTGAAATGTTTTGTCAGTCCTATGCAAAGCTGCTGCAATCTCAGAGCAGATCTGCTGGGCATGAGAAAAAATAGGTTCTTTGGGTAGGTGGTTCCAATCCAGCAACCCATTGGTCAAGCCATAAATACTCTTTGCCCAAAATTATATTAATGCTCGGTAAATCCAGTGTTTTCCTGTCCTGCTGATGATGGCAGGTTGATAAAGCCCACCTGGATTTCCAAAGGGCTCTCTTGAAGGAGCTGAGCCCCTGTGGGAGGAGAGGGAAGGTTCCTACATGGCTTCACCCCAGTATTTAATTGGCTAAATGGCAGGACACAAATGACATCGGGCAGACTGGGAGTAGTAGGAATATTTCTGACAGTACTTCAATAGGGAAAAAACAAAAGACTGACTGTGAAGGGATGCAGAGGGAACTCACCTGGATGTTTGGTGGATTAGAGGGCCACAATGATGCTGTGAGGGCTGGGAGAGCTGGGGAGGAGAAGGCTCCAGGGAGACTTTAGAGCCCCTTCCAGTGCCTAAAGGGGAGAGGGACTGGGGACAAGGGATGGAAGGACAGGACACAGGGAATGGCTTCCCACTGCCAGAGGGCAGGGATGGATGGGATATTGGGAAAGAATTCCTCCCTGTGAGTGTGGTGAGGCTCTGGCACAGGGTGCCCAGAGAAGCTGTGGCTGCTCCTGGATCCCTGGCAGTGCCCAAGGCCAGGCTGAACAGGGCTTGGAGTACCCTGATACGGTGGAAATTGTTCCTGCCCATGGCAGGGGGTTGGAAGGAGGTGATCATTAAGATCCTTTTCACCATTCTGTGATTTTATGATCTCAAAAGGTTTTTCCTGCCTTGGATGCTTTTCCCTTTTAACTCCACGAACAGAGGGATGCTCCAAGCTGACGATTTCCAGTGGGTGTGTGGGGTGCCCATGCAATATCTGCAATAGTTAAAACCTCAGAACCACCTCTGAGATCTAGAAATCCCTGGGAAAGGAAAAGGGAAGGAACAGCAACCACAGCAGTGGCTTTTTTTTCCCCCTTTGTTTTAATTCGGCTGTGCTGCCTGCAGCTCTGGCTCTGCTGCCTGAGGAGGGACCTCATGAGCCAGATCGGGTGCAGAGGGAACGGGACAGACTTGGAGCTGCTTAATTCAGGAAAGGGGCATGGGGGAGGCATTTCAAATGATAAACCGGAGGTGTTTGTGTCCCCGTTGTAAATGAGAGCTTGAATGAAGCAGGGAGGGGCAGGTTTAAATGCCAAGCTGTCACTCCCCAGCCCTCCCCTGCACAGGATGCTGCCCACCCTTACGGTTCGTCCGGGTTAAAAAAAGCAACGGCGTACATTTATGGAACAAAAAGGTGGGAGGACGTGAGAAAATTCACCGGTTGAGAAAGACGAGAGCGTCGCTGGGGGCGTGAGGGAGTAATTGGGAGCTGCGGGGAGCGGAGGGGAAGGGAGGAGGGAGGAGGGAAGGAGCAGTCTGCCGGGTTCATGCAGCGGTGGGAAGGGGGTTAGCTGGGGGGAGAGACGGGCCGTGGGAGGAGGATGGCTCAGCCCGGAGGTGCAAGAAGCTGTCGCTGAAATTTCGGGCTCAGGAGAGGGATCGGGAGCGTGGGAGAGCAAGGCCCAGGGCGGGGAGAAGGGGAGACTGGATCAGAGGAGGCTTTGCAGCGGCAGGAGGACAAGCGGGGCATTGAGTGCCGGCTCCTGCTTTCTTTCAGCGCTGTCCGGCCCTGCCCCAGCCCAGCTGGCAGCTGGGGGGACCCCCGCACCCCCCTCCTTCCTGCAGCCCCAGGGGCTCAGCGCACAAAGCCTGGCAGCTCTGAATGCTCCCTGTGTTGTCTGCGCTCGCCAAATGCTTCATCTCTGCTGCTGCCAGACCCCCGGGGGCTGTGACCCATCGGCAGCACCCACACAGGGCCCGCAGCCAAAAAATACCCACGGCGAGCAGGGGACGTCTTGGGAGTGGGAGATGTGCGGGTTTGGGGGCTGTGCGTCCCCTCCCAGCGTGGCTCCGCGTGTGACAGCCCCAGGAGTCCTGCCCGAGCCATCTCCTGTGCCACGTTCCTCTTGTTTTTCTGGTTTTAGGGGCTGAGGACAGACCCAGAAGTGACATTTCCTGCCCACTGTGCCACGGTTCCTCCGCCTGCAGCGGAGGCAAATGCACCAAGGAGGGGTGAGGGGGGATTTTGAGGGATGCTCCAGGGCACGGAGATGGTGACAGAGGGCTGCTGGGTTTGTGGTTTTTAGCAGTTTCCAAAAGGCTTTTGAATCTTACGGCTTCTTTCTGCACAGCTTCACGTGCCTGCCTTTGGAGGAGGGGACGCCTCCGGAGCTGGGCAGGACGGCACGGGAAGATTTTAACCCTGAAAGAGTTAAATCCTCCCGCCCGCAGGGCCTGGGCAATAACTCAGCTGCTGCTTCGTATCCCTGAGCAGGTCCCCTCTCTTCTGCCGCCTCCTCCCAATCGTAAAAACGCGTCCTCCGAGGCCCTGCCGGCAGCAGCGGGGCCGTGCCCGTGCCAGCCCCGGCCCCGTGGGCAGGGCAGTGCCACACTCACCCCGTGCCCTCGGCCACCCGGTGCCCCGGACCGGCTGGCGCTCGGCTGCTGCTCTAATTCGAAGTCCCTGCCTCGGGCGTGGCGTCATGAGCTGGATGAGCTCAGGTTTTAAGCCGCAAAGGCAGCTTAAGGGGAGAAACCCCTGTCTGGGTCTGGTTATTGGGACACCGGCGCCGGCAGGATAACAGGATAAAGCCAAAGTGTGGAGCGTGGGAGGGGCTGGGGGGCTCTAATCCTCTGCCAGCACAGCCCTGTGAGAGCCTGGGGGCAGCATCCTCCATCACAGCCGCTGGGATGCACAGGGAGTGCATGGGATGTACGGGGAATGCACAGGATGCTCAGGGAATGCGTGGGATGCACAGGAGCCCCTGTGTCCTCTCCCGTGGGATGCACAGCAGCCTCCCAAGGAGGTGGTGTCAGGAGCTCTGCAGTCCCCTTTGGGTCCTAGTGCTGCCCGTTGAGAGCTCTGGGGTTCTCTGGGGTTGGGGTGAACACAGGGAGAAGCCTGAACCCTGAATTTGGTGCGTGTTGAAGCCCTGGTCTCGTGGTGGGAGTGCCTGGACTCCCCAGTGTCCCCAGGCCTGGTGGCTCCTCCAGCCCAGCCAGCCCCTGGGGAAGGTCTGAGCTGGATCTGGCCCGGATGAGCTTCTCCCCCTGTTTTTACCATCCCCTTGTTTTCAGAACCAGCAAAGCCAGCGAGGTGACAAGAGACGGAACAGACCACAGAGACCATCGGCTGCTCCAGCTGGACGCTGATCCTGGAAAAAGGCAGAAAGCTGCTGGACCCACAAGAGCTTTCAGTAAGTAAAATAAAGTTTCACTCTTGGACCTGTGCGTGACTGTGAAGGGTAATTTATTTTCCTTCAGGCTCTTGCAGCTGTTTGTGTCAGGTTTTGTGCTGTTTTAGCTCTTCTGTCCCATCTTGGACCTGTCCCTGCTGAAAGCTGAAGGGTCAAAGGCTCCGGCCAAGGGGAGGAACATCGTCTGTGGTTCTGGTGATGGAGCAGACTGGGCTGAAAGGCAGGGACAGGGTAAAGCCACAGCTCACCCTACACAAAATTCAGTGCTGGGGTGACAGTCGGGGACCCCAGGTCTGGTTTTGCAGAGTTCTGGCTCCTGGTGGAGTTCACAGTGGGAGCAGCTCTGTCCCAGCCTCACGTGTTTTGAGTGCTTTTCTTGTTCTAATTGAACATATTTATAACACTGAGGTAATGGAGTGATCCATGAGAGCCCAGCGTCACCTGGGGCTGGCAGAACCTGGCTGCTGTCACATCCCTGCAGGATGATCCCAGCCCGGGTAGGAGCTGGGCTGTTGGCAAGGTGGAGAAGGAAATGGGGTGACAGGAACGCTCTTGGAGAGAAGACATTGGCACCCTCTGATCTGAGGGGGGCTGAGCCAGCTCAGGTGTGGCAGCAGGGACTGGGGACATGGCCGGGGCCACCCTTTCCTCTGCACAGCTGGGAGCACTGGTCCCTCCTGGGGTCACGCAGAGCCTCTGAAGCTTTTAGTTTGAACGCACTTTTCATAGAATCACAGAAAGGTTTGGGTTGGGGGCGACTTTAAACCTCATCTTGTCCCAATCCCCCTCCATGGGCAGGGACACCTTCCACCGGAGCAGATTGCTCTGAGCTTTTATGTTCAATAGCAGTAATAATAGTAATAATAGTGATAATAATTCCTTTTTTTCATAGCATTTGGGGCACTCCTGGGGCTCGTTATCACACCGCGGCTTGCAAGCACTAACAAAAAGCTGAGCGAGCCGAGCACAGCGTGTCCCCGGGTGCCAGCTCAGCCCCGCGGCCCCTCCCGGCACGTGGCACGGCCACCGGTCCCCTCCCGGCAGGATGCGCTCGGAGATGCTCTCTGAGCAGGGCACAAAGCCCGGCCGCGCTCGGGCTCCGCGGTCCCTCTGCCGTCCCAGGTGCTGCGGATCCAGCGGAGCGTGAACCGCGCAGAACAGCGAGGACGGGCCCTTGGGAGGAGCTGGGGGCGTTGCTGCTCACAGGAACTCTGCGCTGGAGAGGGAAAAGGAGAGAAATGCTGATTTTAGAGGGCGGAATTTGCGCTGGTTCGGCCTCTGGGAACTCCCCGCTCAAACCTGGGTGAGCCACAGCTCCTCTGTTGCTGCAGGGGTGTGGGATGGAGCATTGGACGCACGGTTTGACCCCTTCCCATCCCTTCAGGACGTCAAGAAGGCCGGGTTGGACAATTAAAGCATTGGTCCCGCTGCCATCCCAGCACCTGGGCTGTGAGAGGGCTCCTTGTGGGGCCAAGAGCTGTGCCACCCTCATGCCAGGATGCCAGCGCTCGCCAGGGCAGGCAGGAGCTGCCAAACGCCCTGGAAAGCTTCAAAATGAGAGAGAAATTGGGATGTGTGAGCTGAATCTGGGCCAGCCTGGAGCCCTGCCTGGGAGTTTGTATTTCCTTGTACCAGTTCCCCCTTTTTCATGGCTTTGCAGCTGTGGGAAAGAGATGCTCTGGGAGAGCTGTGTGATCGTGAGAGCCTTTATGTACAAAAGATGGGGAAATAAACGTGATTATTGGTACAAAAATGTGATTTCTGTCTCCATATCGTGCAGAGCTGAACCCAGAGCCTTGTGGCGCTGAGCTGCAGGGAGCTCATCCAGGCTGGAGGGGGCAGCTGAGGAGCTGGAGCAGCATCACAGCCGCCTGTGGTGGGCTGGGCACTGCCACCACAACCCTGGAGAAGGCTGGAAATCCTTTCCCTGCCCCAAAATTCCACCTTGACACACCAGCTGCGATGTCTCCGAGCCCAGACACAGGATGGGCTCTGGGGGATGGAGGCGTCCCCGCTGCCCAAATGATCCTGGGCTGAGAGCCAGAGGCGTGGGAAGTGGGGAGGACAGGACACTTGTCGTGCTCCCCAGGGACAAAGCAGCCAGCAGAGCCCTGGTCACACCCCTCGAGCCTTTTTGTCCCCGCGGGTGTGCACACCTGTGTGACAGCTCTGTGACAGCCGTGTCCCTCCTGGTGATCCCCAGAGCGTCCTCCTGCCCTTGCAGTCACACGAGGAGCACCAGCCCAGCCGCTGGCTGAGCTTAGAGGTCAAACCAGCCAAAATTGGGCCAGGCTGCAGCTCCCTGCTGCTCTGCTGGGATGAAGGACACTTTCTCCCAGATGGCCACTCTGGCAGGACAAATGCCCATCCACGTGGCCCTGGCCTGGTGGCACAGGAGGGGTTTGTCCTTGGGACCGGTTCTGATCAGGGCTGGAGGTGGGGGCAGCACAGGAACATCCCAGCCCGGGCTGTGCTCCTGCTCTGGGGCTGAGTGCTCCTTGCAGCAGCAGTTTTGGTGCCCAAGCCCTGCTGACATCTCATGGTGGGTGCCCCAAGGGGTGTCCAAACCCTCCCTGTGGCCAACCCTGTCCCCGCCTGCCAGGTCTTTACCTCCTGTCTGAAGTGGGGAGCAGCTCTGTCCCCCCTCCCTGCCACCACCGTGGCCATCAGCCAGGTCGGTGTCCCAAAATGTCCCAAAATGTCCCTGCCTCTTCCCCAGCTCCCTTTCCTATCCAAGCTGCAGAGGTGTGGGATGGAGTCAGCTGAGCAGCACTGTCCCCACAGGCATGGACACACAGGGACTGCTGGGATAAATTAAAAACCAGGGCAGAGACCTGATTATTGCCCTAGTTTGCATCAAATCTCAGTTTGGGTTTTTTTAGCAGCCTTTTTGATGAGCTTGTCAATGACAAGTTGCTAATTGAGGAGTGGGAGGCCCACAGTGCCCTGTGAAAACGGCGGAGGAAAAAAGCCAGGATAAAAAAAAATTGTTTCAACCTGGCACTGGGTCTGACTGCAGGGAGCAGGGGGATGGAGGGAAGCCAGGCTGGGGGTGGTGCTCAGGCAGGGGGTGGGGACACCCCAAATCTCTGCAGGGGCTGGGAGAGACCCCGGGAGCTCCAGCAGGGAGATGCCCCATCACCCTCGGAGTGGGGGAGGGCTCTTGGTCTCTAACAACATCAGGCACCGTGTAGAGCTCCAGGCTTCACGTTTTTCTATTCCACAACCCCCAACATATTAATTTATTTATAAATTCCCTACACGTACTGCTGGGCTAACAAGTGCACTTTAAAGCACAAGCTAAAACACAAGTTAAAAAAGGATGGGGGAGAGATTTAAAAAACGCTGTTTTAAAATACTTTTAAAGTTATTAATGGTACAAAACACATTTTTTTCCTGCACTCCTGTGGATTATCTCTTGCACATCCCTGTGGGAGCGTGGGGTTGAAGAGAGCCAGCCTGGCCCCCTCCCCTGGCACCCACGAGCCCCTTCCCGTTCCCCCTCTCTCCCTGCAGCGGCCACTGCCCAGCACAAAGCAGCTTTGTCTCCCTCTTCCTGTCCCTCTGCTCCCATCTGGCCGCTCTCCCTCCCTGGCGCCCGTCCCATCTCACTCTGCAGCACAAGGACCCTCCTTCTCCATTTATCTGGGGGAGTCCCAGCCTTCCATTGCCCCTGGCAGCTCTGGAGGTGATGGGGAGAATGGCAGGGTGCCCCCCCCCAGCCCTGGCAGGGACCAGCGGTGCAGGTGCCAATGGAGTGAGGGGTGGGCACTGCTCCCCAAAACCCCCTGCAGTCCTGGGGGGCCCTTTTCCTCCTGCACCTCTGGCTGCTCTCCTTTCCCCGTGCCAGCCAGGCTGTGTCACCTGGAGCTCACCCAGGGCTGATCCCAAATCAAACCCCCCATGTCTGAGCCCTGTGGGAGAGCAGGGGAGGTTCCCAGGACGTGGCTCCGCTCCCCAGCCCAAAACTGGCAGTGGTTTCCAAACCGTGGCCAGCAGGATGTGCTGGGCTCTGTGTCACCCCCATCCCTGTGCCCCGTGAGAGGAACACACCCCAGCACAGCCGGATCCATTCCCTTCCCTGCTCCCAGAGGCCCTGGCAAAGCTCAGGGTGGTTTGGCTCAGCATTGCTGCCCATTCACGTGGAGAGGGGGGCAAAAATCCCCTCCCCAAACCGGGCACGGCCACTTCTGGGATGTGCCAAAGGAAGGAGGGTCAGGCAGGCAGCGCTGGGCATGGGCTCCCAATGTGCAGCCCTTGCACATTGCCAAAGGAACATTTTGGCTTTCTTTTTGGCTGGGGGTTTTGCAAAACTCTGCCCCAACTCCCTGTGGTTAATGGGGGCTGCAGGCATCCATGAGGGAATTAACCCTGCCTGGCTCTCTGCTTCCAGGGACTCAGCAGAGATGATTTTGGGGGGGTCAGCCCTCTGTTCTGGGGGAGCAGAGGGGTGCTCCTGCCTGCAGAGGCAGCAGCAGACCCTGGGACCAGACCCATGGGCTGGCTCTGCCACCAGCAGCTCGGTGACAGTGACCCTGGCAAGTCCCACCCACAGCAAATTCCAGTAGAGTGTGGGGGGCTCAGGGTGGGGGACACACACAGGGGTGTCCCCTTGGAGCTGAGCCCTTCCAGCCACTCTGTGTCCCAACAGCAGTGCCCAGAATCTTTGCCTGCTTTGCCCCCATCCCTCCTGGCCTCGCTCTCCTTCCCTGCCCTCCCCTCTCCCAGCCCCATGACCTCAGGGTCTGGCTGCTTCCCTGGGCCTGATCTCCTCAGGCACCCGGCCACCAGCACGGCTGGGACAAGGGCTGTACCCCAGGGGGGAGGACAGACGGACAGACAGACAGACAGAGTGCTCTCCCAGCAGCTCATGGCACCACAAGGTCACAAAAGGGCAAAATCCCACCACATCCCGTTTTGTCCAGAGAGTTGCTGAGGGCTGGTCCTGCTCCTCCACGTGATGGATGAGCCTCTGGCAGCCCCCGAGTCCCCACGGGGCCGGCCAAGGGCCAGCAGTGCCCTCCCTCCTCCCTCTCCTTCCCCGCGGTCGGAAGGTTTCAGTCAGCAAAAGGCAAATTTCATTCCGTCTACGCACGCTGTATTATTGTTATAAATAATAATAAATCACAGGGGCGGGAAGTGGACTGATGGAGCAGGAAGGGACACGGAGGATGGTGAAACACCTCTCACTTCCCCCCAGAAATGTGAGGTGTGAGAGGAACCAGCTGTGTCAGGGGGAAATCAAATCCCAGGGGATTTCATGTTGGGGCTGGAGGGGTGCAGGGCAGGGGGGTTTTTAGGGAGTTTCCCCCCACATCCCCTGCTATGGACACCCCCTCTCCTCACCTGGCCTTTTGCACCCCCTGCCCCAGTAGATCCCTTTTGGGCATTTGTATCCCAGATACTGAGATTTCCAAGTGCTTTTTGATGGCATTGGCTGCCCTCCCTTCTGAGGAGGAGAAGCCCCCTCTGCCAGCAGCTCCCAGAGGTGTCTCCTGCTCCGGGCAGGCTCCAGCCTGAAGTGTCTGTGTCACACCCAGGGTGACCTCCTCAGTGCCTTTGGGAACCCTGAAAGGATGACAAAGAGCTGCACGAAAACTCGGCTTTTTTTGGTGATTTCCACCCCCCTCTGCTTTGCTGGGTGAAGTCATGGCTGGAGGAGCTGCTGATGGGACTCAGCCCATGACTGCAGCCTGATGGAGGCTCCAGCTCCCCACCCAGGGCTCCCTGGGGCTGAGTGACAGGTCAGCTCAGCCCACAGATCCAATGAAAAAGATGGCTTGGCTCAATTCATTTTGTTTTTCTATTTTCTGTTGTGTTTTGGTTTGATTTTCAAGGTCAATTGCGCAACAAAAACCCCAAAAACTGCTGCGAACAAGGGCTCCACAAGCTGGTGACACGGGACCCGCACTGCCTGTGGCATCTGGATGCTCCAGCTCTGCCAGGGGCAGGAAGTGAGTTGGGGACAATCCCCAGGGAGGGGACAAGGGGGTCTCCACCACTCCTGTGTCACCAAGAGCTTCCAGCCCTGCTGCCCGTGGAGTCTGAAGGTTCCCTGGTCCCACACCAGGTTGTACCTGGGAGAGTGACAGGGAGGAAGGAAAAGGTGGTGAGCTGATCCCGGTGGTGGGGAAAGGAGAAGGGGCAGAAGCAGGAGGGCACCAGGGTGGAGGAAGATTCGAACCCCTTCTGGATGTTGAAGGATGTTCAGAACATCCCAGCAAGGACACCCTGGTCCAGGGACCTCTGCCACTGACTGGGCACCTCAGAATTTGCTGGTGAATCCACACCTGGTCTGAGGGGGACACAGCCACTCACCCCCACAGCCCCACTCCAGGCAGAGTCCCTCAGTCCCCCTATGGCTGCAGTGAAAGACCTCCCAAACCTCTCACTCACTCCCATCCCACACCCAGGACCTCCTTTCCAAGGCCAGGTCGCCCTTCCCGGGAGCGATGCCACCAACCCGGGGATGTCACTCGTCCCGAGCGCCTGCCCGGGCTCTGCCTTGCCGCGCTCTTTGTGTCCCTTTCGTCAGGGCTGTGACTCTGGCTCTGTTTCTCTTGGCCTCCTCTGTGTCACCGCCTCAGCTCGGGAATTCCCCCAGCTCGCCACGCTGCACTGAACACGTTCCCGCTCCCGCCTGTCCCCGGTAATTAGCGCGGCTGACCGCGTTTCCTTCATCAGCGCTAATTGGCCAGGTCTGTGTTTGCCGCTTCCCCTTCCTGGCTCTCGCCGTGCCCTGGGGTGATTTTAGCGCAAGAGGGAAGAGAAATGAAATGCAACTCGACGTGCCCCCTGTCACTGCACACATCCTGACACCAACACCCGCAGCTGCGACACGGGGACACCGCGGGGCTCAGGGCACCGAGGAGGCGGCGGCTCCTCAAGCCAAGCCCACCCCTAGAGCTCCGCAAAGCCTCTTTGCTCCCCACCCGTGGTGACTGTCACCCATCTGGGGACCCACTGACTTGACCATCCCTGGTTCCTTCACCCTCAACCCTCAGCTCCAGGCACCCGGTGGCATCCCCAGCCAAGCGGGCAGTGATGCCCAGTGCCCTGGGATGAAGCCACCCCGGCCAGGACAGGTGCTGGGGACAGCCTGCGGGTGGCACCTGGAAGTGCTCAGCCCCGCTTCCCATTAGCTGCGGGTCGATGGGATTGATCCCCACCACCCCCTGGAGCTGTCCCTGACGCTCTCCAGGTGATCCAGCATGGGAGGGACAGCAGCTCCGGGGCTGGGGGCAGAGGACACGGTGTCACAGGGACCCAGAGCCGCAAATCCCTGCCCCGTCACTGCCCTGACCCTCGTGGCCTCCCCTGCGGTCTGGGGTATCCCGAAGAAGGATGCTCTGGTTAGAGCCCCTCGTGTGTGTAACCAGGGCTGTCCCCATGGGTGCAGGGGAGGAAGGAGAGCTGGATCTGTGGGGTGAAATTTGGGGAGAGGGGTGTCCCTCTGAGAGGTGCATGGGGATTCCTGGGGGTCTCTGTGCAGCTGGATGGGGGTTTGGGGTCTCTGTGGGGACTTGTATGAGACACAGGGGGATTTGGGAAGTGTCTGTGAGTCTAAAAGGAAGGCTCAGGGGGTGCTCGGGGATTTTGGGGGGCAGAGGGTGAAGGCCACAGAGCTACACCTGGACAGAATCACTGGGTGGGGATGGATGGGAATACAGGAATGGGGCTGTGCCCTGCACACCTGGAGCCTCCTGTGCTCTGCTAACAGCCTCAACCCCCAGTTCCGTGCTGTCTGTCCGTCTGTCCCTCTCCTGGAACTTCTCTGCCCCCGCCTCCTCCGCCCTCCCCCTCACATCTGGCCAGCAGCAGCTTATTTTTTCCTCCAGGATTGCGACACCCAGAGCCACGGGATGTTTTTCCTCAGCCTGCGTTGCACCCCCCGCAGGGAGAGGGTGGGAGGATCGTCTTGGCCAAGGAGCTCCGGTCACAACGCCTGAACCCCCCCCCCATCCACTGTCCCCGAGTGAAGAGAGGGGAGACCACGAAAAGCAAATCAGACCAGGGCTGGAGAAGGGAGAATGGATTCCTGCTGGCGATCAGAATAAATACCATTCGTTCAGAAGAAACCATTTTATTATTTTTTTTTCCCAAAGAAAAAAAAAGCAATATAAATATTAGAGTATAAAACTTGCGTGTAACACATCGACGTTGGTCTATATGGGTATAAGAAGGATATAAGCATATATATAATATATAAGTATAATTCAATATTAGACACATTGAAAGGGCAAACGTGTTTCATTTCACGTACACTCGGAGCACAGACCACATGGAAAGAAGATACAGAGAAAATTGAAAATACTGATGTCCACAAGTTAGTTACCGCGATTAAAAATAACACGCCACTAAATACACGACACTCACTACTCGCTACCTCAGATTGCAGATTAAAAAGAAAATATAAAGACTACGATTCAGCTACAGCATTTCTAGAGAGGGGGGCAGGTGGCAGCTGCAGGGGACGAGGTGGGAACCGCTCCCAGTGCAGCCAGCGCCGGAGGTGGCTGGATCCGGATGAAACGCGGAGGATGCTCCTGCTGCCCTGGGGTTGGGGAGGGGGCAGGGCTGGGGAGAGCCTGGCTGAAAGGGCTGGATCTGCTCGGGTGAGTTACGTGTTAGTGATTAAAAAAGGAAAAAAACAACACACACCCCCCTGGGAAACTCGGCGCGGCCCCTTCCTGGCCACCCCGCAGCTCCTCTCCTGGCTCTGGCTGCACAAAGCCCCCACCCGCCTCTCCTGGGGGCTCAGAGCTGCTTTGCTATGGGAACCTGGCCTGGTGCTTTGGTGATGGGCACATGGAGAAACTCAAATCCTCATCCTTCAATTCCCTCCACAGGGTACAAAGCCCAAGGCCAGCGGGAGCATCACCTCCTCCGGGCTGGCCCCGCGTGGTCCCGTGTGACACTCCCCAATTATCGCCCCTCATTTTGCAGCATCGCCCCCTGCTCTTGGGTCCCTTGTCTGGATCTGGTCCCCAAATGCCACCAAAACAACCGTCACTTACTCAGCCACCAACTCTGCACCAAAGCCATGCACCGGCAGCTCGGCGGATCCCACCCTTTGGTGAGACCCCCGAGAACCGCCTGAATCACCCCAAACAACCTTTGGGGCGCGAACAAGAAGCAATAACGAGTTTCCCCACCCCGCCTGAGCCATCCCACCCCCTCCCACCCCTTCCCCAGGGCAGCCCCGGCGGCTGCCGGTGCGTTCACACCACGTGGGCATGCGAGGACTTCTCCGGGTCCGTGGAGCTACTGCGCTAGTGCAGGTGTGAGGTGAGGGACGTGCATGCAGACACCGTGTGCAGACAGTGAAGCCTCGTCCCCTGTCCCCTGCGCGGGGACCCGGCCAGGCCTGGCCGCAGGGAGAGCGAGGCTCTCTTAGCCTTAATTCCATAAGAACATCGACTGTACATATAAATATTTACTGCAAAGAAGGGTTTGAGATGTGTCTGCTATTCGGAGACCCCTAGAACCGCCGGGGCAGCTGCCGCACGCCTGGGCAGGCTCCTCGTGGAATTCCCTGCCTCTCACACAGCAGGAGGGCTTTTTTTCCTTATCATATTTCAGGCCATTAGTGGTTACACTTTAAAAAAACAAAAACAAAAACAAAAATGTTTAGGATGCAGCGTTGCCATATTCCCTTTGACTCATGCAATATAAAGTTTTTTTCCAGATGACAGGTAAGCAGGAACTGAAGCACTCCCTACCAGCTTCCAAAATCTGCCGCTGTCATTGACTGGGGGTGAATTTTACGAATGGAAAATTTAAGAGCGAAGAACTGGAGTGTGGGCTCTGAGCTAAGAACTTCCTTTTCCTTCCCAAAAAACAGCTGAAGGGCTATAAATTAAAAGACCACGTTAAAATTATTTACACTGGGCAAAGCCGAGCACAAGCCTTGTGCCTTTCTCGGACTACCTGGGAGCAAGTTGGATCCAAAGACGTGGCAAAAGACCTTCCGCCCTTGCATATTCTAATACCCGAGGGATTGTACAAAACGTTATTCACAGGGCACTTGTTTGCGTTCGCTTTAGACTCCGGATTGGTTTTCATCACGAGACCTGAGAGCAGCGAGCCCCTGCTCTCAGCTCTGGTGATGACGAGATACATTCGCAGCATTTCCTACTTTTGCACCACAAAATAAAATTCACATTCGTCCTCCGGCCTGAGCTGTGGTTTTGGGGGGAGTGCTGGAGCCGGCTGCCCTGTAGCTCTAAGGTCTCCTTCTTCTTCTTCACTACTTCTTCTCCTTCTTGCCGGATTTCTTCTTGTTGCCCCCGGCGGGAGCGGCGTTCTTGGCGTCGCGCTTGCCGGCGGCGTTGGTGAGGGTGGCGTTGCTGCCCGGGATGTAGACGTTCTGCCGGTAGTCGGGGACGTGCTGCAGGGTGAACTGGGGGCCATAGCGGGCGCTCAGCCCCATCGTGCCATTGCCGCCGCCCAGGGTCGAGTTCCCGTCAGCAGCTTCTGTGGGGAACGCCGGGCGAGGGGGGAAAGAGAAGGGCAAAATGTTAAAGCCGGCTGAAAAATCCACCCCAAGCCCCTGCAACCCCACAGGATGTCAAACCCAAACCAACATCACCTTTCAGTGCTGGGGAGCCTCGCACAGAACCCCTCCCCTTCCCGAAACTGCCCATCGCAAACATTGTGCACTCACACCATTAACGATGCATTAAAGGAAATCCGATATTTATTTATTTTTCCGCCGCACTTAAAACCCTGCCCGCGGTGTTTTTCTCCGGCCAGGTTTATTCAGGGAGCGGGACACGGGAGATGAGAAAGAAAACCCCTCCCCTGCAATACCGCAAAATGGCTCTAGGAAGCCGAGCACGAAGGAAATCAATGCCAGAGCGTGGCTGATGGTCCAGATCTGGGAGCAGGGGGAGGGGAAGGCAAATTCATTCCTGTCGCTATGCAAATCTCCGGCACGGAGCGAGGAGTGGGGAGGAGCAGAAGGCCCCCCCGGGATGCTGGGGCTCTGCTGGGTAGTGGAGACCAGATGGAGACGGGGGGATGCGCCCAGGCAGGGGGAGAAATGAGCACGGGGGGATGGCAGGGCTCGGGTGATGCTGTTGCCATGAGCTGCTGCACGATCTGCTCCAGTGCAGCTGCCTGTGCACGGCTCAGGGTGGGATCCTTGCACAGCCCTGCTCAGAAATGGTTTGCTGAAACCCAGCCTTTGTATGAGACACTGGGGGTCCCATCTCAGCCTTTAACTGCCTCGTGCTCATGGCTGGGGCCAGGCTCTCCTGCGGGCTGGGGACACCCAGCAAGGGCACCCACAGGGCCCAGGGGTGCTGCTCCCTCCTTTCACAGGCAGGGAGATTATGGGAACAAAGAAAAACAACGAGCAGAGGTGGTGGGCTCGGTGCCCTCGTGTTTCTCCTCACTCCAGACCAGCTCTGTGCACACCTCCGTGTTGCCTCTGCTTTCCCCTAAGCAGATGGAGGTGGCTGAGCCAGCCAGAAAGCTGGACAAAAAACTGGACCACATCCCACCATCGCCCTGAAATATGGCCCTGTACACATTCCCTTTGCAGGGGTCGGAGGGATGAAGCAACTGCAGTTTGAAAAGCTGCAGCTGCTCTGTTGGAGTGGGAGGGGAGGAAAACACAGTGAGGCCGAAAACAGGCGCGATATCGTGCACCGGGGCGGGGGCAGTGGTGAACAAACACAGCGACCCAGCGCGGGGAAATGCCTTTCACTTCCCGCTCTAATAGCAGGAGTCCCCCATGAAATGGGTTCCAGACCCAGCAGGGCTTGGAGGACCTTGTGCTGGGGAGCTGTGTCTGTAATTAGTGATATTTATTGCTAATCCTCACTCCTCTCAGCAGCAGCTTATTTTATTAGCAACCAACTCAAGCCCACACCCATCAAGGTGTAAGAAATGATCCAGATGGGATGACTGGAGATGTGCAGGGGCCATCTCACAGGTGGACTACAGCCTCCAGCCATGGAAGAAGGTTTTTTTCTGGAGCTGTCCCAGTGAGAGGCTGGGTGGACTCGGGCACCTCTTCCCTGGCTGTTGCTGCCCTGTGTCCCCCCGGGGCCACCCCGGGGCTCTGAGCAGTGAAGGGCTGGGGGCTGCCAGCACCACCCCAGTCCCCATGAATTAATTTGCAGTCTCAGCACAGCTTTCACCAGGGAGAAAAAGGCCTCTGGTGAAGTTCCCAGCCTGCCAGTCGGTCCTGGGTAAGGGCGCCCGGCTGTTTCTAGGTAACACTGACATTAAGGCTGAAAAGAAGAGAGAACAGGAACAATAGAGGGCTCTAAATGGGCACCGAGGTGCTCTTGCCAAGCAAAGCACTTCGGCTCTTGTTGCTGGAAAGGTCACGCTCAGCCTCTACCAGCAGCCTGTCATTATCCCAAACAGTCCTGAGGAGGAAGACAAGAATTTGGGCATGGGCAAAAATAACCAGCGAGCGGCTCCACCGCCCCGTGGGCCGGGGGCAGCCCCAGAGCTCGTGTTGCTGCAGCTGCTGGTGGGGCTTTCAGGAGACCCAATTTAGTGTGTCTGCCCCTGCCTGGGGGGACAAAGACCTCCCTGGGCTGCCTTTCCGTCTGCTCTCCCACCATCCCATGGCACCTCTCTAAATTCTCGCTGGGAGCCAGAGTATTTTGAGGACAGGATGTCTGCCCTTGCGTGTCTGGTGTCCTGGAGCATCTGTGCTCCTCGGGCTGTCCTAGCAGCTGCCTCTGCCCATTCAGGTCGCTCGAAACACTGTTTTTTCATATTTTTCCCAGTTGCAAGGCAGGAAGATCCAGAGGAAGGATGGCTGGGGAGGGAGACAGAACCCTACAGCAAGGTCAAAATCAGGTCCCCAGGTACTCTGATTCGCGATGGTGATTTAGCCATTGGGAAAGGGATTTATTCCTCAGAGGACTGGATGGTGCAGGGCCAGCACTGCCTCCTGCTGAAGCCAAGGACAGACCCTGGCCCAGGGTAAGGAGGCATCCAGGGCATCACCTGTGTCCCACCTGTCACCCCGCAGCTCAAACAGAGCTCATGGGTGACGGTAAAAGATAAGGATCATTTAAACGGCCAGGAAATCACACCCAGGGATGGGCAGCACAAAGCTTAATGGACAATTAGCGCTGTCCCTAATCAAAGCCTGCTCCAATCAACACTATTGGCTTAAAGAGAGAGCAGAAACGCGGTACAGAGAGCAGAGGTGACATGAAAACGCTGTGCCGGAGGAAAAAACACGTGCTGTGTCCCCATCCAGCACAGAAAGGGCCTGAAAAGGATGGATACGGGAAAGCCATTATCTGGAGGAGGGATTTGATTCACACCAACCCCCTGGGAGCCGTGGGAGAGGTGAGGACTGTGCGAGACTTGTGGACTGGGGGAAATCTGCTGCAACAGGGCCCGGGGCTCCACGAAAGTCGGTGCTTAAGCTGGAAGGGACCCGCTTAGCTCTGATCCTGGGGATTGCTGGAGCAGCAGCCAGAAAGCAGCTTTATTTACCGGCAAGGAAACCGGATCTGGAGACGCTGGTGATGATAACCACACGCACCCCCAAGGGCTGTTTTTCCATGGCCGTTTTTCAGAGCAAAGACACATTTTCACATTGTTTCTTTCTCTTGAGTGTAAACAACTCCCTCGCCCCAGACCTTGGGCCCCGTCCCCAGCTGTCTCCAGGCTGCCTGGTGTCTGCAGAGCAGCGAAGTTCAGCTGCAGCAGCTTTCCAAGAAAGCAACACCAAAGCCATCCCTCCCCGCTCGGATTCCTTCCCTCCCAACAGCTCAAAGGAAACATCCCAAGCATTTTGCACAGGGTTTTATGGCTGTGCTTCTATTTTTAAATCAAGGGGGGAAAGACTTGGGAGGTATTTATAAATAAAGGCTGTATGAAAAGCAGGCTCTTTATCCCTAGTGCTGCACAAGGACAATTGTCCTCGTTTTATGCAAAGCCACGAAGGCTGTGGGAACATCCCTCCCTGCCCAAGGATTCTGCACAGCCACAAACCAGAGCAAACCAACCCAAAACGACCCAAAATCACCCCTCTGTGAATACAATGCAAGGAGGCAGCAGCAGCCAGTGGGGAAAACCTTGGTGAGTCCAGAGGAGGCTCAGCAGAGGGGATTGGGGAGCTCCTCTGGACACAAGATTTGCTGAGAATACCGAGGCAGGCATTTGCTGTTTCCCTGGTCCAGCCTTCAGCCGCACACAAAATTCCAGCCTTCCCTCCTTGCCTTGCAGCAAGTTTAATGTCCTGTGACTTTCTGGAACCAACATCATCTCCAGACTGGCTCTTTCATGTCACACAACCACAGCACAGCCAGATGATGTTGTTTGAGTACAAAGCAAAGAGTTTGGGTGAAAGAGGTGTCCCTGTCTACAGGCACCAGGTGTCTCCTCTGCCTGGATCCTTCCTGACCCCCCTCTCTGCAGGGATATCAGTGCTTTTCCACCAGCTTTGGCATCTGTTGTTGCAGAACTCCTGCAGCCAGCCCAGCTAACCCAGATGAATCAGTCCCAGAGCATCTCATCTATCAGCATGAACCCGAGATGGCCCCACCAGTGCAAGAGTCAGGGTTTTCCCAGGAGTGATGGACACCAACCGTTGGCTGAAGCCAGGATCATGGCTTGGAGCATCTCCGTGTCAAACTGGTTGTTGGGCCAGGCCCCAGCTTCCTCTCCATTCTGGGAGCTGTGGGAAAAGAAAACAAACAGCAAGTTACTCCAGTTCAGTCAGGAGGAGTGGGCTGGTCCAGTGCATGCTTTAAATCCTTCTATTAAACAGCGCTCAGGAGCCAAGAGCCTCTCAGAGGTGTCCATCCCTCACCAGGCTCTTGAAGAATAACCACCACAAGCACTTGGGGACTCGGTGGTGCTTCCAGCAACACCTTCCTAACTCCTGCTGCCTTCAGAGGCTACAGCCAGCCCCTCATCACCTCAAAATCCCACCAATACAGAATCACAAAATGGTCTGGGTCAGAAGAGAACTTGAAGATCATCTATTCCAATCCCCTGCCATGGGATATAATGTAATCCCTTCCCCAAAATGTAATGAAATATCATAAAAACTGCAGTCCTAAAGCCCCAGAGGTGCAAATGCACCCTTGAATGACCAGGTCCTCTGTCATTTTGCAGGCTGTGAGTGGATGCACCTTTCAAGCTATTTCAGGCCACAACTCCATTCTGCAGCTTCATTTATGTGATGGAGGGTGAGAAAACCCCACGGTGTGCTGAGATTTGGGATCATCACAGAGCAGCTGCCTGGCACCACAGAACTTGCTCTGAAAAGAGTCCAAGATCAGTCCTGGGGAGGTTGGAGCACCAGGGAGAGGAGAGCAGGGAGCATCTGGGCATCTGCCTTGGTTCTCCTTGGCTGCTGGGGGTGCTGAGCTCCACAGATCCGCCTGGGAAAGCTCGGGGGATGATGAGAGACTTTGGCTGAGGAGGTTTTGTGGCCGAGGCCACAATCAGCACTCTGTGCTGGCTAACAAGCCCTGCTTTCATGTCTGCCAGGTGTCAGCTGTGCTCAGCCACCGCTCACTGCTCAGGGCTGTGCTCCCAGAGCCCCTCCAGAGCCTCCCAAACACTTCCTAAACATCTCACCGGCTTCCTGGGGTCCCCTCTGCTCTGTCCCTGAATGACCACATCACTCAGATCATCACTCTCTCCTCTCCCAGCCTCTGCTCTGACCACCCACAGCCCTCTCCATCCACTGGCATGCCAGGATTTACCCCCTGGCTGCGAGCTGGCTCCCTTGAGATGAGGGCTGCCCTGCTCCTGCAGCTGGGAGCTCTCCTGAAGTGAGACAGGGAGGATGCGGGGTTGGAAAACCCTTCCAGTGAGGAGACCTTACCCCATTTCCCAGGAAAGAGTTCAGACCACCAGGCTACAAGGCACAGATGTGGCCTCCTCCACCACTGTGGTCCCAGCTCTTACACTCAGGAGTTGCCAGACCCCAAAACCCTGCTCAGACCTCAACACCCTGCTCAGACCCTGCATTCCTGTTCAGATCCCAACACCCTGCTCAGACCCCAAAGCCCTGCTGAGATCCCAACACCCTGCTCAGACACCAGATTCCTGCTCAGCCCCTCAATTCCTGCTCAGCCCCTCAGTTCCTGCTCGGCCATGCTCAAGCAGCCTCCATCCCCAGCTCGGGGGTGCCCCGCTGGCAGCTCCGTGCCCGAGCTCTCAGCACCCAGCACGCTGCAAATGCCAGCGCAGGCAGGGCCGGTGCCAGCTCAGTGCCACGTGCTGGGCAGCAGATGGGCTCCTCACACCCTGCTGAGCATCCCCCTGCCCGAGTGCCCCTTCCACCTGCGCCCTCACACACAGAACAGGCTCAACATGGGCGTTTTGGAATTGGGATGGACACACAGGCACATTCTTGAAGGTTGTACCTGCCACAGTGACCGTGACTGGGAAGGTGCTGCCCCAGCTGCATCTCAGCTCTGCAAGGAGGGAAGCTTTGAATGCACAGGAGCTTTCACCATCCCTGTGGAATCCTTCCCTGTGCACAGGGTGCCCAGAGCAGCTGCGGCTGCCCCTGGATCCCTGGATGTGTCCAGGGCCAGGTTGGACAGGGCTTGGAGCAGCCTGGGACAGTGGAAGGTGTCCCTGCCCATGGCAGGGGGTGGAATGAGATGGTCTGTGAGGTCCTTTCCAAACCAAACCATTCTGGAATTCTGAATATATGTTCAAACTCCGTCTGAAACACAACATCCGACTGTAAGGATGCTGTGCAGACACTCCCAGGTGCTCTGCAGAAAATCTGGCCTTAAGCAACTTGGTCAAAGATGTGCAGGACCTGAGCCAGGACCGCAGGACCATCCCTCCCCTTCTGCATCCCGCGCCTGATCCATCCCCGGCCGGCCCAGGGCGCTGCTCTCACACCAGTTAATCTTTAGAGGATGCAAATAACCACTAATGGAGCAGAAGCTGCCCCGGCACGACCCTGCCGGCAGCATCCTGAAATACCTGCTGTCTGCCGCATCCCAGGCCATCCTGGGCACTATTTATAGCCCTCCTGCGCGCCGTGGGTGCTGGCACAGTTTCAAAAAGACCAAAAGTGAGGCGTGCTCGCCTCCCAAATTGACTCCTGCATGATGGTTGTGGCCGAGACTCCTCGGCCGCGGGTCCCCTGCACCGCGCCCGGTGCCGCGCAGGCAGCGAGGACAAGGTGGGGACAGCCCTGGGGCTGCGGTGACCTCTAATGTCACAAACAGGCTGGGAATAGAGCCCCGGGCTAGATCCAATAAAGGACTTAGGAACCTGAACTCCACTGCCAACCACAACCCGTTCAGCCACACGTTAACCCCAGCAGCTCCTGCTCACCCCCTCCCAGCTGGGAAATGAGGTTCCCAGGATTTTCAGGGCTCCAGGAAAACTGCTCAGAAACATCCCTGAGCCTCCCAGCCGCTGATTCTGGCTCTGAGAGCTGCCCTAATGTGATGGTGGTACCCAGAGATGGGGGAAGGGAACGCACAAGAAAGTCCCAAATATATTTTGGGTGTTTTTTAAATTGCAATATGCCAGTGGTTTGAACTCTGTTTTGAAATCAAAGGCTCAGGTTCCACCCCCTCTTTGATGTGGCAGTGCCAGCATCACATTTTCCACCTCCCGAAAGACTCTTCCCCTCCTTCAGGCAACTCTTTCAGGCTTCCCTGTACAGAAACTCCTCCTGCCTCCTGTCAAAGCCTCTGTACCCCACAGCAGTGGGAATGCATGGAAGGAAAGGCTCAGCCTGTGCTCAGGAAATTCACCTGCACCAGAGCTCTTGACCCCACCAGACTCCCTCACCAGGTGGCCCTCATCCCCCCACCCCCATAATCCTTGTCCCCAGGGCTGCATGAAGGCACAGATAGGAGAGCTGGAACCACTGGGCACCAGACTTGGCAGGGAATGGGTTGGAAAGGGAGGGATGGAGGGTCTGGGTAGTCCCTGCAGCCTGGGAGGGGTCTGGGTGGCACAGTCCAAGCCTCCCAGTGCACGGCACAAGGGGAGTGGCTGTACCAAGAGATGTGGATCTTGCTCAGGTTGTTTTGAGCTCTTGGTTTAGAGCTGTGTGTCCCAGGGAAGCGGGGCTGAGCATCACCAGCCAGCTCGGGAAGGGCAGCATTTCGGAGCCTTTTCCTTCCTTGTGGAACACACGAACCCCTGGGATGAGCCTCACCAGCCCCTGCATTACGCCACTCTCCGGGGGACACCCAAAGCCCTACATCCCCTTAATGCCCTGTAGGAACACAAAATCACACTGGAGAAGGGCGTGAATCATAAAATCCTACAAAGGCTTGTGTTGGAAGGGTCCTTAAAGATCCTGCAGTGCTCCTGGCTCCCACCCTCCCAAGCTGAAGCAGCTCTCTCAGCCTCTCCCAGCCTGCCTGGGGCTCCAGCACTTGGAGCATTTTGGTGGCTCCCCTGTGGCCCTGCTTTGGTTGCAGTGAGGAGCCCAAAATTTGGCACAATGGCTCCAGATGTGGATCTGTGAGTGCCACAGGGGAACTGAGGGCAACCTCTTGTTCTGCTGGCTACAACCTTACCAGTAAAACCAGTGAGTCTCCATCACAGCACGGGTGCACTGGTGACTCATGTACAACCTGACAGCCCCTATGTCCTTTTTCTCACCCCCTCTACACCCAGTGTTCCCGAATTTTGCACAAAGAGCCCCAAAGCTGTGTGCCTGCTCCTCATGACGCCACGCAGAAAAGCTATTTTAGAAATGCCTTAGCATTGCAAAAAGAAAAGGTATTCAACTCACTTCTCTAAGCAGGAAATTCAAGTGTCTCAATTACTTGCAGCGCAATCATCCAGAATTCAGAGGCACAGAAAAAAAAACCCAAAAAAACCCAAGGGCTGTAATCTAAAAACATCCAAAAATAACTTCTCCCAGTGGAGAATGCACACAGCTGATGGCCAGACCTGGCTGCCTTCCACGCCCATAGGATGGGGCTGTGAGTCACAGCTGTGAATCACTGACTCAACAATGAGCAGCACCCCCTGCCCGGGGTGGGCACACCCCAAACCCCCCCCTTGCCACTGCTCCCCACTCATCCACAGCTTTGGATGCTGCTCCGGGAATGGGAGGGCTGATTCCTATGGAAATACTCCAAGGACTTGCTGGTTTTAATACAAATGGTGTTGATTCAACTGGGTGTTTTTCTAAAAACCCATCCCCCATAGGATAGATTTTTTTTTTCCTCTCTGTTCAGTTCTACTCCACACTTCAAAGCTCAGAAAAGAGCTGGCTTTCATTTTCAGGAATGCTTCCAGCATAGCTAGAACTGGAGAGAAGGAATCAAAGCCACATTTGAGACAAAGCCAGGGGTGCAGCATCTTACGGGGCTCAGGGCGTGGTGGACACGGAGCACAGGACGGGTGCTGTGTCAGGACAGGCAGGAAGAGCCTCTGCACGACCTGGAGATGTCCTCAATAAACCTGGCCACATGGAAATCATGGAACAACCAGACAAAAGGCTTTTCTGGCAGCCCTGCCACAGCCCCCCTGCATCCCAACACCCCATGACCGAGAGCTTCCACAAGCACCCTCACCAGGGGGGCACTTTGCTCATCAGCTAATTTGCAGCACCCTCAGCCATCAGGTCCCTTTTTATCTTCCACTTCCAGCACAAAATTATTCCACTTCGAGCACAGAATTATTCATTTCCTTGCGGGGTTGCCATGGAGCTCGTCGCTATGGCAGCCAAAGGCCTCGCAAACATTTATTTGCACAATCGCCCGACGGATTCCTGAAAAATTGTTTTCCTTGCTCTGCAGCTGGAAACACGAGTCGCAGCAGCGCCACAACAAAATGGAAAAGTTTATTCGTGCCAGAGCAGTGCTGCCAGAGCCTCAGGGGATGGAGAGGGCAGCTCAGTGCCCCAAGGGCAAGACCTCGGCACTCTGAGGCGCCTGGCAGGGCTTTGGGCAGTGCTTGGGTTGGAGATTTTCCCGGGACACCTTCAGCATCCTCCCTCCTTCTCTTTTTTGGGGCTTTCTGGCTCCTCTGGCAGTGCCCTCTCCCAGCCAGGACTTCTCCCAAACCACGGTCCCGGCTGCTCCCAGGCTTCCCCACTCCAGGCAAGGGGATCTGACTGGGATTTACTTCTCCTCACAGCTCCTTCCCCTGTCACTCCCATTTACACCCCAGTCCCGGACGCTGCTCCCACTTCCCCTGGGGCAGGACTCTGCCCTCCCCTCCCCACGCAGCTCCCAGAGCCAGGGGTATCGTCAAGCGCGTTCCTCCAGCCCCATTCCCGACCTGTCACCGCAGCCTGCCCCCATGCACTTCTCTTTCCTCTCTCGCGGCTTCCTCCGAGCTCTCCCCATCCCCCTCGCTGCCTCCCACACACGGCTCCAGCCGGAGGCAGCAGCAGTAAAATCTCAGCCTGAACATTCCCCGGCTGGCAAAGTGACAAGTGAGAGGGAGCAGATCCGTCCCTGCCGGTGCTGAGCCTCCGCTGTGCTCGAGGCGTGCGGGGACACAGCCCCGCGCCTGGGGACACAGCCCAGGGCCAGCATCCCTCCGTCCCACTTCCCACGCCAGCATCCCGCAGCCCACCGCCCTCCCCCAGCCTCCGAAAAAACGGGATCAGCTCCAGCACTGCCACGATTTCCTGTCCTTCTCCCTGCCCTGACCGAGGATGCTGCCGGCCCTTCCCCCACGTTCCCTCGGCTCCTCACATTCCCGACCACTTCTGTAATGCAATTACGAGGCCTGGGGGGAGCCTGGACGAAGCCCAGCTCTAAGATCATGACTTTGCAAAGATGCCATTGGAAATGTTAGCGAGGAAGTTGTGAGTGGGGGGAAGATTTCCAGCCTCCCAAAGCACCGGAGAGCCTTTGCTTCCAGCCCGTGGAGCTGCTGGATCGCTGCTCTGCTGCACGAAGGCAGAACAAAAGCCCACAAAGTCTCTGAAAGTGGAGCCAGGGCAGTTTCCCCTCTCCTTGGAACTCTTCTAACCCTCCTGAAGGAGATTGAGACCTGTATTATTTCCCCCGGGCCATCCTGCCACCAGCCGTGTCCCAGACATGCCAGGAAGGATATTTTGAGACGTTCTTTGGGAAGGTTGTTGTGCCTATTTTTCAGCTCCATCTCTGCAGCCGGCCATGGCACGAGCTCAGCTGTGCAGGAAGCAGATGGAGAGAGAAAAATTAAACTAATACACGTAGCACCTGTTAAATCACCTAAAATAGCTTTTCTATACTTAAAACTGGTGATGAAACTCCTGATATTCATTCTGGGGACTCTCCACAATGAGAAACACAATCCCATCATTTGGATATTTCCTTTTCTCCACAAAAGACTTTACAGCTTTTGTCCCACTTGGCAGGATCTGGAGGGTTCAGACTTCAAGTGCCATGACAAATGCAGATAAAGGGATTATTGGCCCAGAATGGTCAATTAGGGAGGGAAATACACAGTTTAAAAGGGCTACGGGATGTAGAAAGAAGCCCAAATACTGAATCTACTGAGATTTGGGCTGTTAGTAGCAAAAAGGGTGGACCCTGCAAGCAGGAATGGTCACAGGTGGCACAGGGGACCAGTTCTGTGGTCTCCTGACCATGGAAGGGAAGGTGGGGTGGCACCAGGACACATCTCTACAAAACCTTCAGCTTCCAATCCCAGGATCAGATCAGCTCTGCAGGAGGAGGGAGAGCAGTAATCCAGGGACAAGTCCTGCTCCCAGCATCAAAACAGCTCCTGCCTGTCCCAGCACCCCAAATCCTTTCCAAAATTGCACCACAAGGCTGCAGCCCATGCTCAGAGCAAAGCCAGGCTCTGAGCAGCCCCACAGTATTTTAAAAGCAGTGTTTTCTCTGCAGGATTGATAGGAAATCCCAGTAATAAAATCACAGAATTGTCAGGTTGGAAAAGTCCTTTGAGATCACTGAATCCAACCCTTAACCCAGCACTGACCATTCCAGCACTAACCCAAACCCCAGGCGCCACATCTGCACAACTGTCCCCTTCAGGGACAGAGACTCCACCACTGCCCTGGCAGTCTGTCCCAACACCTGACCACCCTTTCAGTGAAGAAATTTTCCCTAATATTCAATCTAAACCTCCCCTGGCCCAGCCTGAGGCCTTTTCTTCCTGTCCCTGTTCCCTGGCAGCAGAGCCCGACCCCCCCTGAGCCCCCTCCTGTCAGGGACTTGTGCAGAGCCACAAGGTCCCCCCTGAGCCTCCTTAGCTCCAGGCTCAGCCCCTTTCCCAGCTCCCTCAGCCTCTCCTGGGGCTCCAGACCCTTCCCCAGCTCCATTCCCTTCCCTGGACATGCTCTAGCACCTCCAAGCCATGAGGTTTTAAGTTGCCTTCAGTCTTTTCTGTTTCACAACCCACTGTGTCAAACCTGACAGATAAAACAGTCTGGCCCTTCCTGGGCTTCTGTGGTTCCCTCCAAGGCGTTTGCAGAGCAAAAGCCACACAAACAGGCTGGGGACTGGCTTGGGTTTCATCACTGGACATGAACAACAACCCCAAATACTCCCCAAAAAGGCAACTTCTCTCCTAGGCTCCCCAGGACCTGGCAGGAGATGGTGATTTGAGCTGTTCAGCCCCAGAGGATTTGGCAGGGGGAAAACCCCTTGAGAGCAGAGCTCCTTCACCGGCAGAACTCCTCCTGCACTCCGAGATCCACAGCCCACATTATAGCACAGCAGCTCTCACTCTTGGGAGAACTCTGTCACTTGGATTAGGGCTGTTCCTTCAAAGTGATGACCTCAAACAGATTTCCAAAGTCTGCTGTGATTTTTCAGGCTGCAGGGCTCCACTCCCACCTTCCCCAGGCCTTGGGATGCCAGATGAGAGCAGCTCCACACCCCACATGCTGCAGGAGCTGTAGAGGAATCACTACATACCCAATACTGAACAGGCAAACAAACACAACCCAGTCAGAAGGAGCAGGAATTTTAGCCTAAAGACTGTTACAACTTCATGGAACACACATCTGGCAAAGCAAACACCACTGCTGGCTTAACCCTGGGGTGCATTTGGGATGGAAATGTGAAGATTGTAATTATTTCCTAAACTTCCCACAGTGGTGCTTCCCTCTTGCTCCTGTCAGTGAGAAGCTGCAGCCTGTCCAGCTGTGCCCATTTCCATGTTTTCCATGAATGAGCAGAAGGCAAATCCATCAGTGTTTTATCTGTACAGCCCCACAGGTGCCCTGTGCATGTGCTCTGTAGGATTTGCTGCTGGATCCACTCTAACATGACACAAACTCGCAGCATAAATTCCAGGGCGTTTACAGCACCCACAGTCACCCCTGTGGCTCCTGGGTCTGCCATTATTTTTAGGAAGGATGTGGGCAAAGCCTGCAGCTGTGGCCAGTTGTCCTTCTAGCTGGGCATCCACCCCCGTGCTGTGTGAGCCCAGGAATGTCCCCATTTCCCTCTCTCTGCTCCTCCAGCCTCAGCTGCTCTGGGATGTCCCCCCCAGACACACATGTGGGGTCAGTGTCCTGGTACACTGTCAGGCACCCCAAAAACACACCACAGACCCCCTCTTGGCAATACCTGCATGCTTTGAGCCACAAGAACACCCCTGAGAGCTTAAAGGACTATTCTTTACTCCTCTCCTCAGCCCCCAGCACGCACAGGCAGCCTGTTGATAGCCCTGCAAGCCCAACTCTTGGAGTTCTTGCATAAAAACAAAACAAAGAATGGAAAAAAATATCCCTCTTTTCCTTCCTGGCTCTCTCCTGCTGCAGCATCTCCACTGGCAGCCCCAAGCCCCTCGTGCTGTGTGCGGGGGGATGATGGCTGGGGTCAGGCAGAGCAGCTGTGGTGCTGTTTGATAATCAAGTGAAGCGAAGTGAACATCACCATTGGCTCAGCTCAGCCGGGGAGGGGAAGCCTGGCTAGCAACAGCTTTGGGAAGCATTAACGAAGGGGGATTTAGGATTGGAGAAAACAAATGGAAGGGGGGTGTGAAATGGCAACACTGCATCTCCTCTACGCGCTTTGCTCCTCCCTCCCCTGGAGTTGCCACGGATTCTCACACTGCTTCCCACCTCCTCTTAAATCCCCTGCCACTGTCTCCGGGGTGTTTCCTGCCCAGGATCTCCTCCCAGCCTGTCCGCACAGCCCAAAATTGTCCTCATTCCTGCCACAGGATGCCCAGGACATATTGGCTCTTCCCAGCCTGGCCTGTCTCACCCTCCCATGCCCACCTGTGAGCAGCACAGAGCCCTCCCCATCCTCCAGGAAGGAAATCCTGACTCCAGCCCGGTGTTTTTCTGAACAAATCATCACACGGACACCAAAACAAAGAGCAGCCAGGGTCAGGCAGCACCATGAACATGTAGGGCACAACAATGAACACAAACCAAAACAACGAGGTGGGTCCTTTGTAGCAGCCCCAGTCCCTGTGTTCTCCTCCCATGCACCACCAGCCTCCTCCCACAGGGAAACCCCACACTGATGATCCCACAGGGATATCCTGCAACGCTGCTGGACCATTCATTTACTCCACTTTGGCCAATTCATCACTGTAATCTCCACTAGAGCCACTGATCTGATTTGTCTGGGGATGGCATCTGCTGCTCGGAATCAGTCTGGGTTCATTTACATTTGCCCAGCGACAGCACGGGTGTTTGGGTTTTTTTCAGAAAAACAAAACACAAACATCATTAAATTAATCATCCTATCCTCCTATTTCTCCCAAACAAGATTAATTCTGAATGGTTTTGCCCAGGTCTGCCTCGCTACCGCATTTCCAGAGCATATTGTCTGAGCTCTTATCTCCTGAGCATGTGCACCGGAGTGTTTCAGAACAAAGAGCAGATTCCCTTTGTTGTCCCGGAGCAGCAGCAATGTACGAGATCAAGAGCTGGTCCCTGCCTCACTGAGCTTCCCCTCTTCTGCCTGGTTCCAGGTGCCCAGAGACAACTGGGATTTGCTGTGATGGGCAGGGCTATGCAGGGAAAGGACAGGATTGTTTCTTCCCCAGCTCCCATGGAGACAGCAAGGCAGAAATCCCAACGTGGGTCTGAGCTTGTTTCTGGCTTAGGGTCAGTGCCAGGCTCCCCCTGGGATCCATCCAAACCCCTGGCCTGAACTACTGTGTCTTTATTGTTATTTAATTTGGGTCAAATACAGTTAAGAGCACATCCCTTTTTTTTTTATTTTCAGCTGAAAGACGGGCTGTGCTCCGCTAGCACCAAGCAGAGCCCTGCACTTCAGAGAGCTCGTGGTGCTACAGAGCTTCACCTGTCAGCAGGAGACACATTTGAACAGGGTTTAACACCAGAGAGAGAACAGCGAGCCGGGCTCAGGCAGCTGCACTTGCCCCTCTTTAATACCTGTGCTACCAAGCAGTGCCTGGGGAATTCACACACCAGGCTTCAAAACGCTGGGAAGAGCACGGGAACAGCACAATGGGGAGTGGGCTGCTTTCCAGGATCTGCCTGTTTGATCACCAGGGAGGTGTCAGGGCTGGCCACTGAACTTATGAGAGCACCTTCTATTTCCATCCTTGAATGCTGTCACAGCAGTTTGGAATAAAAACACCCCCCTTCATTTAACTTAAAACAGGATGGAAGAAAGAGGGGGGAGGAAAAATCTGCAAGAGCCTTTTTGTTGCAAATGTGGATACAGGAAAGTGGGGGAAACCAGCAGGAATTGAAATCCACTGAGTTTTTCCATTTATTTCAGCACCAGCCTGTGCTTGGCCAAAGTCTCTTTACAAAGCCAGGGACCCCCTGTCACAACATGGGGCTCTGAGGAACCTGGTCCAGGGGAAGGTGTCCCTGCCCACGGCAGGGGTTTGGAACAAGATGAGTTTTAAGGTCCCTTCCAACCCAAACCGTTCTGTGATTCCAGAGCAGCTGTTCCAGGGACTGTCCTGGGTGCCCAGGTCACAGATCCCCAGCAGTGACATCATGGCTCATGCACCAGAACTGACATGTCACACAAGTTCAGCTCCCCACAAACAGCCTGAGGCTGCCTTTCCTCTTGCCCTCTCTCTTCCCACGCCACAAGTTGCTGCTGCCTCTCAGGCACTGGGAAAGGGATGGAGCCTGTGGAGAGATCCAGGCTGGGAGCTGGGGTGAGTGTCACTGTCCCATGACCTGAGAACAGTCCCCATCACTGAGCTGAGGGGCTCTGGACAGCATCAGCTCCGTGCCCTGAAGAGCCCCAGCATGATGCTAGAAGAGGGAGCAGCAGAGCTTGGTCTGATGGGGCTCATTTACTGCCTTCTCACAGCAAAACAATTACAGCAGCTGTGCTGTGCTTCTGCATTAACGGGGCTTTGTTAATTGTCATTTGAACTGGAGCGGAAATGCTTGGAAAGATTTTCCTTGATTAAAATGTTGTCAGTGATGGGGAACTCAACAGACCTCTGAGAAAACTATTCCAGTTATGGCTTTGTTTTAAAGTCCAAGTCCAGTTTCTACTGTGAACACTTTATCTAATTACATCCAACCCTCACTCCATTTTAGCTTTATCAGCTGGAAGAGCCTAATAGCAAAGTTTAATCACTTCAACAAGTTGGCTATAGCAATCTCTTAATTTTCTGATAAGATTAAATTATTGAGCCAGACCCAGGGAAGGAGGCACAAGCAGCTGCTGCAGATGTTTAACTGCAAGCTCTGACACCAAAATCCAGCACCCAGTACTCCCATGTCACCATTTTAACCTCCATAGGAGCTGCCCAATGACAAAGCGCAGAGATCCAGCGCCTGACCCAGCCAGAGGAGGAAAAACATCACCCAAATTCATTCCTGATTGTTCAGAGAGTCTAATCCTCAGGTCTGCCCCAAAAGTTGCAATTTTTTCACCTATAAATTGTCCTGGAGACAATCTCCCTATACACAATAACCTCTGCTTGGGATATTCACAGAGAAAGGTGGAATTCAGTTAAAGTTCTTTCTTTCAAGGGAGTTCACCTATGAAGGGCATCCCTGTCCCTGCTTATGAACCAGGAGGGAAGATGGGGGAGGCAAAGAACAACATTTTGTTGTCAGTGGTTGCTCACTGTGGACCAAGACAAGCAAACCTTGGTGGGCCAGAGGCAAGAGAGCACCAGCCAAGAGCAGGGAACTCTCTTGGGAGATCTCTCCTCTGCTGCTGGGGCTCTGTGAGGTGTGTGTAAGGTTGTGACCTTACACACACCTCACAGAGAAGTGGCGGAATCTCCCTCACTGGGATATTCCAGAACTGTCTGGACACAATCCTGAGCTGTGTGCTCTGGGATGACCCTGCTGAGCAGGAGGTGGCACCAGGTGAAGCTCTGGGGTCCCCTCCATCCTGAGCCATCCTGTGAACACACCTCAGCAGCACAGAGCTCAAGGTTCTATGAATGGAAAAGGGAGTGATTTCCAGTGGTCTCCATGAAGGGAGAGGAATTAAGATTTTTTACTCAGGAAGGAATTTACATGCTAAAAAATCTGCTTTGGCAAAGAAGCCTTTCTCTGTGAAACCCATTGTCCAGTTCTTTAACCATCTCACAACTTCATCTGGAGTTCCTTCCAGCTCCTGAGGTGCAGACACCAAACTCAGACACACCACTGCCATCAGCAGCTGCCACAGCCCCACCAAACACAGCTGACACAGGAGCAGCCCTATTTCTGACTCTATCAGTGACAGGGACACCCGCTCTCAGAGCTGCCACTCATGGGCTTTCCAGCACTGAAAGTGGCACACAAAGAAAAGAAACCTCCATCCCACTGATAAATGAAGAAAGAGCCACTTACCCACTTGTTCCAGGTCTCTGGGTCTGAGAGAAGCGCCAATCTGTGTTAGGCTGAGCTTGCTGCAAAGAAAAAGAAGAGTTTTAATACCTCCATTCTTGCCTTTGAAAATGAAAGCGAACTGATCCTGGATTATTTCAGTCTGGAATATCAGCATGTTCTGTCCAAGTGAAGCAAATCAATTAGAACAAAGAGAAAGCTCCCCCTCCCCCTTTCTGGAGTATTTCTGAAGCAGCAAGAATACCAAAAAAGCATGACAAAAACTGTTCAGAGAATAATCTTCCAAAGCAGCTCAGGAAACCGGGCTGTGAAAGAAATGAAGCATGAAATAAACTGATAAGGGCATGAATTCAGCAGGAGCAGTGGTACCACAGTAATGAGCTTGGAGGAGAAAGGGGGGTGTGAGGGGGTGGCAGAGTTAATTGATACTGAGAAAGATGCTTTTAATGCTCTAAGGTAAAATGGTAACAGACCTTCCTAATCTCTCCTTCTTCTGTCCTTAAAAAGGCCTGACTGAGATCTTGTTTTCATACATTTTATTTGAATGACTTTTCCTAGCTGCTGTGGCCTTGGAGCACTACAATATTTTTCTGTCCACAGAGGAAAGAATAAACTTCCGACAGCAAGAGGAAAAAGCATTATTTGTTTAGGAGACACAATAACCTTCAGACACAGCAGCTCACTTTGTAACCTCATTAATAAGCCCCTGTATCGCTCTCTGCCAGTGTTATTTTACAACCAGACAATGAACATTTTGTAAATAAGGAAGGACGTGGAGCAAGCTTGTATATTCCTGTTTGAATCACGCCTTTGTGGAAAGCACTAAATAGCACAACTGTTTCTGTCGGGAAAACACACACACTTCCGAAAATCATGATCATCTTAATTAACTCCAGGGTGATGACATACTACCTGGAAAGGACAGCACTTCCCTCAGCT
The DNA here is from genome assembly GCA_034509425.1 of Eopsaltria australis. Taxonomy (NCBI): domain Eukaryota; kingdom Metazoa; phylum Chordata; class Aves; order Passeriformes; family Petroicidae; genus Eopsaltria; species Eopsaltria australis. The sequence continues at coordinate 495,600 of JAVTVJ010000916.1, forward strand.
GTTTTGGGAATCAGCAGTTCATAGTCCATACACAGTGGAACAACACTTTTATAGGATTATTCTGCTTGTACATGCAATTACTAAGGAAAAGTGAAGACGAGTAGAGCTGACCTAGATTTTTATTTAGTAGATGTGCTCTCACTAATTTCTCTGCAGCTTTGATGATACTCATGAAAGAAGATATTAGAATAAATCACTCCCCTAAAATAGATGCCCCACTGGTCCCCACGCTGCATGCAAATTAAGCTGTTTAAAGACTTGCCCTCCAGACTTCAGAGATGCATTTTTGCACACACTGACACACAGTGCTGCACTAGATAAACCCTTCCCAATACTTTGAATAGCCCTTCCATATTTTGAATTCCTGTTGTAATTACCATTTTCAAATTTAGGGCAGGCATTTGTGACACGAAATTGCTTTACTTTTTATATCCCTGAAGTTATAAAAGCTCCAGCTAAACACAGTCACCTGCATCTATATTTAGGCATCTGAGTACAAACAGCTCAAGTTTTCAAAGCTTGCCGCTCCTCAGCCTCTGCAAGCCCAAGGGCACGTAAGGTCACCAGGATCTTTGTGAATAATGTCAATCCTGACATTTCAGTATTTTAGTGCTGAATATTGAATTCAGCCTCTCGCTCAACATGACCAAGCTGGAAAATGATCCCTTGCCGAGGCACAGTCAGTAATTAATAACACTTGGGGCTTAAGAAATGAGAAATTTCTACAATGCACCTCTAAAACTGAGCAAAAGAAACGCAGGCAGACTTTTCTTTCAGATAACCTCCTCCACATCACAGCTCATGTGCCATGTGGGGAAAAGGGGTTAAACAGAACCAGGAAGTTAAACCCCCAAAAAAGCTGTTCCCAACCACGCTAAGAATCACCTTAAAAAGAAACAAGTACGAGCGGGGCCAAGGGGAAGCTCTCCACTGCTACCAACACACAGTCTTTGATTCTACAGCGCTGCTCAGCCCCTTCCCCCACCTCCACCAAGCCGAGCCAAAACTTTCACCTGCCACCTCCCAGGAGACGACAGTGACACGTGTGCCCTGAGGCCACCGTCCTAGGAGGAAGGACAGCCAGAGAGCAGCCAACTGGCCTGGATATGACAAACTGTTGCACTCAGCAGAGAGGACAGTAAGAAGCAGCCGTCTCTTACCCCGTCGCAGGGACTCGCTAAGGTGCTGGTCACCTGCTGCTCATAGGCAGCCACGGTCTCCGCTGTGCTAGAGTGGCTGAAGGGCTTTACAAAGAGGAAATCGCTCTGGTCAGACATGGGCGAGAAACAAGAGGTGTAATTCTGTGCCTGGGAGGTCAAGCCCGCTCCTCCCACGTCCAGGTACTTGATGAAGCCATCTGGCTTCATCTGCCCTCGGAAATGGGAGGCGGGCTTGCGGCCAGTCCCTCGGCAGCAGCACGCCAAGGTCCAGCTGGCACCGCCAGCTTTGAGACACCGGGCAGCCACCAGCCCAAACATCAGGCAGGACACGAGGGAGATGGAGACCAGGGAGATGATGAGGTAAAGCGTTAGGTTGGTATCCTCGGGAGAAGACTGGGGGAGGTCCAAGGACTTGGAGAAGTCCTGCACGCTGCTTTCCTCTGGAGAAATGACTATGACCACAGAGGCCGAGAGGGACGGGGTGCCATTGTCCCTCACTTCCACCACCAGCCTGTGGGGATCTTCCGACTCCCTGAGAGCCTGTGCAACCCTTATCTCTCCAGAGCGGCGTTCCACTTGGAAAGGCAAAGCCTCAGCAGACTCCTGCAGCTGGTAGGACAGCCAGGCATTGTGGCCACTGTCAGCATCAACTGCTACAATTTTAGTGACCAGATAGCCAGGCTCTGCCAGCGCCGGGATGGCTTGGTGGAAGGCAGAGCCCTTGGGGACAGACGGGTAGACAATGTTGGGAGCATTGTCATTCTCGTCCAGGACAAACACATGGACCACAGCAGTGCTGCTCAGAGCAGGAGACCCAGCATCCTTCACCTCCACAGGCACCTGGAACACCTTGTCCTGCTCATAATCCAGAGCTCGCACGGTGTAGATGGTGCCATTGTCCTGGTCTATTCGGAAGTAGGTAGAGATGGGTACATCCTGCATCCCATTATCCAGGATGGAGTAAGACAGCTTGGCATTGCTACCCTCATCAGGATCAAACGCAGACACTGAAAAGACAGAAGTTCCAGGAAGGGAGTTCTCCTGAATGTGAGCTGTATCAAAAGGGCTGGAGAAATTCGGTGCGTTATCATTCACGTCAGCGATGCGGAGATAAAAGGTTTTTTGTGTGGCCCTCTGGGGGGACCCTGAATCCACAGCCCTCACTGTGATGTTGTATCCACTGGCCCTCTCCCGATCAAGGGGACCGCTGGTGACCAGCGAGAAATGCTCTTTAAAAGATGACACCAGTTTAAATGGGAGCTCTTTTGCTATCTGCAGATGGACCTGCCCGTTGTCACCAGAATCGCTGTCCTTCACACCAATGAGGGCAATCACAGTGCCTGGGGCTGCGTCCTCCTGCACTGGGCTGGAGACAGAGGTCAGCACAATCTCTGGGCTGTTATCGTTGATATCAATTAACTCCACTCGCAGGTGACAGTGGCCTTCCATGGCTGGGGATCCCTTGTCCCTGGCTCGAACCGCAATCTCGTAAGCACTGGATTCCTCATAATCCAGCAGGGCTTTGGTTCTGATCTCCCCTGTCCGGGCATCTAAGGAGAAGAGCTTGGTGAATTTACCAGGTGCATTATTGCTGGTTTTGAAAGAATATTCCACATCCCCGTTGGGACCTTCATCCAGGTCGGTGACATTCAGCTTGGTGACCAGAGTGCCCACTGGCACGTTCTCCTCCAGAAGTACCTTGGATATGGGTGGGTCACAGACAGGAGGGTTGTCATTTGCATCCAGGACGTGGATGGTAACCCTGGCAGTGCCAGATTTCACAGGATTCCCTCCATCCAGGGCTGTCAGTGTTAGATGATGAACAGGCACTTTCTCTCTATCCAGTGCTTTTTCAAGTACAATCTCGGGCATTTTAACACCATCTCCTCTCACGTTGATGCTCAGGGCAAAATGCTTGCTGGGGCTGAGCTCGTAGGTGGAGATGGAGTTGGAGCCCATATCCGGGTCTTCTGCTACCTCCAAGGGCAGCCGAGTCCCAGGGTTGGCTACCTCAGTGATCTCCAGCACCACCTCTGGCTTGGGGAACTGGGGCGCGTTGTCATTCACGTCGAGGACATCCACCTCAACACGGTGGAGCTGGAGGGGGTTCTCCATGACGAGCTGGAGGTGCAGCGAGCACGTGGGGCTCTGCCCACACAGTGCCTCCCGGTCCAGCCTGCTGTCCAGGAGCAGCACACCTGCCGCCAGGTCCACCTGGAAGTGCCGCTGCCCGCCCTCGCTCACCAGGCGCAGGTTGCGGGCAGCCAAGCTCCGCACCTCCACCCCCAAGTCCTTGGCCAGGTCGCCCACAGAGAAGCCCGGCTCGCGATCCTCGGGCACGGAGTAGTGCAGCTGGGCGCAGCTGGGAGCCGGCAGGCAGGAGAGGGCTGCGAGCAGCAGCTGGAGCTGCCATGGCAAACTCTGTCCCGCGAGCATCCCGCGCCGGGTGTGCGAACGGAGCAGCGCGGAGAGGAGCGGCGGCGGCGGCTCCGCGCAGCCTCCCCCTCCTCCCCGCCCCCGCAGCCGGCCCCGGCAGCCGGAACCCCCTCGTCCCGGGGGGGTCCGAGCGGGTCGTGCAGGGAGGAAGCCGCCGCCGGAGCCGCCGGAGCCGGACAGGGAGGGATGGAGGAGGCGGGGGAGGGGGCGAGCGCAGCCCGGCCGGCTGAACCGCTTCTCGATACGCAAAGACACACAAAGTCGGCGAGCGGAGGGGATGGACCGAGTGACAGTTTTACGTCTCTCCACAGCCCCCTCCTCCTCCTCCTCCTCCTTTTTCTCTCCCTCCTCCTCCCCTTCTCCATCTCACCGCCTTCCCCAAAATACGCACGGCGTAGCTCCCCCTCCTTCCCCCGCTGCCGCCACTCCGCCCCCGCAGCGCCGGGAGGGCGCCGGGGACTCCCGGCAGCGGGAACCCCGCTCCGCCCCGCCCGGCTGCTGGCACCGGGCACCGGTGGACACCCCCTCCCCAAAGCCGGTCGGTTCGGTGCCGAGCCCCGCCAGCACCGGGGCTGCGTTCAGGCTGGAGACCACACTCCCGAGCTCACCTCGCTGCACAGGGTGGGATCCGCGGAGGGTTTCACAAACATGAACTCGCTGATATCCGAGACTGGCGAAAAGCAGGAGCGGTAACGGGGGGCGGGGGGTGCCGTAGCTGTCACCTGCACGCCCATCACAGTGTCCCCTTGCTTGGGCTCATAGTGCAAGTGCCCAAAGATGTGGCTGGGAGGAGGCTGAAGCGTGTTCACGCTCTCCACGCAGCAGCCCTGGTTGGCAGGTGCAGAGCCCCGCCGGAGGCACCGAATGCCCAGCGCTGCCAGTCCCACCAGCGAGACGGTGGAAATGAGCACTAGGGACACAATCAGGTAAAGCGTGATAGTGGGCAAGCCCCCACCATCAGCGGCTCGAGCCTCGGAGCCCTGCAGGGCCTCCGGACCCTTCTCCTCCACCAGCACCACCAGTGTGACGGCTGTGGAGAGCGGGGGCTCCCCGGCATCCCGGACCACCACCAGCAGTTCGTGCGCAGAGGCGTCCGTCTCCTGCAGAGCCCGTGCCATCCGGACCTCCCCGGAACGCAGGGCCACGCTGAAAAGCCCCAGGTCTGTGGCTTCCACGAGGTGGTAGGACAGCCAGGCATTGCGCCCCGAGTCCGCATCTATTGCCACCACCTTGGTGATAAGGGCAGGAGGGACGATGGAGGGGGAAATTCGGAACTGAGTAGCCGAGTCCTCCCCAGCCCTGGGGAAATGCACCCGTGGGGCGTTGTCGTTCTGGTCCACTACAAAAACATGAACCAGTGTTCTGTTCCTCAGGGCCGGGGAGCCACCGTCAGAGACCTCCACATGGAACTGGAGATAGGTGGTTTGCTCATAGTCAAAAGGGAATTTGGCAGTGACCTGCCCATTCGTGGGATGTATCGAGAGGTAGCGAGTAGGATCCAGGCCTGGATCTGTCCCACCAGCTCGCAGGATGGAGTAGGACAGGCGGGAGTTCTGCTCCGAGTCGGGGTCAGCAGCAGACACTGTAACCAGCACACTGCCCACTGGATTGTTCTCTGCCACCAGCACTTCATAGGACGCTTGCTCAAACTGGGGAGCGTTGTCATTGACATCTATTAGGGTGATGGGCAGGATGGTGTGGCGGGAGAGCGGGGGATTGCCCAGGTCCGAGGCAGAGACGGTGACATTGTAGTAGGCCACATGCTCCCGGTCCAAACGGGTGCTGGTGAGCAGCGAGTACTGGTGCTCGTAGTCCTTACGCAGCTGGAAGGGAAGATCTGGAGACACGTGACACAGGACCTTGCCCTGGTCGCCAGAGTCCCTGTCTCTGACGTGTATCACGGCCACCACCGTGCCCGGCAGCGCATCCTCGCTCAAGGTGCTTGAGAAGGAGGTAAGAATGACCTCAGGGGCGTTGTCATTGACATCAGTGATTTCCACCACCACACTGCAGTGCTCCTCCATCGTGGGCGACCCCATGTCCTTGGCCTCCACTTCGATCTCATACACTGTCGCCTCCTCAAAGTCCAGGTTGCCCTGGACACGAATTTCCCCAGTTTGCTCATCGATGGCAAAGATCTGGCGTAAGGCAGCTGAGTTGTGGCTACTGAGGGAGTAGCGGATGTCCCCGTTGGGTCCTTCGTCCACATCGGTGGCATTCAACTTCACCACGAGGGTGCCGAGTGGCGAGTTCTCCACCAAGCGTGCTCCATACGATGGTCTGTCGAAGACCGGGTGGTTGTCATTGGCATCCAGGACCTGAATAGTGATGCGTATCTTGCTGGACTGTGGGGGAGAGCCCCCATCTTCAGCAGTCAGCACCAGGTAGTGGAAAGCTCTGAATTCCCGGTCCAGGGCCCGCTCCAGCACCAGCTCAGGGAATTTCCCACCATCAGTGCGGGCCTTCACGTTGAGGTTGAAGTTGTCATTGGCACTCAGGTGATAGGTCTGCAAGGTGTTGGTGCCCACGTCGGGGTCCTGGGCTGGCTGGATGGGGAAGCGGGCACCCAGAGAGGCCAGCTCGTAGATGCGCAAGGAAACCTCCTCGCTGGGGAACTCTGGGGGGTTGTCATTGATATCCAGGATCTCCACCTCGATACGGTAAAACTCCACTGGGTTCTCGATGGCAAGTTTCAAGTGGAGGAAGCAGCGTGGGTTCTGCCCACAGAGCTGCTCCCGGTCTATCCTCTCGCTGACCATTATAACACCGGTGTTCACATTGACAGAGAAGTACTGCGAATCCGAATCGGACAGTACCTGCAGATTAGCTGCCGCCAGCTTTGCCACATCGGTGCCCAGGTCCTTTGCGATATTGCCCACAAAGGCACCCCGTGTGAGCTCCTCCGGGATGCTGTATCGGATCTGAGCAGACGAGCTGTGCAAGAACAAACAGAAGGAGAAGACACGCGGCAGCCCCAGGGACCGGCGCGCCTGCCCTGCCCTCGGCATCCTTGCCGGGTGGCCGGCCGGGGAGCGATGCCCTCGGCGCCGGGGGCCGCGCTCAGCGCTCGCCGCTCCCATTCATTGTTTGGGGCGGACGCCGCTCGACGGGGCGGGGGGAGCGCGGCCGCGCAGCCGCCCCGCCATTGGCTGCGGGCGCGGCGGCGCCGCTCCAATCGCCGCGCTCCTTCCGCAGGACAGCAACACCGGCGCCAATCACGGCCCGCGCGCCGCCGCCGCGCTCCGCGAACCGGCGCGGCCGCTCCGCGCCCCCCGCGGGGCCCGCGCCGTCGGAACGCCCGGCACCGCCGGACCCCGCCCCGGGCCGCTCACCTGGCCGCGGTCCCGCAGCGTGCCGGAGGCGGGCAGGAAAACCCCGCTTTCCCTGGGCAGCGTGGCGGGGGTTGGGCAGGGCCGCAGGAAGGTGAAGTCGCTCCGCTCGGAGCCCGGGGAGAAGCAGGTGCTGTAGCACTGGGACGGGGAGTCGGTGGGTCGCAGCGTGACCTCCATGTACTTAAGGGTGCCGTCGGAGCTGAGCTGGAGCTTGGGGCTGGAGTGCTTGCAGAAGTCCCGGGAGGGCGACTCGCTGAGCCAGCAGCAGCAGTAGGGTGAGACGGCGGCGCGGCCCCTGCGCCGGAGGCAGCGGGCGGCCAGGAGGGTGACAGTGGCCAGTGCCACCGTGCTGACGGCTGCCAGCGCGATGATCAGGTAGAAGGTCAGGTCGGGCTTCTCCTTGACACCAGCAAGGAAATCCTGAGGCTTGAAGCTCTCCTCCAGGGCTGCCTCCTCCAGGGCCACAGTGATGGTGGCAGTGGTGGAGAGCGGAGGGTCACCGTTGTCCGTCACCTGGACAGCGAGCTGCTGCACTGCCATATCGCTGTCCTGGAAGGCACGAGCTGTCCGCACCTCCCCGGTGTACAGTGACACGTGGAACAAGGAGGGGTCGGTGGACTGCGGCAACAGCCGGTACGAGAGCCAGGCATTGTGCCCGGCATCCGCATCCACTGCTGTCACCTTGGCCACCAGGTAGCCTGGTGGGGCAGACAGCGGGACCCTCTGGGGTGCCGGCACATCGCTGTCACTGGGGGCAGGATGCAGGATGGTGGGGGCATGGTCATTCTGGTCCAGCACAAAGATGTAGACGGTAACATTGGCATAGAGAGGGGGGGACCCCGAGTCCCGGACGACCACAGACACCGGCAGAACCTGCAGCAGCTCGAAGTCGAAGGTGCGCTGAGCATAGAGATTGCCATTGTCAGGGTTGATGTGGACGAAGGAAGAGATGGGGGCATCCTGCACCTGGCCACTCTCTAGGGAGTAAACAAGCCGGGAATTATCCCCGTCGTCAGGGTCTGAGGCAGAGACGGTGCACAGCAGGGAGCCGGGCGGGTTGTTCTCCTGGAGAAAGGCGTCGTAGGAGGGCTGCGAGAAGCGTGGGGGGTTGTCATTCACATCAGATATATTGAGGAGCAGCGTGAGTGTGGTGGTGAGGGCAGGAGAGCCGCCGTCCTGGGCGATCAGCTCCACTGAGTACTGTGAGGTAGACTCTCGGTCCAGGCTCTTCTGGGTGACCAGGGAGAAGTGGTTCTGAAGGGACCTGATGGCAAAAGGCACATCGGGGGAGATCTCCAGGCTCACATCCCCGTTGGCCCCCGAGTCTCGGTCCCGTACATTGAAGAGCCCCACGACAGTCTCCGGTGGGGTGTCTTCGGGTACCGGATTCAACAGGGAGGTGAGCAGCACCTCCGGGGGGTTATCATTGGCATCCTCCACTTGCACCTGCAGCACACAATTGCCCTCCATCTCTGGGACCCCTCCATCGTGGGCTCGCACATAGATCTCATAGAAACGTGATTCCTCAAAGTCCAGGGCCCCAGTCACCCGGACCTCGCCGGTGCGGGGATCCAGGGCAAAGAGCCTCCGCACAGAGTCGGAGGTGTGAACCCCAAAGGAGTACTGTGTCTCCCCGTTGGGACCCTCATCGGGGTCGGATGCATTGACCCGGAGGAGCACAGCCCCCACAGGTGTGTTTTCCGGGACCTTCACCTTGTACGTGGTGCGGTCAAAGGCGGGTGCGTTGTCATTGACATCCAGGACCTGCACCGTAATCTGCGCCGTGCCCGAGCGCGCTGGGCTTCCCCCGTCCACGGCCGTCAGCACCAGCTGCACTTCTGGCTGCTCTTCCCGGTCCAGGGCACGCTCCAGCACCAGCTCCGGGAAGAGTTTGCCATCCGGCTGCTGCTTGACGTCCAGGGAGAAGTGGGAGTTCGGGCTCAGCCGGTAGGAGCTCACGGCATTAGTGCCCACGTCGGGGTCCTGCGCGCTCTCCAGGGGGAAGCGTGCAGCCACCGTGGCAGACTCGGCGATGCGCAGGGTGCGGTGAGCAGTGGGGAAGCTCGGGGAGTTGTCGTTCAGATCCAGGATCTCCACTTCCAAGCGGAAGAGCTGCAGGGGGTTCTCTGTCACCACCTGCACCGACAGCACGCAGCTGGCAGCTGCTCCGCACAGACGCTCGCGGTCCAGCCGCTGGCTCACCACCAGCGTGCCGCTGTCCAGGCGCACGGCGAAGTAGCGCAAGCTCTCCTCTGAGCCCAGGCGCAGCCTGCGACCTGGCAGCTCCTCCACCTTCAAGCCCAGGTCCCGGGCCACGTTCCCCACCACAGTTCCTAACTCTGACTCCTCAACCACCGAGTAGTGGATCTGCCCGGAGACCCAGCCCCAGCCGCAGAGCAAAAACAAACTCAGTACTTGCCATTTCCAGGCGGGTCGCTGGAGGCTGGCACTCTCCATGTCCGTGCGCATCCGGCCCGGGACACAGCAGGCACTGAGGAACTGCGAATAAATCCCTGGGTCTCTCTTCCACGGCTTAGAAAACAGCTCCGGGGCTCCGGCAGGCTGCGGCTCCAACTGTCAGCCTCCAAGCAGAGGGGGTGGGCTGGGGGAGGGGAACTGAATCACAGCCCCAGCGCGGAGGTGGGAGGGGGGTGGGGGGAGAGAAGCAGATTTCCCCCCCTCGCTTCAGAGCAGCGCCCAATTGGCCGAGAGCTCCATCCCCTCTCGGCCAGCAGTGGCTCCGGAGGTGCGGGAAGCAGGGGCCCGAGCCGGCAACAGCGGGGCTGCCACCCCCGGCCTCCCCTCTGCCAGCCTGACTCACTTGCTCCGACAGCTCGCTTTGCGTTCACAGGGAAACTGCACGTCCTGGCAGCCTGGAAGCAAGGTACAAGCCCTCCCTGTGTGCTCCCCCTCCACAATGGTGGCTTCACATCATGCCCACAGACAAAGGGCAGCTGTCATGAACGCAGGCCAAAGGACTTTTCATGCCCGATGAAAAGGTGCTTGTTAGAGCCCCGAGGTGCCAGGGGCTCTTCTCTCACCCCTCTTTCCCCCCTCAGCTACTGCTTTGGCTGCTGCCTGCACCCCATGATTGCCTCTCTAAGGGAGGCATCACTGCCACCAGTGCCACCATTGGCCAGGAGACCTTGCACTGGGACACGGACGCCCACCCCTGCCAGCCCAGCCGTGGGAGTGGGAGGCTGAAGGTGGAAAAGCAAAGCCAGGTGAGCCTTTCAAGCCAAAATACAATTGCTCCCATTGCACACCTGACTGGAAGCCACTTCCTCGCCCTGGGGCAAGGAAGGGGGGTCAGTCTTCACAGTACCCAAATCACTGCAAACACACAGAGCCGGACAATAAGGCCACTGGATCACCACAGGATCACAACACCAGGTCAGGATGTCAGACTGGGAAGGACTCACAATCCTCCCACCTGGCAGACACACACACACTGATGCTCTGTGGCAGACTCAGCCTTGCAGTCAGTCTCCTGAGGGCAAAAGCAGGGGTCTCAGCCTCCCCAGGGGGGAGCAAACTGATTTCCTGCTCTCCCTGTCCCAGACGAGGTTGGCAAGCTGTAGGCTTTTAGTGCAATTCACATCCCTGCAGAAGCCTTGTGCAGTCACAGACTCACAGAATGGCCTGGTTTGGAAGGGACCTTACAGATCATCTCATTCCAACCTCCTGCCATGGGCAGGGACACCTTCCACTAAATCAGGTTGCTCAGAGCTCAATCCAGCCCAGCCTTGAACACTTCCAGATATAGGGCAGTCACAGCTTCTCTAGGCAACCTGTACCAGTGCTACACCACCCTCACAAGGAAGAATTTTTATACCTGTTATCTAATCTAAACCTTCTGTCAGTGTGAAACCATTCCCTCTTTTCCTGTCACGACATGCTTTTGTAAAAATCCCTTCTCCATCTCCTGTCCTTGGTGCACTGAAGGCCACCCTGAGCCTCCCTTGGGTGCACAGAGACCCTGGGGTGGGGGTCTGCAGTGGTGTGGCAGGCAGGGGACCCAACACCTGCCTGGGATCCTGCCTGTCCCCACCACCTGGGCACCAGAGGGGCCTGGGGAATAGGCGAGAGAGGCTGAGGGCACTTATCCCCGTCACAGAGGACAATGACAGGGACAGCATCCTTCCGGCGAGAACAGAGACAGTGAAGGTGCTGCAGTGGAGGGTCCTCCCTCCCGTCTGCAGCAGCTCCCTGCCTATTCTAAGCTGTGAGGCGGGACCAGCCTGCTGCCAGTCAGGGAGAGACACCGGCAAGAACCTTATGAATGGTGAAAAGACTGCCCGGGTCCCACCTACTGCCGGCTCCGGGAAGGGGAGAAACCATTCTTAAAGAGACAATGCGGAAAAACACCGGACAAGGGATTCCCAGCACACAGAGACCGATTCCTGCTTGTACATTCTCATTCCTCCAGGGCTACTGACGGTACCACTAGCAGGAAGCTGTCACAGTAACCTTGGCTCTGGAATGTGTCCTGTCCCCATGCCAGGCTCCAGGCAGCACAGCTGGGTGACCTTTCCACTGAAAACACAGGGTGGTGCACCCCTGGGAATGGGCTTGGTGCTGCTGCAGTGCCTCAGCAAAAGCCCCCTGCAAAGCCCCATGGCCCAGGAGAATCCACTCAGTGTCCTGAGATGGCTCGGTCACCAAGGACCTGGAGCAAGGGCTTTACACAGGGGACCCTGCTGCTGCTGGAGTCTGTCAGAGCCTGGGACGGGGACAGTGTGACAAGGCAGGAAGGGTATGGGACAGAGAAGGAAATGTTCCTTATTCCACAGGGTCAGAGCTCACCGTGTGGAAAGGCACCAAGCCGGACAACCCAGGTATCACAGAGATCCTGCAGGGTAGGATCCCTCATGGCAGGACACGCCACCTGCTACAGACAGAGCCAACACCCCTCCCACAGCACCAGTTGTGGGGCTTGCTGTTCCCTGCAGAGCAAAGAGGTGTAAATCCTTTGCAGGCTTGACATGGTCTGTTGTCACCACAAAGACCGAAAATCCAGGGCCCAGTGCCAGCCCAGCTGATTTCTCACCGACAGTGCCTTTCCAGTGCAGTTCTGGGGTGTAGGAGGGAGTCATGGCTGGGGCTCAGGCTTGCTGCCCTCCTTCCACCCCCACTCTCAAATCATTTATTGCCCTCACCACCAGAGGAATCTTGTCAGGACATTTTGGTGGAGGGGACATCCTTGTCCCCAGCCACAGCACAGCCCACATAATTCAGAGGAACACTTGCTCCTGCAGCTGCTGCAGCCATTCTCACCTGCCACAAATCAGACAGTGCTGAGTCTGAGCAGTGACGCAAGCAGGGAGAGAAAAAAAAAGGCATAAAGTAATTCTGAGAGGTTTCTGCCTCCGTCTGTGATTTGGCCACACTGAGCAGGCGGCACACGCAGCCTCACACCCATGAGCAGCTTCCGCTGCACCTCACTTCCTTCTACTCTCAGGAGCCAATCGCTCCTACCCACTGCATTCCAGGAAGGACAAATTACCAGCACCAATGACCTTGGAAATCCACCAGATCCACACACACCCTCCACTGGATCCACTACCTGGGCTCACCTCTGAAGACTGAAGCATCCCTGTAATTGAAAGCTTTCAAATTAAGCAGCACAATTCCCATCGGGGGAGAAGCACAGAAGCTGCTGCCATACACAGATGCCTTCCAGCCTGCAGATTTTTCAGTCAGGACATCAGACATCACCCAGAGATGGCATATTACAAATCATACAGAGCTTCTAACAGGGTTTTTGAACAACATCTGAGTGGAGGACTCAGCACCCTGCTCAGAGCCAAAGTCCAGCTCAGTGGAGCACTGCAAGCAACTGGGGCAGTCTGCAATCCTACACCCCCCACCAAAGCAAGCATCAGCACAGAACTTCTGTGGAAACAAAACCAGAACCGTTCTGGAGTCAAACACAAGGAGCAGCACAGATGGGAGGGACTGCTCTGTGACCACGACCTGTCAAGCAGAGGAACCAGCATCGTCCTTCAGCTTTGTGTGCTGCACCGTGAGAGGCGACACGCCGACCCCCGGCTCCCAGCCCCATCTGCACCACCACTCTCCAGCCCCCACCAAGTCACGACGCACAGAGATTACGTTCCCAAGTGCTCCTCTTGGCTCTCCTCTTGTAAAGGGAAGGAAATGCCATTAAGAGCAAACTTCATGCCAAGGATTAACAAGTGGTTTCAAGCTGACCTCAGCCTCCACCAGTTACTCACGCAAGGCGTAGCCAAAACCGCATCCAAAAGACGTATGATTGCCCATGTGAACAAGCTGACTCACCACAGTGCAAAAGTCATCAGGCCTCAGGATGGCTCATTTGGCTCCAAAGAACACCTATTCAGCTGTAGCTGAACTCTTTAGGGGCGTGGCATGACTGGATGTCCCTCCCAACCCCAACACACGACCACGCATGTACAGCACAAACAAACCATGGCTCTGCCCAGCGCTGGGATGTGCCAAAGAAGGAGCTACATTACCTCGGCAGGTGCAGGGAGCCGGCTGGCAGTGCCCACAATCTGGTGGTACAGCCCTGGCTCACCATTCCTTATGGTGCCCTGGCGGCTCCCCAAGGGGCTGGAGGTGAAGGGCTTTTTACACAGGAGATCACTCTGGCGAGAGTCCGTGGTGAGATAGACCTGGTGGTAGAAGCTGGGTGGCGTGAAGCCGCCCCGCACGGCATCAATGTGGTTGAAGGGCCCTGGTGTCCTGTACGTGGTGCTCCTGGAGCTGTTGTACAGCTCCTTAGACTGCCTCCACTTGTAGCACTTGAAGATGCCCACGGACAGCATGGTGATGAAGAAGGCTGCTGACACCAAAATCACAGCCAGGATGAGATAGAAAGTCACATGTCTCCTGGGATCACTGGCAGGCGCCACATCTGTGAGGTCAGTGAGCACCTCCTTGACCATCTCGGCCACAGAGATGGAGACGGTGGCACTGGTGGACAGCACAGGCTCCCCATGGTCTTTCAGCAGGATGACTAAGGTGTGCTCGGGAGCGTCATCCTCGCGGAGCTGGCGGGCCGTGAAGATCTCCCCATTGTGCAGCCCAACCGAGAAGAGGCTGGGGTCAGTGGCCTGCAGCAGGGTGTAGGAGATCCAGGCGTTGTACCCTGCATCCGCATCCACCGCCACCACCTTGGTGACCATGTGCCCGGCAGGAGTGCCTGGTGCCACCACATCAGTGTAGGTGGCGGTGGTGTTGGGGTGAGGGTACAGCACCGTTGGGGCATTGTCATTGAGGTCAGTGACAAACACACTGACTGAGACATTGGTGGCGAGAGGCGGCAAGCCGCCGTCCTGGACCTGCACCATCATGCTGAACTCCACCTGGTCCTCATGGTCCAGGGAGGTGAGCAGGTAGAGGGTGCCATTCTCCCGGTTGATGGAGAAGAGGTGGCCAAAAGTGGGGTCACCCTGCAGAAGGGTGTAGGAGAGCTGGGCGTTGCGCCCAAGGTCCGGATCTGTGGCGCTCACGTTAAGGATGGGGATGCCAGGAATGTTGTTCTCCGGAACATAGACATCATACGAGTCCTGGGAGGCCTTGGGCACGTTGTCATTGACATCAGACACCTGCACCAGGATGTGTTTTACTGCAGACAAGGGTGGTGAGCCCGAGTCCTTGGCTGTGATAGTGATGTTATACTCTGCTGCCTTTTCCCGGTCCAGAGCACCTTCTGTTTTCAATGTGTAGTAATTTTTGAGGGAGGAGCTGAGCATGAACGGGATCCCAGGGGAAATAAAGCAGTTCACCTGGCCATTGTCGTGGGAGTCCAAGTCTGTTACACTCAGCAGAGCTACGACCGTCCCTGGGGCTGCATCTTCGGGCACAGGGCTGTACACAGAAGTCACTGTCACCTCTGGAGCATTGTCATTCACATCCACGACTTCCACCAGCACTTTGCAATGAGCCACGCCAGGAACGGCTCCCTTGTCCTTAGCCTGTAAGTAAATCTCATACAATTTTGATTCCTCATAGTCCAGCTGTCCCTTGACCCTCAACTCCCCAGTGGCTGAGTCCAGAGAGAAGAGTTCTCGTACCTTGGCAGGGGTGTGGCTGCTGAAGGAGTAGACGATGTCTCCATTGGGCCCATCATCCAGATCGTACGCACTGATCCTGGCGACCAGGGTCCCGCTGGGCGTGTTCTCCCTCACGCTCGCCTTGTAGGTGGACTGGTTGAAGACCGGGGCATTATCGTTGGCATCTACAACGTCAATGTGAATCTGCACATGGGCCGACCGTGGCGGGCTGCCTCCATCCAGCGCAGTCAAGACCAAATTCAGCTCCTTTTGCTCCTCCCTGTCCAGCTCCTTCTCTAACACCAGTTCCGCGTACTTGCTGCCGTCCACCCTTGTCTGCACGTCGAGCGCAAAGTTTGGGTTGGCGCTGAGCTGGTAGGTCTGCAAAGAGTTAATTCCCACATCGGGGTCTTGCGCGCTCTCTAGCGGGAAGCGCGCTCCGGCAGCCACCGACTCACTGATTTCCAGCCTCGCCTGGCTGCTGGGAAAAGCCGGGTCGTTGTCATTGATGTCCTGGATCTCTACGGTGCCGCTGTACAGCTCGAGCGGGTTTTCCACCACGATCTCAAAGCTGAGGGAGCAGGGAGAGAGCGCGCCGCAGAGCTCCTCCCGGTCTATCCTCTCGTTCACCAGCAGCGCCCCGCTCGTCAGATCTACCCCGAAGTACTTCTTGTTGCCGCCGGACACCACCCGCAATCGGCGCCCCGGCAGCCGCCCGAGGTCCAGCGCCAGGTCGGCTACCACATTCCCCACCGCGGAGCCTCTCCGCGCCTCCTCGGGGATCGCATAGCGAATCGCGGCGGAAACCCAGTCGGAAACGCCGAACAAAAGCAAGAGGCTCAGTACCTGCCCCGTCGTCACCCCGCGGCTCCTTACAGCAACGCCGTTCATCGCACAGGACGGCCGCGCTCTCCGCTTCGCCCCCCCGCCCCGGCTAGAAACTCTCAGCTCGCCCCCTCATGCCGCTGCCCAGCGGCCCCGGGAAGCGGCGGCGGCGGCGGGGAGCCGGGCATTGCTCGGCGGGCTCGGCGGTGACTCACTCGCAGAGTCTCTCTGAGACCGTCTGCGCCTCATCCCGGCTCCGAGCGGGGCCGGGCCGCCAGTTCCCCCCCGCTCCATCATTGGCCGACAGCGGCACACAGAGTCCCGTCCAATAACTGCACAGAGCGCCGGGCGCCCGAGCCCCGCCGCCGCCGAGCCCCGCCGGAGGGAGCGCGGCGACCTCGGCCCGAGGACAGCGGGGCTCGAGCGGGCAGAACCTGAAGGGACAGCACAGCCCTGCGAGAAACACCGCCATAAGAACGGCCAGGCGTGGGGAGCGCTGGCAGGAGCAGGGCAGATCGGGCACAGGGGCTCCGTGTGCGGGCAGGAAGGTGTAAAAGTTGGCAGAGTGACGCCAAAAGGGGCGATACGGAGATGTGGGGTGTTTGGGGGATGTGTCCCCGGAACAACTCGTTGGAATGAGGCAGCGGGAGTAAGAAGGGGAGGTGGAGAGGGCGGGAGGATGAGTGGGGAGGGTCCTCCGGGGTACGCAGGGTGCCAGGGACAACCAGCACCGGCACGACGCGCTAGCTCCCAGTGTTTCCCAGGACATTCAGGATTCCGGTCCTCCCACCCAAGTACTTGACCGGTCCCTTCCTGGGAGGAAGCCCCTTTAAAGGCGTCGCGATGTCGCTGCTCAGTGTGCCACCAAAGCAGCGTCGCCGGCAAAGCGACACTGATTTCGTGCTGCCAATTTATGAGCAGCTCCTCCGGCCGCAGCACAAAGTCTCGCCGCGGGGCGGCTCCCGACGCAAGATTTTCAGGAGCATCGCCCCTCCTGCGGGATCCCCACTGCCACTACTATCCCAGCAGGCACCTTCCCCGACAAACCGCAGAAACCTCAGTTTAATACGCCCTCCTACTCTCGCCATCTCCCAAATTGCTCCCCGGTACTTTTTTCCACCAGCCAGAATTAGGGAAATCACACTCTGCGATATGCAGGTTCACCGGGGTGCGAACGGATCCCGTTGCTGCGCAGGAAGTGCCTGGCAGGTCACAGCACCGGCAGTGCCTGATCGAATGAGCCATTATCAGCCTTTGGGTTGTTGTTGCTGTCATCAACAACTCGAGTTACGTCGGGTTTTCCGACTTTTCACACACCCATATGGATAAAATGACCGAAAATTCGGCGCTCGTCGTCTGTCACCCTCACAACTGCTCGGCTCTCACGGGTTAATGGAAAGGGTATGAGGAAGTTTGATAAGGGAGCACCAGAAACCCTGTGAAAACCCGGCTGTGACACAGCGCCCAGGTGTCATCCCACGGCTGAGACTGACAGGACGGGACAGCGATGTCCGGCAAAAACAGGGCTGGAAATCAGCGCCATTCACTTATGGATGCTCGCAAAGCCCTGCAGAACTGGCTAGGAAACTTGAGGCGGGTTATTTGTTACCCCGCTAATTGTGGTGACCGAGCTCGTTGTGTAGGGGCTGCAAACCACCCGCACCAGGGCTGGACAGCGACACTCGCCAGAGCTATAGGAATCTCGACTCCGCATGTCCTCGCCCCTCACAGTCCTAAAAGCTGCACATGTGACACGCGGAAACGCAGGAGTTCTGCGTTTGCATGAAGAATCGGCAATATAGAAGGAGTCGGCGCAATCTATCCTATCTACATGCTCAGCTGTTTCCTTTTCTCCTGATTAATCGTTGCCTTGAAATAAACTTTATCAGCGCTATTTATCATTCTTATCACCTGTCCACAGAATGTGATAAAAGTATAGGGTTCACACCGATAAAATCCAGTATTAGCCATCTAACGTTCCCAAAGCACCTCTTTTCTCACAGAAAACCAAATCCCAATTTCCTTTGTTTCTAACATATAATCTAAAACCAAGAATATCTACAGCTCTCTTACACACAAATCTTGAAATACGCTTCAGAGATTTATTTTCTTTGAAATAAAATCTGAATCCTTCTTCCAACCACTATAAACTCTGAATCTTTTTTTTTTTTTTCAACCACTGCCCATTTCGTGTTTTTTCTAACCGCGGTTTACGGAACCATTTCTCTGACGTGGGGACCGCAGTTCCCAAGTAATTTCCTTTCCTATGAGTGCACACCCCACCCTTACCAGAGCACCTTGTCCCTTTAATCCCAGCAGTAGTGGAATGGACAAGCAGAGGAAAGATGAGTAGAAAAGAGATCTCAGGAAAGGCATGGATGCAGAACATTTCCATCTACCGTATTTCGATTAATCTGGAGACATTACACCTCCTGCAGCTTGGTGGGAAGTCTGAATATTGCAGAGAACGCTTCAGAGCGCCTGAAAGCGCCGTTTAGAGGGAGAGGGCTGGAAAAGTACAACAGCTAAGGGGGAAGATGCCTTCCCCTGCACCAGGAATTCCTTCGGGGACGGGCTCAAGCCAAATCCCAGCCTGAGCCGCTTCGGCATTTTTCCAGACTCCGCTGAGGCTCCAGAGAAGCCGGTGGCAGCAGGGAGCAAAAATCTCCTTCTGCTCGATACCAGGCTTGGAGCTACACTGAAGCACTAGCTCCGGTTCTACAGACGGAGGGGAAAAGTTAAGTTACAGGTGTACACTTTATGTTAAAGGAGTTCAGAGCACTCAAGAACCGAGTTTGCCAGAAAAGGAGAGAGCTACAGCCTGCCTGCCCCACTGAGTAAACATGACGGGACAGATCACACATCATTATCACATGAAAGGTCCCAATTGTGGCTGAGACAATTAGAGGGCACTAACTCAAGGCGAAAGGGTTGTCTCAGCTTGAACTCCACCACACATTTCATATCCCCCCCCTCTCCCCCCCCCTCCTCCACCCCAGTCCACCTCATCACTCCGGTGCGGTGAAACTCGCACCTGACTGTATACAGACAAGATTTGCGTCGCTCCTTGGGTAAAATCAGCAATTCGCGGACAAGACTTAGCAGGTCAAAAGGATGAGCCAAGATCTCACTTACACACCCACCCACATCCCCACGCCCCTGAGCTATTGAGCAGTGCGCCGGGAACGTTCAGATCTGCCCGCTGATCACCGACGGCACAACAGAGGGAAAAAAAAGATACACAAAAACTCACAGAGACGGACCACAGGACAGAAGCTCACCTGTGCCGACCTCCCGGGGCTGGGAGGGTCCTTCCCGGAATGAGTTCCTGAGCTGGGATCACCGGACAGGAGATGGGCAGACAAGGCTGCCGTCCCTGGTCTCAGGAACGTGAAGTCCTTGTCCCCGGACTCGGAGGCTAAACACACCTCGTACGAATAGGGCAAGGGCAGCGTGCTGCTGCAGTAGTTGTACGGTGCTTTTGAGCCCAAGGTGGAATACAGTTCTTTATCAGAAGTTATAAAAATGGGAGGGCTCCTCGACCGTCGCCATTTAAAGAAAAAAACAAAAATGACCGTGGAAACGAATAACAAGGACACGACGACGAGCGACACAACAAGAATGAGGTTCAGATCCGACGCCAGCTCGGACACAGCGTCTCTGTCGCTCAGCTCCGGCAGCGCCTCCTGCAAGCTCTCGGCCAGCACCACGTGCAGCGTGGCCGTGGCCGACAGCGCCGGCTGCCCGTGGTCCTTCACCACGGCCACCAGCCGCTGCTTGGCCGCGTCCCTCTCGGACACGGCGCGCGCCGTGCGCACCTCGCCGCTGTGCAGCCCCACGCGGAACAGCGCCGGCTCCGACGCCTGCACCAGCTCGTACGACAGCCACGCGTTGCGCCCCGCGTCCGCGTCCACCGCCACCACCTTGGCCACCAGGTACCCGGCCTCGGCCGAACGCGGAACCACCTCGACCGGCGCCGCCGCCGGAGCCTCTCCCGCCGCCTCTCTTGGAGCCGCCGCCGGCCACAGCACCCTTGGCGCGTTGTCGTTGCGGTCCAGCACGAAGACGCGCACCGTGGCCGTGGAGCTGCGCGCCGGCGCGCCGCCGTCCTGCGCCCGCACCGCCACCGCGAACTCGCGGCACTGCTCGTAGTCGAAGGAGCGCTGCGCGTACAGCGCGCCGCTCCGCGCCTCCACCGACACCAGCGGCGCCGCGCCCGCCGCGCCCGCGCTGCCGCCCGCCAGCCAGTAGCTCACGCGCCCGTTGGCGCCCGCGTCCGCGTCCCGCGCCTGCACGCGCACCACCAGCGCGCCCAACGCGTTGTTCTCCGACACGTACGCGCTGTACGCCGCCTCCTCGAACACCGGCGCGTTGTCGTTCACGTCCGACACCTCCAGCACCAGCTCCGTGCTGCTCCACAACGCCGGCCTGCCCCGGTCCCGGGCCACCACCGTCACGCGGTGCTCGGACGCCTGCTCGCGGTCCAGCGCGCTCGCTGTCACCACCTTGTACGAGCCGCCCGACGACGCCACGATCGACAGCGGCGCCTCGCCCGACAGCTCGCACGACACCTGACCGTTCTCGCCGGAGTCCGGATCCTCCACGTTCAATAGGGCCACCACAGTGCCAGCCGGCGCGTCCTCGGGCACCGAGTTTGATAGCGAAAGAATCGTGATCTCGGGCGCGTTGTCATTCACGTCAACTACCTCGACCTCCACCTTGCAGTGAGCTACCAAACCGCCACCGTCCTTCGCCTCCACTAGCAAAACGTACCGTCGCGTGTCCTCAAAATCCAACTCCTCCTGCAGACTGATCATCCCGCTTTCTGTATCCACCACGAACTTCTGAAGCACTTTAGCCGGCATTTTCCCGAAGCCGTAGGTGATGTGGGCGTTGGTGCCGGCGTCGGCATCGGAGGCAGAGGCGTTCAGCACAACCAGTCCCGGAGGGGCGTCCTCGCGCAGGCTGACGCGGTACAGGTCCTGCGCGAACACGGGTGGGTTGTCGTTGGCGTCGGTGACGTTGATCCAGAGCTGGGCGGTGCCAGTCCGGGGCGGGTCGCCGCCATCCAGCGCAGTCAGCAGCAGATGCAGGCTCTGCTCTGTCTCTCGGTCCAGCCCGCGGCGCAGAACCAGCTCTGCAAACTTGCTGCCGTCCTGGCTCTCCTTCACCTCCACCGCAAAGTACCCGTTGGCCTCCAGCTCGTAGCCCTGAAGCGAGTTACTGCCCACATCCGGGTCTTCGGCCACACCCACGACAAATCGGGCGCCGGGAGAAGTCAACTCGCTGATCTCCAGATGGAAATTTTCTTGCAGGAAACGCGGCGCATTGTCATTCACGTCCTGAATGTCCACCTGGACGCGGAAAACGTTCAGCGGGTTGTGCACCAGCGCCTCGAAACCGACAGAGCAGGACGCCGACTCGCCGCACATCTCCTCCCGGTCCAGCCTCTCGTTCACGTACAGGTTCCCGTTCTCCTCATTCACCATGAAGTATTTTAGCTGCTTCTTGCCAGCAGACGTCACTTGCAGCTTTCGCGCCGGCAGCTCGTCCGCGCTCAGCCCCAGGTCCCGCGCCAGCGGCCCCACGAGCGAGCCTCTGGCCAGCTCCTCGGGGATGGCGTAGCGGACCCGCTCCGCCGCCGCCCGCCACCACACGCACAGCAGCACCGCGCCCAGCAGCGCTCGCCCGCCGCCCGGCCCAAGCATCTGCCGCCGCCTCACCACCATTCTCGACAGGCACTGTTCGCCGCGCTCCTGCCTCCTACTGTTGCCCTGCCTCCCTTCCAGCCGCTGTCGCCAGCGAGAACAGAGACCGCTGAAAGGCAGCGAGTTCGGCGCGCCGCCTCTCGCGGCTGCCGGCGGTGCCGCTGCCGCTGTGGCCGGCGCCGGGCGAGCGAGCAGCCTGCGGGGGCAGGACGCTGCGGCGGCGGCGGCGGCGGCTCCAGCGCCGCTCGGCGGC
This sequence comes from Eopsaltria australis, assembly GCA_034509425.1. NCBI lineage: Eukaryota > Metazoa > Chordata > Aves > Passeriformes > Petroicidae > Eopsaltria > Eopsaltria australis. Next base: position 517,353 of record JAVTVJ010000916.1, read on the forward strand.
GGCCAACAGCGGCACCCGGAGGCGCCGCGACGCCACTGCAGCCGCCGGATGGCCGCGCCGGAGGGGGTCTCGCCCCCGGCCGCATCGTTGGCAGCTTCCCTCTTCTGCTACCCAAAAGCGCGAGTCAGCGTTCAGTTTGGCCAGTTTTTCACACCCGCGGAAAGGGGAATCGCCGAGCTCTGTTCAGAAGCAAAAATGCAGAGTCTGGCTGGGGAACGTGCAGTGGAGTAGTGGAGGATCACGCAGACTTCATACAAGGGAGCACAGGTGAATACAGGTAAGTAAAAGCAGGTAATGTCTGCATCAAGTGTCCTGCAGGTTCCCATCCCTTCTATTACTGCTGTGGCCTCTCTTTACCCAGCTCTTTTATTTAATTTCTACCATTTCTGTGAAGCAACATCTACGAAATACTTAGTAAGAGAAGCCTTCGTAGATGAGAAGCACCAGAAGCACAATTTTCTTTACGGAGATTCTTGTTTATATTCCTTTTATTTTATATCACTCTCACAGTAAATGTGACTGGGGGAAACGGCAGGTCTCATTCTCTGAGACAGCATTATCTGTACATGCTCTCAGCTTTACAAGTCAAGGCGATTACCACAACTTCTTGCCCTAGAACTGGGAAGGATGACCTATAAAAACATTTCTTCAAAAAGTTTTTTCAGTGAACGGCAGAAGTAAGTAGATTTAAGAACGTGAACGGGGAGGATGGGAAGGTATCCCTGCTCCCAGGATACTTCAGTTACCAGTGTGCTACCCCGAGAATTGTAAAGAAGAGGGTTATTATTCCTCTGTGGTGATGCCCGAGGAATAGGTGACATGTCAGCTACCTTTCCCAGGACAGAGACTTCGAGATAAAAAGACGACAAAAAAAGTCATAAAAAGAAATTTCAGAAGGGTGAAACTAGAGAAGGCAGTTTACCCACGGCTCAAACACACTGACGTGTCCTTTGCCTCAATAAAACGCAGAACACTCCCGGCGAGGGACGGTCTGAAAATGGAAATGACAAAACACTCTTGAGAGCAACGCTCTCATGAAAAGCGCTTGATCCACCTCGGTGCCTGTTGGTGGATCCAACACCTCTCTGAGACAACCAAACGAAATCAAGGAATACAAGACTCTCCGCAAACCAACGACCTTTGTTTCATGACCGTGTAGATAGCAGGGCACATTATGATCAGCTGAATCATTTCAAGCGCTACACAAACCAGGAGTTGGGAAACGACGGGTACAGCAGGTTTTCCTCACACTCCTATTGCTCAAGAAATAACTCCATGGATTATTACTGTGATCATTCACAGGGACCTGGGCATAACTCGGTTCCCGATTATGCCACTCCTGCCACTGCCTTGAAAGAAACAGATAGAAACTACAACACCGAGGTTTTATCTCACAATCTTCTTCTGCTGTCGCAGTTATTAGCAAACGATGGCTCGTCCACAACATTGCTGTGAGAACAAGCTCTTTTCTGCAACGAGAAGCAGCCACACTCTGGCTTCAGCTGGGGGAAGGACAGAGAAGGACACCTGCCCACACTGAGAAATATTTAAGCAGGATCCGGACCTTCCTTAGCGTTTATTCCATTGCATTAATTAGACACTGTTTTCAAGCTTTCCAATAATTGACGTCAGTTGAAAACTCCACGTTGTAAGACAACTGTGAAAAATACAAAAACGGACGACTGACTTTTGGAAAAACCTTCATCCAATAAATAGTTCACGATGTGTATGTCTAAGAGTCGAAACCTCTGAGCAACGCTCTGAACAAGAGATGAACTATAGGCACATTAGGACCTACTGTCGCTACACCCTCGGCTACAGCACCACCTGTCTTTACATCTCTCTGAAAAAGGCACACTAGCAATGAGTAAAATAGACGAAAATTGCCCATAGAACCGCAACAATCCCTCGGAAATCAACTTTTGTTTGGGAGAAGAGGCTTCTCGTGGACAACCAGGTCATTCTCACAAAATCACTCCGGGTGCAGTAACTCTGGATTGTGCTCGCCGGCTGGTAAGGAGCACAGAAGGAAAAAACAACATTTCTGAGAAGTAATGCATTAAAAATGTGCACTGCTCTCTTCCTCCTACATTGCATGGATTTTAAACACTCGACATGGAAAGATCGAGCGCTGCTACACGACAGAACGAGACAAAAACAGATTTAAGGCAACATAAAAAGCACAAATTCCTACAAGCGTATCTCGACTTTTCTTGCAGTGCTGTGCCATCTGTAAGGCACCTCAGCAGAACCCTCGACAATATACTCTAATTTCTAGATATTCACCCATAGTTTGAAGGCATAAAAAGAGGCATATAATCTTTAATCTCAACATTTTGTCTGGGAATATCCAGTTCTTCGACTCCATCTTTGCAGGAGCAGAACGATGATGCACCACCAAGGTGACAAACCAGTGCTAACACATCTATTTCAGATTTACCAACGTTAGCAACAAGCTATTGCGCTACTGTTCCACCATCTCTACTCACTCCCGAGGGTGAAGCTCACTATTTATTAAACCAATGGAATTCCCCCATCCAAACTCGAAGAACGCCTGGGAATGGTCTCTCAGAAAACATCGAATGCTACACAAAGTTGGCACTGCTGCAACAACTGGATGAGGAAAACGCTCTATGAGGCATTTTCAAATGTAACAATCTAAGAAACCAAAAACAAAGCAGACAAACACGGGTCCACGTTCAATTTCAAACAATGGCTTGCCGTTATCATAAATACCATTAAAAGAAAAGGACCGCAGGAAGAATCCTAATTAAGTGTACCAAAGACAGACGTGAGAAAAGTGCCGCTGTTAAAAATCCATCAGACAGTGTAGTTCATACTCTGTTTTATACGATAATAAAAACCAAAAAATATAATATCGGGTGGTACTATAGCCGCGAGCAAATAATGATGCGGGGGGTGGGGTTAAAGAAAAAAAACACGTAAGACTGCATACAAAAAAATATTATCGCACAGCAGAAATTTCTAGACGGGAACATAAATGTTCTGTCACTCTACTGAAGCACGAGTGCTGTTCAGAACACAGCTGATACTGCTAAAACGCAAACTTCCACTTCAATACAGTGCAATACATAAGATCAGCAGTGCTAATGCTGGCAAGATAACCGGAATTAAAAACCCTGGACTCATAAAAACAAAAGGTCTCAAACACAGAATTTAGGGCAGAGAAGAGCCTGAATACTCCTGAAAGGCCCACCAAACACAGGACTGAGATACGACCCCACGTTCATCGCCCCACAGCAAGAGCCCCCAGAGCGTCGTGGAATGAGACTTTGCATTCCTTGTCAGGATGTTTCCCTACTCAGGACAGAGACCAGGGGGGGAAAAGTACAGGAAAGCAGCAGACGGAAGCGTCGCGGACAGAATCCGGCCCGAGGAACTCACCGGGGGAGGGGCGGGATCCACGGGGAGGGCGCCGGCAAGATCCTCCTCCCCGAGCAGCGGCGCGGGCTCGTCGGGCAGAGGCCGGGCCGGGAGGGTGTCGCAGCAGCTGGCGCCCGACAAGCGCAGCTGGCTCTTGCGCGAGTCGGCCGTGAGCGACACGTCGTGCGAGTAGGACTGCAGGAAGGCGCGCACGCCGTCGATGCCCACGAAGTGCGACACGGGCACGCCGCGCAACGCGCCGCTCTCGGCCGCCAGCAGCTGCGAGCGGCGCCAGCGGCGCAGGCGCAGCGCCAGCAGCAGCAGCAGGAAGGCCAGGAAGAGGCAGGACACGGCGGCCACGGCCAGCACGAGCCAGCGCGTCAGGCTGCCGGCCGCCTCTGCCGGCAAGGCCGCTTCGGCGGCCGCGCTGCCCAGCTCGGCCAGCAGCTCGGCCACGCTCTCGGCCAGCACCACGCTCAGCGTGGCCGTGGTCGACAGCGCCGGCCGCCCGTGGTCCTTCACCACCACCACCAGGCTCTGGCGCGCCGCGTCGCGGGCCAGCGGCAAGCGCGCCGTGCGCACCTCGCCGCTGTGCAGCCCCACGCGGAACAGCCCCGGCTCCGTCGCCTTGGCCAGCTCGTACGACAGCCACGCGTTCTGGCCCGCGTCCGCGTCCACCGCCACCACCTTGGCCACCAGCGCGCCGGCCTCCGACGAGCGCGGCGCCAGCTCCACGCCCGACCACGCCGCGCCCGACCAAGACGACCACGACGCCGCCACAGCCGGCGGCGGGTACAGCACCTGCGGCGCGTTGTCGTTCTCGTCCACGATCAGCAGCCGCACCGACACGTTGCTGCTCAGAGCCGGCGCGCCGCCGTCCTCCGCACGCACCCACAGCGCCAGCTCGCGCACCTGCTCGTAGTCGAAGGAGCGCAGCGCGTACAGCGCGCCCGTCTCCGCCTGCACCGACACGTACGACGACAGCGGCGCGCCCCGCACCCGCCCCTCCCACAGCCGGTACCGCACGCGCGCGTTCTGCCCCCAGTCCGCGTCCGTCGCGCGCACCGTCAGCACCAGCGCGCCCGCCGCGTTGTTCTCCGCCACACGCGCGCTGTAGCGCTCCTCCGCGAACACCGGCGCGTTGTCGTTCACGTCCAGCACCCGCAGCGCCAGCACCGCGCTGCTCTGCAGAGGCGGCGACCCGCCGTCGGCCGCCCGCACCGTCACGTTGTACTCCGACACCTGCTCTCGGTCCAGCTCTCTCGCTGTCACCACACGGTAGTAATCCTCAAAAGACTTTTCTAAATGGAACGGGACGTCCCCGTCGAGCGAGCAGCGTACCTCGCCATTTGCCCCCGCGTCGCGGTCCCGCACATGTAGAAGGGCGATCACCGTCCCCGATGGGGCGTCCTCAGAAATCTCAGTTAGCGCTGACCGCACCGAAATCTCTGGTGCATTATCGTTTATGTCTGTCACGCTGATCCCCACTTTGACAGTGTCGAAAAGGCCACCGCTATCTCTTGCCTGTACCTCCAGTTCGTAGGAATCTCCTTCTTCAAAGTCCAGGTTTCGCAGCAGAGTGATCTCTCCAGTTTCAGAGTCCAGATGGAAAATAGCCGTGTCTGCCTCTTTCTTCAATGAGTACTTCACATCCCCATTCTGCTCCTCGTCGGCATCCGTGGCCGTGACAATGAGGAGGACGGAACCCACGGGCATGTCCTCGGGCACACGCACCGTGTACTCCGCCTGGCTGAACATGGGCGCGTTGTCGTTCGCGTCCACCACCGTCACACGGATCCGAGCCGTGCCCGTCCGGGCCGGATCGCCGCCGTCGATCGCCCTCAGCACCAGCTCGTGAAACGCCGCCTCCTCCCTGTCCAGCGCCTTCGACAGCACCAGCTCAGGACGCTGATCGCCGCCGGGGCTCGCCTGCACGGCCAGCGAGAAGTGCTTGTCGCCGCTCAGCTCGTAGCTCTGCAGAGAATTCCGTCCAGAATCCGGGTCGTGAGCCCTGGCAAGGGGAAACCGTGAACCTGGGGCTGTCATCTCGCTAATCCTCTCCTCCAATTCACTTTCCTTGAAACTGGGGACGTTGTCGTTTATGTCTCTGATTTCCACTTCTATTCGGTAAACCTGCATCTGTCCCTCCACTATCAGCTCACAGCGGAGCACGCATTTCTCCACCAGCCGGCACAGCTGCTCTCTGTCGATCCTCTCCGCCGTCACTAAATGTCCCGTCTTCCCGTGCAGAGCAAAATACTGCGTCCTACCTTCAGAGACAACGCGGATGCCGCCGTCTCGAAACTCCGGCAGCTGCATCCCCAGGTCCTTGGCCACGTCACCCACGAACGAGCCCTTGGGCATCTCCTCGGGCACCGAGTAGCGGAGCTGCCCCCACGCCGCCTCCCACGCTGCCAGCAGGACGGCCCAGAGCAGAGCTCGCTGCCGCCGGCCCCAGCGCCTCCCCGCCGGGCACATCTCCGCCGCTGTACCTCTCCTCCACCAACAGCTTCGCGCCGCCAATGCGGAGAGCTCCGGCTCCGACTCTGCTCCCAGCTTCTGCACAGATTCTCAGCCGCCAGCCCCTCCCTCTTGCTACAGAACGGCTCGGCACCGCGGACACGCTCGCAGATCGCCGGGCCACCGAGTCAGACACCGACCTAGCGAGTGAACGATTCTGTCCGCAGCGGGCGGGGCTGCAGCGCTCCGAGCTTCCTCTCGCTCCTCTCGGTCAACAGCGGCGCCCGCAGCCTCCTGCCGGCACTGCAGGCACCGAGCGCTGCCGAGCGCTGCCCTCCCTGCCTCGCACACAGGCAACCGCGTGGGCGGAACATAACCGCTTTTCTTCCAGCGCGGACCTCTTGCTTCTTCTTTTGTCCAGCCGATCTCTGGTTTCCATTCTCTAGCTCATGACAACCGCACAGAAGTAACACGCCTCCTGTGATTATGCTATTTCTACCGCACGGGAAAATGTTTTTATCATGATCGTGTAACATGGTTGTAACCCTCTCTTAACATGACATCTGGGGTATCATGAGTTTTACTGCATGCGTCCGAGAGCGCAAACTCCTCCACCAAATTCCAGTTTTAAATACAAGCCGTGCTGAAGAACAGCATTTAGGCGGATCGAAATAGTGTTACAGAATAGGGAAGCTACTCGTGAACAGTCACAATGATCACCGAATCCAGCACTACAGGGGCGATTGTTGCCATTTTGCAACGGCACATCAAGAACTACTCTGAGTAAGTCTACAGTACTCCCCGTTCTCCAACCGTGACTTTTCAAATTTTCATTGCAACATTACTTAATACAGGCATGACAGTGCTCACTCTGATGACTTAGCACTCCCATTGTATTTTTTTAACTGGAAAGTAACCCGAATCAGTAGTATAAGCATTTCTACAGCAGCCTTCCCTCAAAAGAAGGGGTTTTGTCCCCCCTACATCAAGGTCCAAATACATAGCTTCGGAAAAAAAAAACCTCTCAGACAGGAAAAATCTCCACACCAAACCCGTCATATACATCTAATTCTACACAATAAAGATACGCCTTCCTCGTTAATAACAAGTAACAATCCAGGAAACACAATTTTCCTAGACAAAATCTTTCAGGTGAACCAGAATGTGTCATGAATCAAGAGTGCTTCAAAACTCCTGAACGCTACAAACCTCCCAGTGAGCCGACCAATGTTACAGCTGATGAGGCAGCAATTGCCCGTTAGCAATGCTCGATTCAAAACGAAGAACGAGAAGGGATTATGTCCCTTCCTTTTTTTCGCCCTGTTTTTCCGGCGTCATGGAAAAAAACGGATAACCACAAACAGACTCAAGGAAGAAAACAACACAAGACCGCGCAGCCACAAGCACACCGTTATGTAAATGCGCAGAAGGAAGGAATTCCCTTTACAGACCTGCGGGGTGTCCGGGTTGGACGGCTGCTCTTCCGCGACGACGGTGCCACTCAGGCTCGGCTTCTCGCAGGAATCCCCACCCAGAAGCTCCTCCGCAGACAGGATGGGCACCGCCGGCGGCGGCGGCCAAGCGGCCTCGGGCACGGCGCGGGCCGGCGGCGCCACGCACAGGTTGTAGGAGTAGGGCAAGGTGCCCTCGCAGAAGTCGGCCGGGAAGGCGGCGCCGGCCAGCGAGAAGCGCTGCGCGCCCAGGCAGCGCAGCACGGCGGGCGGCCCGGCCCGGCGCAGCCGCGCCGCCACGGCCAGCGCCACGCTCAGCACGAACAGCGCCGACAGCAGAGCCAGCGCCAGCACCAGGTAGAACTGCAGCTCGGCCGCCGCCGCCGCCTCGCCGCCCGCCGGCCGCTCGCTCAGCTCCGGCAGCGCCTCCTGCAAGCTCTCGGCCAGCACCACGTGCAGCGTGGCCGTGGCCGACAGCGCCGGCTGCCCGTGGTCCTTCACCACGGCCACCAGCCGCTGCTTGGCCGCGTCCCTCTCGGACACGGCGCGCGCCGTGCGCACCTCGCCGCTGTGCAGCCCCACGCGGAACAGCGCCGGCTCCGACGCCTGCACCAGCTCGTACGACAGCCACGCGTTGCGCCCCGCGTCCGCGTCCACCGCCACCACCTTGGCCACCAGGTACCCGGCCTCGGCCGAACGCGGAACCACCTCGAACGGCGCCGCCGCCGGAGCCTCTCCCGGAGCCGCCGCAGCAGCCGCGCCCGCCGCCGCCGGCCACAGCACCCTTGGCGCGTTGTCGTTGCGGTCCAGCACGAAGACGCGCACCGTGGCCGTGGAGCTGCGCGCCGGCGCGCCGCCGTCCTGCGCCCGCACCGCCACCGCGAACTCGCGGCACTGCTCGTAGTCGAAGGAGCGCTGCGCGTACAGCGCGCCGCTCCGCGCCTCCACCGACACCAGCGGCGCCGCGCCCGCCGCGCCCGCGCTGCCGCCCGCCAGCCAGTAGCTCACGCGCCCGTTGGCGCCCGCGTCCGCGTCCCGCGCCTGCACGCGCACCACCAGCGCGCCCAACGCGTTGTTCTCCGACACGTACGCGCTGTACGCCGCCTCCTCGAACACCGGCGCGTTGTCGTTCACGTCCGACACCTCCAGCACCAGCTCCGTGCTGCTCCACAGTGCCGGCCTGCCCCGGTCCCGGGCCACCACCGTCACGCGGTGCTCGGACGCCTGCTCGCGGTCCAGCGCGCTCGCCGTCACCACCTTGTACGAGCCGCCCGACGACGCCACGATCGACAGCGGCGCCTCTCCCGACAGCTCGCACGACACCTGACCGTTCTCGCCGGAGTCCGGATCCTTCACGTTCAGCAGGGCCACCACGGTGCCGACCGGTGCGTCCTCAGGCACAGGGCTAGACAGCGACAAAACTGTGATCTCCGGCGCGTTGTCGTTCTCGTCCGTTATGTCTATTTGCACCTTGCAGTGTGACACTAAACCCCCGCCGTCCGTCGCCTCGAGACCGAACATGTATTTATTCTTCTCCTCGAAATCGAGAGGACCCACCGTTCTGACTTCACCACTATCACTGTCAACAGTGAACAAAGCGCGGACATCCTCCGGGACGTTGCTAAAGGTGTAGGACACTTGCCCGTTAGAGCCCGCATCCGCATCCGTCGCGCGCACACGAAGCACCAGAGACCCCTCCGGCAGATTCTCCGCCACTCGAGTCTCGTAGACGCTTTTGCTGAACACGGGCGGGTTGTCGTTGGCGTCCGTCACGTTCAACCGAACCTGGACAGTCCCGGACCTTGGGGGTTCCCCTCCGTCCACGGCCGTCAGCACCAGCTCAAAGGCACTCTGCTTCTCCCGGTCCAACGCTCTCTCCAGCACTAATTCAGGCTGCTTGCTTCCATCGGGGCTCTCCTTTAATGCCAGAGAGAAGGACGGGTTGCTGGTGAGCTGGTAAGTCAACAATGAGTTCTTTCCTACGTCAGCGTCTCTGGCCATCTCCAGCGGAAAACGAGCACCGGGAAGCGTCCATTCTCCCATCTCCAGTTCTAGAACATCTTTGCTGAAAGCCGGGGAGTTGTCATTCACATCATCGATGGACACCTCGACGTGAAAAACGTTCAGTGGGTTGTGCACCAGCGCTTCGAAGCTGACGAAACAGGTCACCAACTCGCCGCACATCTCCTCCCGGTCCAGTCTCTCGTTCACGTACAGGTTCCCGTTCTCCTCATTCACCGTGAAGTATTTTAGCTGCTTCTTGCCAGCAGACGTCACTTGCAGCTTTCGCGCCGGCAGCTCGTCCGCGCTCAGCCCCAGGTCCCGCGCCAGCGGCCCCACGAGCGAGCCTCTGGCCAGCTCCTCGGGGATGGCGTAGCGGACCCGCTCCGCCGCCGCCCGCCACCACACGCACAGCAGCACCGCGCCCAGCAGCGCTCGCCCGCCGCCCGGCCCAAGCCGCCTCTGCCGCCGCCTCACCGCCATTCTCGGTCGCCACCGCTCTCCGAGCTCCTGCCTCCTGCCGCTGCCCTGCCTCCCTTCCAGCCGCTCTCGCCACACACCCCTGGCGCCGCCGCAGCGCAACGAGTTCCCCCGGGCCGCTGCTCACCGCTGGTGCTGCTGCTGTCGGTGCCGCTGCCGCTGTGGCCGGCGCCGGGCGAGCGAGCAGCCTGCGGGGGCAGGACGCTGCGGCGGCGGCGGCGGCGGCTCCAGCGCCGCTCGGCGGCGGCCAACAGCGGCACCCGGAGGCGCCGCGACGCCACTGCAGCCGCCGGATGGCCGCGCTCAAGGGGGCCCGGCTTTGGGCGCGGCTCAGCGGCTGCACCGGCTCCTGGAGCTCTCCTCGATTCCAAACCATGAGCGCAGAAGCGCTGCCTCGCTGTCACTCCAGAGGCGTCATTAAGTGAGACGCGCTTCAGGGTACTTTCAGTTCATCTCCTTTAGTCCCTTTGAATCATCAGACACAGGAATTTGTGGCAGAGTGTTAAGGAAAAATTCGGCGGCTCTTAAAAAAATCGTAGTACAACTATCAGAGCAAGAAACGATAATATAGAAAGGAATGACGTTGGGATCTTTCCAGCTCTCAGACAGGTGTCTTGAACTGTGCTTCCCTTACATGGGACAAATTAATTTGAGAATGAGATCAACCTAAAGCAATGTTTAGAGCTCTATGCTAAGATTGAATAATGTTTAATTTTTTTTTTCCTGAAACATGAAATTCCTTCTTTTGCATCTCTATACTTGAGAACCTGACAGTTCTCAAACTTCACTGCAAAGTCATTTTTCAGTCCTTCATAAAACCAAATAAAAGATGGTTCACATTGGAACTATAAACCACTCCATCTGAGCAACACGGTTCATTACTGCTGGATGACTTTAATTTACTTTCAGCAAAAGGGATCACAGGGAAAAAATGGCACAGGCCTGGACACCAGACATGAAATCGAACTGCTTTCCAAAAACAACCCCTTAGGCACCCCTATTTCCTGGATCAAAGCCAATCTTTTGGCCTACTCGCAATGCACTCTAAGTCTTCAGATACACCTAACTTGGGCTGGGAAATTAGAAAACACTCCTGAAACCAACACAATGTATAAATTCATATTTCCAATTGGGTCAGTTGTAGCAGTACAAAACAAATGAAAGGGCAGTCTGCCAAGTACACAGGACCTCAAAACACACACCGCAGCCACAGTCAGTTCTTTAGACAATGAAAAAAGGAAAATCCTTGGAACCACAAGTGAGGGCCTAACCTAAATACTATGTGAAATGGAACTTTACACATCTCTTTTTTCCCTTTCAAGCCATACCACAGTAAACTCCTACATTGGTCCTGTCTCTGGAAAGACTTCACTGTCATCACACAATATGAATGCAGCTTTTGAAGATAATCACTACTAAACGTTGCTCTCACAATTTCTCAGCTCCCAAGCATCACAACACAAACACATGCACAGTGATTTTTCTGCTCATCCCAATAATTTCAACAACTCTGAAGCGTTGTAAAGGCTGTAAGACACCAGCAATTCAATTCATGACCCAGTCATTAAAGTATAACTCAAAGGTAACATCACCTTTCTCGTGCACATGGGTTCTTTGGAGGATGTGTCACTCTCCTACTCTGAATGCAAGGTTTCCATCTGTGCCCAAGAATTACCATTCACTGAAAACATCATGAAGCAGAGAACCGAAATGGTGAACACACAGCCTGACCCTGTCAGCACAAATGGTGGAATATCTAGAAGTGAAGACACCTTTAGACAATATTCAGAAGGTCCTGAATAAATACATGAAGCAAAAAAACACAGCCCTTGTCTCCAACATTACTTTCTCACAAACAAGTTTCTTCTCAACCCTTTCACAGCTCACAGAATTATCATAGATATTAAACACTGCCAGTAAGGGTCCACCAAAAGAAAAGTTCCTCACCAGCTTCTCATTGCCGTGAAAAATATCTGACTTCTCAATCTGTGTATGTGATAATAATGAAAATTTATTCAAAAACAGTTAAAAACACTTCTATTAAAATGAGCAAGGCAAGAAGTTTACAGCTGGAGAAAAGAGGAAATCAACATATATTCTAGATAATGATGGCACTAAGGTTAGGCACAGAGTTCAGGAACTTAGGAGGTGATGAATACAGAGTTGACTCCACCCAAAATTCCCTCAATAGCACTTGCCATAAATACCTAATTATCATTTAAAAATAACAACAACCTGCAAACCACACACGAGGAAGCTCCCAGGGCTTTCCACACATCTGGAGTAAGATCTCTTAGGGCAAACTGGCCAGGGAAGAAGAAAATCACATTGCATGTCAGTAGAGCTGATCACTGAACAAGGAAATGAGCAAACAACGTCCCTCCTGTTTCAAAAAACCTCCAAATACACAGGTCACAGGACTCTTGTGTCCAGCCCTGCACAACGTGCACGGTGTTCTCTGACCCTCATCATTTGCAAGAACATGTAATTAAACCCCAGCTGCCCACCTACAACATCTTTAACATCCACCGACATCAGCCCAGAAATGTTTGCCAAGAAGGGGAGTTGCATTTCTCTGCAAGGTGCAATAGCCTGACGTTTCAGATTATCCAACAATTGTAGGTGCAAGAGAAGGATACCTAGGGGTAAAACGCCCACAGAACACTCACACAAGGGCTCACACCACAAGCCATGGCCACAGATCCTCAGTGTAATTTCTTTCTAGAGTAAACAAGGGAAAATGCAAAAAACCACGACCATCGGTCTCATGTAACAACTAGGACAAACTAAATTTCTACACCCCCTCTTTGACTGTTCAAATGAAACCGCAGCAAATTCTTAATCTGGATCTCCAAAAAGATTTTTTTTCACCCTGCCCAAACATCCTCCAACAGCAAATCTACCTTTGCAATCAGACACCACTGAAATAAAAGCGGCACACACTACCTCTCACTATGAGATCCCTGATGCCCAAAGATAACGCGCTGTACTAATTAAAATAAAATACACTCAAGTGCATAAGCGATATGCAGCTATGACACGGACACAGTAATCACAATAACTGCTCATCCTGCTTCAGCACAGGCCTAAATTGGAAGGTACATGATTTTCAAAACTTTAAGTTGAAAGATATGTTTCACACGGGGTCATTAATATGGTCCAAAAAGAACTTCAACCTCCTCATGCAAATGTGCTGTTAGGGAAACACTTGACCCTCCATACAAGAGAAATTCAACTTGCATATAATGCAACACATCCATTGAGAATATGTAATGCTGAAAGGAATTTAAATTCTCAGGACAAAAACGAAATGCAACTTCTGAAAAACACAAAGAACTAACCGCCAACCAAGAGAAACTTCCCTTCTCTTACCGTGCCCACCAGTTTTAAGGCTGAACATGGAACCCAAGCGCACCACCCCACAGCAAGTAGCACCAGCCCACAGCGTACCAGTGAACGGGGACTTGCCTTCCTTCTCCGCAAATATTCCGTACGCAATACACGGAGCACGGAAAGGTAGGACAGGAGAGCAGTGGAGGGAACAGACGAACAAAGAATTTGGCCCCAACAACTCACCGGGGGAGCGGAGGGATCCGAAGGGAGGGCGCCGACAGGGTCCTCCTCCCCGAGCAGTGGCGCGGGCTCGTCGGGAAGAGGCCGGGCCGGGAGGGTGTCGCAGCAGCTGGCGCCCGACAAGCGCAGCTGGCTCTTGCGCGAGTCGGCCGTGAGCGACACGTCGTGCGAGTAGGACTGCAGGAAGGCGCGCACGCCGTCGATGCCCACGAAGTGCGACACGGGCACGCCGCGCAACGCGCCGCTCTCGGCCGCCAGCAGCTGCGAGCGGCGCCAGCGGCGCAGGCGCAGCGCCAGCAGCAGCAGCAGGAAGGCCAGGAAGAGGCAGGACACGGCGGCCACGGCCAGCACGAGCCAGCGCGTCAGGCTGCCGGCCGCCTCTGCCGGCAAGGCCGCTTCGTCGGCCGCGCTGCCCAGCTCGGCCAGCAGCTCGGCCACGCTCTCGGCCAGCACCACGCTCAGCGTGGCCGTGGCCGACAGCGCCGGCCGCCCGTGGTCCTTCACCACCACCACCAGGCTCTGGCGCGCCGCGTCGCGGGCCAGCGGCAAGCGCGCCGTGCGCACCTCGCCGCTGTGCAGCCCCACGCGGAACAGCCCCGGCTCCGTCGCCTTGGCCAGCTCGTACGACAGCCACGCGTTCTGGCCCGCGTCCGCGTCCACCGCCACCACCTTGGCCACCAGCGCGCCGGCCTCCGACGAGCGCGGCGCCAGCTCCACGCCCGACCACGCCGCGCCCGACCAAGACGACGACGACGACGCCGCCACAGCCGGCGGCGGGTACAGCACCTGCGGCGCGTTGTCGTTCTCGTCCACGATCAGCAGCCGCACCGACACGTTGCTGCTCAGCGCCGGCGCGCCGCCGTCCTCCGCACGCACCCACAGCGCCAGCTCGCGCACCTGCTCGTAGTCGAAGGAGCGCAGCGCGTACAGCGCGCCCGTCTCCGCCTGCACCGACACGTACGACGACAGCGGCGCGCCCCGCACCCGCCCCTCCCACAGCCGGTACCGCACGCGCGCGTTCTGCCCCCAGTCCGCGTCCGTCGCGCGCACCGTCAGCACCAGCGCGCCCGCCGCGTTGTTCTCCGCCACACGCGCGCTGTAGCGCTCCTCCGCGAACACCGGCGCGTTGTCGTTCACGTCCAGCACCCGCAGCGCCAGCACCGCGCTGCTCTGCAGAGGCGGCGACCCGCCGTCGGCCGCCCGCACCGTCACGTTGTACTCCGACACCTGCTCTCGGTCCAGCTCTCTCGCTGTCACCACACGGTAGTAGTCCTCATAGGACTTCTCCAGTCGGAACGGGACTTCTCTGTCGAGCGAGCAGCGAACTTCGCCGTTGCCCCTCGAGTCCCGGTCTTGGACATGCAACAGGGCAACCACTGTCCCCGACGGGGCATCCTCAGAAATCTCACTCAACGCTGACCGCACCGAAATCTCTGGTGCATTATCGTTTATATCTGTCACGGTGATCGTGACTTTAGCAGTGTCGGAAAGGCCACCACCATCCCTTGCCTGCACCTCCATTTCGTAGGAGTCCCCTTCCTCGAAGTCCAGGCTTCGCAGCAGAGTGATCTCTCCAGTCTCAGTGTCCAGGTGAAAAAGATCCGATGCGATCTCCGACACTTTTTTAAACGAGTATTTCACGTGTCCGTAGAGCCCCTCGTCGGCGTCCGTGGCCGTGACAGTGAGGAGGACAGAGCCCACGGGCACGTCCTCGGGCACACGCACCGTGTACTCCGCCTGGCTGAACACGGGCGCGTTGTCGTTCGCGTCCAGCACCGTCACACGGATCCGAGCCGTGCCCGTCCGGGCCGGATCGCCGCCGTCGATCGCCCTCAGCACCAGCTCGTGAAACGCCGCCTCCTCCCTGTCCAGCGCCTTCGACAGCACCAGCTCGGGACGCTGATCGCCGCCGGGGCCCGCCTGCACGGCCAGCGAGAAGTGCTCGTCGCCGCTCAGCTCGTAGCTCTGCAGAGAATTCCGGCCCGAGTCCGGGTCGCGAGCCTCGGCCAGGGGAAACCGCGATCCCGGCGCTGTCATCTCGCTTATTCTCTCTTCCAGCTCAATTTCCTTGAAGCTGGGGGCGTTGTCGTTAATATCTGTGATTTCCACTTCTATTGGGTAAACCTGCATCTGTCCCTCCACTATCAGCTCACAGCGGAGCACGCATTTCTCCACCAGCCGGCACAGCTGCTCTCTGTCGATTCTCTCCGCCGTCACTAAATGTCCCGTCTTCTCATGCAAAGCGAAATATTGCGTCCTACCCTCAGTGACAACGCGGACGCCCCGGTCTCGAAACTCCGGCAGCTGCAGCCCCAGGTCCTTGGCCACGTCGCCCACGAACGAGCCCTTGGGCATCTCCTCGGGCACCGAGTAGGGGAGCTGCCCCCACGCCGCCTCCCACGCTGCCAGCAGGACGGCCCAGAGCAGAGCTCGCTGCCGCCGGCCCCAGCGCCTCCCCGCGCACATCGCTGCAGCGGCACGGCTCCTCCGGCTGCAGCTCCGCGGCGCCAAAGGAGAGAGCTCCGGCTCCGACTCTGCTCCCAGCTTTTGCAGGGAGTCTCAGCTGCCGGCCCCTCCCAATTGCTACAGAACGGCTCCGCGCTGCGGACACGCTCCGAGATCGCTGGGCCACCGAGTCAGACACCGAGCGAGCGAGCGATCGAGCCGGTCCGCAGCGGGCGGGGCTGCAGCGCTCCGAGCTTCCTCTCGCTCCTCTCGGTCAACAGCGGCGCCCGCAGCCTCCTGCCGGCACTGCAGGCACCGAGCGCTGCCCGCCCTGCCTTGACCACGGGCAACTGCGGGGACGGAACATAACCGCTTTTCGTCCAGCGCGGACCTCTTGCTTCTTCTTTTGTCCAGCTGATCGCTGGTTTCATCCTCCAGTTCATGACAAACGGACATAAGTAACACGCCTCCTGTTATTATGCCATTTCTACCGCACGGGAAAATGTTTTTATCATGATCGTATAACATGGATGTAACCCTCTCTTAACATGACGTCTGGGGTATCACGAGTTTTACTGCATACGTCCAAAAGCGCGAACTCCTTCACCAATTCCAGTTTTTATACGACTCATGCTCGAAGAACAGCCTTTCCAAGGATCAAAATAGTGTTATGGAACAGGGAAACTACTCATGAACAGTCACAATGGTCACCGAATCCAGCACTACAGGGGCGGTCGTTGCCATTTTCCACCCGTACATCAGACACTACTCTGAATAAGTCTGCATTAATCTCCGTTCTCCGACCACGACTTCACAATTTTTCATTACAACTTCACTCAATACAGACATGACAGTGCTTACTCTGATAACACAGTACTCCTGTAGAGTTGTTTTTTAAATCCGAAATTACCCGACTCAGTAGTGTAAGCATTTCGACGGCAGCCTTCCCTCAAAATAAGGAGTTTTGCCCACCTTACACCAAGGTCTAAATACAAAAATCCGGAAAAAGAAAAACAAACAAAAAACTCTAGGGAAGGAAAACTCTCCACACCAAACCCATCATATACTTCTCATTCTATACAATACATATCCGCATTCTTCGTTAATAAAAACTAACAATTAAGAAAGGTTTTCCTAGAGAAAACCTTTCAGGTGAACCACAACGTGTCACGAGTGAAATGTCCTTCAAAATTCTTGAGGGGTGAAACCTCCCACTGATCCTACCAATCTTACAACGGATGAGGCAGTAAATCGCCTGTTCGAAACGTTTCATGCAAAACGACACAAGAGAAGGGATTATTCCACCGCGTCATGGAAAAAAAACATATACCCACTGACAGATTAAGGGAATAACAAACCGCCAGAGCACACAGCCACCAGCACACCATTCTTTAAATGTGCAGAAGAAAGGAATTCCCTTTACAGACCTGCGATGCGTCCAGGTCGGCCGGCTGCTCTCTCGGGACGACGCTGCTATTCAGGCTCGACTTCTCGCAGGAATCCCCACCCAGAAGCTCCTCCGCAGACAGGATAGGCACCGCCGGCGGCGGCGGCCAAGCGGCCTCGGGCACGGCGCGGGCCGGCGGCGCCACGCACAGGTTGTAGGAGTAGGGCAAGGTGCCCTCGCAGAAGTCGGCCGGGAAGGCGGCGCCGGCCAGCGAGAAGCGCTGCGCGCCCAGGCAGCGCAGCACGGCGGGCGGCCCGGCCCGGCGCAGCCGCGCCGCCACGGCCAGCGCCACGCTCAGCACGAACAGCGCCGACAGCAGAGCCAGCGCCAGCACCAGGTAGAACTGCAGCTCGGCCGCCGCCGCCTCGCCGCCCGCCGGCCGCTCGCTCAGCTCCGGCAGCGCCTCCTGCAAGCTCTCGGCCAGCACCACGTGCAGCGTGGCCGTGGCCGACAGCGCCGGCTGCCCGTGGTCCTTCACCACGGCCACCAGCCGCTGCTTGGCCGCGTCCCTCTCGGACACGGCGCGCGCCGTGCGCACCTCGCCGCTGTGCAGCCCCACGCGGAACAGCGCCGGCTCCGACGCCTGCACCAGCTCGTACGACAGCCACGCGTTGCGCCCCGCGTCCGCGTCCACCGCCACCACCTTGGCCACCAGGTACCCGGCTTCGGCCGAACGCGGAACCACCTCGAACGGCGCCACCGCCGGAGCCTCTCCCGCCGCCTCTCTTGGAGCCGCCGCCGGCCACAGCACCCTTGGCGCGTTGTCGTTGCGGTCCAGCACGAAGACGCGCACCGTGGCCGTGGAGCTGCGCGCCGGCGCGCCGCCGTCCTGCGCCCGCACCGCCACCGCGAACTCGCGGCACTGCTCGTAGTCGAAGGAGCGCTGCGCGTACAGCGCGCCGCTCCGCGCCTCCACCGACACCAGCGGCGCCGCGCCCGCCGCGCCCGCGCTGCCGCCCGCCAGCCAGTAGCTCACGCGCCCGTTGGCGCCCGCGTCCGCGTCCCGCGCCTGCACGCGCACCACCAGCGCGCCCAACGCGTTGTTCTCCGACACGTACGCGCTGTACGCCGCCTCCTCGAACACCGGCGCGTTGTCGTTCACGTCCGACACCTCCAGCACCAGCTCCGTGCTGCTCCACAGCGCCGGCCTGCCCCGGTCCCGGGCCACCACCGTCACGCGGTGCTCGGACGCCTGCTCGCGGTCCAGCGCGCTCGCCGTCACCACCTTGTACGAGCCGCCCGACGACGCCACGATCGACAGCGGCGCCTCGCCCGACAGCTCGCACGACACCTGACCGTTCTCGCCGGAGTCTGGGTCGTTTATATTCACTAGGGCCACCACTGTGCCGATCGAAGCATCCTCAGGCACTGGGCTCGAGAGGGACAGAACCGTGATCTCGGGCGCATTGTCATTCTCGTCCGTGATGTCTATCTGGACTTTGCAATGTGACACTAAACCCCCGCCATCCCTCGCCTCCAGGCCGAAGATGTATCTACTCTGCTCCTCGAAATCGAGAGGACCCGCCGTCCTGATCTCACCGTTGTCGCTGTCGACAGTGAACAATGCCCTGACGGAGGAGGGGACATTGCTAAAGTGATAGGAGAGTCGCCCGTTGGACCCCGCGTCTGCATCCGTGGCCCGCACCCGCAGCACCAGAGACCCCGCCGGCAGATTCTCCGCCACTCGAGCCTCGTAGACGCTTTTGCTGAATACGGGTGGATTATCATTTAAGTCTGTCACGTTGATGCGAACCTGGACAGTTCCAGACCTTGCGGGATCCCCGCCATCCACCGCCGTCAGCACCAGCTCAAAAGAGCTCTGCTTCTCCCTGTCCAACGGTCTCTCCAGCACTAATTCCGGCTGGTTGCTTCCGTCCGGGCCCTCCTTTAAGGCCAGAGAGAAGGACGGGTTACTGTTAAGCTCGTAAGTCAGCAGCGAGTTCTTGCCTACGTCAGCATCTCGTGCAATCTCCAGCGGAAAACGAGCACCGGGAAGCGTCCATTCGCCGATCTCCAGTTCGAGAGCAGCTCTGCTGAAAGCCGGGGCGTTGTCATTCACGTCCTCGATGACAACTTGGACGTGGAAAACATTCAATGGGTTATGCACCAGAGCCTCGAAGCTGACAGAACAGGTCGCCGATTCGCTGCACATCTCCTCCCGGTCCAGCCTCTCATTCACGTACAGGTTCCCGTTCTCCTCATTCACCGTGAAGTATTTTAGCTGCTTCTTGCCAGCAGACGCCACCTGCAGCTTGCGCGCCGGCAGCTCGTCCGCGCTCAGCCCCAGGTCCCGCGCCAGCGGCCCCACGAGCGAGCCTCTGCCCAGCTCCTCGGGGATGGCGTAGCGGACCCGCTCCGCCGCCGCCCGCCACCACACGCACAGCAGCACCGCGCCCAGCAGCGCTCGCCCGCCGCCCGGCCCAAGCCGCCTC
The DNA here is from genome assembly GCA_034509425.1 of Eopsaltria australis. Taxonomy (NCBI): domain Eukaryota; kingdom Metazoa; phylum Chordata; class Aves; order Passeriformes; family Petroicidae; genus Eopsaltria; species Eopsaltria australis. The sequence goes on from JAVTVJ010000916.1 coordinate 537,026, forward strand.
TGCCGCCGCCTCACCGCCATTCTCGGTCGGAAGCTCTCGCCGCGCTCCTGCCTCCTGCCGCTGCCCTGCCTCCCTTCCAGCCGCTCTGGCCACAAAGCCCTGGGGCCGCCGCAGCGCAACGAGTTCCCTCGGGTCGCTGCTCACCGCTGCTGTTGCTGCTGTCGGTGCCGCTGCCGCTGTGGCCGGCGCCGGGCGAGCGAGCAGCCTGCGGGGGCAGGACGCTGCGGCGGCGGCGGCGGCGGCTCCAGCGCCGCTCGGCGGCGGCCAACAGCGGCACCCGGAGGCGCCGCGACGCCACTGCAGCCGCCGGATGGCCGCGCTCAAGGGGGCCCGGCTTTGGGCGCGGCTCAGCGGCTGCACCGGCTCCTGGAGCTCTCCTCGATTCCAAACCATGAGCGCAGAAGCGCTGCCTCGCTGTCACTCCAGAGGCGTCATTAAGTGAGACGCGCTTCAGGGTACTTTCAGTTCATCTCCTTTAGTCCCTTTGAATCATCAGACACAGGAATTTGTGGCAGAGTGTTAAGGAAAAATTCGGCGGCTCTTAAAAAAATCGTAGTACAACTATCAGAGCAAGAAACGATAATATAGAAAGGAATGACGTTGGGATCTTTCCAGCTCTCAGACAGGTGTCTTGAACTGTGCTTCCCTTACATGGGACAAATTAATTTGAGAATGAGATCAACCTAAAGCAATGTTTAGAGCTCTATGCTAAGATTGAATAATGTTTAATTTTTTTTTTCCTGAAACATGAAATTCCTTCTTTTGCATCTCTATACTTGAGAACCTGACAGTTCTCAAACTTCACTGCAAAGTCATTTTTCAGTCCTTCATAAAACCAAATAAAAGATGGTTCACATTGGAACTATAAACCACTCCATCTGAGCAACACGGTTCATTACTGCTGGATGACTTTAATTTACTTTCAGCAAAAGGGATCACAGGGAAAAAATGGCACAGGCCTGGACACCAGACATGAAATCGAACTGCTTTCCAAAAACAACCCCTTAGGCACCCCTATTTCCTGGATCAAAGCCAATCTTTTGGCCTACTCGCAATGCACTCTAAGTCTTCAGATACACCTAACTTGGGCTGGGAAATTAGAAAACACTCCTGAAACCAACACAATGTATAAATTCATATTTCCAATTGGGTCAGTTGTAGCAGGACAAAACAAATGAAAGGGCAGTCTGCCAAGTACACAGGACCTCAAAACACACACCGCAGCCACAGTCAGTTCTTTAGACAATGAAAAATGAAAATCCTTGGAACCACAAGTGAGGGCCTAACCTAAATACTATGTGAAATGGAACTTTACACATCTCTTTTTTCCCTTTCAAGCCATACCACAGTAAACTCCTACACTGGCCCTGTCTCTGGAAAGACTTCACTGTCATCACACAATAGGAATACAGATTTTGAAGATAATCACTATTAAAAGTTGCTCTCACAATTTCTCAGCTCCCAAGCATCACAAGACAAACACATGCACAGTGATTTTTCTGCTCATCCCAATAATTTCAACAACTCTGAAGCGTTGTAAAGGCTGTAAGACACCAGCAATTCAATTCGTGATCCAGTCATTAAAGTATAACTCAAAGGTAACATCACCTTTCTCGTGCACATGGGTTCTTTGGAGGATGTGTCACTCTCCTACTCTGAATGCAAGGTTTCCATCTGTGCCCAAGAATTACCATTCACTGAAAACATCATGAAGCAGAGAACCAAAACGGTGAACACACAGCCTGACCCTTTCAGCACAAATGATGGAATATCTAGAAGTGAAGACACCTTTAGACAATATTCAGAAGATCGTGAATAAATACATGAAGCAAAAAAACACAGCCCTTGTCTCCAACATTACTTTCTCACAAACAAGTTTCTTCTCAACCCTTTCACAGCTCACAGAATTATCATAGATATTAAACACTGCCAGTAAGGGTCCACCAAAAGAAAAGTTCCTCACCAGCTTCTCATTGCCGTGAAAAATATCTGACTTCTCAATCTGTGTATGTGATAATAATGAAAATTTATTCAAAAACAGTTAAAAACACTTCTATTAAAATGAGCAAGGCAAGAAGTTTACAGCTGGAGAAAAGAGGAAATCAACATATATTCTAGATAATGATGGCACTAAGGTTAGGCACAGAGTTCAGGAACTTAGGAGGTGATGAATACAGAGTTGACTCCACCCAAAATTCCCTCAATAGCACTTGCCATAAATACCTAATTATCATTTAAAAATAACAACAACCTGCAAACCACACACGAGGAAGCTCCCAGGGCTTTCCACACATCTGGAGTAAGATCTCTTAGGGCAAACTGGCCAGGGAAGAAGAAAATCACATTGCATGTCAGTAGAGCTGATCACTGAACAAGGAAATGAGCAAACAACGTCCCTCCTGTTTCAAAAAACCTCCAAATACACAGGTCACAGGACTCTTGTGTCCAGCCCTGCACAACGTGCACGGTGTTCTCTGACCCTCATCATTTGCAAGAACATGTAATTAAACCCCAGCTGCCCACCTACAACATCTTTAACATCCACCGACATCAGCCCAGAAATGTTTGCCAAGAAGGGGAGTTGCATTTCTCTGCAAGGTGCAATAGCCTGACGTTTCAGATTATCCAACAATTGTAGGTGCAAGAGAAGGATACCTAGGGGTAAAACGCCCACAGAACACTCACACAAGGGCTCACACCACAAGCCATGGCCACAGATCCTCAGTGTAATTTCTTTCTAGAGTAAACAAGGGAAAATGCAAAAAACCACGACCATCGGTCTCATGTAACAACTAGGACAAACTGAATTTCTACACCCCCTCTTTGACTGTTCAAATGAAACCGCAGCAAATTCTTAATCTGGATCTCCAAAAAGATTTTTTTTTTCACCCTGCCCAAACATCCTCCAACAGCAAATCTACCTTTACAATCAGACACCACTGAAATAAAAGCGGCACACACTACCTCTCACTATGAGATCCCTGATGCCCAAAGATAACGCGCTGTACTAATTAAAATAAAATACACTCAAGTGCATAAGCGATATGCAGCTATGACACGGACACAGGAATCACAATAACTGCTCATCCTGCTTCAGCACAGGCCTAAATTGGAAGGTACATGATTTTCAAAGCTTAAAGTTGAAAGATATGTTTTACAGGGAGTCATTAATATGGTCCAAAAAGAACTTCAACCTCCTCATGCAAATGTGCTGTTAGGGAAACACTTGACCCTCCATACAAGAGAAATTCAACTTGCATATAATGCAACACATCCATTGAGAATATGTAATGCTGAAAGGAATTTAAATTCTCAGGAGAAAAAAAAACAAAAACAAACTAGAAACGAAATGCAACTTCTGAAAAACACAAAGAACAAACGCCCAACGAAGAGCAAGCTCCCTTCTCTTACCGCGCCCACCAATTTTAAGGCTGAACATGGACCCCAACCCCACCACCCCACAGCAAGTAGCACCAGCCCACAGCGTACCAGTGAATGGGGACTTGCCTTCCTTCTCCGCAAATGTTCCGTACGCAATACACGGAAAGGAAGGACAGGAGAGCAGTGGAGGGAACAGACGCAAAAAGTTTGGCCACAGAAACTCACCGAGGGAGGGGCGGAATCCGAGGGGAGGGCGCCGACAGGACATCATCCATGGCGCTCTTTCACCCACATATCCTAAAAACATGTGACACTGAAGGTCCGGCTCCTCAGACCTTTTCATATCACAGACATCACACGGCTTTCTTTACATCTCTGTACTGTGGAAGCTACCTTTGCCTCCTCACTGAAGTTCTCTGAAGAGAATTCATTGGACTAAGAGGAAAAGCTGAGCAATCATCCGAGAGACACTGAGTCAGTGAATATCGGCACAGGGGGTATTGTGGCCACTTTAAATCTCCTGCTGCACCTTGAATCTCTTCCTTCCAATTCTCTTGCCATGCTGCATACTTTATAGCCAGGTTTCATTCAGCTCCCTCTGACACAGCGCTACCATAAAAACCAAGAAATGAACACAGCAGTTCTGCCATTTTCTTCCTGTATTTCCTCCTTCACATGCAGCCAACCCCAGGCTTTTCAAACACCCACAATATTCAAGAGGATCCTTCATCTTCATAGCAGGCAGACATACATCACCAAGGCATCAGTTGTTGCCCAGCCCAATCCTCTACGGGGGACAAAGATCAAAGTTTGCATAATGCAAAGACTTTTCCTACTGACCTCCACTATATACCATGGAAAGCAACAAAGGCTGAGAACAACGAGCAGAGAAGTTCCACACGGAGCTTCCAGAGATTTGCTCAAGAAACACTCAGCCTGTTTGCTCCTGCTGTTGGGAGCACACATGAGCCTGCTAATTATGAAGACATCCACTTCTTAATAACACGATACATAACTTCAGAAGATCCAACACGAACAGGAAATCAGATTCTAAACAGCACAGCTGAAAGAGGGGAAAATACATGGAACCTGAAAAATACCCAAACTTCTGATTTCACGAACCACCTGACAGCAGCAGCTTTCCTTCTCCTGCCTCCTCGACTAAACGGACGGCTGAGAAAAGACCACACGTCCACCTCCCTACAGCAAGAGGCAACAGCTTCGAGAATGTGACTGAATGAACTTTGCCTTCCTTCTCAGCAAAACCTCCTGTGCAAGCCAACACAACGCAGCGGGAAAATGGCAGGGAAGAATCAGGGATAAGTGTCACGGAGAAAACCCGGACAGAGAAACTCACCGACGAAGCGGAGGAATCCACAGGGAGGGCGCCGACAGGGTCCTCCTCCCCGAGCAGTGGCGCGGGCTCGTCGGGAAGAGGCCGGGCCGGGAGGGTGTCGCAGCAGCTGGCGCCCGACAAGCGCAGCTGGCTCTTGCGCGAGTCGGCCGTGAGCGACACGTCGTGCGAGTAGGACTGCAGGAAGGCGCGCACGCCGTCGATGCCCACGAAGTGCGACACGGGCACGCCGCGCAACGCGCCGCTCTCGGCCGCCAGCAGCTGCGAGCGGCGCCAGCGGCGCAGGCGCAGCGCCAGCAGCAGCAGCAGCAGGAAGGCCAGGAAGAGGCAGGACACGGCGGCCACGGCCAGCACGAGCCAGCGCGTCAGGCTGCCGGCCGCCTCTGCCGGCAAGGCCGCTTCGGCGGCCGCGCTGCCCAGCTCGGCCAGCAGCTCGGCCACGCTCTCGGCCAGCACCACGCTCAGCGTGGCCGTGGCCGACAGCGCCGGCCGCCCGTGGTCCTTCACCACCACCACCAGGCTCTGGCGCGCCGCGTCGCGGGCCAGCGGCAAGCGCGCCGTGCGCACCTCGCCGCTGTGCAGCCCCACGCGAAACAGCCCCGGCTCCGTCGCCTTGGCCAGCTCGTACGACAGCCACGCGTTCTGGCCCGCGTCCGCGTCCACCGCCACCACCTTGGCCACCAGCGCGCCGGCCTCCGACGAGCGCGGCGCCAGCTCCACGCCCGACCACGCCGCGCCCGACCAAGACGACGACGACGCCGCCACAGCCGGCGGCGGGTACAGCACCTGCGGCGCGTTGTCGTTCTCGTCCACGATCAGCAGCCGCACCGACACGTTGCTGCTCAGCGCCGGCGCGCCGCCGTCCTCCGCACGCACCCACAGCGCCAGCTCGCGCACCTGCTCGTAGTCGAAGGAGCGCAGCGCGTACAGCGCGCCCGTCTCCGCCTGCACCGACACGTACGACGACAGCGGCGCGCCCCGCACCCGCCCCTCCCACAGCCGGTACCGCACGCGCGCGTTCTGCCCCCAGTCCGCGTCCGTCGCGCGCACCGTCAGCACCAGCGCGCCCGCCGCGGTGTTCTCCGCCACACGCGCGCTGTAGCGCTCCTCCGCGAACACCGGCGCGTTGTCGTTCACGTCCAGCACCCGCAGCGCCAGCACCGCGCTGCTCTGCAGAGGCGGCGACCCGCCGTCGGCCGCCCGCACCGTCACGTTGTACTCCGACACCTGCTCACGGTCCAGCTCTCTCGCTGTCACCACGTTGTAGTAGCTGCCGTGCGAGCTCTGCAGCCGGAACGGGACGTCCCCGTCGAGAGAGCAGCGCACCTCGCCATTCGCTCCCGAGTCGCGGTCCTGCACGTGTAGCAGGGCTACCACCGTCCCTGATTGGGCGTCCTCCGAAATCTCACTTAGCGCTGACCGAACAGAAATTTCTGGTGCATTATCGTTTATGTCTGTGACAGTGATCCCGACTTTGGCAGTGTCGGAAAGGCCACCGGCGTCCTGTACCTGCACGTCCATTTCGTAGAAGTCGACGTTCTCAAAGTCCAGGCTCCGCAATAGAGTGATCGCTCCAGTCTCAGAGTCCAGATGGAATATCTTCGAGGCTTTCTCTGTGATTTTTTTTAACGAGTATTTCACGTGTCCGTAGAGCCCCTCGTCGGCATCCATGGCCATGACGGTGACGAGGGTGGAGCCCACGGGCACGTCCTCGGGCACACGCACCGTGTACTCCGCCTGGCTGAACACGGGCGCGTTGTCGTTCGCGTCCAGCACCGTCACACGGATCCGAGCCGTGCCCGTCCGGGCCGGATCGCCGCCGTCGATCGCCCTCAGCACCAGCTCGTGAAACGCCGCCTCCTCCCTGTCCAGCGCCTTTGCCAGCACCAGCTCGGGACGCTGATCGCCGCCGAGGCCCGCCTGCACGGCCAGCGAGAAGTGCTCGTCACCGCTGAGGTCGTAGCTCTGCAGGGAATTCCGGCCTAAGTCCGGGTCGTGAGCCTCAGGCAAGGGAAATCGTGACCCCGGCGCTGTCATCTCGCTAATTCTCTGTTCCAGCTCAATTTCCTTGAAGTTGGGGGAGTTGTCATTGATGTCCTTGATCTCCACTTCTATTTCATAAAACTTCATTTCCCCCTCCACTATCAGCTCACAGCGCAGCACGCATTGCTGCACACTCTCACACAGCTGCTCTCTGTCGATCCTCTCCGCCGTCACTAAATGTCCCGTCTTCCCGTGTAAAGCGAAATACTGCGTCCTACCTTCAGAGACAACGCGGACGCCGTGATCAGTGAGCGCCGGCAGCTGCAGCCCCAGGTCCTTGGCTACGTCGCCCACGAAGGAGCCCTTGGGCATCTCCTCGGGCACCGAGTAGCGCAGCTGCCCCCACGCCGCCTCCCACGCTGCCAGCAGGACGGCCCAGAGCAGAGCTCGCTGCCGCCGGCCCCAGCGCCTCTCCTCGACCATCACCGCTGCACTTCGGTTCCACTCGCCGCTCCCGGCTGCTATCGCCGGCCCCTCCGCCTTGCTGCAGAATCCGCTGTTCCGCTGGGACGCTCGCAGACCGCCCGCCGCCGAGCCTGACACCGAGCGAGCGAGTGAGCGAGCCGGCCCGCAGCGGGCGGGGCTGCAGCGCTCCGAGCTTCCTCTCGCTCCTCTCGGTCAACAGCGGCGCCCGCAGCCTCCTGCCGGCACTGCAGGCACCGAGCGCTGCCGAGCGCTGCCCACCCTGCCTCGCCCACGGGAAGCTCCCGGGGAGGGGACAACCGTCACCGAAACGTTGTCCTGTCCAGCGGGACAGAAGCTGTCATTTCTGCAGCCGCCTTCCGGCAAAACACGGGATCGAACATAGCTGATATTCCATTAGAGAGACACACGTATGTTCGCTTTGGACTACTGCAGAAAACACCCATTTAACCAATGCGATATTACTAAACAGTCATCAAAGTCACGTCACTTCGCTTCGGGAAATAAAAATTAGGAAGGAGGTAACATCTACTCCGTTTTTCTGAACCCATTATAGACAATTAGCAGATCTTATTTTACGGAATAAGGATACGCCTAAAATTCTGGTGACTTCTTACTTTTCAGACAACCCTGACATAGAAGACAAAACTTTCCAAGTGGACCTGAACGTATGATTCACCAAATGAGCAGCTACGGTAAACCCGAAACATTTTGGAAAACACAATTTGAACGGCAAAACCCTCCTCGACACGTGTGAACACCCGTAAGGCAGGAACTGACACGGACGATGCATATTTAATTGGTTCAGGAAAACCTAGCATTTAAGTACCTACCTTCCTTCCAAAGATGTAAGGGGGGAACATAAAAGGGGAAGAGCATTCGTTATATGGGGATGATCTATCACTTCCACAGTGATGCATATGCACATTCCATTCGGAGTGAAATACCATAAGAGAAGTTAATATATTATTTTTCTACAGCTGTTACTCAATGGCGGACCAAGAAAGTCTGCTCAGATAAAAAAAAAAAAGTCAGATATAGAAAATCCATAAACGAATCTCGTTCTAACACCAAGAATCTCCCTTCATCATTAGTAAGTTCCACCGTTTCAGACAAAACTTTAGACAACGAGACCTCACAAGCAGATGAACGCAAAGCTGCCACCTCTGCCTGCCTCTTCTAAGTGGAAAATGAAGGAAAGGAAAACCTAAATCATAGCATCACCAATCCTGAAAGATTTTACTCAGCACAAGATTAAAGGTAAGAGCCAATCCATTTAGCCAAAATGTCAACATCAGCTGATTAGAAAACCAGTGCCCGTTAGTAAACCTGGCTAATAAGAAACACTGGACAAAGTGCTTATACGCATTCATGGAAACAGAGTCCAGTATGAGGCATCCCAGATGAGAAACGAAGCCCAAGAAAGGACAGCTCCATGATCTAAGGAGGCAAAAGTTCGGAAAGAAAGAGCACACGGGCTTACAAACCTGCGGTGCGTCAGATTCGGCGGGCGCCTCTCCCATAAGCTGGCTATTATTCAGGCTCGACTTCTCGCAGGAATCCCCACCAAGAAGCTCCTCCGCAGACACGATGGGCATCGCCGGCGGCGGCGGCCAAGCGGCCTCGGGCACGGCGCGGGCCGGCGGCGCCACGCACAGGTTGTAGGAGTAGGGCAAGGTGCCCTCGCAGAAGTCGGCCGGGAAGGCGGCGCCGGCCAGCGAGAAGCGCTGCGCGCCCAGGCAGCGCAGCACGGCGGGCGGCCCGGCCCGGCGCAGCCGCGCCGCCACGGCCAGCGCCACGCTCAGCACGAACAGCGCCGACAGCAGAGCCAGCGCCAGCACCAGGTAGAACTGCAGCTCGGCCGCCGCCGCCGCCTCGCCGCCCGCCGGCCGCTCGCTCAGCTCCGGCAGCGCCTCCTGCAAGCTCTCGGCCAGCACCACGTGCAGCGTGGCCGTGGCCGACAGCGCCGGCTGCCCGTGGTCCTTCACCACGGCCACCAGCCGCTGCTTGGCCGCGTCCCTCTCGGACACGGCGCGCGCCGTGCGCACCTCGCCGCTGTGCAGCCCCACGCGGAACAGCGCCGGCTCCGACGCCTGCACCAGCTCGTACGACAGCCACGCGTTGCGCCCCGCGTCCGCGTCCACCGCCACCACCTTGGCCACCAGGTACCCGGCCTCGGCCGAACGCGGAACCACCTCGAACGGCGCCGCCGCCGGAGCCTCTCCCGCCGCCTCTCTTGGAGCCGCCGCCGGCCACAGCACCCTTGGCGCGTTGTCGTTGCGGTCCAGCACGAAGACGCGCACCGTGGCCGTGGAGCTGCGCGCCGGCGCGCCGCCGTCCTGCGCCCGCACCGCCACCGCGAACTCGCGGCACTGCTCGTAGTCGAAGGAGCGCTGCGCGTACAGCGCGCCGCTCCGCGCCTCCACCGACACCAGCGGCGCCGCGCCCGCCGCGCCCGCGCTGCCGCCCGCCAGCCAGTAGCTCACGCGCCCGTTGGCGCCCGCGTCCGCGTCCCGCGCCTGCACGCGCACCACCAGCGCGCCCAACGCGTTGTTCTCCGACACGTACGCGCTGTACGCCGCCTCCTCGAACACCGGCGCGTTGTCGTTCACGTCCGACACCTCCAGCACCAGCTCCGTGCTGCTCCACAGCGCCGGCCTGCCCCGGTCCCGGGCCACCACCGTCACGCGGTGCTCGGACGCCTGCTCGCGGTCCAGCGCGCTCGCCGTCACCACCTTGTACGAGCCGCCCGACGACGCCACGATCGACAGCGGCGCCTCGCCCGACAGCTCGCACGACACCTGACCGTTCTCGCCCGAGTCAGGGTCGTCCACGTTCAGTAGGGCCACTACAGTGCCGGCCGGCGCGTCCTCGGGCACCGGGCTCGACAGCGATAGAATCGTGATCTCGGGCGCGTTGTCGTTCTCGTCCGTGATATCGATCTGGACCTTACAGTGTGACACTAAACCCCCGCCGTCCCTCGCCTCTAAGCCGAAGCTGTATTTACGCTGCTCCTCGAAATCGAGGAGACCCGCGGTGATGATCTCTCCGCTGTCACTGTCGATAGCTAACATCTCCCTAACGGCGGCAGGGACATTGCTGAAGAAGTAGAAGACTCGCCCGTTGGACCCCGCGTCTGCATCCGTTGCCACCACCGTCAAAACCAGCGACCCCGCAGGCAGATTCTCCGCCACCCGTGCCTCGTAGAGACCTTTGCTGAACACGGGCGGGTTGTCGTTGGCGTCCGTCACATTTACCCGAACCTGGACAGTCCCCGACCTTGGGGGATCCCCGCCATCCACCACCGTCAGCACCAGTTCAAAAGAGCTCTGCTTCTCCCTGTCCAGCGCTCTCTCCAGCACTAATTCGGGCTGCTTGCTTCCATCGGGGCTCTCCTTTAAGGCCAGAGAGAAGGACGGGTTGCTGGTGAGCTGGTAAGTCAGCAGAGAGTTGCTGCCAACGTCAGCGTCTTGAGCAGTCTCCAGCGGAAAACGAGCACTGGGAAGCTTCCATTCATTAATCTCCAGTTCCAGAACAGCTTTGCTGAAAGCCGGGGAGTTGTCGTTCACGTCCTCGATGGACACCTCGACGTGAAAAACGTTCAGCGGGTTGTGCACCAGCGCCTCGAAGCTGACAGAACAGGTCGCCGATTCGCGACACATCTCCTCCCGGTCCAGCCTCTCATTCACGTACAAGTTCCCGTTCTCCTCATTCACTGTGAAGTATTTCAGCTGCTTCTTGCCAGCAGACGCCACCTGCAGCTTGCGCGCCGGCAGCTCGTCCGCGCTCAGCCCCAGGTCCCGCGCCAGCGGCCCCACGAGCGAGCCTCTGGCCAGCTCCTCGGGGATGGCGTAGCGGACCCGCTCCGCCGCCGCCCGCCACCACACGCACAGCAGCACCGCGCCCAGCAGCGCTCGCCCGCCGCCCGGCCCAAGCCGCCTCTGCCGCCGCCTCACCGCCATTCTCTGCCGCCACCGCTCGCCGAGCTCCTGCCTCCTGCCGCTGCCCTGCCTCCCTTCCAGCCGCTCTCGCCACACAGCTCTGGGGCCGCCGAAGCGCAGCGAGTCCGCTCTGGCCGCCTCCGACGCCGCTGCTCCCCGCCAAGAGCCGCCTCTCGCCGCTGCTGCTGCTGCTGCTGTCGGTGCCGCTGCCGCTGTGGCCGGCGCCGGGCGAGCGAGCAGCCTGCGGGGGCAGGACGCTGCGGCGGCGGCGGCGGCGGCTCCAACGCCGCTCGGCGGCGGCCAACAGCGGCACCCGGAGGCGCCGCGACGCCACTGCAGCCGCCGGATGGCCGCGCTCAAGGGGGCCCGGCTTTGGGCGCGGCTCAGCGCCTGCACCGGCTCCTGGAGCTCTCCTCGGTTCCAAACCATGAGCGCAGAAGCGCTGCCTCGCTGTCACTCCAGAGGCGTCATTAAGTGAGACGCGCTTCAGGGTGCTTTCAGTTCATCTCCTTTAGTCCCATTGAATCCTCAGACACAGGAATTTGTGGCAGAGTAATAAGGAAAGAAGTTCGGGGGCTTGTAGTACAACTACAAGACCAAGAAACGATAATATCCAAAGGAATGACGTTGGGATCTTTTCAGCTCTCAGACAGGTATCTTGAATTGTGCTTCCCTTACATGGGACAAATTAATCTGAGAAAGAGATCAACCTAAAGCAATGTTTAGAGCTCTCTGCTAAAACTGAATAACGTTTAATTTTTTTTTTTCTGAAACATGAAATTCCTTCTTCTGCGTCCCTATACTTGAGAACCTGTTGGTGAAATAGTGCAACGTCATTTTTTAATCCTTCATAGAACCAAATAAAAGATGGTTCACATTGGAATTATAAACCACTCCATCTGAGCAACATGCTTCATTATTGCTGGATGACTTTCATTTACTTTCAGCAAAAGGGATCACAGGGGGAAAATGGCACAGGCCTGAGCACCAGACAAGAAATCGAACTGCTTTCCAAAAAAACCCCTTAGGCACCCCTATTTCCTGGATCAAAGCCAATCTCTCAGCCTACTCACAATGCACTCTAAGTCTTCAGACAAACCCACGCTGGTTCAGATATTAGACAATACACTCCTTCTAAAACCACCAGCATGTAAAAATTCATATTTCTGATTCTGTCAGTTGTAGTAGATACACAACAAAGTCTTGTACCGAGTACACAGCAGGGTCACACAGGATCACAAACCACACAGCCCAGCCACAGTCAGTTCTTTGGACCCTGAAAAAAGGAAAATCCTTGGAACCACAGGTGAGGGCCTCATTCAAAACACTAGGACAAATGGAACTTTATACATTTTTTAAATCTCTTTCAAAGAGTACCACAGTAAACTGCTACAATGGCCCTGTCTCTGGAAAGACTTCTCTCTGTCATCGCAAAACATGAAAGCAAATTTTGAATACAGAGAATACTAAAAGTTGCACTCCCAACTTTTAAGATCCCAAGCATCACAACACGAATGCATGCACAGTGATTTTTCTGCTCATCCCAATAATTTGTACAATTCTGAAGGGTTGCAAGGGCTGTAAGAGATCAGTCACTCAATTCGTGACCCAGTCATGAAAGTATCAATTAAAGTACCATCACCTTTCTCCAGCACATGGGTTCTGTGGAGGATGTGTCACTCTCCTACTCTGAATGCAAGGTTTCCATCTGTGCCCAAGAATTACCATTCACTGAAAACATCATGAAACAGAAAACCGAAATGGTAAACACACACAACCTGGCCCTTTGAGTCCACATAACGGAATATCTGAAAATGAAGACACCTTTAGAAAATTTTCAGAAGATCGTGAATAAGTACCGGGAAGCAAAAGAACACACGCCTTGTCTCCAACATTACCTTCTCAGAAACAAGTCTCTCCTCAATCCCTTGTTTTGGTGGAGAGATGCCGTCAAAAGGTAAGTTCCTCACACAGCTTCTCATTGCTATGGCTACTATTGCACTTCTCAAACTGAGTACGTGACAAGAATGGGAATTTCTTCTAGTAAAAGTTTAAGAAAACCCACTTCTATTAAAACGAGCAAGGCAAGAGGTTTACATCTGCAGAAAAGAGGAAATCAACATAGACTCTTCATGATTACGGCACTAAGGTTAGGCACAGAATTCAGGTACTTGGGAGCTCATGAATACAGTTTTGGCTCCACCCAAAATTCCCTTTATGGCCCTTGCCATAATTTTAAAACTTCTTAAAATAACACAATAACCTGCAAACACACAGGAGGAAGCTCCCAGGACTCTCCACACACCTGGAGTAAGATCTCCTAGAGGAAATTTGCCAGGGAAGAAGAAAATCAGATTGCACGACAGTAGAGCTGAACACTGAACAAGGAAAAGAGCAAACAATGTCTCCCCTGGGTACACAGACCTCCAAATACACAGGTCACAGGACTCTTGTCCCAGCCCTGCACAACGTGCACGGTGTTCTCTGACCCTCATCATTTGCAAGAACCTGTAATCAAACCCCAGCTGCCCACCTACAACATCTTTAACATCCACCGACATCAGCCCATAAATGATTGTCAGGAAGAGGAGTTCTATTTCTCTGCAAGGTTCAATAGCCTGACGTATCAGATTAACCAACAATAGCAGGTACAAGAGAAGGGAATGTAGGGAGTAAGACGCCCACACAGCAGCTCACAGCAAAGCCCATATCCACAGTTCCTCAATATAATTTCTTTCTGGAGTAAACAAGGGGAAATGCAAAGAACCACGACTCTCGGTCTCATGTAACAACTAGGACAAACTGAATTTCTACACCCCCTTTTGCACTATACAAATGAAACCGCCACAAACTCTTATTCTGCCCTGGATCTGCAAAAAGACATTTTTTTCACACTGCCCGAACATTTTCCAACAGGAAAGCTGCCTTTGCACTCAGACACCACTGAAAGAAAAACGGCACAACCTCTCACTATGAGAATGATCACTGATGCCCAAAGGAAATGTGCTCTACGAACTAAAACAAAATCCGCTCAAGTGCATAAGCGATATGCAGCTATGAGAAGGACCCAGTAATCACAATAACTGCTCGTCCCACTTCAGCACACGCCTAAATTGGAAGGTACATGCTTTTCAAAGCTTAAAGTTGAAAGATATGTTTTACACGGAGTCAGAAAGCATGGCCCAAAAAGAACTTAGACCTGTTACAGCAAATGTGTTGCAGGGGAAACATCTGACCCTCAAAACAAGGTAAATTCAATTTGCATATATATCAAATGCACTGAGAGGAATCGCAATTCTAGAAATAAAAAACCGGAAACTGCCCCCGTGAAACTCACCGAGGGAGCGGTGGGACCCACGGGGAGGGCGCCGACAGGGTCCTCCTCCCCGAGCAGAGGAGCGGGCTCGTCGGGCAGAGGCCGGGCCGGGAGGGTGTCGCAGCAGCTGGCGCCCGACAAGCGCAGCTGGCTCTTGCGCGAGTCGGCCGTGAGCGACACGTCGTGCGAGTAGGACTGCAGGAAGGCGCGCACGCCGTCGATGCCCACGAAGTGCGACACGGGCACGCCGCGCAACGCGCCGCTCTCGGCCGCCAGCAGCTGCGAGCGGCGCCAGCGGCGCAGGCGCAGCGCCAGCAGCAGCAGCAGGAAGGCCAGGAAGAGGCAGGACACGGCGGCCACGGCCAGCACGAGCCAGCGCGTCAGGCTGCCGGCCGCCTCTGCCGGCAAGGCCGCTTCGTCGGCCGCGCTGCCCAGCTCGGCCAGCAGCTCGGCCACGCTCTCGGCCAGCACCACGCTCAGCGTGGCCGTGGCCGACAGCGCCGGCCGCCCGTGGTCCTTCACCACCACCACCAGGCTCTGGCGCGCCGCGTCGCGGGCCAGCGGCAAGCGCGCCGTGCGCACCTCGCCGCTGTGCAGCCCCACGCGGAACAGCCCCGGCTCCGTCGCCTTGGCCAGCTCGTACGACAGCCACGCGTTCTGGCCCGCGTCCGCGTCCACCGCCACCACCTTGGCCACCAGCGCGCCGGCCTCCGACGAGCGCGGCGCCAGCTCCACGCCCGACCACGCCGCGCCCGACCAAGACGACAAAGACGACGCCGCCACAGCCGGCGGCGGGTACAGCACCTGCGGCGCGTTGTCGTTCTCGTCCACGATCAGCAGCCGCACCGACACGTTGCTGCTCAGCGCCGGCGCGCCGCCGTCCTCCGCACGCACCCACAGCGCCAGCTCGCGCACCTGCTCGTAGTCGAAGGAGCGCAGCGCGTACAGCGCGCCCGTCTCCGCCTGCACCGACACGTACGACGACAGCGGCGCGCCCCGCACCCGCCCCTCCCACAGCCGGTACCGCACGCGCGCGTTCTGCCCCCAGTCCGCGTCCGTCGCGCGCACCGTCAGCACCAGCGCGCCCGCCGCGTTGTTCTCCGCCACACGCGCGCTGTAGCGCTCCTCCGCGAACACCGGCGCGTTGTCGTTCACGTCCAGCACCCGCAGCGCCAGCACCGCGCTGCTCTGCAGAGGCGGCGACCCGCCGTCGGCCGCCCGCACCGTCACGTTGTACTCCGACACCTGCTCTCGGTCCAGTTCTCTCGCTGTCACCACGCTGTAGTAGCCGCCGTAAGAGGTCTGAAGCCGGAAAGGGACGTCCCCGTCGAGCGAGCAGCGAACTTCGCCGTTGCCCCTCGAGTCCCGGTCTTGGACGTGCAACAGGGCAACCACTGTCCCCGACGGGGTATCCTCAGAAATCTCACTCAATGCCGACCTCACCGAAATTTCGGGAACGTTATCGTTTATGTCCATCACTGTGATAGCGACTTGTGCAGTGTCGGACAGGCCTCCGCCGTCCTTTGCCTGTACTTCCAGTTCGTAGGAGTTGCCTTCCTCGAAGTCCAGGCTCCGCAATAGAGTGATCTCTCCAGTCTCAGAGTCCAAACGGAATAATTTCGAGGCTTTTTCTCTGATTTTCTTCAACGAATATTTCATGTGCCCATACACTCCATCGTCGGCATCCGTGGCCGTGACAGTGACGAGGACGGAGCCCACGGGCACGTCCTCGGGCACACGCACCGTGTACTCCGCCTGGCTGAACACGGGCGCGTTGTCGTTCGCGTCCAGCACCGTCACATGGATCCGAGCCGTGCCCGTCCGGGCCGGATCGCCGCCGTCGATCGCCCTCAGCAACAACTCGTGAAACGCCGCCTCCTCCCTGTCCAGCGCCTTGGCCAGCACCAGCTCGGGACGCTGATCGCCGCCGGGACCCGCCTGCACGGCCAGCGAGAAATGCTCGTCGCCGCTCAGCTCGTAGCTCTGCAGCGAATTTCGTCCAAAGTCCGGATCATGTGCCTCGGCCAGGGGAAACCGCGACCCCGGCGGTGTCGTCTCGCTTATTCTCTCTTCCAGCTCAGTTTCCTTGAAGCTAGGGGCGTTGTCATTAATGTCTGTGATATCCACCTCTATTGGGTAAACCTGCATTTCCCCCTCCGCTATCAGCTCACAGCGCAGCACGCATTGCTGCACACTCTCGCACAGCTGCTCTCTGTCGATTCTCTCCGCCGTCACTAAATGTCCCGTCTTCCCGTGCAGAGCGAAATACTGCGTCCTACCTTCAGTGACAACGTGGATGCCGCGATCTCGAAACTCCGGCAGCTGCAGCCCCAGGTCCTTGGCCAAGTCGCCCACGAACGAGCCCTTGGGCATCTCCTCGGGCACCGAGTAGCGCAGCTGCCCCCACGCCGCCTCCCACGCCGCCAGCAGGACGGCCCAGAGCAGAGCTCGCTGCCGCCGGCCCCAGCGCCTCCCCGCCGCGCACATCTCCGCCGCGGCACCGCTCCCCCCGTGTTCCACTGAAGCTCCTACTCGCCGCTCCCGGCTGCTATCGCCAGCCTTTCCGCCTCGCTGCAGCACGGTTACGCAACCCGGGGGACGCTCGCAGACCGCCCGCCGCCGAGCCTGACAGGGAGCGAGCGAGTGAGCGAGCGGGTCCGCAGCGGGCGGGGCTGCAGCGCTCTGAGCTTCCTCTCGCTCCTCTCGGTCAACAGCGGCGCCCGCAGCCTCCTGCCGGCACTGCAGGCACCGAGCGCTGCCGAGGGCTGACCGCCCTGCCTCGCCCACGGGAAGCTCCCGGGGAGGGGACAATCGTCACCGATACGTTGTGTGCACTCCAGTGGGACAAAAGCTGTCATCTCTGTAGCCGCCTTCCGGCAAAACCTGGGATCAGACACAGCTGAACTTCCATTAGAGAGACACACGTATGTTCGCTTTGGATTACAGCACAAAACACCCATTAACCAACAGGTATTACTCAGCAGTCATCAAAGTCTCGTCACTTCGCTTCGGGAAATAAAGATAATGAGGGAGGTAACATCCACCCCATTTTTCTGAGCCCGTCATGTAGAATTAGCAGATCTTTCGTTACGGAGTAAGGATATGCCTAGAATTTTGGTGACCCTTACATTTCAGACAACCCAAGCTTTGTAGACAAAACTTTCCAAGTGAATCTTAACGTATGATAAACCAAAGGAACAGCTACGGTAAACCAGAAATATTCTGGAAAACGTAAATTGAACGGCAAAACCCTCCACTACACGTGTGAACACTCATAATGCAGGAAGTGACACGGACCATGCTTGTTTCATTTGTTAATGAAAACCTGACATTTAAGCAGTTACCTTGCCTAAAAAGACGTACGGGGGGACGGAAAAGGGGAGGACAAATCATTATAAAGAAATGACATAGCACGTTCAAACTCAGTGGTGCATATGCAGGTTCCATTTGGAGTGAAATACCAAATGAGCAGTAAATAAAGAGATTTATTTTTTACAACTGTTACTCAGGTGCGGATCAAGAAAAAGAGCTCAGAAAAAATAAAACCCTCAATCGAGCGTCAGTAAAATAATACCATTATAACATAATTTACCTTCATCATTAGTAACTAACAGCGTTTCAGGCAAAAAATTTCCACAACGAGAACTCCCAAGCGGATGAAATCAAAGCTGCCGTCTCTGCCTACCTCTTCTAAGTGGAAAATGAAGGAAAGAAAAACGTAAATCACTGCTTCATCAGTCCAGAAAGACTCTACGCTGCACAAGCTGAAAAGTAAGACCCAAATCCATTGAGCCTCAGTCTCACCATCAGCTGGTGAGACAACAACTGCCCTTTCTTAATGCTGACTGCTAAAAAACACGGGTGAGGATGCTTTTAGGCATTCCTTGAGTGTCTAGTATAAGCCACCCCAAACGAGAAACGAAGCCTAAGAATAGACTGCCGCACGCTCCCGGGAGGCAAATGTTCGGAAAGGAATAGAATACGGGCTTACAAACCTCCGGTGGGTCAGATTCAGCGGCCGCTTCTCCAACAACGGCGGTGCTGTTCGAGCTCGGCTTCTCGCAGGAGTCCCCACCCAGAAGCTCCTCCGCAGACACGATGGGCACCGCCGGCGGCGGCGGCCAAGAGGCCTCGGGCACGGCGCGGGCCGGCGGCGCCACGCACAGGTTGTAGGAGTAGGGCAAGGTGCCCTCGCAGAAGTCGGCCGGGAAGGCGGCGCCGGCCAGCGAGAAGCGCTGCGCGCCCAGGCAGCGCAGCACGGCGGGCGGCCCGGCCCGGCGCAGCCGCGCCGCCACGGCCAGCGCCACGCTCAGCACGAACAGCGCCGACAGCAGAGCCAGCGCCAGCACCAGGTAGAACTGCAGCTCGGCCGCCGCCGCCGCCTCGCCGCCCGCCGGCCGCTCGCTCAGCTCCGGCAGCGCCTCCTGCAAGCTCTCGGCCAGCACCACGTGCAGCGTGGCCGTGGCCGACAGCGCCGGCTGCCCGTGGTCCTTCACCACGGCCACCAGCCGCTGCTTGGCCGCGTCCCTCTCGGACACGGCGCGCGCCGTGCGCACCTCGCCGCTGTGCAGCCCCACGCGGAACAGCGCCGGCTCCGACGCCTGCACCAGCTCGTACGACAGCCACGCGTTGCGCCCCGCGTCCGCGTCCACCGCCACCACCTTGGCCACCAGGTACCCGGCCTCGGCCGAACGCGGAACCACCTCGAACGGCGCCGCCGCCGGAGCCTCTCCCGCCGCCTCTCTTGGAGCCGCCGCCGGCCACAGCACCCTTGGCGCGTTGTCGTTGCGGTCCAGCACGAAGACGCGCACCGTGGCCGTGGAGCTGCGCGCCGGCGCGCCGCCGTCCTGCGCCCGCACCGCCACCGCGAACTCGCGGCACTGCTCGTAGTCGAAGGAGCGCTGCGCGTACAGCGCGCCGCTCCGCGCCTCCACCGACACCAGCGGCGCCGCGCCCGCCGCGCCCGCGCTGCCGCCCGCCAGCCAGTAGCTCACGCGCCCGTTGGCGCCCGCGTCCGCGTCCCGCGCCTGCACGCGCACCACCAGCGCGCCCAACGCGTTGTTCTCCGACACGTACGCGCTGTACGCCGCCTCCTCGAACACCGGCGCGTTGTCGTTCACGTCCGACACCTCCAGCACCAGCTCCGTGCTGCTCCACAACGCCGGCCTGCCCCGGTCCCGGGCCACCACCGTCACGCGGTGCTCGGACGCCTGCTCGCGGTCCAGCGCGCTCGCCGTCACCACCTTGTACGAGCCGCCCGACGACGCCACGATCGACAGCGGCGCCTCCCCCGACAGCTCACACGACACCTGACCGTTCTCGCCCGAGTCAGGGTCGTCCACGTTCAGTAGGGCCACCACAGTGCCGACCGGCGCGTCCTCGGGCACGGGACTCGACAGCGACAGTATGGTAATCTCGGGTGCGTTGTCGTTCTCGTCCGTTATGTCTATTTGCACGTTGCAGTGTGATACCAAACCCCCGCCGTCCCTCGCCTCGAGATCGAAGATGTATTTATTCTTCTCCTCGAAATCGAGAAGACCCACCGTCCTTATTTCCCCGCTCTCGCTGTTGACAGTGAACAACGCGCTGACGGCATCCGGGACGTTTCCGAGTGAGTACAAGACTCGCCCGTTGGAGCCCGCGTCTGCATCCGTGGCCACCACCGTCAGTACCAGCGACCCCGCCGGCGGATTCTCCGCCACTCGAGCCTCGTAGACACCTTTGCTGAACACGGGTGGGTTGTCATTGGCGTCGGTCACATTGACCCGAACCTGGACTGTCCCGGACCTCGCTGGTTCCCCACCATCCACGGCTGTCAGCACCAGCTCAAAGGCACTCTGCTTCTCCCTGTCCAACGCTTTCTCCAGCACTAATTCTGGCTGCTTCCTTCCGTCGGGGCTCTCCTTCATGGCAAGAGAGAAGGACGGGTTACTGGTAAGCTCGTAAGTCAGCAACGAGTTGCTACCCGAGTCTGCGTCTCTGGCCATCTCCAGCGGAAAACGAGCACCGGGAAGGGTCCATTCATTAATCTCCAGTTCCAGAGAAGACTTCCTGAAGGCCGGGGCGTTGTCATTCACGTCCTCGATGGACACCTCGACGTGAAAAACATTCAATGGGTAGTGCACCAGCACCTCGAAACTGACGGTGCAGGTCGCCGATTCGCCGCACATCTCCTCCCGGTCCAGTCTCTCATTCACGTACAGATTCCCGTTCTCCTCATTCACCGTGAAGTATTTCAGCTGCTTCTTGCCAGCAGACGCCACCTGCAGCTTGCGCGCCGGCAGCTCGTCCGCGCTCAGCCCCAGGTCCCGCGCCAGCGGCCCCACGAGCGAGCCTCTGGCCAGCTCCTCGGGGATGGCGTAGCGGACCCGCTCCGCCGCCGCCCGCCACCACACGCACAGCAGCACCGCGCCCAGCAGCGCTCGCCCGCCGCCCGGCCCAAGCCGCCTCTGCCGCCGCCTCACCGCCATTCTCGGTCGGAAGCTCTCGCCGCGCTCCTGCCTCCTGCCGCTGCCCTGCCTCCCTTCCAGCCGCTCTCGACACACAGCCCTGGCGCCGCCGAAGAGCAGCGAGTTCGCTTTCGCCGTCTCGGACGCCGCTGCTCCCCGCCAAGCACCGACTCTCGCCGCTCCTGCTGCTGCCGCTGCTGTTGCTGCTGTCGGTGCCGCTGCCGCTGTGGCCGGCGCCGGGCGAGCGAGCAGCCTGCGGGGGCAGGACGCTGCGGCGGCGGCGGCGGCGGCTCCAGCGCCGCTCGGCGGCGGCCAACAGCGGCACCCGGAGGCGCCGCGACGCCACTGCAGCCGCCGGATGGCCGCGCTCAAGGGGGCCCGGCTTTGGGCGCGGCTCAGCGGTTGCACCGCGGGCTCTCCTCGGTTGAAATCAACAAGCTCAAAAGCACTTGCTTGTTGCGACTCTGGAGGCGTTTTTAACTGAGGTGATCTGTCGGGCGGTTTTAGGCCACCTCCCCAATCATGCTGAATTATCACACGTAAATATTCGTGGCAGATCAACACGGAAAGGAACTCAGCGGCTCTTAATATAATCATGATGTAAGAGCAAGAAACTGTTTTATAAAACAGATATGATTTCTGGACCCTTTACGTTCTCCATCAGGAATTTTGAATTCTGCTTTCATTACATGAGATAGATTACCCGGCAAAACAGGTCAGACTAAAACAACATTTAGAGCTCTCTGCTGAGAGAGATGAACACTTATTATTTTTTTCAGATTCATGGAAATTCCTTCTTTTGTGCCTCCCTACTGGAGAACCTGACCTTGGGAAAATGCAAAATAATTGTTGAGTCTTTCATGAAGCCAATCCAAAATGTTTCACATAGGAATTATAAACTGTTCCATCCGAGCAATACAGTTCATTATTGCTGGATGACTGTTATTTACTTTCAGAAAAGGAAAACTAGGATTATTGGGGGAAATCGCACAGGCCTGGACACCTGGCATGGAATCAAATAGCTGCTCAAAAAAACCTCTTTTTTGGTTAAAAAGCTGTCTCAGCCCTCTCGCAATGCACTCTAAGTCTTCAGATACACCCAGCTTGGGTTGTGTATTTAGATAACGCTCCTAAAACCACCACAATGTATAAATTCATATTTCTGATTCTGTCAGTTGTAGTAGATACACAGTAAAGAAAACTGTCTTGTACCGAGTACACAGCAGGGTCACACAGTCACACAGGACCTCAAACTACACACCCCAGCCACAGTCCATTCTTTGTACCTTGAAAAAAGGAAAATCCTTGGAACCACAGGTGAGGGCCTCACCTAAATACTAGGACAAACTGAACTTTACACACGTCCTTCATCCATTTCAAACCATATCACAGTGAACTCCTACAATGGCCCTGTCTCTGGGAAGACTTCTCTCTGTCATCACAAAACAGGAAAGAAAATTCTGAAGACACTATTAAAAGTTGATCTCACAATTTCTCATATCTCAAGGATCACAATATGAATGCATGCAGAGCGATTTTTCTGCTCATCCCAATAATTTCCATATTTCTGAAATACTGTAAAGGTTATAAGACATCAGTCACTCAATTCATGACCCAGTCATGAAAGTATCAATTAAAGTACCATCACCTTTCTCCAGCACATGGGTTCTGTGGAGGATGTGTCACTCTCCTACTCTGAATGCAAGGTTTCCATCTGCGCCCAAGAATTACCATTCACTGAAAACATCATGAAACAGAAAACCGAAATGGTGAACACACAACCTGGCCCTTTGAGTGCAAATGATGGGATATCTAAAATGAAGACACCTTTAGACAATTTTCAGATGATCATGGAGAAGCACTGGGAATCAACAAAACACATGTCCTGTCTCCAACATCAATTTTGCACAAACAAGTCTCTCCTCAGTCCCTTGTTTTGGTGGAGAGGCTCCACCAAAAGAAAAGTTCCTCACACAGCTTCTCATTGCCGTGGATAATGTTTTACTTCTCAATCTGAGTACGTGAAATCCATGAGAATTTCTTCCAGGAACAGTTAAAAAAACCCACTTCTATTAAAATGAGCAAGGCAAGAGGTTTACATCTGCAGAAAGGAGGAAATCAACATACCCTCTTGAAGAGATGGCACTAAGGTTAGGCACAGAGTTCAGGAACTTAGGAGGTGATGAATACAGAGTTGGCTCTACCCAAAATTCCCTTTATGGCACTTGCCTAATTAAAACATTATTTAAAAAAACACAACAACCTGCAAACACACAGGAGGCTCTCCACACACCTGGAGTAAGATCTCTTAGGGCAAATTTGCCAGGGAAGAAGAAAATCACATTGCATGTCAGTAGAGCTGAACATTGAACAAGGAAAAGAGCAAACAACAAAAGTTTCAACAAACCTCCAAATACACAGGTCACAGGACTCTTGTCCCAGCCCTGCACAGCGTGCACGGTGTTCTCTGACCCTCATCATTTGCAAGAACATGTAATCAAACTCCAGCTGCCCACCACAACATCTTTAACATCCACTGCCATCGGCCCAGAAATGTTTTCCAAGAAGGGGAGTTGCATTTCTCTGCAAGGTGTAATAGCCTGACGTTTCAGATTATCCAACAGTAGTAGGTGCAAGATCAGGGTATCTCGGGGGTAAAATGTCACACAACACTCACACAAGGGCTCACACCAAAAGCCATGGCCACAGTTCCTCAGTGTAATTTTTTTCTAGAGTAAACAAGGGAAAATGCAAACAGCGATGACTCTCGGTCTCATATAACAACTAGGACAAACTGAATTTCTACACCATATTTTGCACTATACAAATGAAACCTTACCAAACTTTTTATCTGCCCTGTATCTTCAAAAAGACTTTTTTTTCATCCTACTCAAAAGTTTTGCAAGAGGAAATTACCTTTGCAGTCAGTCCCCACTGAAAGAAAAGCGCACACAACTTCTCGCTATGAGAATGATCACAAATGCCCAAAGGAAATGTGTGCTACTAACTTTTAAAAAAATACTCTCAACTGCATAAGCGATAAGCCCCTCTAGTGAGGACACAGTCATCACAATAAGCGTTCATGGAAACCATCATCCAACTTCAGCACATGGCTAACTTGGAAGGTATGTGATTCCTAAAGTTTAAAGTGATATTGCACGAAGTTTCAAAAGAACTTTAACCTGCTCATGCACATGTGCTGTCAGGGAAACGCCTGACCCTCCAAAAAATCAGACTTGCATATAAAGTAACACATCGACTGAAAATACGTAATGCGGAGAGGAATTAAAATTCAAAGAGGAAAACACCAACCAAACAAAAAAACCCAAACAAACAACGACAAACGAAATACAACTTCATATAAATACAAAGAATAAACCCTCAGCCAAGACAAACTTCCTTTCTCCTACCGTGCCGACAAACCTTAAGGCTGAAAACGGACCCTACACAACTTCCTCGCAGCAAGAAACAGCAGAACACAGCGGGCCTGTGAACGGCGCTTTGCCTTCCTTCTCTGCAAATCTTCCCTATGCAAGATACAGCCGGGGGGAAAAAGTACAGGATAACAGAAGAAAGAGGTGTCGCACAAAGAATTTGGACCTAACAACTCACCGAGGGAGCGGAGGGATCCACGGGGAGGGCGCCTACAGGGTCCTCCTCCCCGAGCAGCGGCGCGGGCTCGTCGGGCAGAGGCCGGGCCGGGAGGGTGTCGCAGCAGCTGGCGCCCGACAAGCGCAGCTGGCTCTTGCGCGAGTCGGCCGTGAGCGACACGTCGTGCGAGTAGGACTGCAGGAAGGCGCGCACGCCGTCGATGCCCACGAAGTGCGACACGGGCACGCCGCGCAACGCGCCGCTCTCGGCCGCCAGCAGCTGCGAGCGGCGCCAGCGGCGCAGGCGCAGCGCCAGCAGCAGCAGGAAGGCCAGGAAGAGGCAGGACACGGCGGCCACGGCCAGCACGAGCCAGCGCGTCAGGCTGCCGGCCGCCTCTGCCGGCAAGGCCGCTTCGTCGGCCGCGCTGCCCAGCTCGGCCAGCAGCTCGGCCACGCTCTCGGCCAGCACCACGCTCAGCGTGGCCGTGGCCGACAGCGCCGGCCGCCCGTGGTCCTTCACCACCACCACCAGGCTCTGGCGCGCCGCGTCGCGGGCCAGCGGCAAGCGCGCCGTGCGCACCTCGCCGCTGTGCAGCCCCACGCGGAACAGCCCCGGCTCCGTCGCCTTGGCCAGCTCGTACGACAGCCACGCGTTCTGGCCCGCGTCCGCGTCCACCGCCACCACCTTGGCCACCAGCGCGCCGGCCTCCGACGAGCGCGGCGCCAGCTCCACGCCCGACCACGCCGCGCCCGACCAAGACGACGACGACGCCGCCACAGCCGGCGGCGGGTACAGCACCTGCGGCGCGTTGTCGTTCTCGTCCACGATCAGCAGCCGCACCGACACGTTGCTGCTCAGCGCCGGCGCGCCGCCGTCCTCCGCACGCACCCACAGCGCCAGCTCGCGCACCTGCTCGTAGTCGAAGGAGCGCAGCGCGTACAGCGCGCCCGTCTCCGCCTGCACCGACACGTACGACGACAGCGGCGCGCCCCGCACCCGCCCCTCCCACAGCCGGTACCGCACGCGCGCGTTCTGCCCCCAGTCCGCGTCCGTCGCGCGCACCGTCAGCACCAGCGCGCCCGCCGCGTTGTTCTCCGCCACACGCGCGCTGTAGCGCTCCTCCGCGAACACCGGCGCGTTGTCGTTCACGTCCAGCACCCGCAGCGCCAGCACCGCGCTGCTCTGCAGAGGCGGCGACCCGCCGTCGGCCGCCCGCACCGTCACGTTGTACTCCGACACCTGCTCACGGTCCAGTTCTCTCGCTGTCACCACACGGTAGTAGTCCTCATAGGACTTCTCCAGCCGGAACGGGACACCCCTGCCGAGAGAGCAGCGCACCTCGCCATTGGCCCCCGAGTCCCGGTCTTGGACGTGCAGCAAGGCTACCACGGTCCCAGACGGGGCGTCCTCAGAGATCTCACTCAGCGTCGACGATACTGTCAGTTCGGGGGCGTTGTCGTTCACATCAGTTACGGTAATCACAACTTTAGCCGTGTCAAAAAGGCCTACCCCGTCATGTGCCTGCATCTCCAGTTCGTAGGAATCCCGTTCCTCGAAATCCAGGCTGCGTAACAAGGTGATGGCTCCCGTGTCAGCATCCAATTTGAAAATCTGTGAAGCTTTTCCTGTGATTTTCTTTAACGAATATTTCACGTGCCCGTTCAGACCTTCATCGGCGTCGGTGGCCGTCACGGTGACGAGGACAGAGCCCACGGGCACGTCCTCTGGCACACGCACCGTGTACTCCGCCTGGCTGAACACTGGCGCGTTGTCGTTCGCGTCCACCACCGTCACGCGGATCCGAGCCGTGCCCGTCCGGGCCGGATCGCCGCCGTCGATCGCTCTCAGCACCAGCTCGTGAAACGCCGCCGCCTCCCGGTCCAGCGCCTTCGACAGCACCAGCTCGGGACGCTGATCGCCGTCGGGGCCCTCATGCACGGCCAGCGAGAAGTGCTCGTCGCCGCTCAGCTCGTAGCTCTGCAGGGAATTCCGGCCCGAATCCGGGTCGTGAGCATCTGGCAGGGGAAATCGCGATCCCGGGGCTGTCGTCTCGCTCATTCTCAGCTCTGTTTCTGCCTCTCGAAAGCTCGGCGCGTTGTCATTAATGTCCGTGATTTCCACCACGATTCCGTAAACTTGCATTTCCCCCTCCGCTATCAGCTCACAGCGCAGCACGCATTGCTGCACACTCTCACACAGCTGCTCTCTGTCGATCCTCTCCGCCGTCACTAAATGTCCCGTCTTCCCGTGCAGAGTGAAATACTGCGTCCTACCTTTGTCCAAGATACGGACGCCGCGACCTCGGATCGCCGGCAGCTGCAGCTCCAGGTCCTTGGCCACGTCGCCCACGAACGAGCCCTTGGGCATCTCCTCGGGCACCGAGTAGCGCAGCTGCCCCCACGCCGCCTCCCCAACAATCAGCAGGACGGCCCAGAGCAGAGCTCGCTGTCGCCGGCCCCAGCGCCTCCCCGCCGGGCACATCTCCGCCGCGGCACTGCCGGCACCGCAAAACCGCCGATCCAACTCCCGCTGCCACTCAATGCACTCAGCTTCTGCACCGAGCCGCAGCCGACGGTCCCTCCGCCTCGCTGCAGAATGGATCAGAACCGCGGGGACGATCGCGGGCCCCAGTACTGGACAGGGAGCGAGCAACCGATCGAGCCGTTCCGCAGCGGGCGGGGCTGCAGCGCTCCGAGCTTCCTCTCGCTCCTCTCGGTCAACAGCGGCGCCCGCAGCCTCCTGCCGGCACTGCAGGCACCGAGCGCTGCGCGCCCTGCCTCGGTAACATACAGCGGACAGTCACCATAGGGACGCCGCTTTTCGTCCAGCGCGGATCTCCTACCTCGGCTTTTCTCCAGCCGATCTCTGCTTTGATCCTCCAGTGTATCACGATCGGGAGGAAGGCAGAGACATTCCTTGCGTTTGGTTCCTTTACCGTACGGTAAACTAATCACGTACTCATGTCACAATGTGGAAATTAGAACACATTTTCCTTATTTTAGTCTCTAGATTTCTGTTAGTCTTACACGTTTTCTTGAATAGTATCTTCAACAACAGGCTCTCAGCGGGAAAATTGGAATATACCGCATCACAAGAAACAGAGCTATCACAATAGGTTCATTTACACAAGTGGGACGAGAGCAATTGCATTTTTCTTGAAGTCAGGGAGTTAATTGTTACAGCATTGAATTACAGGTACAAATAAAGATGCAGCTAAAATTCTCAATGGAAAGTTTCCGGACTTCAAATATTTGATATCCCTTCCTAGGATAAATCTAGTGTTCCCTTAGTATATATATACTTACATTTAATCAAGATATTCTAGGTTTCCTTTCAGCTGAAATCAATGTGCAAAGCACTGAAGATCGTTACTAAATTATTAATCTAAATCTCTCTAACTCACGTTACGATATGTTTACAAGAAAAGAACTATACAACCATAGAAGAAAAGCACAGCTGCATTCTGGAATTTGTGCTGACCAGTAGTCATTTTGAAAATGGGCTTTATTCAAACATCTAAACAGTCGTTTGGCCAGTCTCCTTGATATTTGATACCTTCATATCTCAGATATCTATCCTAGGAAACAGAATTGCAAAAATTTTCCGTTCTCGATATAACCGACCTCTCCTTAATCCCCCAAACTCTCTATGTAAAGAGGATAGAAAAAAACCCACTCTCACCAGTGTATGAAATAGAGATTATGAAGAGTAAAAGACAAGGAACTTCCAGCCACAAAAAAAAAAAAAAAATAAAACAACCCGTTCTTTTTTTAGCACTACCCCATTCCCCCAAAAAGGAGCAACAATCTCTTCTTCCACCTAGGATAGAGAATGGAATTTTCCACACTCGTTTCATTTCTGAACCTAATAGGGACAAAACAAATTTTAAGGAACGTTTTTGTGTAACTTATAAACAAGTTCCAATAACACCCTTTCTGAAAAAATCAATTAAGAAAGAAAATGTTCGAACACCAGGTGTGACTGCTTCCTTTTTTTCCCCCGACAGGGTCATGCACAATCAGCCGCTCTCCTTCCACCGAATACAGATCTCCTTCCAATATGGTTAACACGTCCTAATTTATACAGCTAAAGTGTTGAAGACAAAAGCTCGCGGATAAAGTTGAACATGTGACCAAGGAAGAACCAAGTTCTTCCCGCTCTCCATGGAAGGGGGATAGCCCGTTCCTTAATTCAGTCCATCACGGGGACAGCACTGTGCAAATCAAAAAACACGACTCCGACAAACACGGAGATACGCTGAGAAACACTGCTAATAGCCCGAGGGATAGAAAAAGTCAAACCCTGTCAGCTGAAGATGTTACGAAGTAAAAATGAAAAATTCCGCCGCTACGTGAAGACACACTTCGCGACATTCCACTGACACCACGCAGAGAATAAAAGGGGAACAAGGAAGGCATTTCAGAAAGCCTCAAAAAGAGAAGAACCTCAAGAATCACAGACCTGCGGTGCATCGGCATCGGCGGGCAGCTCTCCCAAAACGGCGGTGCTACTCGGCTTCTCGCAGGAATCCCCACCAAGAAGCTCCTCCGCAGACAGGATGGGCACCACCGGCGGCGGTGGCCAAGCGGCCTCGGGCACAGCGCGGGCCGGCGGCGCCACGCACAGGTTGTAGGAGTAGGGCAAGGTGCCCTCGCAGAAGTCGGCCGGGAAGGCGGCGCCGGCCAGCGAGAAGCGCTGCGCGCCCAGGCAGCGCAGCACGGCGGGCGGCCCGGCCCGGCGCAGCCGCGCCGCCACGGCCAGCGCCACGCTCAGCACGAACAGCGCCGACAGCAGAGCCAGCGCCAGCACCAGGTAGAACTGCAGCTCGGCCGCCGCCGCCGCCTCGCCGCCCGCCGGCCGCTCGCTCAGCTCCGGCAGCGCCTCCTGCAAGCTCTCGGCCAGCACCACGTGCAGCGTGGCCGTGGCCGACAGCGCCGGCTGCCCGTGGTCCTTCACCACGGCCACCAGCCGCTGCTTGGCCGCGTCCCTCTCGGACACGGCGCGCGCCGTGCGCACCTCGCCGCTGTGCAGCCCCACGCGGAACAGCGCCGGCTCCGACGCCTGCACCAGCTCGTACGACAGCCACGCGTTGCGCCCCGCGTCCGCGTCCACCGCCACCACCTTGGCCACCAGGTACCCGGCCTCGGCCGAACGCGGAACCACCTCGAACGGCGCCGCCGCCGGAGCCTCTCCCGCCGCCTCTCTTGGAGCCGCCGCCGGCCACAGCACCCTTGGCGCGTTGTCGTTGCGGTCCAGCACGAAGACGCGCACCGTGGCCGTGGAGCTGCGCGCCGGCGCGCCGCCGTCCTGCGCCCGCACCGCCACCGCGAACTCGCGGCACTGCTCGTAGTCGAAGGAGCGCTGCGCGTACAGCGCGCCGCTCCGCGCCTCCACCGACACCAGCGGCGCCGCGCCCGCCGCGCCCGCGCTGCCGCCCGCCAGCCAGTAGCTCACGCGCCCGTTGGCGCCCGCGTCCGCGTCCCGCGCCTGCACGCGCACCACCAGCGCGCCCAACGCGTTGTTCTCCGACACGTACGCGCTGTACGCCGCCTCCTCGAACACCGGCGCGTTGTCGTTCACGTCCGACACCTCCAGCACCAGCTCCGTGCTGCTCCACAACGCCGGCCTGCCCCGGTCCCGGGCCACCACCGTCACGCGGTGCTCGGACGCCTGCTCGCGGTCCAGCGCGCTCGCCGTCACCACCTTGTACGAGCCGCCCGACGACGCCACGATCGACAGCGGCGCCTCCCCCGACAGCTCGCACGACACCTGACCGTTCTCGCCGGAGTCTCTGTCCCTCACTTTCAACACGGCCACCACGGTGCCTGTTGGGGCATCCTCCGGTACCGGGCTCGAGAGCGACAGAACTGTGATCTCGGGTGCGTTGTCATTCTCGTCCGTGATATCTATCTGAACTTCACAGTTACCGGTGAGCCCGCCGCCATCCCTCGCCTCCAGGCTGAAGCTATATTTGCTGTTCTCCTCGAAATCGAGAGGACCCGCTGTCCTGACCTCGCCACTGTCGATGTCGACGGTGAACAACAAAGGGACGTCGTCCGGGACGTTGCCGAAGGAGTAGGAGACCCTCCCATTGGTGCCCGTGTCTGCATCCGTCGCCTGCACAAGCAGCACCAGGGACCCAACTGGCAGGTTCTCTGCCACTCGAACCCCGTATATCGTTTTACTGAACACGGGCGGATTATCGTTTAAGTCCGTCACGTTCACCCGAACCTGGACAGTCCCGGACCTCACGGGGTCCCCACCATCGACCGCCATAAGCGCCAGCAAAAAGGCACCCTGCTTCTCCCTGTCCAGCGCTCTCTCCAGCACTAATTCCGGCTGCTTTTTACCACCCGGCTTGTCCGTCACTGCCAGAGAGAAGGACGGGTTGCTGGTGAGCTGGTAAGTCAGCAGAGAGTTGCTTCCCGCATCGGCGTCTCGGGCCATTTCCAAAGGAAAACGAGCACCAGGAAGCGTCCATTCTCCAATCTCGAGGTCCAGGACAGGCTTCCTGAAGACCGGAGAGTTATCGTTCACGTCCTCGATGGACACCTCGACGCGGAAAACGTTCAGAGGGTTGTGCACCAGCGCCTCGAAGCTGACGGTGCAGGTTGGCGACGCGCCACACATCTTCTCCCGGTCCAGTCTCTCATTCACGTACAGGTTCCCGTTCTCCTCATTCACTGTGAAGTATTGCTTCTCCTCGCTCAGCCGCAGCTTGCGCGCCGGCAGCTCGTCCGCGCTCAGCCCCAGGTCCCGCGCCAGCGGCCCCACGAGCGAGCCTCTGGCCAGCTCCTCGGGGATGGCGTAGCGGACCCGCTCCGCCGCCGCCCGCCACCACACGCACAGCAGCACCGCGCCCAGCAGCGCTCGCCTGCCGCCCGGCCCAAGCCGCCTCTGCCGCCGCCTCACCGCCATTCTCTGCCGCCACCGCTCGCCGCGCTCCTGCCTCCTGCCGCTGCCCTGCCTCCCTTCCAGCCGCTCTCGACACACAGCCCTGGGGCCGCCGCAGCGCAGCGAGTCGACTCTGGCTGTCTCTCACCGCCGCTGCTCCCCGCCAAGAGTCGCCTTTCGCAGCTCCTGCTGCCGCTGCTGTCGGTGCCGCTGCCGCTGTGGCCGGCGCCGGGCGAGCGAGCAGCCTGCGGGGGCAGGACGCTGCGGCGGCGGCGGCGGCGGCTCCAGCGCCGCTCGGCGGCGGCCAACAGCGGCACCCGGAGGCGCCGCGACGCCGCTGCAGCCGCCGGATGGCCGCGCTCAAGGGGGCCCGGCTTTGGGCGCGGCTCAGCGGCTTAACGTGATTTCCGATGCGTTTAAAATTGATGTTCGCAGTTTAACATTTTCGGTCATCTTTTTGCGTCCCAATGAGTATAGAGAAGCAAATGTTCATGGCAAAGCAATAAATAAAGATACTCAGTTTGTCTTAACAATATCAAGGCACAACTAAGGAAGCAGGAAACTGTATATATGCCTATGTCCAGAGAAATCTGTAAGTACTCTGCCATGTATCTTCAGTTCTGCTTTCCTGTCTTGGGTCGAATTAAGTTGAGGTTTAGCTTAGATTGAAACTATGCTTTTATTAAATGCAAAGTATAACATTCTTCTTTTGTTTCTGACTCAGAAAAGTTACTTCTTTTTTATATCCATATTAGGACCTGATCATATAAATACAGAGCCACCATGAGTCTTTTATAGACCAAATAAATACGCTGGGTTAAAAGCATCCTTTAAAATAATTTCATCCCCTCATCAGTCATGGGCAGGGGCATCCTTCACTAGACCAGGTTACTGAAAGGCCTGTCAAACCTGTCCTTCAAGCCTTCCAATGGTTCCAAATCCATAATATTTCTGGACAACTCATTCCAGTGTCTCATTACACTCATAATAAAACATATTATCTCATTTAAACCTTAAAAATCTCTTTCCATATTTCTTATAAGTATTCTTTATAAATTGAAAAGACACAATGAATTCTTTAAAGCTTTATTTTCTCAGGATAAAGGGCCTGAGTTTTGTCACAGCTTCTTCCCAGCAGAGAAGTTCGAGTTCTTTGACAATCTACGTGGTCAAACAAGTGTGGAGGGAGAGGACCACATGCCTCTTCCTGATGCTCACACTACTTGTTATGTAACCATAGATGCAATCTGGGCAGCAAGGGGACACTGCCAGCTCATGTCCCATTTGTCATCCAGCAGTAACACAAAGCACTTCCCTGCGAGGCTGCTCTCAATCCTCCACTCCCTATTGAAACTGAGGGTTGCAGGACCTTGCACTTGGCCTTCTTGAGCTTCATGAACTTCACATGGGTCCACTCCTCCACCTTGTCCATAAATCTCTAAACATCATCCCTGACCTTTCACTTATAAACTCAGCTTGGTGTCAACTGCAAATGATGCCATGATCTATGAAGACACTGAACAGTACAGACACCACACATCACTGCTTCCCACTTGGACATTGAGCCATTGTTTATAATGCTCTGAAAGTGACTACCTAGCTGGTTCCTCAGCCATTTAACAGCCTTCAGATGCGTGTCCAGCATGTTCTGGGCAATTGTGAGGGAGACACTCTGTCCACATTCTCCCACTGATCCCTGGTCTGTTCATGGAAACCTTGGCTGGGCTGGGTGGCCACTCTGCACTTTGAGAACTGCAGCAGAGATACTTTTGCATTACTCCACTCCAGACAAAGTGTTCCTGGGTGAACACACATGTGCTTATGAAACCCTCCTTACAGCTGTAAACATCACAGGTGTGTGTGTGTGGGAACTGCACCTGTACTCAGACAATTGGAAGAGATGTGATCTTTCACATAAGATCAGACACCCTGAGGTTGAGCTCATGATAACAAGCAATGAAAGAGTTAGAAACATATAGACTTGAACACATGCAATAACATTTTCTAAGTTTCAATTCTTCTACAGAAGCCACTCAAATCACACTACACTCCATCAGGCACAGGTTTGTGTTATTTATGAGAGATGACAAGCAAGGGAATGATCAAGTTCTTCTCTAGCCTCACACACAGAGCTCCCCTGTCTTCTCTTCCTTCCATGCCACACAACTGGCAGGTTTTGCTTGTGGCCATCTCCTCACTGGTCAAATTTATCATGAGATGATAATGCACTACAATCACACCCTGAAGGGAGGTACATTTGTCTGCTCACCACTATTCTTAGAAGGATCTGAAGGATTCCAAAGCACACAAATTATAAACAACGTACTGAAAGATGACCAGTCATCCAATGGGCAATGTCTCATCAAACCATTGGCTAAGAGGGAATCTCGTCCCCGTATTTATCACATGCATTTTCATCAGAGATGCAATGTCTACTAAAGTTCATATTTACATCTATTTCCCCCCACAGTAACAGGACACAAAGTCACTCTCACATCTCCTGCCTTTCACTCACCAGCACAAAATATATTGCTAAAAATGAGACACGTTGTTGATAATAGTAAGTACACCAACATACAGAGTAAATCAAGAAAAAACAAAACAAAACAAAGAAACCAAAATAAATAAATAAATCAGATAAAGAAAGGAAGCATTTGAAGACAAGTTGTCAGAGATGCTCACAGTGGATTCTTCTAGACCTTTATTGCAGACATTGAAATTCATCCCCGAGGGCACTAACAAGTCATTGGGATGTCAAACTGCAAGGAAGGTCCAGGAGGTTTACACCGCACTACAGGATAGGGGGTTCATTTGAACAATTAATCCTGTCCTCAGCAAGCTTTTCCTACTATGTGGCCTGCTCACTTTGCACAAGTATAAAACCATCATATTAAACATCTTCTCATCAGCCTCTTTCTCAAGCTGAATCTTCTGACAAATTACAACAGATTCTCTTATTGATTCTGCTTCCTATTCCCCCCCACCCAATTATTCCCTCGGTGGCTGAAGTAAGGATGTGCTGAAAAACAAGAGTCATGGTTACAAATGTAGAGGGAATGACCAGAATTGCCAAAATGAGATGCAACTTCCCTGGAAACAAAAGTCTGAAAGTAAATGTAATTCCAACTGTGAAGAAACTCTACATCACAAGGTTACATAGAGATACAGATGGATAACCGAGGTTTCACACAGGATTAATAAGGACTTCTAGCCAAGAATCATGGTCCTACATGAACAGTTACAGTGGAACACTTTATTCCTGGAGGACTGTCATTGTCTTTCCTGACAGAGAAACCAGGATTGGAACACAATAGAAATGGCACTGGCCTTGACACCAAGCATGAAATCAAACCATTTCTAAGCCAAACTCACAATGATCCACCAATGTTCCTGACACAAAACTGAGCTCTCACCCTCCTCACTCTGCATTCACAAACTTTAGTTGCACTATATACCTAAATTTTGACTGTATGTCAGCTGCAGAGAAAATAACAACTTAGAGAAACATATATTTATGAAGCTGTCGTTCTTTAATGAAATAGTCAAGGTCAGGCTGGGCGGGGCTCTGAGCAATCTGGTCTGGTGGAAGACGTCCCTGCCCATGGCAGAGGAGTTGGAATGAGATGATTTTAAGGATCTATCCAATACAAACCATTCTGTTTCTATGATTGTGTGTACAGCTTCAAAGTATGGATAAGAAATATGGTTCCTGCTTGATAATTATAAGACGGGCTTTGAAGATTTCAGGATTCAGGACACAATGAGGAATAACTTTACTTCCTGACAAAATAATAAGCAAAAATCAACAATCAACCAACTCAACCCAAACCAAACAAATAATATAAAAAAACTAAATAGATCAACCCAAGTAAGAGAAAGCACCAGAGGAGTATCAATCATGGCTTCATATTTCAAAATGTGTCAACTGTAGTATGTAAAAACAGTGCAAACTCAACTGTAACTGGTACACAGGAGGCTCACACAGGAGCTCACAACATTGACTCCAGACAGTCTTTCCTTGCTTAGGAAGATAAGGAAAAAGCTTAAAACCACAGCTGTGGGCCTCATCTAACTACGAGCACAAACAGAACTTTACACAATGAATTCAGTAATTTGGAACTATATCACAGCGAACTCCAGCACCAGATCTGCCTCAGGATAAACAGAATTCTCTCTGTCCAAACATAACACAACAGGAAGGCAGATTTAGCACAGAGATTCATTAGGAGAAAAGATATGTGCACAGCTTCTCAGACCCCAAGTATCAGAACAAATATTATTCTGCTCCTTCCAATTATTTGAACAAGATCAAAATGTTATCAGGCCATAAGTTATTACCAGCTCTGGTACAGACCCAGTCATGAAAGTATCAGCACAAAGACCATGCAAGATAAAAACGTAAGACTCCTCCTGACTCATTTTCATAAGGTCTGCAATAACCCTGGGAATCAACAAAACACATGCCATGTCTCCACCAGCACCTCCTCACACACCAGAAATCCAACACCACCCTCTAGTCCTTCACAGCCCACATGGTTCTCATAGGTCCTCAGAATTCAGAGAGCCTTCACCAGAAGAAAAGCTGCTCAGACAACATCTTCTTACTGTGGAAAATATTTAGCATCTCACCCTAGCCATGGGACAAGAAAAAGAATTTTCTACTGAGACATTATAAAGAAACATATCTATGTAAGTCTCTCTCTTTCCACCTGTAAACATGGGAGACCCATCCGAAGAGTGAGATAAAGTTAACATCTGAAGAACTGAAGAGTTCACAACACTCTTCTAGATTATGTAACTCTGAGTAGATGATTAATTACATCGTTTATAGGCAACAAGTACACAGCTTATTCTTCCCAAAGCTCCCATATGGCAATTTTCCTAAGCTCAGAATTAAGCTTTCAAGTTACACAATTATCGTGACATGCAAATACTTGGTGAGAAACTCCCAGGGTTCTGCATGCAGCTGGAACACATATCTTCTAGACAAATATGTGTGAAGGAAAACCTCACATTGCTTCATACTAGAGATGGGAACTGGACAGGCTCCCTTGAGCCTTTCAACAGACATTCAGGCACAGCTCACAGGACTCTCTTATCTCCAACCCTTCACATCATCCATGATACTCTTTCGCCCACATATCCTAAAATCATGTGACACTGAAGAGTACCCCAGAACATTTATCTTCACACCACCGATTTCACGCATTTCTTTACATCTGTGTACTATGGAAGACACATTTGCCTGCTCACTGAAGTTCTCTGAAGAGACTTCATAGGTCCAAGAGGAAAAGCTGAGCAATCCTCCAAGAGACACTGACTCAGTGAATATCTGCACAGGGGGAATAATGCCCACTTTAAATCTCCAGTCACATCTTGAATCTCTTCCTTCCTATTCAGGCAATCTCTTGCCATGTTAAATATTTTATAGACAAGGCTCATCCAGCTTCCTCTGACATAGCTCTACCGTAAAAACCAAGAAATAACCACAGCAGTTCTTCCATATCCTCCTGTATTTCCACGTCCATATGCAGCCACCCTCAGGCTTTTCAAACACCAACAACTTTCACGAGGATCCCCCATCTTCATACCAGCAGACAGACATCATCACGGACTACTTGTTGACCGGCCCAATCCTCTACTGGGGACAAAAATCAAAGCATGCATAACGCAAAGACTTTTCCTGCTGACTTCCCCTATGCACCACAGAGAACGATAAAGGCTGAGAACAACGAGCAGAGAAGTTCCACACGAAGATCTCAGCGATTTGTTCAAGCAACACTCAACAAGTTCAAATACATGTGCTGTTGGGAAGACACCTGAGCCTCCTAATAATGAAAACTTTCCTTTCCTAAAAATGCCATACTTCAGTTCAGAAGATCCAACACGAACAGGAAATCAGATTCTAAACAGCACAGGTGCAAGAGGGGGAAATACAGGGAACCTGAAAATTACCCACACTTCTGATTTAACGAACCACCTGCCAGCAGCAGCTTTCCTTCTCCTGCCTCTTCCACCAACTGGAAGGCTGAGAAGAGACCACATGTCCACCTCCCCACAGCAAGAGGCAATAGCCCTGAGATCGTCACCGAACGCAATAGACTTATTTCTCAGGAAAACTTCCTCCACAAGCCACAGAACACGGCGGGAAAAGGGCAGGAAAGAATCAGGGAAAAGTGTCCCCGAGTAAACCTGGACAGAGAAACTCACCGACGAAGCGGAGGGATCAGCGGGGAGAGCGACGACGGGGTCCTCCTCCCCGAGCAGAGGCGCGGGCTCGTCGGGCAGAGGCCGGGCCGGGAGGGTGTCGCAGCAGCTGGCGCCCGACAAGCGCAGCTGGCTCTTGCGCGAGTCGGCCGTGAGCGACACGTCGTGCGAGTAGGACTGCAGGAAGGCGCGCACGCCGTCGATGCCCACGAAGTGCGACACGGGCACGCCGCGCAACGCGCCGCTCTCGGCCGCCAGCAGCTGCGCGCGGCGCCAGCGGCGCAGGCGCAGCGCCAGCAGCAGCAGCAGGAAGGCCAGGAAGAGGCAGGACACGGCGGCCACGGCCAGCACGAGCCAGCGCGTCAGGCTGCCGGCCGCCTCTGCCGGCAAGGCCGCTTCGTCGGCCGCGCTGCCCAGCTCGGCCAGCAGCTCGGCCACGCTCTCGGCCAGCACCACGCTCAGCGTGGCCGTGGCCGACAGCGCCGGCCGCCCGTGGTCCTTCACCACCACCACCAGGCTCTGGCGCGCCGCGTCGCGGGCCAGCGGCAAGCGCGCCGTGCGCACCTCGCCGCTGTGCAGCCCCACGCGGAACAGCCCCGGCTCCGTCGCCTTGGCCAGCTCGTACGACAGCCACGCGTTCTGGCCCGCGTCCGCGTCCACCGCCACCACCTTGGCCACCAGCGCGCCGGCCTCCGACGAGCGCGGCGCCAGCTCCACGCCCGACCACGCCGCGCCCGACCAAGACGACAAAGACGACGCCGCCACAGCCGGCGGCGGGTACAGCACCTGCGGCGCGTTGTCGTTCTCGTCCACGATCAGCAGCCGCACCGACACGTTGCTGCTCAGCGCCGGCGCGCCGCCGTCCTCCGCACGCACCCACAGCGCCAGCTCGCGCACCTGCTCGTAGTCGAAGGAGCGCAGCGCGTACAGCGCGCCCGTCTCCGCCTGCACCGACACGTACGACGACAGCGGCGCGCCCCGCACCCGCCCCTCCCACAGCCGGTACCGCACGCGCGCGTTCTGCCCCCAGTCCGCGTCCGTCGCGCGCACCGTCAGCACCAGCGCGCCCGCCGCGTTGTTCTCCGCCACACGCGCGCTGTAGCGCTCCTCCGCGAACACCGGCGCGTTGTCGTTCACGTCCAGCACCCGCAGCGCCAGCACCGCGCTGCTCTGCAGAGGCGGCGACCCACCGTCGGCCGCCCGCACCGTCACGTTGTACTCCGACACCTGCTCACGGTCCAGCTCTCTTGCTGTCACCACACGGTAGTAGTTGCTGTGCGTGCTCTCCAGTCGGAACGGGATGCCCGTGTCGAGCGAGCAGCGCACATCACCGTTCGCCCCGGAGTCACGGTCCTGTACGTGCAGCAAGGCTACCACCGTACCCGACGGGGAGTCCTCAGAGATTTCGCTAATCGCTGACCGAACCGAAATCTCTGGCACATTGTCATTGACGTCTGTCACAGAGATCGTGACTTTGGTGGTATCAAAAAGTCCTCCACCATCATGGGCCTGCACTTCCAGTTCGTAGGAATCGCCTTCCTCGAAGTCCAGGCTTCTCAAAAGGGTGACCTCTCCATTCTCATAATTCAGGAGGAAAATATCTGGTGCTATGTCCGACACTTTCTTCAGCGAGTATTTCACATGTCCGTACACTCCCTCGTCACTGTCCAGGGCCGTGACGGTGATGAGGGTGGAGCCCACGGGCACGTCCTCGGGCACACGCACCGTGTACTCCGCCTGGCTGAACACCGGCGCGTTGTCGTTCGCGTCCACCACCGTCACACGGATCCGAGCCGTGCCCGTCCGGGCCGGGTCGCCGCCGTCGATCGCTCTCAGCACCAGCTCGTGAAACGCCGCCTCCTCCCGATCCAGCGCCTTCGACAGCACCAGCTCGGGACGCTGATCGCCGCCGGGGCCCGCCTGCACGGCCAGCGAGAAGTGCTCGTCGCCGCTCAGCTCGTAGCTCTGCAGGGAATTCCGGCCCGAATCCGAGTCATGAGCCTCAGGCAGGGGAAATCGTGAACCCGGGGCTGTCGTCTCGCTCATTTTAAGTTCTATTTCTGCTTCTCGGAAGGTGGGGGCGTTGTCGTTAATGTCCGTGATTTCTACTTCTATTTCATAGAAATTCATTTCCCCCTCCACTATCAGCTCACAGCGCAGCACGCATTTCTCCACCAGCCGGCAAAGCTGCTCTCTGTCGATCCTCTCCGCCGTCACTAAATGTCCCGTCTTCCCATGCAAAGCAAAATACTGCGTCCTACCTTCCGACACAACGCGGACGCCGCGGTCGTGGATCGCCGGCAGCTGCAGCCCCAGGTCCTTGGCCACGTCGCCCACGAACGAGCCCTTGGGCATCTCTTCGGGCACCGAATAGCGCAGCTGCCCCCACGCCGCTTCCCACGCAATCAGCAGGACGGCCCAGAGCAGAGCTCGCTGCCGCCGGCCCCAGCGCCTCCCCGCCGCGCACATCTCCTCCGCGGCACTGCCGGCACCGCAACACCGTGAGCAACTCTCTACCACCGTCTAGCGGATCCGAGCTCCTTCACCGAGCCGCTTCCGCGGTCCCCTCTGTCTCTTCTCAGCACGGTTCCGCAGAGCGGGGACGATCGCAGACCGCCCGCCGCCGATCCTGTCAGTAAGCCAGCAAGCGATCGAGCGGGTCCGCAGCGGGCGGGGCTGCAGCGCTCCGAGCTTCCTCTCGCTCCTCTCGGTCAACAGCGGCGCCCGCAGCCTCCTGCCGGCACTGCAGGCACCGAGCGCTGCTTGTCCTCCCTTGCCCACGGGCAGGTCACTAGGATGGCTCAGTAGCCGGGCACATACTGCTTTTCTCCTGCTGATCTGCGCTTGATTTTCACGCTGATGACGACCAGGCAGAAGCAACAGGCCTCTCGTGGTTACGTTATTTCCACCACAAGAGAAAACGTTTGTCTCGTGGTGATATAAGAAGAATATAAAGTTCTTTTAATATTACGTGTGGAATACCGCGAGTTTTATTGCGTAAGTCCGGAAACACAAAATCCCTCATAAAGCTTTTATACTACTCGTGTTTGGAAAACTCTTTCATTAGCCTTTCAACGGATCAAAACAGTGTTAGGGTCTAGGGAAACTACTCCTAAACAGTCGCACTGATCCCCGAATCCGACACTGCAGGGACGGTCCTTACTTTGCATCCGCACATCAGAATCTGCCATGACAAACTCTGAATCACTCCCCATTCTCTAGCCACGATTTCGGGATTCTTCATTACAGCCTTACTTAGCACAGACCCTACAGTGCTTATTGTGAGAAGTTATTCGTAGAGGATCTTTGTGGTCCTAATTTCAACCTACTAGGCAGAGTAAGAATTTCTACAGTAGCCACATTTCAAAAGATGGGAATAAACACACAGAGGTGGAACTTCAATATTCATGGAGCCACATGCAACTTCCCTTTGGGAGTCATACACCGAAAAACCATTAACCAACGGAGTTTTGCCCAACAATTAAAAGTCGAAAAACACAGAGTCGAGAAGAAACTATCGGGAAGGAAGATTCGCCAACGGAAGCTCATAATCTTCATCGCATTCTACACAGAAAGGATCTGCCTATATCTTAGTATAACAAAGCAATTTAAAAAACTTTTTTTTTCTCCATTTAATCGTTAATCTGAGCCAAAATATGAGAAGAATGAAAAGGGCTCCAAAGCTCTGCATACATTTTAAGCACCAGAAATAGAACGGCAAGTACTTCTCACTGAGTATACGTGTCTTAAAGTTAATGAGGACTCAACTGCCATTTCTAAAGTCTAGAAGTACAAACAAAGACTACAGATGGAACTATATAATGCGTTCTTGAAAAGTACAGACGGGCACTTAAAGAGCGAGAAAATAAAAATCGATCCTAATGAGCGTACTGCCTCTAGCAGGCCGTTCGGGAAAGGTTCAGAGAGAAAGAGGGCGCGGACTTACAAACCTGCGGTGTGTCGGCAGGCACCTCTTCCGCGACGGTGCTACTACTCAGGCTTGGCTTCTCGCAGGAATCCCCACCAAGAAGCTCCTCCGCAGACACGATGGGCACCGTCGGCGGCGGCGGCCAAGCGGCCTCGGGCACGGCGCGGGCCGGCGGCGCCACGCACAGGTTGTAGGAGTAGGGCAAGGTGCCCTCGCAGAAGTCGGCCGGGAAGGCGGCGCCGGCCAGCGAGAAGCGCTGCGCGCCCAGGCAGCGCAGCACGGCGGGCGGCCCGGCCCGGCGCAGCCGCGCCGCCACGGCCAGCGCCACGCTCAGCACGAACAGCGCCGACAGCAGAGCCAGCGCCAGCACCAGGTAGAACTGCAGCTCGGCCGCCGCCGCCTCGCCGCCCGCCGGCCGCTCGCTCAGCTCCGGCAGCGCCTCCTGCAAGCTCTCGGCCAGCACCACGTGCAGCGTGGCCGTGGCCGACAGCGCCGGCTGCCCGTGGTCCTTCACCACGGCCACCAGCCGCTGCTTGGCCGCGTCCCTCTCGGACACGGCGCGCGCCGTGCGCACCTCGCCGCTGTGCAGCCCCACGCGGAACAGCGCCGGCTCCGACGCCTGCACCAGCTCGTACGACAGCCACGCGTTGCGCCCCGCGTCCGCGTCCACCGCCACCACCTTGGCCACCAGGTACCCGGCCTCGGCCGAACGCGGAACCACCTCGAACGGCGCCGCCGCCGGAGCCTCTCCCGGAGCCGCCGCCGGCCACAGCACCCTTGGCGCGTTGTCGTTGCGGTCCAGCACGAAGACGCGCACCGTGGCCGTGGAGCTGCGCGCCGGCGCGCCGCCGTCCTGCGCCCGCACCGCCACCGCGAACTCGCGGCACTGCTCGTAGTCGAAGGAGCGCTGCGCGTACAGCGCGCCGCTCCGCGCCTCCACCGACACCAGCGGCGCCGCGCCCGCCGCGCCCGCGCTGCCGCCCGCCAGCCAGTAGCTCACGCGCCCGTTGGCGCCCGCGTCCGCGTCCCGCGCCTGCACGCGCACCACCAGCGCGCCCAACGCGTTGTTCTCCGACACGTACGCGCTGTACGCCGCCTCCTCGAACACCGGCGCGTTGTCGTTCACGTCCGACACCTCCAGCACCAGCTCCGTGCTGCTCCACAGCGCCGGCCTGCCCCGGTCCCGGGCCACCACCGTCACGCGGTGCTCGGACGCCTGCTCGCGGTCCAGCGCGCTCGCCGTCACCACCTTGTACGAGCCGCCCGACGACGCCACGATCGACAGTGGCGCCTCGCCCGACAGCTCGCATGACACCTGACCGTTCTCGCCGGAGTCTCTGTCCCTCACTTTCAGTACGGCCACCACGGTCCCGACAGGCGCGTCCTCGGGCACGGGGCTCGAGAGGGACAGAATAATGGTTTCGGGGGCATTGTCGTTCTCGTCCATGATATCGATCTGCACCTCGCAGTGATCCGTGAGCCCACCACCATCCGTCGCCTCCAGGCTGAAGATGTATTTATTTTTCTCCTCAAAATCGAGGGGACCCACTGTCCTGACTTCTCCACTCTCACTATCAATGGCGAACAATGCCCTGACGGCGTCCGGGACGCTGCCGAACAAGTAGAACACGTGACCGTTGGAGCCTGCATCTGCATCAGTCGCCTGCACCCCCAGCACCAGGGAACCAACTGGCAGATTCTCCGCCACTCGAGCCTCGTAGACGCCTTTGTTGAACACAGGTGGGTTGTCATTGGCGTCTGTCACGTTGACCCGAACCTGGACAGTCCCAGACCTCGCCGGTTCCCCACCATCCACTGCCGTCAGCACCAACTCAAAGGAACTCTGCTTCTCTCGGTCCAATACTCTCTCCAGTACTAACTCCGGCTGCTTTTTTCCACCTGGCTTTTCTTTCATGGCCAGAGAGAAAGATGGGTTGCTGGTGAGCTGGTAAGTCAGCAGAGAGTTGCTTCCTGCGTCCTCATCTCGGGCCATCTCCAGGGGAAAACGAGCACCGGGAAGCGTCCATTCTCCAATCTCGAGGTACAGAACAGCCTTGCGGAAAGCCGGAGAGTTGTCATTCACGTCCTCGATGGACACCTCGATGTCGAAAACATTAAGTGGGTTGTGCACCAGCGCCTCGAGACTGACAGAGCAGGACGCCGATTCGCTGCACATCTCCTCCCGGTCCAGTCTCTCATTCACGTACAGGTTCCCGGTTTCCTCATTCACAATGAAGTATTGCTTCTCCTCGCTCAGCCGCAGCTTGCGCGCCGGCAGCTCGTCCGCGCTCAGCCCCAGGTCCCGCGCCAGCGGCCCCACGAGCGAGCCTCTGGCCAGCTCCTCGGGGATGGCGTAGCGGACCCGCTCCGCCGCCGCCCGCCACCACACGCACAGCAGCACCGCGCCCAGCAGCGCTCGCCCGCCGCCCGGCCCAAGCCGCCTCTGCCGCCGCCTCACCGCCATTCTCTGTCGCAAGCTCTCGCCGCGCTCCTGCCTCCTGCCGCTGCCCTGCCTCCTTTCCAGCCGCTCGCGGCAGAGAGCTGAGATTCCGCCGCAGCGCAGCGAGTCCTCTCTGTTCGTCTAGGTCGCCGCTGCTCCCCGCCAAGAGCCGCCTCTCGCCACTCCTGCTGGTGCTGCTGTCGGTGCCGCTGCCGCTGTGGCCGGCGCCGGGCGAGCGAGCAGCCTGCGGGGGCAGGACGCTGCGGCGGCGGCGGCGGCGGCTCCAGCGCCGCTCGGCGGCGGCCAACAGCGGCACCCGGAGGCGCCGCGACGCCACTGCAGCCGCCGGATGGCCGCGCTCAAGGGGGCCCGGCTTTGGGCGCGGCTCAGCGCCTGCACCGGCTCCAGGGGCTCTTCTTGATTGCAAACTGCAAGCGCAGAAGCGTTTCCTTGGTCTGACTCCAAAGGCTTTTTTAACTGAGTTGTTCTCTCGGGGATTTTTAGGTCATCTCCTTAATCGCACTGAATAGTCATAAGTAAGTATCAGCGCACAGCAATTAGGAAAGCACCTCAGATGCTCTTAATAAGATCATTATACAACTATAACAGCAAGAAACTATCTTACAGCAATGGGCCACTTTTGGAGACTTTTACCACACAGTCAGGTATCTTACATAGGAACAATTAGCCCGAGAAAGATATCAGCCTCAAGGAAATTCTATAGCTCCATGCTAAGATAGCAGGAATAACACTTAGTATTTTGTTTCTGATTCATGAAAGTTCACTCTTCGGCATCTATATAT
Source organism: Eopsaltria australis (assembly GCA_034509425.1). Lineage (NCBI taxonomy): Eukaryota > Metazoa > Chordata > Aves > Passeriformes > Petroicidae > Eopsaltria > Eopsaltria australis. Next base: position 581,796 of record JAVTVJ010000916.1, read on the forward strand.
TTGAGGGGCTGTCAATGGGAAACTGTAAAACCACTGAGTCTTTTATAGAACGAAATAAAACATATTTATCACAGGAATTATAAAGCGTTCTACACACCTAGCATGCTGTATTATCACTGGATGACTGTCATTGTCTTTATGAAAAGGGAAGCCAGGATTACAGAGGGACAATGACACAGGCCTGGACACTAGACTTGAAATCTCACCATTGCCCGAACAAAACCACTTTGGCATAACCACTTTCCCGGTTCAAATGCAGTCTCTCAGCTCTGTATTCTTACTATGAACCTCTACGTGATCTTTCTATTTTTTGGACTTTTAAAATTAAGCTACAGGAAACTTCATCTTTCATGCCTTTGCACAGAGAGATTTTTTTCATCCTGCACAAACATTATGCAATGGGAAAAATACCTTTGCAGTCAGACACCACTGAAAGAAAAGCAGCACACACAACTTCTCGTTATCTGAGAATGATCACACTACCAATGTCTGTACGAAAGGTACACTACTAAAAAACCAAAATACTCTTAAGTGCATAAGAGATGAAAATCACCCAGTCATCACACTATCAGCTCAGAGAAACCATCATCCTACTTCAGCACACTGGTAACTTGGAAGGTACATGATACTTAAACTTTGAATCTTACATGGATGCTCAATAAGTGCCATTCACAGGAAATATATTGCAATAGGAAAGCAGGTTGATGAACCCACAGCTTGGTCAGTAGGATTCTGAGAAGTACGGTGTCAAAAATAAGACATCTTCAGACTAACATTTAGCAAGTCATCAATAAACGTTGGGAAATGACAAAACACATGCCTTGTCTCCACCAGTACGTCCTCACATAAAGCAACCCACGATTCTCCCCTTCACACTTCACCTAATTCTCATTCTGATCCTCCCAATTTCCAGCTGGACCACACCTACAGAAAATTTACGTAGACACCTTCTCATTAGGGTGGACAATATCTGATTTCAAACCACGTGCATGTGATATGTAAGAGCACTTCTGCCAGTTACATCTCAAGGAAACATCTCTGAAAGACTTTATAGCTCTGATAATTAAAGGCATGTGCAGGACAGTCAGATAAATGTAACAGATCTGATCTTACACACAATCTCTGATATAAAGGCCAAACTTCTGATCATAAGAACGGGGGAGGCAAGAACTTAATACTTGCAGAAAAAAAGGCTTCACAACTTACTCTTCTAGATAATGTCCCTCATGATAGGTAGATAATTCCCGTCTGAAGGAAGGAATGAATACAGAGTTTCCTCACCGAAAGAACATATGGTGACACCAGCCATAAATCCCTTACTAAGTGATTGGTTAAAATCATAGCGACAACCTGAAAATACACAGAAAGAATCTCCCCGTGCTCTGATATAAGATTGCTTAGCACGTCGTCTAGCCAAAAGTCTTTTCCCAAAGACTCAAATCACATTGTTACCATTTTTCTTCAACATGCACCACCATCTAATCAAGAATTTCAGACACCTCTTCCATTTCCTCCAGCATCCCTTTACACGCAATCGTTAAAAGATGTGCCCAAAAAGCCACAATATTCATGATTTTTTTCCACGCTCATAGCAAGCAGACAGACATCACCAAAGAACTGCGTTTCCCGGCCTATTCCTACACCAGGAGAACAAATGCAAATTCATGGACAAATTATACCACATTTCTTCGATCTCTGCATTATCGTGGAGACATAGAAAGGCTGAGAAGAATAGGATGAATGTCCAGGGGTGTTACACACAGAACCACTAAGTGCGGTTTCAAAAGACTCTAATCTTGATCATGCACATGTGCGGTCCAGAAAACACCTGACGCTGCAATCAGTACAAATTCCATCAGCATATAATGCAACAAATCCGTTGAGAATACATAATGCTGACAGGAATTACATCCGCCCTGGGAAAAAAGAAGAAACGAAAAGATGATGGATAAAAACATGAACCTCGGAAAAAATGAACCTTCAATCAAGATAAGCCTTCCTTCTCCTGCCTCGCTCACCAACTTTAAGGCTGAGCACAGACCCCACGTCCACCTGACAGCAGCCAAGAAGGAGCAGCCCAGAGAGCGTCTCTGGAGGGTCTTCTTCCTCAGAAACGGATGAATGCAAAGCAATTCCTGGCACGGACGACTGCAAAGACATTTCCTAGTGATCCCCATCATTTATCATAGAGACAAATAAAGAGTATAAACGATGAGCAGCGAAGTTACACAGAGCTTTCGAGATTATAATAGAGAGAATCTCATCCCTATCAAGCCAGTGAAAGCTTGGGAAGATACCTGAACCAGCAACGAAAACTACAGTTTGCTAAAAACACAGCACATCCGTTCAGAAAAGCAAATACTGAGAGAAACACGGATATTACACCTGAGAGGGCACAGAAATAACTTCGTGTGAAACACGAACTTGGAGCCGCCACCGGCCTCACTACACCGGGCTCCTCAAGCATCTGCAATGCTGAGCACGGACCCCTCCACTATCTCCCCACAGCAAGAAGCACAAGGCACCAATAAATGAAGCTCTGCTACGCCTGTCAGTAATCCTCCTTAGAAAGGACACAGTAAACGGGGGGAAATACTAGAATAGGGGGGAAGCGTCGCGGAGATAGTCCTGACCAAGAAACTCACCGGGACAGAGGTGGGATCAGAGGGGAGAGCAAAGCCCATATCCACAGTTCCTCAGTGTAATTTCTTTCTAGAGTAAACAAGGGGAAATGCAAAGAACCACGACTCTCGGTCTCATGTAACAACTAGGCCAAATGAATTTCTACACTCCCATTTGCACTATACAAATGAAACCGCAGCAAACTCTTATTCTGCCCTGGATCTGCAAAAAGACATTTTTTTCACCCTGCCCAAACATTTTCCAACAGGAAAGCTGCCCTTGCACTCAGACACCACCGAAAGAAAAACGGCACAACCTCTCACTATGAGAATGATCATTGATGCCCAAAGGAAATGTGCTCTACGAACTAAAATAAAATCCGCTCAAGGGCATAAGCGATATGCAGCTATGAGAAGGACCCAGTAATCACGATAACTGCTCGTCCTACTTCAGCACACGCCTAAATTGGAAGATACATGGTTTTCAAAGCTTTAGGTTGAAAGATATGTTTTACACGAAGTCAGAAAGTGTGGCCCAAAAAGAACTTAGACCTGTTACAGCAAATGTGTTGCAGGGGAAACATCTGACCCTCAAAACAAGGTAAATTCAATTTGCATATAATGCATCAAATCCACTGAGAACTGGTAATGCTGAGAGGAATCACAATACTAGATATAAAAAACCGGAAACGAAATGCAACTTCTGAAAAACACAAAGAACAAACCACCAGCCAATAGCAACCTCCCTTCTTCTACCTCGTGCAACAACTTGAAAGCTGAACCTCTTCCACCTCCCCGCAAAAAGAAGCACCAGCCCAGAACGAGGTGATGAACGGGACGTTGTCTTACTTCTCTGATATACTGCACTACGCAAGACATGGACCACGGGTAGAAAGGAGAGGGGAGCAGTGGAGAAAAGCGTGGCACAAAAACAGCCCCCGTGAAACTCACCGAGGGAGCGGCGGGGTCCGTGGGGAGGGAGCCGACAGGGTCCTCCTCCCCGAGCAGAGGAGCGGGCTCGTCGGGAAGAGGCCGGGCCGGGAGGGTGTCGCAGCAGCTGGCGCCCGACAAGCGCAGCTGGCTCTTGCGCGAGTCGGCCGTGAGCGACACGTCGTGCGAGTAGGACTGCAGGAAGGCGCGCACGCCGTCGATGCCCACGAAGTGCGACACGGGCACGCCGCGCAACGCGCCGCTCTCGGCCGCCAGCAGCTGCGAGCGGCGCCAGCGGCGCAGGCGCAGCGCCAGCAGCAGCAGCAGGAAGGCCAGGAAGAGGCAGGACACGGCGGCCACGGCCAGCACGAGCCAGCGCGTCAGGCTGCCGGCCGCCTCTGCCGGCAAGGCCGCTTCGTCGGCCGCGCTGCCCAGCTCGGCCAGCAGCTCGGCCACGCTCTCGGCCAGCACCACGCTCAGCGTGGCCGTGGCCGACAGCGCCGGCCGCCCGTGGTCCTTCACCACCACCACCAGGCTCTGGCGCGCCGCGTCGCGGGCCAGCGGCAAGCGCGCCGTGCGCACCTCGCCGCTGTGCAGCCCCACGCGGAACAGCCCCGGCTCCGTCGCCTTGGCCAGCTCGTACGACAGCCACGCGTTCTGGCCCGCGTCCGCGTCCACCGCCACCACCTTGGCCACCAGCGCGCCGGCCTCCGACGAGCGCGGCGCCAGCTCCACGCCCGACCACGCCGCGCCCGACCAAGACGACGACAAAGACGACGCCGCCACAGCCGGCGGCGGGTACAGCACCTGCGGCGCGTTGTCGTTCTCGTCCACGATCAGCAGCCGCACCGACACGTTGCTGCTCAGCGCCGGCGCGCCGCCGTCCTCCGCACGCACCCACAGCGCCAGCTCGCGCACCTGCTCGTAGTCGAAGGAGCGCAGCGCGTACAGCGCGCCCGTCTCCGCCTGCACCGACACGTACGACGACAGCGGCGCGCCCCGCACCCGCCCCTCCCACAGCCGGTACCGCACGCGCGCGTTCTGCCCCCAGTCCGCGTCCGTCGCGCGCACCGTCAGCACCAGCGCGCCCGCCGCGTTGTTCTCCGCCACACGCGCGCTGTAGCGCTCCTCCGCGAACACCGGCGCGTTGTCGTTCACGTCCAGCACCCGCAGCGCCAGCACCGCGCTGCTCTGCAGAGGCGGCGACCCGCCGTCGGCCGCCCGCACCGTCACGTTGTACTCCGACACCTGCTCACGGTCCAGCTCTCTCGCTGTCACCACACGGTAGTAGTCCTCATAGGACTTCTCCAGCCGGAACGGGACGTCCCCATCAAGCGCGCAGCGCACCTCGCCATTCGCCCCCGAGTCGCGGTCGTGCACGTGCAGGAGGGCCACAACAGTCCCCGGCTGGGCGTCCTCAGAGACCTCACTCAGCGCTGACGACACTGTGAGTTCGGGTTCGTTGTCGTTTACATCAGTTACGGTAATCACAACTTTAGCCGTGTCAAAAAGCCCTCCCCCATCGTGTGCCTGCACCTCCAGTTCGTAGGAGTTGCCTTCTTCGAAGTCCAGGCTCCGTAAGAGTGTGATCGCTCCCGTGTCGCCGTCCAGCTGGAAAATCTCTGAGGCTTTCTCACTAATTTTCTTTAACGAATATTTCACGTGCCCGTTCTGCCCCTCGTCGGCGTCACTGGCAGTAACGGCTACAAGCGTGGATCCCACGGGCACGTCCTCGGGCACACGCACCGTGTACTCCGCCTGGCTGAACACGGGCGCGTTGTCGTTCGCATCTACCACAGTAACGCGGATCCGAGCCGTGCCCGTCCGAGCCGGATCGCCGCCGTCGATCGCTCGCAGCACCAGCTCGTGAAACGCCGCCTCCTCCCGGTCCAGAGCTTTCGCCAGCACCAGCTCGGGACGCTGATCGCCGCCGGGGCCCGCCTGCACGGCCAGCGAGAAGTGCTCGTCGCCGTTCAGCTCGTAGCTCTGCAGGGAATTCCGGCCCGAGTCCCGATCATGAGCGTCTGGCAGGGGAAATCGCGACCCCGGGGCTGTCATCTCACTCATTCTGAGTTCAATTTCTGCCTCTCGGAAGCTGGGGGCGTTGTCGTTTATGTCCGTGATTTCCACCTGGATTCCGTAAACTTTCAGCTCCCCCTCCACTACCAGCTCACAGCGCAGCACGCATTGCTGCACACTCATACACAGCTGCTCTCTGTCGATCCTCTCCGCCGTCACTAAATGTCCCGTCTTCCCGTGCACAGCGAAATATTGCGTCCTACCTTTGCCCAAGATACGGACGCCGCGTTCGCTTAGCGCTGGCAGCTGCAGCCCCAGGTCCTTGGCCACGTCGCCCACGAACGAGCCCTTGGGCATCTCCTCGGGCACCGAGTAGCGCAGCTGCCCCCACGCCGCCTCCCACGCAATCAGCAGGACGGCCCAGAGTAGAGCTCGCTGTCGCCGGCCCCAGCGCCTCCCCGCCGGGCACATCTCCGCCGCGGCACGGCCGGCACAGCAACACTACCCTCCAAATCCTGCTGTCACTCTTTGTTCTCCGCTTCGGCACCAAGCCGCAGCCGCCGCTCTCTCCGCCTTGCTACAGAACGAACCAGCACCACGGGGACGATCGCGGAGCGCAGGTTCGGACAGGGATCGAGCGACCGATCGAGCGGGTCCGCAGCGGGCGGGGCTGCAGCGCTCCGAGCTTCCTCTCGCTCTTCTCGGTCAACAGCGGCGCCCGCAGCCTCCTGCCGGCACTGCAGGCACCGAGCGCTGCCGAGGGCTGCCCTCCCTGCCTTCTTACCTACTGGGGACAGTAGACACGAAGACGTCGCTTTTCCTCCAGTAATAATCACCTGCCTCCGCTTTTCTCAAGCCGAACACTGCTTTGATCCTCTAGGGTATCACGATCGGGAGGAAGGCAGAGGCATTCCGTGGGCTTGGTTCTTTTACCGCACGGGATACTAAGCACGTACTTAAGTAAATATATGTAAATTAAAATACTTTTTTCATTTTCCCCCATCTAGATTATTGTTAGTCTTATCCATTTTGTTCAAAAGCATCTTCAACAGCAGTCTCTCAGCGAGAAAACGGGAAGATGCCGTATCCCGATATAACAGAGATGTCAGGTTCATTAACAAAAGTGGGATGAGAGCAATTGAATGTTTCTTCAAGTAAGGGAGCTAATTGTCACAGCATTGAATTATACTAAAAAATAAATATGCAGCTAAAACTCTCAAAGGAAAGTTTCAGGACATTGAATATTTTATATTCCTTCCTAAGATAAAACTAGTGTTTTCTTAGTTTATACACATTTAATTTAATCACGACATTCTAGTTTTCTTTTTCGCTGAAATCAATGTGCAAAACATAGAAGCTTTTTAGCAAACTATTAATCTAATTCTTTCTTATTTGCATTGGTAAGATACGTTTTCAGGAAAAGAACTACAGAACCGTAGAACAAAACTACAGTTGTTTAACAATCTCACCAGTCTATGAAATAAAGATTATGAAGAGCAAAACATAGAAAACTGCCAGCCAGGATGCAAAAGAAAAATCTAGGACCACTACTACATTCCCCCAAAAATGAAAGAAAATATCTTTTATCACTCAGGATGAAGGACGGCACTTTCCGCACTCGTTTCCTTTAGGACTCCAATAGGAACAAAAAAAAAAAATTTAACGAACGGGTTTGTGTAAATCCATAAACAAGTTCCAAGCACACCCTTTCCGAACAAACCAATTAGGAAGCAAAAGGCTCCAACACCAGGTGTCAGTGCTTTTCATTTTTCCCCGACTGTGTCATGCGCAATCAGCCGTTCTCCTTCCACTGAATACGGATCGGCTTTCAATATCGCATCACAGTTTATAGAGTTCAAGTCTTGAAGACAAAACTGCCCCGCTGAAGCTGAATATGTGACCAAAGAAGAACCAAGTGCTTCCTGCTCTCCCTGAACGGGGGATAGCCCGTTCCTTAATTCAGACCATCACGGGCCCTGTCACAAAAACAGGACCCCGGGAAACACGGTGATATGCTGAGAAACGCTGCTACGAGCCCGAGGGACAGCAATAGTCAAAGCCTGTCAGCTGAATATGTTACCAAGAGAAAATGAAAAATTTCCTTCGCTGAATGGAGACAGAGATGACGCCTCCCCACTGACAGAACAGAGAACACCAGGGGAATAAGGACGACATTTCAGAAAGCCTAAAACAGAGACGAAGCTCAAGCATTACAGACCTGCGGTGCATCGGTATCCCTGGGCGGCTCTCCCACAACTGCGCCGTTGTTCGAGCTCGGCTTCTCGCAGGAATCCACAACCAGAAGATCCTCCGCCGATAGGATTGGCACCACCGGCGGCGGCGGCCAAGCGGCCTCGGGCACGGCGCGGGCCGGCGGCGCCACGCTCAGGTTGTAGGAGTAGGGCAAGGTGCCCTCGCAGAAGTCGGCCGGGAAGGCGGCGCCGGCCAGCGAGAAGCGCTGCGCGCCCAGGCAGCGCAGCACGGCGGGCGGCCCGGCCCGGCGCAGCCGCGCCGCCACGGCCAGCGCCACGCTCAGCACGAACAGCGCCGACAGCAGAGCCAGAGCCAGCACCAGGTAGAACTGCAGCTCGGCCGCCGCCGCCGCCTCGCCGCCCGCCGGCCGCTCGCTCAGCTCCGGCAGCGCCTCCTGCAAGCTCTCGGCCAGCACCACGTGCAGCGTGGCCGTGGCCGACAGCGCCGGCTGCCCGTGGTCCTTCACCACGGCCACCAGCCGCTGCTTGGCCGCGTCCCTCTCGGACACGGCGCGCGCCGTGCGCACCTCGCCGCTGTGCAGCCCCACGCGGAACAGCGCCGGCTCCGACGCCTGCACCAGCTCGTACGACAGCCACGCGTTGCGCCCCGCGTCCGCGTCCACCGCCACCACCTTGGCCACCAGGTACCCGGCCTCGGCCGAACGCGGAACCACCTCGAACGGCGCCGCCGCCGGAGCCTCTCCCGCCGCCTCTCTTGGAGCCGCCGCCGGCCACAGCACCCTTGGCGCGTTGTCGTTGCGGTCCAGCACGAAGACGCGCACCGTGGCCGTGGAGCTGCGCGCCGGCGCGCCGCCGTCCTGCGCCCGCACCGCCACCGCGAACTCGCGGCACTGCTCGTAGTCGAAGGAGCGCTGCGCGTACAGCGCGCCGCTCCGCGCCTCCACCGACACCAGCGGCGCCGCGCCCGCCGCGCCCGCGCTGCCGCCCGCCAGCCAGTAGCTCACGCGCCCGTTGGCGCCCGCGTCCGCGTCCCGCGCCTGCACGCGCACCACCAGCGCGCCCAGCGCGTTGTTCTCCGACACGTACGCGCTGTACGCCGCCTCCTCGAACACCGGCGCGTTGTCGTTCACGTCCGACACCTCCAGCACCAGCTCCGTGCTGCTCCACAGTGCCGGCCTGCCCCGGTCCCGGGCCACCACCGTCACGCGGTGCTCGGACGCCTGCTCGCGGTCCAGCGCGCTCGCCGTCACCACCTTGTACCAGCCGCCCGACGACGCCACGATCGACAGCGGCGCCTCTCCCGACAACTCGCACGACACCTGACCGTTCTCGCCAGAGTCAGGATCGTTTACGTTCAGCACGGCTAGCACTGTGTCAGCAGGAGCGTCCTCCGGCACCGAGCTCGACAGCGACAGAACCGTAATCTCTGGCGCGTTGTCATTCACGTCCAGCACCTCCACCACCACCTTGCACTGTGCCACCAAACCGCCACCGTCCCTCGCCTCCACCAGTAATGTGTAGCCTCGCGTGTCTTCAAAGTCCAAAGCTTCCTTCAGCGTGATCATCCCGCTCTCTGCGTCCACCATGAACTTCTGAAGTACCTTGGCAGGCATTTTCCCGAAGCCGTAGGTGATGCGAGCATTGTTGCCGGTGTCGGCGTCGGAGGCAGAGACGTTTAACACTCTCGAGCCCGGGGGCGCGTCCTCGCGGATCCTCGCACGGTACTGGTCCTGCGCGAACAGGGGTGGGTTGTCATTTAAGTCCGTCACGTTGACTCGAATTTTTATAGTCCCGGATCTAACTGGAACCCCGGCATCCAACGCCGTCAGTACCAGCTCAAACGAGCTCTGCTTTTCCCTGTCCAATGCTCTCTCCAGTACTAATTCCGGCTGATTGTTTCCGTCGGGGCTCTCCTTCGTGGAAAGAGAGAAGGACGGGTTGCTGGTGAGCTGGTAAGTCAGCAGTGAGTTGCTGCCAACGTCAGCGTCTTGGGCCATCTCCAGGGGAAAACGAGCACCCGGGGGAGTCCATTCACCTATATCAAGTCCAAGAGCAGCGTTGCTGAAAGCCGGGGCGTTGTCGTTCACGTCCTCGATGGACACCTCGACGCGGAAGACATTCAACGGATTGTGCACCAGAGCCTCGAAGCTGACGAAACAGGTCACCGACTCGCCGCACATCTCCTCCCGGTCCAGTCTATCGTTCACGTACAGGTTCCCGTTCTCCTCATTCACCGTGAAGTATTTCAGCTTCTTGCCAGCAGACGCCACCTGCAGCTTGCGCGCCGGCAGCTCGTCCGCGCTCAGCCCCAGGTCCCGCGCCAGCGGCCCCACGAGCGAGCCTCTGGCCAGCTCCTCGGGGATGGCGTAGCGGACCCGCTCCGCCGCCGCCCGCCACCACACGCACAGCAGCACCGCGCCCAGCAGCGCTCGCCCGCCGCCCGGCCCAAGCCGCCTCTGCCGCCGCCTCACCGCCATTCTCTGCCGCCACCGCTCGCCGCGCTCCTGCCTCCTGCCGCTGCCCTGCCTCCCTTCCAGCCGCTCTCGACACACAGCGCAGAGGCCTTCGCAGCGCAACGAGTGCGCTCTGGCCGCCTCTCACCGCCGCTGCTCCCCGCCAAGAGCCGCCTCTCGCCACTCCTGCTGCTGCTGCTGTCGGTGCCGCTGCCGCTGTGGCCGGCGCCGGGCGAGCGAGCAGCCTGCGGGGGCAGGACGCTGCGGCGGCGGCGGCGGCGGCTCCAGCGCCGCTCGGCGGCGGCCAACAGCGGCACCCGGAGGCGCCGCGACGCCACTGCAGCCGCCGGATGGCCGCGCTCAAGGGGGCCCGGCTTTGGGCGGGGCTCACGGGCTATTCCTGATTTCAAAAGCGTTTAAAACCTGGGTGCGCTGCTTAATACTTTTCGGTCATCTTTTTGAGTCGCAATAAGTATAGAGAAGCAAATGTTCATGGAAAAGCAATAAATAAAGAAACTCAGGTTGTCTTAACAATAGTAAGGCACAACTAAGGGAACAGGAATCTGGATAAATATGTATAGCCAGGGAAATCTATAAGCACTCTGTCAAATATCTTCAATTCTGCTTTTTTTTCTTCCGTTGAATTAAGTTGAGGTATAGTTTAGCCTAAAACAACGTTTTTATCTTTATGCTATGCATAACATTGCTTTTTTGTTTCTGATTCAGAAGAGTTACTTCTTTTTTTTTTGACGACTTGATTTATATATTTGACGACTTGATGCTAGAAAGGCAAAGCCACCATGAGTATTTTATAGACCCAGGGTGTAACGGATCCTTTAAAATAAGTGAATTCATTCATCAGTCATGGGCAAGGACCTTCTTCACTAGACTACGTTTCTCAAAGAGCTGTCCAACCTCCCTTGAAGCCTTCCAATGGTTGCACATCCATAACATTTCTGGGCAACTCATTCCAGTGTCTCACCACTCTAATCATAAAAAAAATTGTCTAATCGAAACCTAAAAAAAATTATTTCAATCTTTCTGATAAGCATTCTTTATAAATGGAAAAGACACAATAAATTCTACTTAGAGCTTTCTTTTCTCAGAACAATATACCTAAGTCTGGGCAAACAAACATAGCCCCTGCACTTGGGCAATTGGAACAAAGGTGACCTTCCACATAAGATCAGACACCCTGAGTTGAGTTCATGACAACAAAGAAGACAGGAGCTAGAAACATATGGAAATGTACAGAAACACATGGAAATATACCTATCAGGTGCAATAGCACTTTGTAGGCCACATGGAGCAAAGCAATTCCTGTTGCATGGCACTCCATCAGGCACAAGCATGTGTTAAGTGTGACATGTAACAGGTAAGGAGATCACCATCTGTTTTCTACTCTGACATACAGGGCTCCCCTGTCTTCTCTTCAATGCTGCACAGCTGCTGCTTTGCAACTGCCCCTTTAACACCATGGCAAAATTTATCATGTGCATTATGATCACATCAAGAAGGGAGGTATAGTTATCTGCTCACCATCGTTCTGAGAAGAAACTGAAGGATTCTAAAGCACATGAATGATAACTAAATTAAAAGATTAGCAATCACCCAACAGAGAATGGCTTCTGTAACTAATAGCTCAGAGAAAATGTCATGTCCTCTTTTATCACACACACTGTTCCATAAAGATACTGCTAAGGTCATATTTATATGTATTTCTCCAATCGGTAACAGAACTCAAAGGTAGCCCCACATCCCCTGCCTTTCACATCTGCTGTAACATGAACAAGAGACACTAACACAGGATGCATTGCTGAATGAAGCAAGATCGATAATTACAAGGAAACCTTCACACAAAGAAATCAAAGAATTAAAAAATTAAAGCATAATTAGAAAAGCAAGGCAAGGGAGCATTAGAAGACAAGAGGCAGCTAGAGAAATACACCAGGAAATCTTCTTGGTCTTTACTGTGGGCATTAGAATTCATCTCTGTGAACACCTGGAAGTCACTGAGGCCTCAAGGGGCAAGAGTAGCACTAAAGTCTTACCCTGGACTCTATAGTAAAAAATGGTCATAAATTCTCAGCAATTCTATTATGTGACCTCCCAAAGATATGAAACATCTGAGGCTTTTTTCACAACCTCATCCTTCTAAGAAATTCCAACAGATTCCCTTTTTCCTTTTTCTTCATATTCCTTTTGGCAGGGCTCAGGAGCTTAACGTGATTTCCGATGCGTTTAGAACTGACGTGCGCTGTTAAATACTTTTAGGTCATGTTTTTGAGTCACAATGAGTATAGAGAAGCAAGTACTCATGGCAAAGTAATAAATAAAGAAACTCAGTTTGTCTTAAGTATATCAAGGCACAATTAAGAGAAAAGGAATCTCTATGTATGTCTACAGGCAGGTTAATATATAAGTACACTGTCATGTATCTTCCATAATATTTGTGGACAACTCATTCCAGTGTCTCACCACCATCATAAAAAACATTTTGCCTAATCTAGGTCTAGAAAATCTCTTTCAATCTTTCTTATACGCTTTTTTAAAATTAATAACACACAATAAATTCTCCTCAAAGCTTCCTTTTCTCAGGCTAAAGGACCCAAGTTTTGTCACAGCTTCTTCATGGCAGAGAAGTTCCAGTTCTTTGACAATCTACATGGTCAAAAGGTGTAGAGGAGAGCCACCTGCCTCCTCCTGCTGGTCACACTACTTGTTATGGGATCCCAGATGCAATCTGGGCAGCAAGTGGACACTGCCAGCTCATGTCCCATTTGTCATCCAACAGTAACCCAAAGAATTTGCCTGCAAGGCTGCTCTCAATCCTCCACTCCCTATTGAAACTGAGGGTTGCAGGACCTTGCACTTGGCCTTCTTGAGCTTCATGAAGTTCACACGGGTCCACTCCTCCACCTTGTCCATAAATCTCTAAACATCATCCCTGACCTTTCACTTATCAACTCACCTTAGAGCCAGCTGCAAGTTTGCTGTGGGTGTGCTGGATTCCATGGTCTGTGAAGACACTAAATAGCCTTGGTCCCGGTATAAACACCTCACATTACAGCTTTCCACTTGGACATTGAGCCATTGTTTATAACTCTTTGGAGGTGACAATCCAGCCAGTTCCCCAGCCATTCAGCAGTCTTGAGATGATTGCCCAGCATGTTCTGGGCCATTGTGTGGGAGACACTCTGTCCACATTCTCCCACTGATCCCTGGTCTGTTCATGGAAACCTTGGCTGGGCTGGGTGGTCAGTATGCAATTTGAGGACCGCAGCAGAGATGCTTTTGCATTACTACAGTCCAGACAAAGTGGTCCTGGGTGAACACACATCTGTTTATGAAACTCTTCCTCTTTACACCTGTAAACATCACAGGTGTGTGTGGGTACACCACCTGCACTCGGACAACTGGCACAGATGTGACCTCCCACATAAGATCAGACACCCTGAGGTTGAGCTCATGACAACAACCAATGCAAGAGCTAGAAACATACAGAAATTAACAAATGAAAGAACATTTTTGTGGATCTCACTTGCTCTACAGAAGCAAATCAAATCACGCTACACTCCATCAGGCACAGGTTTGTGTTATCTATGACATACAACAAGCAAGGGATTGACCGAGTTCTTCTCTAGCCTCACACACAGAGCTCCCCTGTCTTCTCTTCCTTCCATGCCACACAACTGGCAGGTTTTGCTTGTGGCCATCTCCTCACTGGTCAAATTTAACATGAGATGATAATGCACTACAATCACACCCTGAAGGGAGGTACATTTTTTTGCTCACCACCATTCGGAGAAGGAACTGAAGGATTCCAAAGCAGACAAATGATAATCAAACTAAAAGATCAGCAGTCATCCAATGGACTGTGGCTCATCAAACCATTGGCTTAGAGGGAATCTCATCCCTGTGTTTATCACATGCACTTTTCCTCAGAGATGCAATGTCTACTTAAGTCATATTTACATTTAGTTGTCCCAACAATAACAGAACACTGTCCTATCTCCTGCCTTCCACTCCCAGCGGAACCAGAACAAAAGACACCAACACAATATATGTGGCTAAAATAATACAGGTTGTTGATAACAGTAAGTACTCTCACATAGAATAAAAATCAAAGAAAAACAAAACAAAAAACCAAAACACAAAACCCCACAAAAATAAATCAGATAAGGCAAGGAAGCATTAGAAGAGAACCAGCAGTCAGAGATGCTCACAGTGAAGGCTTCTAAGCCTTTATTGCAGGCCTTGAAATTCATCCCTGAGTGCACCTGGAAGTCACTGAGATCTCAAGCTGAAAGTCTGACCCTAAAGACTTACTTTGGACTACAGCATAGGGGGGTTCATGTGAAGAATTAGTCCTCTCCTCAGAGAAGGTTTTCTACTGCCTTGCCTGCTCACCTTGCACAAGTATAAAACCATCATTTTAAACAGCTTCTCATCAGCCTCTTTCTCAAGTTGAATCTTCTGACAAATTACAACAGATTCTCTTATTGATTCTGCTTCCTATTCCTCACAAATGCTGTCCTTAGTGGATGAAGTAAGGATGTGCTGAAAAACAGCAGTCACTTTCTCAAATTCAAAAATACTGATCAGAATTGTGAAAATGAGCTGCAACCCTCCTGGAAACAAGGACTTGAAAGAAAATGTAATTCCAGCTGTGAAGAAACTCTACATCACAAGGTTACATAGAGATACAGATGGATAATGGAGGTTTCACACAGGATTAATAAGTGCTTCTAGCCAAGAATCATGGTCCTACATGAACAGTTACTGTGGAACACTTTATTGCTGGAGGACTGTCATTGTCTTTCCTGACAGAGAAACCAGGATCAGAACAGAACAGAAATGGCACTGGCCTTGACACCAAGCATGAAATCAAACCATTTCTCAGCCAAACTCACAATGATCCACCAATGCTCCTGATACAAAACTGAGCTCTCACCCTCCTCACTCTGCATTCACAGACTTTACTTTCAACACATACCTAAATTTTGGCTGTATGTCAGCCACAGAGAAAATAACATCTTAAGGAAACATATACTTATGAATCTGTATTTCTTTAATGAAATAGTTAAGGTAAAGCTGGGTGGGGCTCTGAACAACCTGGTCTGGTGGAAGATGTCCCTGCCCATGGCAGAGGAGCTGGAAGGAGTTAAGGTCCGTTCCACCACAAACCACACTATGAGTCTATGATTGTGTGTACAGCTTCAAAGTATTGATAAGAAATACGGTTCCTGCTTGATAATTATAAGACATGTTTTGACGTTCTCAGAATTGTCAGACTCAATGAGAAAGAACTTTTCTCCCTGACAAAATAATAAGCAAAACAACGGCAAACAAACAACCCATCCCAAACAAAAAAAAAAATCCAAAAAATTTAATCAACCAACTCAAGAATGGGAAACCACCAGAGTAGCATCAATCACATTTCAGATTTTGACAGCTGTAGAACACAACAAAATAAAATGGACCGTAACTGGTGTGCAGGAGGCTCACACAGGAGCTCACAGCATTGACCCCAGAAAGTCGTTTCCTTGCATAGGAAGATAACGAAAAAGCTTGCAACCACAGATGTGGGCCTCATCTAAAGACAAGGATAAATAGAACTCTACACAATTCACTCATCCATTATGAACTATATCAGAGTGAACTCCCGAACCATCCCTGCCTCTGGATAGACAGGCTTCTTCTCTCTGACCAACGTAACATAAATGGAAAGCAAATTTTGCATATAGAAATCATTAGAAGAAAAGATATGTGCACAGCTTCTCAGATCACAAGCATCACAACTAAGATTATTCTGTCCCTCCCAATTATTTGAACAAATGTAAAATGTTATACAGGCCATAAGTCATCACCAGCTCTGTCAAAGACCCAGTCATCCAAGTATCAGTTCAAAGGCAACATCACCATTCTTCAGCACATCAACTCCTCACAAGACGTGTGACCATGATTCAATGCACAGGAATATGGAACCCAAACTAGGCCATTTGAGTCCAAATCATGCAATATAAAAATATAAGACTCCGCCCAACTCATCTTCATAAGGTCAGCAATAATTCTGGGGATGAACAAAATACACGCCTTGTCTCCAGCAGTACCTCCTCACACACCACACCCCGACACTCCCCTCTACCCCTTCACAGCTCACATGGCTATCAAAGATCCTCAGAATTCAGAGAGACTCCATCGAAAGAAAACTTGCTCAGACAACATCTCCTTACCATGGATAATATTTGACTCCTCACCCTTGCCATGGGACAAGAGAAAGAATGTATTACAGAGCTATTTTACATAAACATGTTTATGGAATTCTCTCTCTATTCACCTATAAACATGAAAGACCCATCTTCAGATCATCAGAAAAGCGAGACAGAAAGTTAACACATGCAGAAATGAAGAGGTCACAACTCACTTCTGGGTTATATAACTCAGAGTACATGATTAATTACATCGTTTATAGGCACCCAATACACAGCTTGCCCTTCCCAAAGCCCCCATATGGCATCTTTAGTAAGTACAAAATTAAGTTATCAACCTACACGGTTATGATGATATGCAAATGCTAAATGAGAACTTCCCAGTGTTTTCCATGCAGCTGGAATACATATCTTCTAGACAAATATTTGGGAAGAAAAACCTCACATTGCTTGATACTTGAGATGGGAACGGGACAGGGAATGGAGGAAAACATTCCCTTGAGCCTTTCAACAGACATTCAGGCACAGCTCACAGGACTCACATCTCCAACTCTTCACAAGGTGCTCTTTCACCCACATATCCTAAAAACATGTGACACTGAAGGTCCAGTTCCTGAGACCTTTTCTCTTCATATCACAGACATCACACAGCTTTCTTTACATCTCTGTACTGTGGAAGGCACTTTTGCCTCCTCACTGAAGTTCTCTGCAGAGAATTCATTGGTCTAAGAGGAAAAGCTGAGCAATCCTCCAAGACAGACCGACTCAGTGAATACCTGCACAGGGGGAATTATGGCCACTTGAAATCTCCCATTGCACCTTGAATCTCTTCCTTCCCATTCAGGTAATTCTCTTGCCATGCTGCATACTTTATAGCTAAGTTTCATCCAGCTCCCTCTGACACAGCTCTACATTAAAAACCAAGAATAACCACAGCAGTTCTGCCATTTTCTTCCTGTATTTCCTCCTTCACATGCAGCCAACCCCAGGTCTTTCAAACACCCACACCATTCAAGACTTCATAGCAGGCAGACATACATCACAAAGGCATCAGTTGTTGCCCGGCCCAATCCTCTACGGGGGACAAAGATCAATGCAAAGATATTTCCTACTGACCTCCACTATATACCATGGAAACCAACAAAGGCTGAGAACAACGAGCAGAGAAGTGCCACACGGAGCTGGCAGAGATTTCTTCAAGAAACACTCAGCCGGTTCAAGTACATGTGCTGTTGGGAACACACCTGAGTCTGCTAATTATAAAAATATCAACTTCCTAATAATGCGAAACCTCAGTTCAGAAGATCCAACACGAACAGCAAATCAGATTCTAAACAGCACAGGTGCAAGAGGGGGAAATACATGGAACCTGAAAATTACCCAAACTTCTGATTTAACGAACCACCTGACAGCAGCAGCTTTCCTTCTCCTGCCTCCTCGACTAAACGGACGGCTGAGAAAAGACCACATGTCCACCTCCCTACAGCAAGAGGCAACAGCCTCGAGAATGTGACTGAATGAACTTTCGTCTTCCTTCTCAGCAAAACCTCCTGTGCAAGGCAACACAACGCGGCGAGAAAATGGCAGGGAAGAATCAGGGATAAGTGTCACGGAGAAAACCCGGAAACAGAAACTCACCGACGAAGCGGCGGGATCCACGGGGACGGTGCCGGCAAGATCCTCTTCCCCGAGAAGCGGCGCGGGCTCGTCGGGAAGAGGCCGGGCCGGGAGGGTGTCGCAGCAGCTGGCGCCCGACAAGCGCAGCTGGCTCTTGCGCGAGTCGGCCGTGAGCGACACGTCGTGCGAGTAGGACTGCAGGAAGGCGCGCACGCCGTCGATGCCCACGAAGTGCGACACGGGCACGCCGCGCAACGCGCCGCTCTCGGCCGCCAGCAGCTGCGAGCGGCGCCAGCGGCGCAGGCGCAGCGCCAGCAGCAGCAGCAGGAAGGCCAGGAAGAGGCAGGACACGGCGGCCACGGCCAGCACGAGCCAGCGCGTCAGGCTGCCGGCCGCCTCTGCCGGCAAGGCCGCTTCGTCGGCCGCGCTGCCCAGCTCGGCCAGCAGCTCGGCCACGCTCTCGGCCAGCACCACGCTCAGCGTGGCCGTGGCCGACAGCGCCGGCCGCCCGTGGTCCTTCACCACCACCACCAGGCTCTGGCGCGCCGCGTCGCGGGCCAGCGGCAAGCGCGCCGTGCGCACCTCGCCGCTGTGCAGCCCCACGCGGAACAGCCCCGGCTCCGTCGCCTTGGCCAGCTCGTACGACAGCCACGCGTTCTGGCCCGCGTCCGCGTCCACCGCCACCACCTTGGCCACCAGCGCGCCGGCCTCCGACGAGCGCGGCGCCAGCTCCACGCCCGACCACGCCGCGCCCGACCAAGACGACGACAAAGACGACGCCGCCACGGCCGGCGGCGGGTACAGCACCTGCGGCGCGTTGTCGTTCTCGTCCACGATCAGCAGCCGCACCGACACGTTGCTGCTCAGCGCCGGCGCGCCGCCGTCCTCCGCACGCACCCACAGCGCCAGCTCGCGCACCTGCTCGTAGTCGAAGGAGCGCAGCGCGTACAGCGCGCCCGTCTCCGCCTGCACCGACACGTACGACGACAGCGGCGCGCCCCGCACCCGCCCCTCCCACAGCCGGTACCGCACGCGCGCGTTCTGCCCCCAGTCCGCGTCCGTCGCGCGCACCGTCAGCACCAGCGCGCCCGCCGCGTTGTTCTCCGCCACACGCGCGCTGTAGCGCTCCTCCGCGAACACCGGCGCGTTGTCGTTCACGTCCAGCACCCGCAGCGCCAGCACCGCGCTGCTCTGCAGAGGCGGCGACCCGCCGTCGGCCGCCCGCACCGTCACGTTGTACTCCGACACCTGCTCACGGTCCAGTTCTCTCGCTGTCACCACGCTGTAGTAGCTGCCGTGCGTGCTCTGCAGCCGGAACGGGACGTCCCCGTCGAGAGAGCAGCGAATGTCACCGTTCGCCCCGGAGTCTCGGTCCTGCACGTGCAACAGGGCTACCACCGTCCCCGATGGAGCGTCCTCAGAGATTTCGCTAATCGCTGATCGAACCGAAATCTCTGGCTCATTGTCATTGACGTCTGTTACGACGATCGTCACTGTCGTTGTATTAAATAGTGCGCCACCATCATGGGACTGTACCTGCAGTTTGTAGGAGTCCCTTTCCTCGAAGTCCAGACTCTGCAACAGAGTGATCTCTCCTGTCTCAGAGTCCAGATGGAAAATATTCTTCGGCATGTCCGACATTTTCTTCATCAAATATTTTACGTGCCCGTAGAGCCCCTCGTCGGCGTCAGTGGCAGTAACGGCTACAAGCGTGGACCCCACGGGCACGTCCTCGGGCACACGCACCGTGTACTCCGCCTGGCTGAACACGGGCGCGTTGTCGTTCGCATCCACCACCGTCACACGGATCCGAGCCGTGCCCGTCCGGG
This sequence comes from Eopsaltria australis, assembly GCA_034509425.1. Lineage (NCBI taxonomy): Eukaryota > Metazoa > Chordata > Aves > Passeriformes > Petroicidae > Eopsaltria > Eopsaltria australis. Next base: position 601,690 of record JAVTVJ010000916.1, read on the forward strand.
CCGGATCGCCGCCGTCGATCGCCCTCAGCACCAACTCGTGAAACGCCGCCTCCTCCCTGTCCAGCGCCTTCGCCAGCACCAGCTCGGGACGCTGATCGCCGCCGGGGCCCGCCTGCACGGCCAGCGAGAAGTGCTCGTCGCCGCTCAGCTCGTAGCTCTGCAGCGAATTCCGGCCCCAGTCCGGGTCGTGAGCGATTGGCAGGGGAAAGCGCGACGCCGGTGCTGTCATCTCGCTCATTTTAAGTTCTATTTCCCCCTCTCCGAAGCTGGGGGAGTTGTCATTTTTGTCTCTGATTTCCACTTCGACTTCATAAAACTTCATTTCCCCCTCCACTATCAGCTCACAGCGCAGCACACATTTCTCCACCAGCCGGCACAGCTGCTCTCTGTCGATTCTCTCCGCCGTCACTAAATGTCCCGTCTTCCCGTGCAGAGCAAAATACTGCGTCCTACCTTCAGAGACAACGCGGACGCCGCGATCTCGGAGCGCCGGCAGCTGCAGCCCCAGGTCCTTGGCCACGTCGCCCACGAACGAGCCCTTGGGCATCTCCTCGGGCACCGAGTAGCGGAGCTGCCCCCACGCCGCCTCCCACGCTGCCAGCAGGACGGCCCAGAGCAGAGCTCGCTGCCGCCGGCCCCAGCGCCTCCCTGCCGCGCACATCTCCTCCTCGGCACGGCACCACCGCCGACTGCTCCCCGCCTCCGACTACGGATCCGTCTCCCTGTTCAATTCAGGCTCCGGCTCAACACCCCCGGCTCCTTCCGCCGGTCCTTCCGTCTCGCTGCAGCACGGCTCCGCACTGCGGGGGAGCTTGCAGACTGCCCGCCGCCGAAGCTGACAGGGAGCAACCGATCGAGCCGGCCGGCAGCGGGCGGGGCTGCAGCGCTCCGAGCTTCCTCTCGCTCCTCTCGGTCAACAGCGGCGCCCGCAGCCTCCTGCCGGCACTGCAGGCACCGAGCGCTGCCGAGCGCTGTGGTCCTGCCTCGCCTACGGGATAGTTTTGCAGGCAGCAAAGTCCTTGCTGAGATTCAGTGTCCACTCCAGCGGGACAAACGCTGTCATTTCTGCAGCTGCTTTCCAGCAAAGCATGGAATGGCACAAAGTTGAACCTCCATTAGGGAACCACTCTGGAGTACAGCACAGAACCAGAATCAACAAAAGGGCTATTACTCCGCAGCCACCCAATCCCCAGTACTTCGCTTCGGAAAAAATGGATCAGGAAGGAAAAAACTCCATCCGTTTTCCTGAACCCATCATATAAAAGTAGATCTTATTTTACAGAATAAGGATCCACTCGGAACTTCAGTAATCCCTACCCGTTCAGATTACCCAAGCTCTGTAGAAAAATATTCCCCCTGAACCTGGAAGCGGGTGATGCCGCCCAAAAATGACCTAATAACACATCTGAATAATTTTGGACAGTACAACTGAATGAAAACCCCTCCCCTTACAAGTCCGACAATTAATGCAGCAGGCAGTGACATGGACCAAGCTTATTTCATTTGTTTACTGAAACCTGCCATTTACAAAGGTACCTTCCCTCAAAGGAATAAGGCCACTCGAAAGAGAGGAGGAGAATTCACTATGAAGGAATGACCTGTCACTTCTCTATTCAGTGATCCACATGTACGCTTCCTTTTAGACTGCAACACCAAAAGAGCAATAAATAAAGACCGTTCTGTCATACCTGTTACCTAGGCTCGAATCGACGCAGTGAAGTCAGAACGCAAGAACCTGAAACTTCGAGCATCAGTAAACTCATGTCATACTATATACTGAAAACCTGCCTTCAGCATTAGAAAACTCAAAATGTCGTTACAAAAAAGCTGCCGTTAAAGTTTGCCTGCTGGAAGGAAAATTAAATAAAGGAAAACATAACTCAGAGCATCACCGCTCCTCCAAGATTTCGTGCACCAGAAGCTGAAAGGTAAGAGATATTCCATGGAGCCTGCATGTGTGGCAGCTGATGACACCAGAAGTGCCCGTTCGCACCACCGGCTGTAAGGAGACACGGGAGAGGATTCTTGCAGGTGTTCACTGAAACAGACCGGTACCAGCCGTCCGAAAAGAGAAGCCAAGCCGAACAACGGACCACCCCACGCGCTTGGGAAACGCTCAAGAAAAAAGAGCACGACTCTTTTACACACCTGCAGTGCGTCCGGGTCTGTGGGCACCCCTCCCGCGATGGCGCTACTGCTCAGGCTTGGCTTCTCGCAGGAATCCACAACCAGAAGCTCCTCCGCAGACACGATGGGCACCGCCGGCGGCGGCGGCCAAGCGGCCTCGGGCACGGCGCGGGCCGGCGGAGCCACGCACAGGTTGTAGGAGTAGGGCAAGGTGCCCTCGCAGAAGTCGGCCGGGAAGGCGGCGCCGGCCAGCGAGAAGCGCTGCGCGCCCAGGCAGCGCAGCACGGCGGGCGGCCCGGCCCGGCGCAGCCGCGCCGCCACGGCCAGCGCCACGCTCAGCACGAACAGCGCCGACAGCAGAGCCAGCGCCAGCACCAGGTAGAACTGCAGCTCGGCCGCCGCCGCCGCCTCGCCGCCCGCCGGCCGCTCGCTCAGCTCCGGCAGCGCCTCCTGCAAGCTCTCGGCCAGCACCACGTGCAGCGTGGCCGTGGCCGACAGCGCCGGCTGCCCGTGGTCCTTCACCACGGCCACCAGCCGCTGCTTGGCCGCGTCCCTCTCGGACACGGCGCGCGCCGTGCGCACCTCGCCGCTGTGCAGCCCCACGCGGAACAGCGCCGGCTCCGACGCCTGCACCAGCTCGTACGACAGCCACGCGTTGCGCCCCGCGTCCGCGTCCACCGCCACCACCTTGGCCACCAGGTACCCGGCCTCGGCCGAACGCGGAACCACCTCGAACGGCGCCGCCGCCGGAGCCTCTCCCGCCGCCTCTCTTGGAGCCGCCGCCGGCCACAGCACCCTTGGCGCGTTGTCGTTGCGGTCCAGCACGAAGACGCGCACCGTGGCCGTGGAGCTGCGCGCCGGCGCGCCGCCGTCCTGCACCCGCACCGCCACCGCGAACTCGCGGCACTGCTCGTAGTCGAAGGAGCGCTGCGCGTACAGCGCGCCGCTCCGCGCCTCCACCGACACCAGCGGCGCCGCGCCCGCCGCGCCCGCGCTGCCGCCCGCCAGCCAGTAGCTCACGCGCCCGTTGGCGCCCGCGTCCGCGTCCCGCGCCTGCACGCGCACCACCAGCGCGCCCAACGCGTTGTTCTCCGACACGTACGCGCTGTACGCCGCCTCCTCGAACACCGGCGCGTTGTCGTTCACGTCCGACACCTCCAGCACCAGCTCCGTGCTGCTCCACAACGCCGGCCTGCCCCGGTCCCGGGCCACCACCTTCACGCGGTGCTCGGACGCCTGCTCGCGGTCCAGCGCGCTCGCCGTCACCACCTTGTACGAGCCGCCCGACGACGCCACGATCGACAGCGGCGCCTCGCCCGACAGCTCGCACGACACCTGACCGTTCTCGCCCGAGTCCGGGTCGTTTACGTTCAGCAGGGCCACCACGGTGCCGGCCGGTGCGTCCTCGGGCACAGGACTTGACAGCGATAGAATCGTAATCTCGGGTGCGTTGTCGTTCTCGTCCGTGATATCGATCTGGAGTTCACAGTGATCAGTAAGCCCACCGCCGTCCGTGGCCTCCAGGCCAAAGATATATTTACTCTTTTCTTCATAATCGAGGGGACCCGCTGTCCTGACGTCGCCGTTTTCGCTGTCGATAACGAACAATGCCCGGACAGTATCCGGGACGCTGCTGAATGAGTAGGAGACACGACCGTTGGAGCCCGCGTCTGCATCCGTAGCTCGCACCCGCAGCACCAGAGACCCAACTGGCAGATTCTCCGCCACTCGAGCCTCGTAGACGCCTTTGCTGAACACGGGTGGGTTGTCATTGGCGTCCGTCACGTTCACCCGAACCTGGACAGTCCCGGACCTCGCAGGGTCCCCACCATCCACGCCTGTCAGCACCAGCTCAAAAGAGCTCTGTTTCTCTCGGTCCAATGATGTCTCTAGAACTAATTCTGGCTGCTTTTTTCCACCCGCTTTATCCTTCATGGATAGTGAGAAGAACGGGTTGCTGGTGAGCTGGTAAGTCAGCAGAGAGTTGCTGCCTATGTCTAGATCTCGGGCCATTTCCAGGGGAAAACGAGCACCGGGAAGTGTCCATTCTCCAATCTCGAGGTCCAAAAGAGCTTTGCTGAAAGCCGGGGAGTTGTCGTTCACGTCCTCGATGGACACCTCGATGTGGAAAATGTTCAGAGGATTGTGCACCACAGCCTCGAAGCTGACAGAGCAGGACGCTGACTCGCCGCACATCTCCTCCCGGTCCAGTCTATCGTTCACGTACAGGTTCCCGTTCTCCTCATTCACCGTGAAGTATTTCAGCTGCTTCTTGCCAGCAGACGCCACCTGCAGCTTGCGCGCCGGCAGCTCGTCCGCGCTCAGCCCCAGGTCCCGCGCCAGCGGCCCCACGAGCGAGCCTCTGGCCAGCTCCTCGGGGATGGCGTAGCGGACCCGCTCCGCCGCCGCCCGCCACCACACGCACAGCAGCACCGCGCCCAGCAGCGCTCGCCCGCCGCCCGGCCCAAGCCGCCTCTGCCGCCGCCTCACCGCCATTCTCTGCCGCCACCGCTCGCCGAGCTCCTGCCTCCTGCCGCTGCCCTGCCTCCCTTCCAGCCGCTCTCGCCACACAGCTCTGGGGCCGCCGAAGCGCAGCGAGTCCGCTCTGGCCGCCTCCGACGCCGCTGCTCCCCGCCAAGAGCCGCCTCTCGCCGCTGCTGCTGCTGCTGCTGTCGGTGCCGCTGCCGCTGTGGCCGGCGCCGGGCGAGCGAGCAGCCTGCGGGGGCAGGACGCTGCGGCGGCGGCGGCGGCGGCTCCAACGCCGCTCGGCGGCGGCCAACAGCGGCACCCGGAGGCGCCGCGACGCCACTGCAGCCGCCGGATGGCCGCGCTCAAGGGGGCCCGGCTTTGGGCGCGGCTCAGCGCCTGCACCGGCTCCTGGAGCTCTCCTCGGTTCCAAACCATGAGCGCAGAAGCGCTGCCTCGCTGTCACTCCAGAGGCGTCATTAAGTGAGACGCGCTTCAGGGTGCTTTCAGTTCATCTCCTTTAGTCCCATTGAATCCTCAGACACAGGAATTTGTGGCAGAGTAATAAGGAAAGAAGTTCGGGGGCTCTTAAAAAAATCGTAGTACAACTACAAGACCAAGAAACGATAATATCGAAAGGAATGACGTTGGGATCTTTTCAGCTCTCAGACAGGTATCTTGAATTGTGCTTCCCTTACATGGGACAAATTAATCTGAGAAAGAGATCAACCTAAAGCAATGTTTAGAGCTCTCTGCTAAAACTGAATAACGTTTAATTTTTTTTTTTCTGAAACATGAAATTCCTTCTTCTGCGTCCCTATACTTGAGAACCTGTTGGTGAAATAGTGCAACGTCATTTTTTAATCCTTCATAGAACCAAATAAAAGATGGTTCACATTGGAATTATAAACCACTCCATCTGAGCAACATGCTTCATTATTGCTGGATGACTTTCATTTACTTTCAGCAAAAGGGATCACAGGGGGAAAATGGCACAGGCCTGAGCACCAGACAAGAAATCGAACTGCTTTCCAAAAAAACCCCTTAGGCACCCCTATTTCCTGGATCAAAGCCAATCTCTCAGCCTACTCACAATGCACTCTAAGTCTTCAGACAAACCCACGCTGGTTCAGATATTAGACAATACACTCCTTCTAAAACCACCAGCATGTAAAAATTCATATTTCTGATTCTGTCAGTTGTAGTAGATACACAACAAAGTCTTGTACCGAGTACACAGCAGGGTCACACAGGATCACAAACCACACAGCCCAGCCACAGTCAGTTCTTTGGACCCTGAAAAAAGGAAAATCCTTGGAACCACAGGTGAGGGCCTCATTCAAAACACTAGGACAAATGGAACTTTATACATTTTTTAAATCTCTTTCAAAGAGTACCACAGTAAACTGCTACAATGGCCCTGTCTCTGGAAAGACTTCTCTCTGTCATCGCAAAACATGAAAGCAAATTTTGAATACAGAGAATACTAAAAGTTGCACTCCCAACTTTTAAGATCCCAAGCATCACAACACGAATGCATGCACAGTGATTTTTCTGCTCATCCCAATAATTTGTACAATTCTGAAGGGTTGCAAGGGCTGTAAGAGATCAGTCACTCAATTCGTGACCCAGTCATGAAAGTATCAATTAAAGTACCATCACCTTTCTCCAGCACATGGGTTCTGTGGAGGATGTGTCACTCTCCTACTCTGAATGCAAGGTTTCCATCTGTGCCCAAGAATTACCATTCACTGAAAACATCATGAAACAGAAAACCGAAATGGTAAACACACACAACCTGGCCCTTTGAGTCCACATAACGGAATATCTGAAAATGAAGACACCTTTAGAAAATTTTCAGAAGATCGTGAATAAGTACCGGGAAGCAAAAGAACACACGCCTTGTCTCCAACATTACCTTCTCAGAAACAAGTCTCTCCTCAATCCCTTGTTTTGGTGGAGAGATGCCGTCAAAAGGTAAGTTCCTCACACAGCTTCTCATTGCTATGGCTACTATTGCACTTCTCAAACTGAGTACGTGACAAGAATGGGAATTTCTTCTAGTAAAAGTTTAAGAAAACCCACTTCTATTAAAACGAGCAAGGCAAGAGGTTTACATCTGCAGAAAAGAGGAAATCAACATAGACTCTTCATGATTACGGCACTAAGGTTAGGCACAGAATTCAGGTACTTGGGAGCTCATGAATACAGTTTTGGCTCCACCCAAAATTCCCTTTATGGCCCTTGCCATAATTTTAAAACTTCTTAAAATAACACAATAACCTGCAAACACACAGGAGGAAGCTCCCAGGACTCTCCACACACCTGGAGTAAGATCTCCTAGAGGAAATTTGCCAGGGAAGAAGAAAATCAGATTGCACGACAGTAGAGCTGAACACTGAACAAGGAAAAGAGCAAACAATGTCTCCCCTGGGTACACAGACCTCCAAATACACAGGTCACAGGACTCTTGTCCCAGCCCTGCACAACGTGCACGGTGTTCTCTGACCCTCATCATTTGCAAGAACCTGTAATCAAACCCCAGCTGCCCACCTACAACATCTTTAACATCCACCGACATCAGCCCATAAATGATTGTCAGGAAGAGGAGTTCTATTTCTCTGCAAGGTTCAATAGCCTGACGTATCAGATTAACCAACAATAGCAGGTACAAGAGAAGGGAATGTAGGGAGTAAGACGCCCACACAGCAGCTCACAGCAAAGCCCATATCCACAGTTCCTCAATATAATTTCTTTCTGGAGTAAACAAGGGGAAATGCAAAGAACCACGACTCTCGGTCTCATGTAACAACTAGGACAAACTGAATTTCTACACCCCCTTTTGCACTATACAAATGAAACCGCCACAAACTCTTATTCTGCCCTGGATCTGCAAAAAGACATTTTTTTCACACTGCCCGAACATTTTCCAACAGGAAAGCTGCCTTTGCACTCAGACACCACTGAAAGAAAAACGGCACAACCTCTCACTATGAGAATGATCACTGATGCCCAAAGGAAATGTGCTCTACGAACTAAAACAAAATCCGCTCAAGTGCATAAGCGATATGCAGCTATGAGAAGGACCCAGTAATCACAATAACTGCTCGTCCCACTTCAGCACACGCCTAAATTGGAAGGTACATGCTTTTCAAAGCTTAAAGTTGAAAGATATGTTTTACACGGAGTCAGAAAGCATGGCCCAAAAAGAACTTAGACCTGTTACAGCAAATGTGTTGCAGGGGAAACATCTGACCCTCAAAACAAGGTAAATTCAATTTGCATATATATCAAATGCACTGAGAGGAATCGCAATTCTAGAAATAAAAAACCGGAAACTGCCCCCGTGAAACTCACCGAGGGAGCGGTGGGACCCACGGGGAGGGCGCCGACAGGGTCCTCCTCCCCGAGCAGAGGAGCGGGCTCGTCGGGCAGAGGCCGGGCCGGGAGGGTGTCGCAGCAGCTGGCGCCCGACAAGCGCAGCTGGCTCTTGCGCGAGTCGGCCGTGAGCGACACGTCGTGCGAGTAGGACTGCAGGAAGGCGCGCACGCCGTCGATGCCCACGAAGTGCGACACGGGCACGCCGCGCAACGCGCCGCTCTCGGCCGCCAGCAGCTGCGAGCGGCGCCAGCGGCGCAGGCGCAGCGCCAGCAGCAGCAGCAGGAAGGCCAGGAAGAGGCAGGACACGGCGGCCACGGCCCGCACGAGCCAGCGCGTCAGGCTGCCGGCCGCCTCTGCCGGCAAGGCCGCTTCGTCGGCCGCGCTGCCCAGCTCGGCCAGCAGCTCGGCCACGCTCTCGGCCAGCACCCCGCTCAGCGTGGCCGTGGCCGACAGCGCCGGCCGCCCGTGGTCCTTCACCACCACCACCAGGCTCTGGCGCGCCGCGTCGCGGGCCAGCGGCAAGCGCGCCGTGCGCACCTCGCCGCTGTGCAGCCCCACGCGGACCAGCCCCGGCTCCGTCGCCTTGGCCAGCTCGTACGACAGCCACGCGTTCTGGCCCGCGTCCGCGTCCACCGCCACCACCTTGGCCACCAGCGCGCCGGCCTCCGACGAGCGCGGCGCCAGCTCCACGCCCGACCACGCCGCGCCCGGCCAAGACGACAAAGACGACGCCGCCACAGCCGGCGGCGGGTACAGCACCTGCGGCGCGTTGTCGTTCTCGTCCACGATCAGCAGCCGCACCGACACGTTGCTGCTCAGCGCCGGCGCGCCGCCGTCCTCCGCACGCACCCACAGCGCCAGCTCGCGCACCTGCTCGTAGTCGAAGGAGCGCAGCGCGTACAGCGCGCCCGTCTCCGCCTGCACCGACACGTACGACGACAGCGGCGCGCCCCGCACCCGCCCCTCCCACAGCCGGTACCGCACGCGCGCGTTCTGCCCCCAGTCCGCGTCCGTCGCGCGCACCGTCAGCACCAGCGCGCCCGCCGCGTTGTTCTCCGCCACACGCGCGCTGTAGCGCTCCTCCGCGAACACCGGCGCGTTGTCGTTCACGTCCAGCACCCGCAGCGCCAGCACCGCGCTGCTCTGCAGAGGCGGCGACCCGCCGTCGGCCGCCCGCACCGTCACGTTGTACTCCGACACCTGCTCTCGGTCCAGTTCTCTCGCTGTCACCACGCTGTAGTAGCCGCCGTAAGAGGTCTGAAGCCGGAAAGGGACGTCCCCGTCGAGCGAGCAGCGAACTTCGCCGTTGCCCCTCGAGTCCCGGTCTTGGACGTGCAACAGGGCAACCACTGTCCCCGACGGGGTATCCTCAGAAATCTCACTCAATGCCGACCTCACCGAAATTTCGGGAACGTTATCGTTTATGTCCATCACTGTGATAGCGACTTGTGCAGTGTCGGACAGGCCTCCGCCGTCCTTTGCCTGTACTTCCAGTTCGTAGGAGTTGCCTTCCTCGAAGTCCAGGCTCCGCAATAGAGTGATCTCTCCAGTCTCAGAGTCCAAACGGAATAATTTCGAGGCTTTTTCTCTGATTTTCTTCAACGAATATTTCATGTGCCCATACACTCCATCGTCGGCATCCGTGGCCGTGACAGTGACGAGGACGGAGCCCACGGGCACGTCCTCGGGCACACGCACCGTGTACTCCGCCTGGCTGAACACGGGCGCGTTGTCGTTCGCGTCCAGCACCGTCACATGGATCCGAGCCGTGCCCGTCCGGGCCGGATCGCCGCCGTCGATCGCCCTCAGCAACAACTCGTGAAACGCCGCCTCCTCCCTGTCCAGCGCCTTGGCCAGCACCAGCTCGGGACGCTGATCGCCGCCGGGACCCGCCTGCACGGCCAGCGAGAAATGCTCGTCGCCGCTCAGCTCGTAGCTCTGCAGCGAATTTCGTCCAAAGTCCGGATCATGTGCCTCGGCCAGGGGAAACCGCGACCCCGGCGGTGTCGTCTCGCTTATTCTCTCTTCCAGCTCAGTTTCCTTGAAGCTAGGGGCGTTGTCATTAATGTCTGTGATATCCACCTCTATTGGGTAAACCTGCATTTCCCCCTCCGCTATCAGCTCACAGCGCAGCACGCATTGCTGCACACTCTCGCACAGCTGCTCTCTGTCGATTCTCTCCGCCGTCACTAAATGTCCCGTCTTCCCGTGCAGAGCGAAATACTGCGTCCTACCTTCAGTGACAACGTGGATGCCGCGATCTCGAAACTCCGGCAGCTGCAGCCCCAGGTCCTTGGCCAAGTCGCCCACGAACGAGCCCTTGGGCATCTCCTCGGGCACCGAGTAGCGCAGCTGCCCCCACGCCGCCTCCCACGCCGCCAGCAGGACGGCCCAGAGCAGAGCTCGCTGCCGCCGGCCCCAGCGCCTCCCCGCCGCGCACATCTCCGCCGCGGCACCGCTCCCCCCGTGTTCCACTGAAGCTCCTACTCGCCGCTCCCGGCTGCTATCGCCAGCCTTTCCGCCTCGCTGCAGCACGGTTACGCAACCCGGGGGACGCTCGCAGACCGCCCGCCGCCGAGCCTGACAGGGAGCGAGCGAGTGAGCGAGCGGGTCCGCAGCGGGCGGGGCTGCAGCGCTCTGAGCTTCCTCTCGCTCCTCTCGGTCAACAGCGGCGCCCGCAGCCTCCTGCCGGCACTGCAGGCACCGAGCGCTGCCGAGGGCTGACCGCCCTGCCTCGCCCACGGGAAGCTCCCGGGGAGGGGACAATCGTCACCGATACGTTGTGTGCACTCCAGTGGGACAAAAGCTGTCATCTCTGTAGCCGCCTTCCGGCAAAACCTGGGATCAGACACAGCTGAACTTCCATTAGAGAGACACACGTATGTTCGCTTTGGATTACAGCACAAAACACCCATTAACCAACAGGTATTACTCAGCAGTCATCAAAGTCTCGTCACTTCGCTTCGGGAAATAAAGATAATGAGGGAGGTAACATCCACCCCATTTTTCTGAGCCCGTCATGTAGAATTAGCAGATCTTTCGTTACGGAGTAAGGATATGCCTAGAATTTTGGTGACCCTTACATTTCAGACAACCCAAGCTTTGTAGACAAAACTTTCCAAGTGAATCTTAACGTATGATAAACCAAAGGAACAGCTACGGTAAACCAGAAATATTCTGGAAAACGTAAATTGAACGGCAAAACCCTCCACTACACGTGTGAACACTCATAATGCAGGAAGTGACACGGACCATGCTTGTTTCATTTGTTAATGAAAACCTGACATTTAAGCAGTTACCTTGCCTAAAAAGACGTACGGGGGGACGGAAAAGGGGAGGACAAATCATTATAAAGAAATGACATAGCACGTTCAAACTCAGTGGTGCATATGCAGGTTCCATTTGGAGTGAAATACCAAATGAGCAGTAAATAAAGAGATTTATTTTTTACAACTGTTACTCAGGTGCGGATCAAGAAAAAGAGCTCAGAAAAAATAAAACCCTCAATCGAGCGTCAGTAAAATAATACCATTATAACATAATTTACCTTCATCATTAGTAACTAACAGCGTTTCAGGCAAAAAATTTCCACAACGAGAACTCCCAAGCGGATGAAATCAAAGCTGCCGTCTCTGCCTACCTCTTCTAAGTGGAAAATGAAGGAAAGAAAAACGTAAATCACTGCTTCATCAGTCCAGAAAGACTCTACGCTGCACAAGCTGAAAAGTAAGACCCAAATCCATTGAGCCTCAGTCTCACCATCAGCTGGTGAGACAACAACTGCCCTTTCTTAATGCTGACTGCTAAAAAACACGGGTGAGGATGCTTTTAGGCATTCCTTGAGTGTCTAGTATAAGCCACCCCAAACGAGAAACGAAGCCTAAGAATAGACTGCCGCACGCTCCCGGGAGGCAAATGTTCGGAAAGGAATAGAATACGGGCTTACAAACCTCCGGTGGGTCAGATTCAGCGGCCGCTTCTCCAACAACGGCGGTGCTGTTCGAGCTCGGCTTCTCGCAGGAGTCCCCACCCAGAAGCTCCTCCGCAGACACGATGGGCACCGCCGGCGGCGGCGGCCAAGAGGCCTCGGGCACGGCGCGGGCCGGCGGCGCCACGCACAGGTTGTAGGAGTAGGGCAAGGTGCCCTCGCAGAAGTCGGCCGGGAAGGCGGCGCCGGCCAGCGAGAAGCGCTGCGCGCCCAGGCAGCGCAGCACGGCGGGCGGCCCGGCCCGGCGCAGCCGCGCCGCCACGGCCAGCGCCACGCTCAGCACGAACAGCGCCGACAGCAGAGCCAGCGCCAGCACCAGGTAGAACTGCAGCTCGGCCGCCGCCGCCTCGCCGCCCGCCGGCCGCTCGCTCAGCTCCGGCAGCGCCTCCTGCAAGCTCTCGGCCAGCACCACGTGCAGCGTGGCCGTGGCCGACAGCGCCGGCTGCCCGTGGTCCTTCACCACGGCCACCAGCCGCTGCTTGGCCGCGTCCCTCGCGGACACGGCGCGCGCC